>CM037885.1:24761984-25473799 GCA_021292165.1 Shinisaurus crocodilurus
GAGAGCAGCTGCCAGCCAAAGGAGACCGATTTGGGCCAGATGGACTCTTGGTCAGATTCAGTCAAAGGCAGCTCCATGTATGTTTAGGACCGGGATGGGGAACATGTCCTCTGGATGCTGCTGGACTGCAGTTCCCATCATCCCTCACTATTGACTATGTTGGCTAGAGCTGATGGGAGTTGCAGTCCAACGGCACCTAGATAGCCACACATTCCCAGTGCCTGGTTTAGAAAGTAATGTTCAACATTTTGAAAGCAGGCCTAAATGCTGGTGATGTTGGCAAGAGACCAGTTTCTGCTCTCCACTACAGTGGTCTTTTCTGGTTTTTAATATATGTGCAACAGACAAAAATCCAGCAAGTGAAGCATTTGCCCTGCAGTGAAAGGGTTCAGCTGTTGAATTTCTGCCTGTTGTGTCTCTCTTAAAGACCCGGTGACCTCTCAGAGGGTGGGAACTTATCAGTATTACTGATGTCATTTGGCTTGATCTGTAGCAGCCTTCTCCAACCTGGTGCCCTCCAGATATGTTGGACTACAGCTCCCAGCACCCCCCAGCCAGCCATGCACCAGGTTGGAGAAGGCTGATTTACACCTTTGCCCCTGAATTTCCTGAAGATCTTTCTCTTTTACTTCTCTTGCAGCCTTCAATCTAGATTATTACACGGAGGTTCTCGATCTGTCTTATCTAGTGGATCACCTGGCTTCTGACCCTTTCTTCAAGAACTACCATCGCCTGAACAAGAAGCTTGTGGAAGTGATTGAAGACTACAGTTTGGTCTCCTTTGTACCTCTCAATGTCCAGGTAAGCAAGCCTTGTTGATGGGAAACAAATAGTTGAAGCCATGGAAGCAGACATCCGTTTTTTCTAAAGCCAGTTATGCTGCGTTTGGACTACATTTGGGAGGACCCCTCCTTCTCCCAGAAGAAAAGTAATAAATCCTATGTCTACTTACCTGGGAGTAAGTCCTGAATTCAGTGGGACTTACATCCGAGTATAGGATTGCACTGCAAAGCACAATATAAGTCAGTGTTGCTGGCTGGGGCATGCTGGGAGTTGTAGGCCAAAAACATCTGGGGACCCAAGGTTGGAGAACACTGATATAAGTGCTAAGCATCATCATCATCATCATCATCATCATCATCATCATCATCATCATCATGCAAATGTTTAAAATAGTATTTAATTCAAGTTTATACACTTGTTTAAACTACATTCCACAAAGTAAGGAAACAGTTGCTTATTTTAACTGGTAATGCACTTGCATATACTAACCAAATTGGAGGTTGATGCAGAAATTATAAAAAAGGAGCAGGCGTCCTTTTATTAGTTACTATCAAAGTAAAACTTGTATTTCTATTAATATGCTATGTGAGCAATTTATTATAAATTAATATGTGTTACACACACACACACAGTTATTCTGGTTTTTGCGCTGTTGGATCTAGGGCAGAGGAGGGCAACTTGTGGCCCTCCAGTTCTTTTCGCCTACACCTCCCATGATTCTTCACCATTGGCTTTGCTGGCCAGGGCTGATGGGAGTTGTAGGCCAAGATATCTGGTGGGCCACAAGTTGTCCATCCCTAATTTGGAATATCTATATTGTAATATTAGACGTTACAGCTATGGAATATAAAGAATGGATGTGCTTCGTTAGATATATGAAAGAATGCAGTGTGGTATTTTTTCTTCTCATTATAACATAACATTTTAAATATGTAAAATATAGGAAGGGAATTACAAAACATTTCCTTTGGCAGCTGAATCATCTAGGGCAGCCTTTTCCAACCCGGTGGCCTCCAGATGTGTTGGACTATAACTCCTATCATCCCCAAGTAGCATAACTCTTGCCATGTTGGCTAGGAATTATGGGAATTGTAATCCAGCAACATTTGGAGGGCATCAGATAGAAGAAGGTTGTTTCTGGATAAGAGTGACCAGAGAAGCCAGCAATATCCCTGGAAGAAAGCATCTCTTAGTGCAGAAACTATGGGAGGGCCAGTGAAATTAACAGGCAAAAAGTTTAATTGCATACACAAGGAGCCACCATGTGAACTGACTAGTTGAGCAGGACTCAAAAACTTTTTGAGTCTAGTGGGCTAAAAAAAAAACCTGCTGGTAGGGAAGTGGATTTTCAAGGATGGGAGAACAGCTTGGGATATTTTTTTATGAGTGAATTTATATCTCACCTTTTTCCATCATGGAACTCAAGGTGGTATACGTGAGGTTCCCAGCAAGGTCTCCCATCCCAGGCACTGACCAGACCCACACCTCCTTCGCTTCAGCAGAGTGGATGCATTATATATCCTCAGCCCATGCTCTGTATCGACAGACTGCTTATAGGCTGGTTCACATATGCTTGTCCCACCACCTGATGACTGCAGCATCCATCCATGTGTGAAAGTTCAGACTCCCACAGATAGAACTTCATATCTCATTGAACTGCTCAGTGGAGTCACTTTGCAAGTGGTAAGAAATCAAGTGACGACCGGTGCCACGTGTGAATCAGCCCTGTGAGTAGCGAGAGAGAAATCCGTTCTGGCCTTTCATGTGTTCTCACTGTCCCTCTTCCCAGGACAAGGAGAGCATGCGGCGTGTGATGCAGGCAGTGGACAAAGCCAACGGCTACTCCTTTGGGGACTCGGAGCACAGGAGCCTTGGAGCCCTGATGTCTGCAGCAGTGGGAGCCGATTTCCACTTCACGTCGTATCCTTTTCGCTGTTTCTCCCTCCTTCCACTCGGAGGAGGCCGGGTCTTGCTTACATGTTTTAGGAATTAATCATCCAAGAAGATTTAAGATATCTGCAAGCCTTGTCGTATCGTGTGAACCCACCATGGCTTATGCAGGGTGGTTTATAAAACCAGCTTCTGGGTTTATAAGCCATCCCGACAGGCCATGGCCTCTTGTAGGGTTTAGTGGTCACCACTTGGGCTTGCCGTGTCGTCTGAACCCGCCCATTGTTTAGAACCAGTGCAGATGATACCATGCAGAAGTGCAGGAACCCCAAGAATATGGGGCAGACACATCTGTATCCTTTATTATGCAAGACTGCCAAAGCCAACATGGACTGACCCATAAGATCTGGCTTATGAGTACAGATTCTGCTTGCTTTATCAGAGATTTATAAGAAAACTAACTCGGGCTTTACAAGTAAGTTTCCAGCCCTCAGGGCACTAACCAGAGCAAAATCTCAAAGACAGATGTAACAGTGAAGTATGGAATCTCTCTCCCTTGCCGCTTGTGAAAGCAATTTCTCATGAGTGAGGCCGTGAGCAAAATTTTACCGCTCTTTGATTAAAATTTGAGGACCACTGGGGGTCTGGATAAAATTGTTTTGCAGGCTGCTCCTAGCCCGAGGGCTGCCAGGTAGCACCTATGATCTAGACAAATTACTTCTCCCATTTTTATTCCGTGTAGCTCAAATCCCCCCCCCTCTTTTTTGGGGTATCATTTGCTGCTTCTGATGCTGTACCTCGTAGTAATTGTACTGTCAGCTAGCAGTCAAGTAGAGATAAAGAATGATAGATCAGCCTGCCTCCCTCTCGCACTTTGAGCATCAGCCCATTTGCTCCTTCTTTCCCCTTAACTTGCAAATAAACAGCACACTGGCAGTCCAGGAGAAATACGTGCAGCCACAGGAGAAAACTTTGGAGCAGGAAGCCATGGACGTGTAACCTGCCTGCTGCAGCTGTAGGTAGTGACTGAGGGAAGAGAGCTCGCCCTGTCCAAGATGTCTTCCCATCAGGGGCGTGAGGGTGCCCCCTGCGTCACTGGACCTGAAGAAGCAGCCTCTATCAGACGCAGGATACCATGGTGCAGCTTGTGCCTTTAGGTTCCTTCTGGACAAGAGCTACCTTTCTGGTGTAATCAGGGACCTCCATAGCTGAGAGAAAGACTTTTCTCTCAGGAAGATGGTAGACCTCTGTACGGTTTGTAGCTGACCAAAGAAGAGATGGTGCTGTGATGTCATTGGGCAGCTGCGAGGCCCAGGAGATGGCCATACATAGCCAAGATCTAGTAATCTCCCAACAAAAGGGGAAAGTAATGAATGTTGTCATGAAGGAAGTTTTCACCTGAACTATCCAGGGAGATGTCATTGCCTTTGCTTCATGGAGAAGCATACAATTCTCCATCTCAGTCTTCCGTAAACTGGGTGCCCTTCCAGATGTGTTGGACTACAACCCCCATTGTCCCCAGCCAGCATGGCTGATGGGAGTTCTGACCCAACACATCTGGAGGGGGCCAGGTTGCAGAAGGCTGCTCTAGTCTGTTACCCATTGCTTGGTTCTCACTAACTGTGCTCTGTGGAGGAGGACTACTGAATAAAAACTTCCCCACGCTCTCCGCTCCAGGCCTGTGTGTATCTGTTGGGTGGTGTAGTGTAACCTAACTTTTGGTGTTTGGGCGGCTGTTGTGGTTCCCCTGCCTGCTTCGCCAATAATAGTTTGGAAGAGAAAAAAAGATCATCGGAAGAGCCCTGCTGGATCAGACCAAAGGCCTGTCTAGCGCAGCATCGTGTTTCTCACAGTAGCCAATCAGATGCCCCAATGGGAAGCCCACAAGCAAGCTGTGTGGGCAGTGGCTGTTGTTCGCCAGGAAGTGGTTTTCAGATGTATGTTGCCTCTGATCTGAAGGTAGTATATAGCCATCATGGTTAGCAGCCGTTGATAGTTTTTGCCTTGTCCTTCATGAATTTGTCTACTGCCCTTCTAAAGCCATCTAAGTTGGTGGCCGTTGCCACATTCCTTGGAAGCAAATTTCATAGCTTAACTATGTGCTCTGTGAAGAAGTACTTCCTTTTGTCTGCTGTGATTTTCTCATCGGCTTTGGTGGATGACCCCGGATTCTAGTGTTAGGAGAGAGGGAGAGAAGCTTCTTTCTATCCACTTTCTCCAGTCCACACATAATTTTATACATCTTTATCTTGTCCCCACCCTGTTACTCACCTTTCCCCCCCTAAACTAAATAGTCCCAAATGTAACCTTTCCTCATAGGGGAGGAAAGGCCTTTGTGGCACCTTAAAGAATATCAAATGTCCTTATCACATTAAGTATTATCCACAGATGGCAGATATATCCAAATATGGGCAGAGTGAGGTCAAAAGGAAATGGAATGCGGCTCACGCTGGCTCAGCTTGTCTGAGCGTGGAAAGCTAAGCAGGGTCAGGCCTGGTTATTACTTGGATGGGAGACCCCTCCTCTAGTTTCCTGCATTGAGCAGGGGGTTGGACTCGATAGCCTTGTAGGCTCCTTCCAACTCTATTATCCTATGACTCCTAGTCTTTGACAATTACATTAAAGCTTAACAGGGACCGTTGACGGTTGACCACAGTGATAATCCATGACAAAACAAACATCGTAGCATTGCTGCACTAATTATCACCTCTAGGGGGACCATTGATATTGCTGAACTTCTTGATAAGTTGTAAACCACGCTAGAGACTCCCTCTCAAAATTGTGTATAAGAGGGAATTCCGGCAGCAGCTTCTCACTCCTGCCACGCTGGGACTAGACAAACTTCTGCACTGCTATTAGTGATTTTTAAAAATTCTTATCATTATTGCAAGCCACATTAAGAGAGTTTTTACTCTTAAAGGCATCCTATAAGTATTTTAAATAAATAAAGGTACTGGAGCCCTAATATTGAACAGTTGACCATTCCTGGAGTGGTGTGATTTTCCAAGCTCCCTTGTTTTGTTTTTTTGAGCTCCTGAATGCACCTTTCCCTTCCCTGCTCCATTATCTCTTTCAGAAGCTGTCCAAAGGCGAGCAGTTAGGAACATAGCAAGCTGCTTTATACTAAATCAGACCCTTGGTCTATCTAACCCTGGCACTGGCTGGCAGTGGATCTCCAGGATTTCAGGCAGGCATTTTCACAGCGCTACCTGGAGATGCTGGGGATTGAACTGGAGACCTTCGGCATGCAAAGCAGGTGCTCTACCCCTGACCCACTGCCTCCTTGGAGGCTCTTAGTCAAGTTAGTCAGCACTCATGGCAGGAATTGGAAGCACTCATTCAGTACTTCTGAGCCCCACAATCCAAATCGGTGGAGCTCTTCAGCCTGTGTTCGTTTCCACACTAATCTAACAGGCTGTCAAGAAATGGCATGAGATTAACACGCTATGAAAAGGAGTCCCGTGGAGTGAATACATTTACCAGCTCATGCATGGTACATTTTGTTCCGAAATGTGGAGAAGCAGCAGCAGCAACAGCATGCCGGAACAACAATGACAACTGACTTACCAGGTGCTGGTTACCTGCATACTGTGTTCAGTTGCCACTTGATAAATGATTGTGTCTGTTATCTGAAGGGCATGGAGCTCAAGAAGGAGGAAAAATGAGGTGGGGCTACAGATGTGATGGCCTGGGGAAAATAATGGAATTTTTTTGGGGGGGAACTCCTTTTTCCTGGGGGGGGGATTTTTTTCAGGTTGGTTTTTTTTAAAAAAACGGGAAAACATTTTTTTGCTGAATTTTTCTGGTTCTTTTCTGGGCTTTCGCATCTCTAGGTGGGGGGCTTTAAAATATTATTTGGGAAAATGCATGCCATGGAATGCTTAGAAAACAGTCATGAGCGGGTTACAGCTGGAGCTGGAATTTTAAGCAGCAGTGGCCATCTCTGGGAAATGGGAATAGGATTGCTCCAGCTGATCATGTCCATCAAAGTGGCAAGAAGAAAGGGCAGGTGTGCCTTACCTAATTATAATATTTGGGGATGGAGAAGCTAGCCTCAAAGAAGTGGTGTGCTCTGTTGGAAAGAAAGGGGGGCATTCTCCCTGCAGCCCCCTCCCCCATTAATGTTATCTCATGATGCTTAGCAAGATGGATTTTAAGAACTGTATAAATAATATAATACAATATGATATGAAATAATGCGCCTTTGTGGTGCTGAACCAACTGCCCATTGACTTTTGCTGCCAGCCAACGTCGCAGCACTCCAAAGCGTTCTTTCTTTTGGTATTCCAGCTTGGGCAGTGACGCTTTCTACGGCCGTGACACGTTCCTGCTATGTTGCTGGGTGGGGCACGAGGAATCTTTCGGGCTCCAGACAATCCAGATGGTTCCCGAAGGGGGAAGCAGGGAGGGAGGGAGGGAGAAGCAGATGCGGGACGCTTCTTCCAGGCTTCGCCGCCACGTGCTGCTGACACATCGGCACATCAGCAGTGGCGAAGATGCTCTCTTGCTGCATTGGGTGCGGCTTTGCTGGCAACCACGAGGGGTTGCTGTCGATACAAAGGATGAGGCTCTGCTGGGTGTGTTTCGTATTGAAGTCGGTCTCCAGCACAAAGCTTGGCTGTGGGCAAAGATGGCCTTAGGCCTGTTCTCGTGGTCTGTGTCGGGAATTGTCAGGAATGGGGATCTCCACCACACACACACACACACACACACACGTCTGCAGAACTGTCTGCATATTACTGTAAAGCAGCCTTTGCCAACTTGGAGCCCCTCAGATGTGCTGGACTACAGCTCCCAGCATCCCCATCCAGCAGGCCCATGCCAGCTGGGGGGTGCTGGGAGGTGTAGTGCAGCACATCTGGAGGGCTCTAGGTTGTGGAAGACTGCTTTCAATATATATATATATATATATATATATATATATATCCAGTTGCTGAAGGGGTTGAATTACAGCATGAGCCGCATGGCTACCTCCTCAAACCATTGCAATCTTGAGATTTTTTTTCATCCCTCAAGTGGAAAGTCAGTCACCGAGTGCACACACACTCACACACTGTTATGCTCTCTTACTGTCTCTCACTCTCCCTTTATTACTTTAAGCCAGTGTTCTCCAACCTTGGGTCTCCAGATGTTTTTGGCCTACAACTCCCAGCATGCCCCAGCCAGCTATGCTGACACACACACACACACACACACACACACACACAGACTTTAGAGCATATGTAAATTAGCACATGCAAATTTGTGCTTGTTGTGTGTGTGTGTGTGTGTGTTTTGTCCTGTGGTCCTGAGCCCCAGACCTTTTCAGTACCTAGCACCACTCCTGGTTTGTAATAGCCGTCAGAAGTCAGAAGGTGGGTCTTCCAAAATCTGGTCAAGGTGTATCCCAGCTGCCACAATTGGACAGGCAACGTTCTCTGTGGGCTGGGCTGTATTACGTTCCCCAGGATAACGTAATACCGCTGCCACAGGAGAAAACGCCTGTGCAATGACTTGCCTCACCCCAGGTTTGTCACAATAATGCCTATTAGGCACGCAAGAATTCTCCTACATGTGCAAAAAAATGTCAGGCCGCTGTACAAGGTACAAGACCCTTTGTGCTCTTGTGCACAAATATAAAAGAATTAGGGTGTTGCTCAAAACAACATTAAATTAGGCAGCAATGTAACCAGTCCTCATGCAGCCTGAAAACCTCAAGCCAAGAGTCTGGGTGGGAGAACAGGATGGAGGTGGCTTTTTCCTGATTGACGGCTCTTATTGCCCCAAGCAGGAGCTGTTATTGCCCCGAGTTGATCCCATGTCTCCAACTTCACCCAGGAACAGGAGCGCTAAGGAGCGTCCCTTCTCAGTATGCCTACATTCAAGCTTGGCATCACCATACAGCAGCTGCTAAAGTCCCAGCAGCCCGGCAGGGCCCACTGCCAACACCTGCCCTACTCCCTCTTTTAAACATTTGGGTGCCTGCCAGTCACCATTTACATTTTCCCACAATGCCCAAGGCCAATATGCTATGTCAGGGGCATTGTGGGAAATTTAAATGGTGCCCCCCTCCACTGGAGAAGTCTTCCGGGGGGGGCACTGGCTAAGAGTTGGCCCACAGAGGGCACTTTGCCAAGGGCTCCCTCGAACCTGGAGCCAGCCCTGTCAACGTAGGTTCAAGAGGGCAGTGCTGCTTGTGGAATTGAGTGGAAAAGGCTGAAGGGTTTGTTTTTCCCGTGAGATCAGAACCAAGACACCCCCTTTAATCCATCTCCGCTTCGAGGGGCAGCCGATATGCCTGGGATTGCTGCCGCTTGAAAGAAATACAGGAATGTGCAACTTAAGTCTGGACTTTCTTCTCCCCCTACCACCAGCCAACCCCTGAGGTTCATATGCAAAAGAGCCTCCAAGCTGATTACCAGTTGAAGATTCTCAACTGGTAATATGGCAAAGTCGTTCTAATTTAATGGGTGAGAATTTCATTTCAGTTCGGTTTTGATAAGAATTTACCAACATTCGCCCAGTTGTCCATATTAGGGACAAAAAGTACTTGAATTTTTTTTTAAAAAAAATCCAATGTGAGAGAAGAAACCTCTTTTTCTGACAGGCTTCTCATCTTTAACAGCAGCTACATCATGGTCCATCTCCATGCTGGGAAATAGCTGTACCTGTGGAATTTGGCCAGTGCAGATGGGTGAGCATTTAGTTTCAATCTTTTTTTTAAATCGAATTTACACAAATCTGCAAGCTGTTCATATTTGGGAGAGAAAGAACTTGAGATTTTAATAAAAACAGAAAGCAGAAGAAAGCGAAATGGACAGATTTCCCCTATCCCATCCCCTACTTGTGGCTCTCTGGGATCATGCAGAGAGTTTCCTTTCCATGACAGGACCAAAATGCTTCCGGGAGACATACGTGGCATCATTGCCATGGAAATTCTTCATGGGATTGTGAGGCTGCACCGGGCACGCCGGGCTGTGCTGCATGCCCGTGTTGAGGTTTCCCAGCACATGGAAACCTTTAGGCCAGAGCTTGGGGGCCTCCTGTGGAGCCAGCAAGTGGGAGGCAGGGGTCAGCCCTCCTGTTCTTCTCAGTCAAGGCTCCCAAGGGTGTCGGCACCAGCCTCCGCCGCCTCCAGTTCCCTTTTATGAGCTTTGCACACTCTTCCACAGGTGGAGAGCGTTTGCTTCTGACGGATGGCTTTGATTTCCTCACGGAGGAGGAGTGCCTTTCTTTCATCTCAGGCCGCTTGCACTGCACGCAGGCCGGTGGGCGGGCTCTTCTCACACCTGTCCTGCACCCCCCCCCCCGCCAGCCAGCCTCGGCAACTTCACTGCAGTTTCGCTGGTGAGGTGTGGCAGGGCAGGGCTGGCTGGGCCCCAGCAGCAGGCCTGAGGCTGTGAGCCGCCTCCTCTTTGTGTTCTGCTGAGTCCCACAGGGTGTGCGCTGGGTTCAACAGCAGCTGGCGTGGCGGTGTGGCAGCTGGTGTGTGCATGGGGGGGGGTTAACAGTAGCTGGCAAAGCGAGACCTGTCTGCCTCCCCCCCCAAATTGTCAGTAGGGCGTCAGCATGACTCAATTGGTTAAAAAAAAAAAGAGGAGTCAATGCTAGCCTAGCTCAAAAGCCTATTCCTCAAGGCAGCAGTTTGCGGAGTCACCGCAAGGGAACTGGCTCTGATGATTGTGTTAAGGAGCGAAGGGGGAAAGCGCATGCATCGTCCTTCCTCTTTTGCAGAGGAGAGTCCTCTGTTTGAAAGGCTGCCAAGGACTGTCCTCTATTTGAAGGGCTGCCCTTTAAATTTTAGTTTAAAGCAAAAGAACCATCAGAGCGGTTGCCCATCAACGTTTATTTATTTATTTATTCACTCATTCATTCATTCATTCATTATATTTATACCCCGCCTTTTTTCCTAGCACCTGGACAGTGGACTGAACGGGCAGGTGCACAGGTCACCTGGTCACAGTCATCCACACTAATGTGAGATGGCCTGTATTTCTATTTTAATTATAATAATTATTTCTAAATTTGCATCTATACATATAAATGAGCGCATGCACATCTATGCACATCTGTGTCACCTTTTGTCCTCTTATTTGGTGATGCATTTCCTTTTTTTCCTTTTTGGCAATTCAGAAGTGGCCGCCCTCATACTGCTTCATTCGTGGAATTTAACGGGGAAGTCTTCCGCTTATTTATTTATTTCCAGCAATTTTTTTTTACCCCCGCTCTTCAGACAAAAAAGGCTCCCAGAGTGGCTTACAAAGATTAATATTAGACACTTGTAACCCTCTTGTGTTTTTGCATTGCCTCCTCTGTCTCTTTTCTTTCCACCCAAACAAACAAAAAACCAATACGCAGGAAAAGTTAGAATAGCTTCACAATGGCTTTTGACAGGTAGCAATAGGAGCTGTCTATTTGGAAGCATCCCAAGATATGGGAGATTCGGATTCATGGAACTGAAACTGGCTTGTAAGACTCAACCCCCAGGAGCCGATTAACTCCACAGCATATGCTGGCACTAGGCACTAGGCACTAGACACCACCACCACCACCACCCCGGCGTCCCCAGCTCTGCCCTTTTAGAGGCTCCCACCTGGCTTGCCATTAGACTGCCATTCCTTCAAATAAGCGTGTTCTTTATGATATGGCGACTAGAGCAATAGCACCACCTGCTGACAGTTAAAGCTATAACTATACAATGTGCTTCAATGCACTTTAGTGCAATTCAGTTAACTCTTGAATAGGCACCTTGTGTTACTGTGTTGTTATATGCAGGGTAAATAATGGCTCCAGAAGAAGTGTTAGACAGTAAAAGGGCTTTACGGGGTGATCCAAAGACACTATAATTCAAAGAGAAAGAAATCTAGATAAGACCAGGTAACTGCAAGGAATATTCTGCGGCGTATTGACATTTGCAAGGGAAGCTGTTGTCACCTTAAGGGACCTCCAAACTTAGTGCTAGCCCAGTGGGGTCCACCAGCCTTGACATTGCCAATTTATTTCTGCATCGTAGGTAAGAAACATAGTTTAGGGCAGGCTTGGGGACTGGGAAGGTGGGTTGGGCTCTTTGGAAAGGCTCACATCCAAACCAAGCAACGCGGCGGCTTCTGCATCTGCTGGGAACTTTCTCAGGCAAGGCGTAGCTGGATGGTCCAGTTGCACCTGCTCTCGGCTTCCGTTCCCCAGCGTTCATCTTCCTCCACCGATCCGCCCAAGCGGCTCTCTCGGTGCGAGCAGCTGCATTAGCACAGCTACAGCTCTTTGGTGGTGGCCTGTGTGACGAGATGCCCCATTCCTCCACCCTACATAAACTGCTTGGTAAGGGCTTTTTCTTCGGCAAGCCCGAGCCCCCCGGGGGCCTCTCGGGAGAAGCCGTTAGACCGGCTTTGAGGTTCTGGGTGCCCGTGGCAATTGTAGTGTTTTTGGCTCACTAGAGCCTCTTTCAAAATTGGGCAAGTCGGCTCCATGCTGCTCCCTGTTAACCCCTTGGAGGTTCTCAGCCTCATGGCTGTAGAGAATCTAAATATCCTAACCCAATGTTTCAGGTTAAACTACAGGCATACTTGTAACCTCCACCCCCACCCCAAATTCTGATAGCGCAGCTTTCCCCAGCCTGGTGCCCTCCAGATGTGTTGGGCTACAACTCCCATAATCCCCTAGCCACCTATGGGGCACCACATTGGGGAAGGCTGACATTATAGGGTTGGACCCAGACTTTACCATACTTACGGAAGACCCATTAAAATCAATGGGACTTCAGTTGCCTAACTGAAGTCCCATTGATTTTGATGGATCTGCTCTAGGTATGGCAAAATCTGGATCCAACCCATAGCAAAGACTACTAGAAATACATGAAATATATATGGCCACTCCTAATTCACACATTGCAGCTGCATATGATTGAATTCGGACCGCCACAGCATGGTGGTACCAGCCAACAGTTGAGTCCTTTTGAGCCAGTGTTTCAGACTTTTTGCTAGAAATCAGGAGAGTTATGGATTTCGGCTTCTCCTTGTTTTCTTACTACCAAGCCGTAGGCATTTGCAAATCTGTTTCAGCACCCATATACCAGACACACATATAACATACCTGTTCTCATCCATTGCAATGCTGTAAGATCAGCTTAGGGTGGAACTTTAAGATCAACTTTAAGATCAGCTTAGGGTGCAATCCTAGGCAAGTTTAGAGAGAGAAAAGGCTGGTTGTGGCATGCTGGCAGTTGTAGGCCTTTTTTTTCTGTCTAAGCATGCACAGGGTTGTGCTTTTGGCTTCAAGATCTCCAGTATCAGAGGCACTATGCCTATCTATGTACACCAGTGGCCAGGGAACACGGGCGGGAGGGTGTTGTTGCACTCATATCCTGCATGTGGGATTCCGTGTGTGAACAAAATGCTGGGCTAGATGGACCCTTGGTTTGATCCAGCATGGCTCTAATTATGCTCTTATGTAGGGCCAAACTACAGGTAACGTTGAAACATGCTTTCTAAAAAGCAGGCTTAAGCTGCCCCGCTTTATTTGGCAAGAAAAGTATCTGGGCAGGGCTCCAATCTGAATTGTGGGCCCGGCATTGATTTCCTGCTGAAACTCACACATGCAATTCCCAGCTGCTATTTATCCCCAAAGGGCCCGTTTACTGCAAACAACACTTTTGAGGACAAATAAATATATATTAATAAATATAAGAAATAAATATAAGAAATAAATAAATATCAGACCACTTGAAATCCTGCTCTGCTCTCTGAGGTTTCACCAGGCCCTGTCACCTCACTTTCAAACCTATCTTTGAAGTTGTAGAAGGCCTAGACAGGGGTCCACAACCTTTTTGAGCACTCTTACTGTGGAGAGAAAGCCTGACAGGACACACACTTGCCAAGCACCCTCAGTAAAGTTGTCAAGTCCAGGACACACACATTTCCATTGGCCTCAATGGTCTTCCCCCAAGCAGTCTCAAAGAGCTGCCAGGTACCCTCAATCACCTACAAAAAGTGGCTCCAAAGAAACTCAGTCAGCACCCCTCCTGCTGGGTCGGACCAGTTCGTCCTGCCAACAAAGGGAGGGGTGGGGGGGGATGAGAGGGGGGGCGAGCGAGAGTGTAGAACAGCAGCCCAGGCTCCGTTGAAGTTGTTGGGAACAAGGTGCGAGGCAGCACGGAGTGGGTCATCGGCTCAGGCCAACCCGGATCCTCAACCCCCAAGCAGGCCGCCTGGGTAATTCATAAGTCCATTTGAATTACTAGTGTTAGGCTCGGGTAGGTTCTTCAGTGTTAGATCAGACTAGCGTAGGTTCTTTTTTGTTTGATAGTTCTGCCTGTGCCTAGTAAGCTTCCTCTCCTTCTGTGGATTGCATACCTTGGCTTAATTGATTATTTACTATAAATTCCCTTATCTCCCTGACCTGATTTGCTGAATTAAACTCTGTAAATAAAGTTGGTTTCACTTTTGACTGAGCGTAGTTTCATTCTGACTCCGGTGCTTGATCCAGTGTGCTCGACCTAATTTGACCCAGGGAGCACGAACGGGAGCTCTGAACTGTTTAACCGCTTAGCTCACGGAATAGGACCGGCGGCGGTCCTTCACACTTACAAAATGGCTGCCATGCATGGGCTTGCCCATTCATAAAATCGCTGCCCTGATGGGCATGGCTAGTCACAAAATACCCATTTCCCGGAAGGCAAACTGTTGAGACTAAAAGGAAAGTCACTTGCCCAAGAACCTAAGTACAAGGCAGAGGATAGGTCTGAGTTCCAAAACACAAAAGCCACTCTTTTAAACCCAGCTAAAGGTGGTCCTGGAGTGCAGCCCTTCACTTTGCAGCATGCCAGTCTCCCAGTTTGGAAAAAAAAATATGTTAAGAAATAAAATAAAAATCAGGAGAGATTCTGGTGGGTGCCAAGAGAGGTGTCTGTGGGGATATTGGCACCTGCAGGCCCCATGTTGGAGAACCCAGGCCTAGAAACTTGAATTGTCCTTATTAAAAATAAAATTAAAAGCTGGGATTTATAAGATTCTTCAGGGAGTTGGGAAATGCTAGAGAAAGTGTTTGGGGCAAAGCATAGTTTTATTTAAAATATTTTAGTACTGACAGTGTGTCAGAGTTTTCCATGGTTGTTTCTACAAGCCAGACCTGCATAAAGAGAGGCTGAGAAGTAAAAGCTGGGCTTGGAGCAACTCCAGAATCTAGTCTATTTTAGAACGACTAGAAAAGCATGGGCTGGGCTTCTAAATATTAGAACAGCCTTCCCCAGTGTGGTACTGTCCAGATACAGTTCCTATCATCCTGAGCCAGCTGGCTGAGGATGCTGGGAGTGTAATCAAACACATTGGACTCAATAGCCTTGTAGGCGCCTTCCAACTCTATGATCTATGAAATCTATGAAATCTAGAGAGCACCAGGTAGAGCAGTGTTCTGGCTGGGGCATGCTAGGAGTTGTAGGCCAAAAACATCTGGGGACCCAAGGTTGGAGAACACTGAGGTAGAGGAAGTCTGCATTCCAAGTTTCTCAGGAAGGATGCTGAACCCTGAGCCCGCCCAGCGCCAAACATAAAGCCTGCTTATCAAACCAGAATTTCGAATACCGCACAGAGGCAGTGTGGAGCCAGTGATCCGCCTTGGAAGGCCGTAGCCAGATCAAAGAAATCGGAATCACTTAATCAGAGCAGTTTTAGTTAACCAACCAATCAACTGATGGATTAAAGAATCATAGAATCATAGAAAAGTAGAGTTGGAGATATCCCTGGTATAAATATGCTCTTCATAGTACCCCAAATCATTAACAAATTTCTTAGAAAAGGGTTGTCTATATTTTTTATCAATTTATTATTATTTTTTTGAAAAAAAATATTCCCCAAAGTACTACGTAGTTCACATGTTTCTAACTCCAACCACATTATTTCTTTAGGGCGTGCTATAATATCCACTATATGTCTTAATTGATTCGCTATATAATACCATTTTAAATTCGGCAGACCGAATTAACTCCGGTGGTAGCTCTTAAGGATTTTCCTGAAAACTTAAGATTAGAGCTGGAGAGTAAACTAAGAGAAGAAAGGGTTATTAGATTGACCGATTGGGTGGAAAAGATGGGGACTAGAGATCAAATAATGGAAATTGTTGGGAGAAGAAGATTATCGTGGTTAAATTTACTACAGTTAGAACAGTGGTCGAAGAAATGGAAAAGGAAAACTGAGTACGAGAGAGATTTAACTAATTTTGAAAAGATGGTAATGTCTAGAGACGGCCTACCAGGTAATGCATCAACAAGAGGTATAACAAGGGATTTATATAGATTGATCCAAAAAGCAAAAGAACAAGAGGATCAGCTTAAGACTGTATGGGATAATGAATTTGAAGAGGTGACCTCGAAGGTGGGGTGGAACAATATATGGGATAGACGGATTGTGAAAACGATGTCAATTAGGATAAAGGAAAAATTTTATAAACTAATTTGGAGATGGTATTTAACTCCAGTAAGATTAAATAGAATAGATAATAATTGTTCTGCATTATGTTGGAGAGGATGTCAGGAAAAAGGGACATATGCTCATATGTGGTGGAGTTGTAAAAATGTATTGGTGTTTTGGCGAGAGGTTTTTACAGAAATATCGAAAATTATTGGTACTAATTTAGAGGTCTGTCCAAAATTAGCATTGTTATCAATAACTGAGAAGCTTATTTGTGATCAAAATACGAAGGAGTTAATTGTAAACTTGTTAAGTGCGGCCAGGCTAATGATAGCGAGAAATTGGAAAGTACAACATGTTTTCCTAATAACAGACTGGTATAAGGAAGTTTGGGACATAGCCCTAAATGATAAACTAACTAGTAGTATCAAATGCAAAAAAGGATTGCTAAAGAAGAATAATTTTATGGAGATATGGAATCAATTACTAGACTATGTATTAATAAAGGGGAAGGGTAACATGCCTTGTCAGGATATGTTATATTTTTGGAATTTAGACTTTATTTGATCAAGAGGATAGAAGTATATTAATTGGTCCCTTGGAGGGTGGGGGGGAGCACTTTATGATTTATTGTATGTTGATTATGTTATATTTGTGTGATAATTTTGTATTTTGCTAAATATATTTTCTGTGTTATAATTTGTTTTGAAAAATAAATAAAATATTTTAAAAAAAAAGAAAAGAAAAGTAGAGTTGGAAGGGGCCTACAAGGCCATCGAGTCCAACCCCCTGCTCAGTGCATACATTTGCATATATGGAAAGCAAATAGTTGTAAAGAGAATAAAAGCATACTTCCTTTGTTTTCAGATGATATACGCATGCATTGCAGTGTGTGTTACTTCTTAAAAGAGGCATTCCGTCCCATATCAGCAAGAATAAGGAATGCCTCTTCTAAAATGGTGCTTGCAGTGTGCAATTTTTATAAATGCTGGTTTAAAAATACTTTCAAAAAATGGTTGCCCGCCTAATCAGAGGCACATTTTTTAAAAGAGGCATACTGTTTGTCAGTATCTGGGTAGGTATTCATAGATTTCATAGATCCTAGAGTTGGAAGGAGTCTACAAGGCCATCGAGTCCAACCCCCTGCTCAATGCAGGAAACTAGAGGAGGGGTCTCCCATCCAAGTAATAACCAGGCCTGACCCTGCTTAGCTTTCCACGCTCAGACAAGCTGAGCCAGCATTCAAACCCTTTAAAGCATGGATTTCACTGACAACTACCCGAGATTAACGACAGGCAGGCTGTTGGTTCGCATGATCACAGGGTGGGTAATAATACGTTACAGACACAGTAGCTTGTTAACCACCCTGCACGTGCCAGCCAGATTGACATAATTACCCTTTGCTTGTTGTCACATCCAAACCCGGCAAGGCTGGGTAGTTTGGGTGGTTAACAAACCATCCAACAACTCTAAAACAGACTCGGTTTGTTAACCACCCACCCTCCCTGGATTTGGACGTCACAACAAGCCATGCCGGCAAGGGAAATTGTGTAAATCCGGCCAGCCATGCATGGGGTGGTTCTCATGGGGCCGCCAAGGCTTATTAACCACCCTGCGATCGGTACGAATCAGGTCAGAGTGTTCATTTGTGGGCCAAAGTAGGCATGAATAGCAGGTGCAGGATGCAATCCTGATCAATCCTGATCAGGACCGTGGCCTGGCAAAGGATCAAAGCACCGCTCTGTCCACACAACTATTCCGCTCTGGCTTCCCTCTCCCACGCCAGCTCTTAGTTTAACAAAAATCAGTGACATAAGGCAAAACTCTGTGGCAAACGTCATGTCTGCTTTGGCCTTGAGGAATGATAAAAGCAAATTCATAGTAACTGGAAGTCTGGCATGAATGCGATCGGAACTAGTGATTTCCAGGGACTAAACCAGGGATGCAGAACCTCATTCCCCTCGAGGGCTGAACTCCATTCCAGAGATGCTCTCTCGGGGGCCACATTCCAGCAGCGGCTGGGGTAGGGCTCAACCCACCCCCAAATACCAGCATAGTTTAGCTTAAAGCTCTTGCTGCCAGCAACTAAGCCTTAGGAGGGGCATTTCAACCTTTTAGAATGGGGGGGGGGGGGAACCACACAAAAGCTACCCCAAAATTGGGGGTTGGGGAGGAAAGGGGAGTGGCCTTCTGAGTACCCAGAAGGGCTAGATTGGGCTGGATTTGGCCTCTGGCCCTGAGGTTCTGCACCCCTGTCATGAACCCATTCCCATCCAGCTCATTCCCGCTATCCACCCAAGACTTCCTCAACCTGGTGCCCTCTGGATGTGTTGGACTACAACTCCCATGCTGGCTGGAGTTGATGGGAGTTCTAGTCCAACACCTCTAGAGCCCACCAGCTTGGAGAAGGCTGTTCCACCCTCCTTCCCTCTCCTGAATGTCCACTGGACAAATTCCGGCCAGCACGCTCACGGTCGCTGCTGTTCCCTCCAGTGCCTGGTGGCGGCAAAGGCAAAAGGGTAAAGGGGCGCGGGACCGGGGAAGGGTGTGTGGGGAGCACCACCGCATCTTCTCCCTTGCCTCAGATGGTGAGAGACCTTCTGCCAGGCCTGATTACAATCTTTAATCAATTAAGTAACTGATTACGTGTTGCAGTCCTCGCCATCACGTACTTTTTACACTAGCTTACAGCTTTTCCTCAATGGCGCCATCAGGGTAGGATTTTGAGGCAGATGTCCAGGGCCCCACTCAGTAGAATGAGCAGGAGGGCCCGCAAAAGCAGCAGGGCTGGCTTGCCACATTTTGAAGTAAGTGAAGTAATTGTTGTTACTATCAAAAGTGGTGGGCGGGGGGCATAAGACCACTACGTTCAAAATCTAAAATGTCTTAAATTCACCACTGCCTTTCCTACAAAGGAAGCGGCCTGACTTAGCTGTATGATCACAACACTCTGGCCTAAAAGATGCCTTGATTCAAAGAACTGTGATTCAACTAAAAACCTGGCAGAAAAAATCACAGAGAGCCAGTGTGGCGTAGTGGTGAGAGTGTTGGACTGGGACTCGGGAGTCCCCGCTCGGCCATGAAGCTCACTGGGTGACTTTGGGCCAGTCACTGACTCAGCCTAACCTACCTCACAGGGTTGTTGTGAGGATAAAATGGAGAGGAGGAGGATTATATAAGCCGTCTTGGGTCCCTTGCAGGAAAAAAGGCAGGGTATAAATATAATAAATAAATACAATTTTCACCCGATGGAGATGGTGAAAAGCACTTCTGGTGGCTTCTATTGCCATTTCAAAGGCGGTGAAATTAGCTGGTAAAGGGCCTTCTAAGGGTTAAAGGGTGACTCTGAAGTTCCAGTGACAACTGCAGGGAGGAGACTTGGGTGAGCTTTGCCCTGGGTGTTGCAAACAGGGTGAACAGGTTCAGCTTTAGGCAGCGCTGCCTCCCAGGACATTACATCAGACAAAAGACTAAGAGAGAGAGAGACACACACATGCTCCCATGAAAGTAAGTGACAATGAAACACCAAAAGAATCTCCAGTTACATCACTGAAAAGACACCTCAGCGATCTGGAGCAGGGCATGTAGGTCATTCCTCCAGTTCGGGTGTGGCTGTCTCGGGGATTGCCAGCAACTGAAGGAACAATGGGCTGATCACAAGCACCTTCTGCAGCGCTGCAGCAAGGAAGGCCAATGTGCTCCTTCATTGAACAAATTGGGGCAAGGGATCCCAAATTCTTCTCAAGTCAAGGAAACAACAAATCGAGTCTGCTCAAGCATAACAAAGTGCTGCTGCACATATTACAGGAATGGCAGGTACACATGTGTACATTATGCGCACCCCCGTCATGTGTGCACCGCGTTACAGGGAATCATGTGCGTGACTGTGCCTCTGGCTCTGCCTCAAGGTCGTGTGGCACTGCTTTCACTGTTCCTGAGTCCTGACATCCATGTGGCCAATGTGGACATCTGCTAGGGAAAGCCTATATGCGCAAACCTCTTTCCCCAAATTCTGGAACCCACGCTCAGCCCTGGGTCCCCACAGAAGGTGTGCACAGTGCACAGATAAAAAAGCATGTGGCTCTCATATAGCACAGGAAATTCTCATGTGTCCTTCCAGATGGAAGGCTCCTAGTGTGAGCAGTTGAGGATGAATCGTGCAGCGATTCTGTCTTCTTCTTTTTCCTTAATGGATTTTCCATGGGGAGGAAAAAGCAGTGGGAAAACACAGGAGCCAGGATGTCGCGGAAATCCGCAACAGACTCAAACGAGTTTGAATTTCTAAGAATCTGACCCACGGATTCCGCAGCGGACCGGCTTTTCCTGAGTCACATGGATTCTGTGTACTTGCAGGCTAGTTTTTGCACCAATGCGTATGAATTCATTTGTGCAAAATCCATTTCAGTCAATGAGCTGACGACGGAACCAAAGGCGCCTGGCAGTCTGCGAAATGTAGACGGATTTTACAGCATCCACACATCCCTACGCAGGAGAACTACAAGTGGAACATGATGACGTCTAGGGTTCCCCGTAAAATTCTGCGCAGGAGGCAGGGCGATCATGGTGTCCTAAAAGCCTGGCCTGGATGCACTCTTCTGAAGTACTCCACAGCTCAGGGGTGGAGGTCCTGGGTTCAATGCCCGGCATCTCAAGTAAAAAAAACAAACCCAAAGGCAGCTGTGAAGAAAAAGCGTCAGAGTTTCCTGCACCACACACACACACACACACACACACCTCCACACGTGTAAACACGTATAATCCCAGCTGGGGGCTGGGAAATGCAAAATGTACATAGTTCCTCTGATGGCTCCTGAAGCCTCAGAGTCTCCCATGTCTTTGATGGCTGGGGCCACAAGTATTTGCATGCAAATGTTCCCAAGCCCCCTAGTCATGAGCAAGGAACCACCCCTCTTCTTCCTAGCCCAGATGAAGTTCATCCTGATTGGCTAAAGACAGCTGGGCTACTGAAAGGAGGGGTGGGGGGGGAATCTATACTGCTGCTGTGGCTTCTGGTTTGGGTTGTTGTCTGCACGCGAAGAAGTGCGGGAGAGGGCTTTTTGCTGAGGCAAGCCCTGAAGAAGACCAGCCCCCAGGCAAGGAGTGAGTGCCTGGGTATTTATATAGTAAAGGAACTAGCTTTTGTTGTTTTGTAGCTCTACTTGTATGTACCAAAGTGTCTCCCCACCTTTCTCCCTCTTCCCTCATTCCCCACCTTTTATTGTAATCTGTTTACCTTAAATAAACTTTCCTGGTTCTACCCCACACGGTGTGTGTGGTTCCTCTGTGGTTCAGTGCTAAATCCAGTGTATAGACCCAGGGCAAGGCCCTGAGAGAATCAGGTCAAGACGGCAGAGCTAAGGCTGCAGTTTTGCACCTTTGATCTCTGGTCTTGAGTAAAGGACTGGTTGGCAGTCCTTCACAGCAGCAGTTTTGGCAATAAAAAACCACCCCAAATCCACATTAGTGTAATCCTTTCATTACGCCAACTCAAAGATCACAAAAAATGTGCAAGTGTTCCAGATCTCTTCGCTAGGCAAGATGTTACAAAAAGCAGGTGTGTGAGGGTGGAGGCTGACTATGCAGACATCCAGTGTGGCGTAGTGGTGAGAGTGCTGGACTGGGACCTGGGAGATCTAGGTTCTAGTCCCCACTTGGTCATGAAACTCACTGGGTGACTTTGGGCCAGTCACTGACTCTCAGCCTAACCTACCTCACAGGGTTGTTGTGAGGATAAAATGGAGAGGAGGAGGAGGCTTATGTAAGCCGCCTTCGGTTCCTTGCAGGAAAAAAGGCGGGGTATAAGTATAATAAATACCGTAAATAAATAAATCCTGACTACAACATGCAGTCTGATTTTTTATCCTGCCCCCTATGCTCCCCCTACCCCCAGCCAACTCGCTTTTTGTAACATCTCTTGCTCGATGAAAAGATCTCGAAACTTTTGCACATTTTTCGGTGATCGTTGAGTTGGCCTAATAAGGGAATTCAACACTAATATGGAATTCAAGTTTGAAAGAATCTGCACCGTGAGAAAGGACCCTCTGTCAATATTTATTAGGGGTAGTAGAGCACCTGAAGGTCCAAGGCTCAAACGCTGCCGTCTCTACTTCAAAGGTTCAGGTAGCAGGTGACGAAAAGGACCTTTCATAGAAAGGTCCCTGCCAGACACACTGCCAGACACACTGCCAGACACACTGCCAGACACACTGGAGCAGTGTGCTCCAACCTTGGGTCCCCAGATGTTTTTGGCCTACAACTCCCAGGATGCCCCAGCCAGCTTTGCTGGCTGGGGCATGCTGGGAGTTGTAGGCCAAAAACATCTGGGGACCCAAGGTTGGAGCACATTGCCCTGGAGAACCAAAACAGCCAGACAGAGTAGGCAATACTGAGCTAGATGTACAAATAGTCTGACGTTGCACACGGCAGCTTCCTGTGCTCCTAAGAGATTGTTGGGATGGGGTGAATTTGCGGTCTGATTACTGTTGTTATCGGGTCTGTCAAAACAATTTTGCTGAAGTGCCTCTGGATGAGAAAGTCAGGGAGTCTCACATAAAAAAAGAAGAAGCCATAGATGTTCTTTCGTGGCTGTGGTGGTTCCCCAAATGGGAAATTCCCCAGTTGAGGTGGGGTTCAGGACAAGTCCTTGGGTACTGGCAGATTTATTGGGTTCAGACAACACAATAACCCACACTCAGTTTCAGTTTTGGTGATAAACCACACTCAAGGGTTGAGTGTGTGGGTTATTGTTGAAGTGTGGGTTATCGTGTTGTCTGAACCCAGACGAGATAACAAACCATGAACAACCCGCAGTTCACAACCAAACAACCAACCATCAGTAGAGGCTGGTGGCGCCAAAGTCAGCAGGGCTGTGTATTCACTCTGGATTTTAATCTGAACTTTTAAGGAGCTATCCATGGTGCCCAACTTAGGGTTCAGCTGCACCATGGATAGCTCCTTTAAAGTTTGGACTAACATCCGGAGTGGATACACAGCCCCGTTGACATGGGAGCCAGCAGCAGCCTCCACTGCGCAACCCTCAGTTCTCTTCATGGGTTGTTCGTGGTTAACAAGCCATGGTTCGTTATCTCGGCTGGGTTCAGACAACACAATAACCCACATTTCAACAACAACCCATGGTTCAACGACAACCCACACTCAACCCATACTCAATCCTTTTGAGTGTGGGTTATCGTGTTGTCTGAACCCAGTTCAGTGTGCACGAGAAGCTAGTTTCGCAGCTGGAGTGGGCAATGAGAGAGGGGTGGTGAGAGCAGGGAGTTGGCTGGCAGTGAAGCACCTTGGGGTGCCATCTCTCTCTCTCTCTCTCTCTCTCTCTCTTTCTCTCGGGACCTGATCCAAGCTAGCAGGACTGCTGCCTCATAGGGAGTGCCTGCTGTTGGCCTCCACTCCTGTCTCTTTGTGTACACGCAAGCACGCGCTTGCTCTATTGCAAAAGCGTGGCAGAAATGTGAACGGTGGACCCGTCTCCTCTGGTCCGGCCCAGGCACACCCTGGAACTCACTCAGGTGGCCACTTATGAATCGCCCCCGAAAAGAGGAAATGCATCACCACAAAAGAGGACGTGGGTTTACATAAAATCTGCATGTGTTAATTTATATGTATAGATGCAAATTTAGAAATAATGCTGATCATGTAAATAAATAGCAATGCCGTCCATCTCACCACAGTGTGGAAGGCTGCAACCAGGTGAACACCTGCCTGTTCGGTCTGCTGCTCAGGTGCTCACTGCGGCCGGCCGGGCAGCAGTTCTGCTGGTTCTTTATCTATAAACCGGACTTGGACAGGTCAGCCCTTCAAGCAGAGGATGCCTTCAAATAGAGGACGATCCTCTGTAAAGTAGGACACATGGCCACCCTAGCAGAAAAACGGCCATGCTGGAAGATCGGCAAGTGCAGACTCGCACACTGCTTTCAGCAACAAAGGCAGCTTCTCCCCAGGAGGGAGACCTATATAATCAAGCCAGGCCTGAGCTGGAGCCTCCCTCAGTAGCCATGCGCACCTCCTCCTCACCATGCCTCGCCTGTGGAGCGTCACCCTTTCCTCCACAGAAGCAGGGCATTTGGGGATAGGGTGGCCACTTCTCTCTCTCTCGCTCCCCTAAATAGCATTTAAATATCAGTGAGGTGAGGTGTGGACGACTTGGTTGGCAGCTATTGTAGTGTTGTCCCTGAGGTATTCATTGATTTCATAGAATAGAGTTGGAAGGAGCCTACAAGGCCATCGAGTCCAACCCCCTGCTCAATGCAGGAAACTAGAGGAGGGGTCTCCCATCCAAGGAATCACCAGGCCTGACCCTGCTTAGCTTTCCACACTCAGACAAGCTGAGCCAGCGTAAGCCACAGTCTTCAGCAGAAGATTCACATCTTCTGAGTTTATCATCTCATCGCTTACACAAACGGTGCTTTTTCACACCACATTTATGCTCCCAGCAGCCCTTTGAAGTTGCTGGGGCCAATAAGGTCACACCAAAAGGCTCCATAAATGAGAAATATAGGAACGGAGCGTCCCCGGGCCTAGTTCACAGGAGGCTGCCAACAGGACAGCAGGAGCCAACAATCCCTCGGGATGGGCTGGTGCCAGCACCTGGCGGCACCTGGCACCCCTGGGCAGCTGCCAAGCCCCAGCGCTCTCCCCGCCCCCTCCTATTTTTCCTAGCTTGGCATTCCAAGCAGCGCCAGGTGGTTGGGTCTAGCCTAGAGATGTGAAGGCCCAGAAAAAAACCTGGGAAAATTAGAAGAAATCCCCTTTCCCTCCCTGAAAAAAATCATTCCCCCCCCCAATTGTTTCTGGTTTTTTCCCCCAGACCTTCACATCTCTAGCCACCTTGTTAATAATATCCCACAATGCCCCTGGCTTGCATCACTCTGGGCCATTAGGGGAAATCAAAAGGGTAGCTAGACCCAGCCACCCAGACTTGCTTCGAGCGCTGCCACCATAAGCTGGCGAGCCCTCCAGGGCCCACTAACATCGGAGGGGCCCCACCGCTGGTCACTTTGCCTGGGCGGCGGGGGATCAAACATGGAGCCAGCCCAGCATGAACACACATGCAACCGCCTTATACTGAGCCAGCCCAGAGGTCCATCTAGCCCAGTATTGTCTCCTCCGGCTAGCTGTGTGGCTCTCTAGCGTCCAATGCAGGGGTTTTTCCAACTTCTGCTACTTGGGATCCTTTTTTTCAACTGGAGATGCCAGCTATTCTGCGTCACTTGTTGCTATCCCAGGGCAACCACAGGGCTGAGCCTTTATGGGCCAGCTCGACAAATCCGGCTCCATTCCTCCGGTGGCCACTTACACATTGCCAAAAAAAGAGGACACAGATTTATATAATATTGTGTGCCTTAATGTTGGGCTCCAACATGGTGCACATGGGCACCAGTGTGCCCGCTGAGACCTCTTTTGGTGCCAACCAGACTCCCTGCCTGCACCTCCTGATTTTTTGTTTTATTTCTTAAGATTTTTAAAAAAAATTAATTGAAAAAAACAAAACAAAACTGGGAGACAGGCATGCTGGATTTTATTTTTAATAAAGATGTGGAGAAAGACTGCAACTGTCTTTCTTGGCGGGTTCGGCCACTCAGGGGTTAACCCGGACTCATGTAGCCCTCTATCAGCGGTACGCAGCTCTCTAGCAGAAGCCGCGACTAATTATAACGCAGGCAAAGTGAGGAGACCGAGTTTTGAATGGACGCTACTACACTGTTATGGGTAAACAGAGTTTAATGGAGCGTAACAGAACATATACAAAGCGCCACGCTAAGCACACACTTATAATTGAGCTGGTAGCGAGCCGCAAAAGCAATACAGACAGTCGTACCTGGAAATGCCTTGTTTTTAGAAAGCCGCTTAACTTTGAAAGGGCTGTTCTATGTTAGCGTTGTTCACTGGGAGCTCCCCCAGGGTTGAAGGTGGAGGTTTGACCTGAGCCATGGACCTTGCAGCTTGCTCTCTCACGACCAACAACCCTTTTCTCGCCACTGACCTTGGGCTTTATACCTTCTGTTGGGCTCCCTCCTTCTTGTTGTGCCCCTTTTTGGCACGACTGGTTTTTCTTGTTTGCCTGGCACTTAGGAGTCTTCGGCTGTTATTTTCTTTTATCTAACACCTGGGAATGAATATTTCACAGTTTCTAGGTCTGGATTCTCCAACATGGGGCCTGTAGGCACCAGTCCCAACAGATATGTCCTCTCTTGGCACCTACCACTCTTTCCTGATTTTTAATTTATTTCTTAACATCTTAATTGATTTTTTTTAAAACAAACAAACAAACAAACTGGGAGACTGGCATGCTGCAAAGTGAAGGGCTGCCCTCGAAAGAGTGGCTTTTGTGTTTTGGAACTCAGACCCTACACTTGTCTTGCAAGACCTTGCTCATTTATCAAGTCAAAAATTTTAAAAAAATTTTGCTTGTCTTGCAAAACACTCTCAGACCAAGTTACTTGCAATCCAAGGTATTACTGTATTTAGCTTCTTGGGCAAGTGACTTTCCTTTTAGTCTCAACAGTTTGCCTTCTGGGAAATGGGTATTTTGTGACTAGGCATGCCCACCAGTGCAGCGATTTTATGAATGGACAAGCCCATGCATGGCAGCCATTTTGTAAGAGTGCTCAAGGCACTCTCTCAAAATCTCAAATGTGTCCTCCAGTCCAAAAAGGGATGGGGACCCCTGTGTAGGCCTTCTACAACTTCAAAGATAGGTTTGAAAGTGAGGTGACAGGGCCTGGTGAAACCTCAGAGAGCAGAGCAGGATTTCAGGTGGTCTGATATTTGTCCTCAAAAGTGTTGTTTGCAGTAAACGGGCCCTTTGGAGATAAATAGCAGCTGGGGAATGCATGTGTGAGTTTCAGCAGGAAATCGATGCCGGGCCCACAATTCAAGGCACTCTCTCAAAATCCCAAATGTGCCCTCCAACCTAAAAAGGTTGGGGACCCATGTGTATAAGTACAGGTTAAAGTTAAAAGGATTGCTATAATTTAATTAGAAATACATCTCACCAGTGGGGAAGACTGTGACCAGGTGACCTGTGACCCTGGTTATTCTGCTGCTCAGGTGCACATTTGAGGCTCCAGCTCTCCTTCCTTATGTTTTTTTAAATATATATATCTTTAAACAAAGAGAGCTTCGGCTATTGGGCGGTATAAAAATGTATTAAACAAACAAACAAACAAACAAAGAAACAAACAAAGAAAGAAACTGGATTTGAACTGGGCACCCTTTCAAATAGAGGACACCTTCAAATCGAGGACTGTCAACTGTACAGTAAGACCCACGGCCACCCTACTCGTTCCAATGGGTTGGACCCAGACTTAGTCATACTTAGAGTTTCTCCATTGAAATCAATGGGATTGAAATTAGTCATCGATGGGACTCAAGTTAATCCTAACGTCTGGATCCAACGCAGTGCCTCATGCAAAGCGGTCCCCACCTCTCTGCACAATCCATTTCTTGCACCCCGTTGTCCCCACAAAGCAGCCTTCTGTGAACTGGGTCCCCACCAGATGGGTTGGACCACAAGTCCCATCATCTCCAGCCAACTGGCTGAAGATGATGGGAGTTGTCTTCCTACCCATCTGTGTGGGAGCACCCAGTTAGGGAAGGGCTGGCATAGAGGCAGGAGCATGCTCACTGGAGGGATCCCTCTCGCTGCCTTTGCTGACCCGGGTGCCATTGCATAGCCACAATGGTCCATTTAAACCTCACCCGGCCACTGTTGACTGGCAGGCATGCGGCGGGATCCAAGGTGGCGGCACACACGGACATCCCGAAAGAGTTCCTAGAAGTAATTTGGGCCACCGCATGGAAACTTCGTGGGGACCTCGGTGACACAAACATACTCTCCCCTCCCAGTGCTCAGAGCAGACCCACTTAATTGGTGCCACTCCCCATCCAGGCACAATGGGAAGGACGCCAATGCAGCAGGTGCCAGGGGTTCCTGCTGGCCCAAATTGCATCAGCCCCACCCTGCTCCGACTCCAACCTAATTACAAGCTCTTCTTTGCTTGCTTGTGCCCGTTAAGGCTCAAGCTACACCTGGCCACATCAACCTGGCGCAGCTTGTCTGAGCGTGGAAAGCTAAGCTGGGCCAGGCCTGGTTGTTACTTGGATGGGAGACCCCTCCTCTAGTTTCCTGCACTGAGCAGGGCGTTGGACTCGATAGCCTTGTAGGCTCCTTCCAACTCTATGATCTATGAAATCTATGAAACCTCCTTTCGCTGGGGAGGCTCGTGTGACGCCTATTTCTGTGGGGCTCCTTTTCCATTGCAGCTTTTATTTGGCGCTTCATGGGAGCTATCCGTGGTGCTGAACTCCACCACCCCCACCCCCAAAATGGGATCGCCACCATGGAGCACCACGGATAGCTCCGATGAAGCTCCAAATAAAAGCTGCAAAACCTGTAAGGCAGTGTTCTCCAACCTTGGGTCCCCAGATGTTTTTGGCCTACAGCTATGCTGGCTGGGGCATGCTGGGAGTTGTAGGCCAAAAAACATCTGGGGACCCAAGGTTGGAGAACACTGCTGTAATGGAAAAGGAGCCCCACCGAAATAGGAGTCACCAGCTGCCCCTACCTTTGGTTAAATCCAGGTCTGCCTGGATCATACAGAAAGCAGCCATGCCCAAAATTTCTTTCTCCCCCCCCCCCACCCCAGTCCTCCCCACAGCCTGGTTCTGATACATAGGAACACAGGAAGCCGTCTCATGCTGAGTCAAACCATCAGTCCATCTAGCTCAATATTGTCAACACGGACCGGCAGCGGCTCTCCAGGGTTTCAGGTAGGAATCTTTCCAGCCCTACCTGGAGAGGCCGGGGATCGAACCTGGGCCCTTCTGCATGCAAAGCAGCTGCTCTGCCCCTGAGCCACGGCCCTTCTCCTACAGGAAGTGAGCATGGTGGGAAGGTGAGTGGCTCTACAGTAGGGTGGCTGCTTATGAATCGCCAAAAGGAGACTGAGGGGAGATAGGATTGCACTCTTCCAGTACTTGAAGGGTTGTCACACAGAGGAGGGCCAGGATCTCTTCTCGATCATCCCAGTTTGCAGGACACGGAATAATGGGCTCAAGTTACAGGAACCCAGATTCCACCTAAACATCAGGAAAAATTTCCTGACTGTCAGAGCAATAAGACAATGGAACCAACTACCTAGGGAGGTCGTGGGCTCTCCCACTCTGGAGACATTCAAGGTGCAGCTGGACAACCATCTGTCAGGGATGCTTTGACCTAGGTTCCTGCATTGGGCAGGGGGTTGGACTCGATGGCCTGGTAGGCCCCTTCCAACTCTACCTATGATTCTATGATTCTAGAAAAAGAGGGCAAAAGTGGACACCAATCTGCATAAAGTGTGCAGACGCTAGTTGCAAACATAAAAGCAATGCTGATGATTTAAATAGAAATACAGTTCCATCTCACCATAGAGCGGGAGACTACGGCTGGGTGGCCTGTGTGCCTGCCTGCTGAGCCTGCTGCTAGAAAAAGCATAGCTGGCTGGGGCATGCTGGGAGTTGTAGGCCAAGAACATCTGGGGACCCAAGGTTGGAGAACACTGTTCCAGGGCCATGGAAGGACACAGAGACCTCAGGAGAGTCCTGCGAAGCTCCCCATGAATCCTTTCATGATCCTTGCAGAGCCTCTGACGTTCATGTCACAGCCGCACCTGCCTCGCCGGGCTCCTTCCGCACAAACGGGAATGGGCAGCCGGGGTATGAAATGGACAGGCGGGCCTTCCCCGTCCTGGTGTCTTCTTCCCAGATGTGTTGGCCTTCGGCTCCCATCCACCCCAACCAGCATGGGACAACGTTGTCGTCCAAAACATCTGGAGGGCACCACTGGGCTGGAAAAAGTCTAGCTTTGATGACCAGCAGGAAGTGATGCCTGGGAACGCAAGTGGGCTGGGATCCGCAGGCCCGAGAGAGAGAGAGAGAGAGAGAGAGAGAGAGAGAGAGGAAGGCGAGGATTGACAACGAAGAGTTCCAGGTGGGTGCGGCCCGGCCAAGTGCAGAGCTGGGCACACACCCAGGGCTAGGCAGAACGCGAGCTGGGAAAGCTCAGCGGCACACCCATTGCCAGCCACACGCATGACTGATCCTGCTGCAGCAACGTCTGCCAGGCTTTCCTCTGCCTTCCGTCTTCCGTCACGGGACCACTGACTGTTGAATGATGAGACCGGAAGCATCATCTCCAGCGGGGGCTGCTACTACTACCCTGTTCTCTCTTCTTTCCCGCTTTCTTGTTTACTAGCTCTCTTCCTGTGTATTCAGTGCCATGACCTGCAGAAATTCAAGCGGATGAATGAATCCTTTCCCTGTTGTCAGTTCATCTCCACACCAGGAAAAAAAAGCCTTACCCTGCTGGTAAAAGCAGAGGAGCAGGGCCAGGAAAAACGAAATGAAAAGGGTAGGCAGGTGGGGCGGGGCGGGCAGAAAACACACCCCTACGATCCAAACAGGGCCGGCGTCAAGGGTAGGCATGGTTGGGCCCCTGCTGAGGGCCCCACAAACCAGCAGGGGCCCACGGACAAGAGTCCCCATGGAGTTGCTGCTCCCGTTAAGCAAGCAAGTGGTAGCAGTGAGGGTGAGAAAGAGGGCGAGGAGCAAGAGCAGCTGGCAACAGTAGTGGTAGGAAGGTAGACTCATTGAGGGAGGGGGGCCCCATTAAGGGTGTCTTCTTGCCCAAGGGCTGTCAAAACCTGGAGCCGGTGCTGCATCCAAATCCTACGGGGCCTCAGTTATAGCTGAATTTGCTGGAGACGGCTGTCCGGTGTTGGGAAGGGTGGCCACCCCCTTCCTGGCAGAGCTCCCATGCCATTAACAGAGTCGTGCACAAGTTGTGATCCGTCCAACCAAGTGCAGCCCATCAGCTGTGTATAGCAGCTAGGGGTGCCTGCGTCCGAGCCAACCCTGTTACTGTCCCTTTAACAGCAGTTAAAGCCCTAACTCTAGGGCAGTGTTCTCCAACCTTGGGCCCCCAGATGTTTTTGCTCTAGGGCTTTAACTAGCACTGAAGCCCTAACACTGACCACTGGGAATCTTACTCAGCCACGTTTTAGCATCATGAACCACACGCTTTTAATCATAAGGGCTGTTTAAAACAAACAAACAAACAAACAAACAATGATAATAATAACGTTGAGATATTCAGAAAGCTGAATTTCACAGCAAATGCCTCCTTTTTCTGCACGACTATCGCTTTGCAACGTAGTCACAGCCCTGGCTATGTTCAGATCGTCTCTTTCAATCTTGCTATTTTCAGTGACATGTTCAGACATCACTGGGGTTTCCATATTCTTGTGTGCTGACAGATCTCTTCTAGCTTGAAGGAATGTTGTTCACTGGCAGAGCCCCTATTTCAAATGCAGAAGGTCCAAGATTCCATCCCTGTAGCCTGTCTCCAGTTTTGTTTTGGGTTGGTTTTTTTTAAAAGGCTGAGTTAGCAGATGATGGCAAAAACTTCTGTCTGAGACCCTGGGGTGCTGCTGCCAACCAGAGCAGAGTAGTTAGACAATACAGGAAAAAATGGAAAAAAAATATTCTGACCTGGCAAAACGCTAGTTCTTAGCTTCTCTCTACGTCCTTGCACAAGAAGCAGAAATTCATCAGCCATGATGAAGAATAACGCCATATGTCGAATTTCTGCTTTATTAAGACTGGATTCAAACAACCCGATAACCCACATTCAGAGTGTGGATTGTCATTGAACTGTGGGTTGTTGTTGAAACATGGGTTGTCGTGTTGTCTGAACCCAGCCGCGATACTATCCATGGTTTGTTAACCATGAATAACCCACAGTTCACAACCCAACAACAGACCATGGGTTCTCTTCATGGGTTGTTTGTGGTTAACAAACCATGGCTTGTTATCACGGCTGAGTTCAGACAACACGACAATCCATGGTTCAACAACAACCCATACTCAACCCTTGAGTGTAGGTATCGTGTTAACTGAACCCAGTCATAGAGTTGTTACAACAGGCCTGCACAGCTTCTGACCCACCAAGCTGAACACAACCATGCAGTGTAGTCTGCCAGGTGTTTCATATGTTCCTCACTTCCTGAAAAGGCAGGAGCCAGTGGGCTGCCAACTAACCAGAAACAAAGAAATCTGGTATGGACTGCTCCTCTGCCTTTAAGAGGAGTCTGATCTGAAGAAAGCATCAGGTGAAGCTTTATGTGGTAAGAAGCTTGAAATGATCCACATCCTCAGGAGTGAGGAACCTCAGGCCGTGGGCCAAATCCAGCCATCCTGGGGCCCAAATCCAGCTCTCCTGGGGTTCCAATTCACCCGCTCTGTTTCCCCAAATGGTGACATACCCCTTCGCCCAACCACCAATTGTTCGGTGGTTTCTTGGCTTTTGTGCAGTTCCCCCCCCCCAAAAAAGGTTGAAATGCCCCTCCTGAGGCTTAGTTACTGGCAGGAAGCGCTTTAGGGCACAATGCTATGTATGTTTAGACAGAAAAAAAGGCCTACAACTCCCAGCATGGCTGGGGCATGCTGGAAATTGTAGGCCTTTTTTTTCTGTCTAAACATACATAGGATTGCGCTTTTAAGCTGTAATGTTCTGGGGTTTGTTTGTTTTTTAAATGCCCACACCCCTTTTGCCCCACCCCCTCTGCCTTTGGCCTGGCCCACCCCTGGAATGCGCCCCCCTGAGAGCTTCTTCAAAACGGAATTGAGCCCTCGGGCTGAAAGACGTTCCCCACCCCTGCTCTAACTGGTAGGTAGGGCCCACCAGTTGCTGCAAATCAGAATTGCAGAATAAATAATGCAAACGGGGGGGGGGGCGGGGAGTCATGCAAAGATGAATATTCTACTCAGGTTGCAGAATTCATATTTTCCTTGACTGGGTTAACTTAGTGCAGAATGTGAGGTTTAAAAACAACAATTGGCACGATCTACATACAGCTCTAGTCAAAGCCGGGAAAGAAAGAACATTGGAGAGCCGCGGCAGTGCAGACGGACTGAAGAAGAGAGAGGCAGCAGAAGAGAAGGCCGTTAAGGGAGCAGCTGCAGTTGCACAAAGCCAGGGTAACCTTGGTGTAGTCACCCACCCGACCTCCTTGCAGCTGCCTGGGCTCCCCTCCACCTCTTGGCGCACCCCGGCCCCGTTTTGCTGGCGTAGACGAGTTCCTAGCCCGTAGCCCTAGGTGGCATGACTGGATTGTGCTACAATTAATTGGTCAAGTTGTAACTAGTGAGAATCCCCAACGCAGCGAAGATTGCCGAGCTCCACCCGATTTTTCAGGAGAAATTAAACGGGAAAGAGGCCAGCTCGGGAGCTGCTCAGCTTCCCCCATTTCCCAGAGGAATGGAGGAGGTGGGTGTGGAAGCACTGTGGAATGTGCTAAATTCTTTGATCCAAGCTTCTCTCTTGAGCGGAGAGGCTGCCGTTTTTCGCTCGGAAGTTCATTGACCCACCCAGCTTTGTCTGGCCCAACATGTGCATGATGGATCTCGGAGTCCGCGAGAGCAGGGTGCGTTCACGGGGTCGCCAACTCCTTTCCTGACAGAGGCTCCTGGGCCTTAAACAGTCACATGGCTGGAAACAATTCCTCAGGCACAGGGCTGTTGCCCGGGAGATGAGGGCTATGAAGACTTCGCCATGTCAGGAATATTCCAGACCTCCTCCCAGACAGCCTAAGGACCCTTTTTTTAATGTCACAGAATGGGTGTGTTTTGATGCTCTGCTTTGTCTGTTGATGGGTCTGTGGTTGTTCAATAAACTGATTTGATAAATCTCTTATCATGTAGGCCTCCCCTTCTTTAGTCATCTTTTTTCAAAACTAAAACACTCCACATGATAGTATAGCCTCCCTTTTATGGAAGGTGCTCCAAGCCCCAGAACATTTTGGTTGCCCTTTTCTGCACCTTTCCCAGCTTTACAATAATAATAAGATCTAACGTTCATATGGCACGAGGATGCCTGTTATGGATTACTGTGATGCGCTCTATGTGGGGTTGCCCTTGAGGCTGGTCCAGAAGCTGGAGCTAGTGCAGAATGCGGCAGTTCGGCTGTTCTCGGGAGCTGCCCCTTTTCAGCATGCAACTCCTTTGCTGAGGGAACTGGACCGGCTGCCTATTTGTTATCAGGCCAGGTTTAAGATTTTGGTGCTAGTGTATTAAGCCCTAAACAACTTGGGACTAGGATACCTGAGAGAGTGCCTTCTCCCTTACCAACCTGCCTGGTCACTGAGATCGTCAGAGGACATTCTCCTGGTGGTTCCACATGGACCTACGGTCTGACTGGAGTCCAGCAGGAGAAGAGCCTTCATTGTGGTGGCTCCAGTTCTCTGGAACTCCCTGACTCTGGAGGTCAGGCAGGCACCGACACTGTGTTGTTTTCGGCACCTCCTGGAAAACATCTTTAGTTCAGGAAGCTTGCCTTGACTGACCAGCCACGGTTTTATAGATATCCCATTTTTAACATATTGTTTTATTCTTTTATCTGCTTTATCTTTTTATTGTTCACCGCTCCAGACTCTGTTTAGATGTACAGCCGTATATAAATGTTGTAAATGAAAAAGAAACAAATAAAAAAGAGAGAATGGAAAATCCAAGTCCTCTTTCGGTCCTAGTTACTGCCTCTCCAAGGGATTGTGATTGTTTCTGCCTTAGAGTTCATAGATTTCATAGATCATAGAGCTGGAAGGAGCCTACAAGGCCATCGAGTCCAACCCCCTGCTCAATGCAGGAAACTAGAGGAGGGGTCTCCCATCCAAATAATAATAGCCAGGCCTGCCCTGACCCTGCTTAGCTTTCCACGCTAGTCAGACAAGCTGAGCCAGCATAAGCCACAGGCCTTGTCAAAGGCTATCAGAGAGTTGCTCAGTGCTGGCTCCAGGCTTCTGAGGGACCCTTGGGCCAGACCCCCTCCGTGGGCCCCCTCCCTCAGCGAGTCGACCTTCTCACCACCATTGTCACCAGCAGCTCTTGCTCCTCCTTCTCTGTCTCACCATCTGCTACCATCTGCTTGCTTGACAGAGAGCCAGAGAGCCGGTGGGCACGTAGGCAGTGGCATCTGCTGCTGCTCCTTCTCTCACCACCATCGTTGTCTGGGCCAGAGCGAGAGGCTGGTGAACAAGCAGCTCAATGGTGAAGAGGAAGAGCAAGTCCAGGGGGCTCCTGTCAGTGGGCCCCTGCTGGGGTGCAGGCCCTTGGCAGGTGCCCAATCATGCCTACCTTTGACTCAGCACAAGCTGACAAGTTGATCACAAGCTGACTGTGTGTGTCCCAGGTGTGATATGGTGCTAAAAAAAAAAAAGGCTTATGCAATCTTAGGCTGCACTATAATAGAAGCATAGTGTCTGGATGATGTGTGAAATAATAGTTCCATTTTATTTTGCACTGGCCAGGCTGCATTCGAAGTACAGTAATACCTTGGATTGCAAGTAACTTGGTTTGAGAGTGTTTTGCAAGACAAGCAAATTTTTAAATATTTATTTATTTATTTGACTTGATATACAAGCGACGTCTTGCAATACAAGTACTGTAGTACGGCTTAAATTAAAAATCTCTGTACAAATTTTTTTGGGGGGGGGATTTCGTTTTGATATAAGAGTGTTTTGGATTACAAGCACGATTCCGGAACGAATTATGCTCTCAATCCAAGGCATGACTGTACCGTGTTCAGTTCTGGCACATTTTAAGAACAATGGCAGCTTAGAGCGTGTCTAGAGGAGGGCGATCAGGATGGTGAGGGCCCCGGAAATCAAGCCCTGTGAGGATTGAGGAACAGTTGAAAGAGCTGGGTATGTTTAGCTTAGAGAAGAGAAAGAGTTGTGATGGTGGCCGTCTTCAAATACCTGAAGACCTGTCATGCAGGAGATGAAACAGACTTGTTCTCTGTGTCACTCCAGAGGGCAGGACTAGGACCATTGAGGTGGAAATGGCCAGGACACAGATTTTGGCTAAATGTTAGGAGAAACTTTCTGCCGGTAAGAGCTGTTTGACAGTGGGACAGATACTGCCTCAGGAGGTGTCGGGCTCTCCTTCACTGGAGGTGTTTGAGCAGAGGCTGGGCGGCCATGCTGCAGTTGCGTCTCGCATTGCAGATCCTGCATGGAGCAGGTTTAGCCATGCTGGCTGGGTATGCTGGGAGCTGTGTAGGCCAGCAACATCTGGGGACCAAAGGTTGGAGAGCCCTGGTGTAGACGATCTCCGTAGTCACCAATTCTTATGACTCTATGCATACAGCCAAGTGGGATCCAGCTGAGATTACCACTTTTTATTTTATTTTTTTACTGCTCCTGCTCCTGTATCTTTAACAGCAGCAACCTCTCTCTCTACACCAGTGTTCTCCAACCTTGGGTCCCCAGATGTTTTTGGCCTATAACTCCCAGCATGCCCCAGCCAGCGTAGCATGCTGGGAGTTGTAGGCCAAAAACATCTGGGGACCCAAGGTTGGAGAACACTGCTCTACACGCACGCACGCACGCACGCACGCACGCACGCACGCACACACACTGTAGAGGCAAAGCTTTCTCCTGGCATGGAGAGAAGTTGATTTTAAATTTTGTGCATTGTACTTGACGGCACAGGAGCAGAGCTAGCAAAGACCACGTGGGAGCTCTAGGTCCAGCACAGTTATGTGGTTGGGAATTCTGACCTCAGAGATCCCATCTCTGCTGAGCAGCCCTTGGGCAAGTAGCTGTTGCCCTTTCCCAGCCTCTCTTCCCCTGGCTGTGAGATGTGAACAACAGAGGGAGGCCCACCCATTGGGGTGCAGAGAGGTTGGCTGGGAAAGGATGGCTACTGCTTTCGATCCACACAGAGCCTTAAGGATAATATTTAAATGAATGAGTAAGCTGTGTGTGTGTTCTAAGGGCCAACACTCTTCACTGGCTCCTTTAAGACCCACCGCCGCCACCAAGTATGATTCCTACCATTTCTGGTGCACAGTAATGGTCAACTTTGCCCAGGGAACGCCCTGTATTAAGAGAAAGCTGGCCCTTCCTACGCGATCATCCAGCATGGTAACCCTGGGCCCACTATTAATGCCAATCAAATACCATCTCTATTAACGCACTGAGTCAGCAATTATACCCTTGTGAAACTTTCCCTGCTCATTTTCCCTGGGCAATTAAGCGTGTTTGATGAGCAAGGGCATTCTCCACCTCAATCAACCATGGGAGGGGGCGGGCGGGTTTGTTGCATCAGTTGCTCCAGCACCTCCTTCCGACCAAGGCTGGGAGATGGATGGTTCTCACTTAACTTTGGTCTTCTAGAAGCCTACCTGTTAGTACATATCTTTCATCGAATGTCAGAAATTCAGAGGCAAAGGCCTCAGGCAGCGGATGTTAGGCACCATAAAGGAACAGCAGAGTGGGAGATCTCAGCCAAAGGGCAGGATCCAACTGAATGTTCTCCTGCTGAGTTGCTCCATCACCCAGTCCGAGTTCATTTCAGTGGGGCTTGTGTAGGAGAATTCCACACTGGATTGTACCTGTTAGACACCATCATCACTACCTGCCAAGTTCTATAGACTAAGGGCAAACCCCTGAGGGAATCAGTTTCAAGACAGGCAGAGCCAAGGCTGGCAGTTTTGCACCTTTGATCTCTTGTCTTGAGATAAAGGACCGGTTGCAGTCCTTCACAACTTTCTTTGTTGTATAAATCAAAACATATTATAGGGTTGTATCCAATGTTAGTCTAACATAAGTCCCATTCATGTCAGTGGGTCTGCTCTAAGAATAACCATTATTCATATTTTAATAACACTTTTTTCTTCAATGAAAGATAGTGACTGGCAGTAATCCAGCAATTCTTAAACTGTAGTCCAAGGATGACCAGTTGTCCCTTGTGCATTTTTAAGTGGTCCGCATGAAATGCTGAAGACCCAGAGATTTAGGTTCCATCACATGCTGAAGAGGCTAGCCACATTTCCACCATATGCTGATGAAACAAACTTGAAAAAAGCACAAGCAGCTGCAGTAGAAATGTCAAAGAAAGGCCAAGCAGAGTGCTTGGTTCTTCTGCCTAGATCAGGGGTGGGTAACATGCGGGCCACAGGCTTCATGTGGCTCACCTGGCCTCCTTTGCATGCCCCCAACACACTGCCAAATTGCTGTCATATTTCAGCGTTGCAGCAGTGGCAAAAAAAGCCACATTTTCCACTTTAAAACAAGGTGTGCATGGAGCATGCACCTTGTTTTAATAGAAATTCACACTACCAGGCTCTTGGGAGTGCGATTATGCATTGAAACAAGGCACACACTCCATTAAAGGGAAAATGAAGCGTTTTGGGTGTCACCAAATTGTCATCGAGTTTTGGTGGCAATTTGGCAGTGGCCATTTCGGCAGTGCGGGTGCAGCTCACAGTGGATTCTGGGAGTGAGAAATTGGTCTCCAGACCCTCCAGACCCCCTAGCCTAGATGCAAATGGCTTGGTTGGTCAGTGTGGCCACAGAGGACAAACAGAGCAGCTGAGTTTTTATTTGAAAGCGTTGGAAGCAACTTCTCACGTGGTGGCCACGCGGTGAGGCATCGGTGTTGAACCTCTTTCAGTCCAAGGGCCGGAGTAAATTTTGGAGAAGCTCGGGGGGGTGTGGGCGCACTCCAGTGGTGGGCAGGGCCAAAGGCAAAAGGGCGGGGCCAAAATTCCCGCATATTTTAGCCTATTGCTCTTACTGCCGCCAGTAACTAAACCATAGGGGAGGCATGTCAATGTTTCAGAGCAGTGTGTGTGTGGGGGGGAACTTCACAAAAGCCAGGAAACCATGAAACAATCAGTGGTCGGGGGCGGGGGAAGGGGGTGGGTCCTAGAAATGGGTGTGGCCTGCTCAGAGGGCTGGTCTGAGCTCCCAGGTGGGCCGGATTTGGCCCCTGGGCATGGGTTTCTGCACCCCTGAGGTAAGGGAAGTGGTGATCTGCAAAGAACAAGCAGCCCAGAGAAGTGGTCCTCAATGTGGCCAAGTTTAAGAACCACCAGCAACAGAGGTGCTGCTGGCCCAGCTAGAGAAACCTGATTCAGCAGTAAACATGCAGAGCTAGGACTGCTAAGCTTCCAACCAGCCCTGTAGCTGCCATGGTTTACATTGGCTTGATCCGCAGCAATGAGCAAAATGACAACATTCATCTCAAGGCAGTGCAAAGTTTCCCCTGCTGATCTGGAAACCTATCCAGTGTCCTCAGCTATAGCTGTAAGGTCTGAAAAAAATTGTGGCTTGCAAAGAACAAGAAAAGCAAGATAGAAGAGTGGCCCTCTATCTTAAACCACGTTTTAAGAATTTTTCGAGTTATAAGTGTGCCAGAAAACACTTGTCTAAGTGACTTTCTGTGGCAGTGGGAACTAGATGGGCTTTTATGTTCCTTGCAGGTCTAAATATTTATGATTCCATGCATCAGGAGGGGGCAGTTCCTAAAATTACTGTCTTTAGTCTGATAAAGGTGTAATCCTTTGACAGAGCTCAGAATGAATAAGCAGTTGGATGGATCAGGTGGAGAACCCTGCAGGCTTTTATCCAGGATGCCTCGCAGGTCAGGGTTAGGCAGACTTCAGACTTGTGGGATCTACTTTGGTTTTTTTTACTAGAACCCCAAGATCCATTCATCAGAGCCAGGTGCAAAATAGGGGGTGGCACAGATTGGAGCCAATTACCTACTGCAGGGGTGGGCAGAAAGTAGATCTCCAGATGTTTTGGACTTCAACTCCCAGCATTCCTGACCACTGGCCATGCTGGCAGGAGCTTCTGGGAGTTGACGTCCAAAACATCTGAAGAGCTACCTTCTGCCCACCCCTGAAACTGAGCCATACACACTGCATATTCCTGTACAAAGCTACAACCAAGTTACTATAGATCAGGGGTTCTAACACAAAGGATGCAGCCAGTAGAGCTGCACACAGACCTAGTCAAAGGCATCCAATTAATACTCCTATTGAGGAACACTGAGGTTAAGAGATTACCACAAGCCACAAGGCCAACCATGCCAGATTTTATAGGAGTGTGTTTGTTTGTTTTTAGAAGTTTCAATTTTACTTGCTATTGTTAAACTATTGGGGAGGCAGAAATCCTTGCCAATGTACTGCAAATCACCCAAAGATCTACCAGAAGATCCCAAACTACTGCCCACCCCTGCTCTTTAAGCCAAAGCCCTGACAATATGTATCTGCTTAAGGTGAAACTGGAGAGGACATGGCTCAGATTTTAAGCATTCAGTGGTCAGAGGACATGACTGGAAAGGACATGGCTCAGATTTCCCGTTGGCATGGCAGTAGTCTGATACCCCCTGGCACCATGGGAGCCGTCACAGTGCTGCTTGTTCTCGCACCACCACATGAGAAGCGGTGGTCCGCGCCCACGCGGGGCCTCCTCCTCCCAGGCCCTCTGGAAACTGAGGCAATGCTGGTATGCTGAGGGAAGGGTTCCAACTCAGTGGCAGAGCACATACTTTGGATACAAAAAGATCGATCCCCAGAATCTCCAGGTAGGGCTGGGAAAGACCCTTGTCTGGAACCCCGGAGAGCCACCCCCAGTCAATATAAAGCAGTGTTCTCCAACCTTGGGTCCCCAGATGTTTTTGGCCTACAACTCCCAGCATGCCCCAGCCAGCTGCTGGCTGGGGCATGCTGGGAGTTGTAGGCCAAAAACATCTGGGGACCCAAGGTTGGAGAACACTGATATAAAGCAACTGTGAAAGCTGGAGAGAGCTTTGGCTATTGGTCAGTATAGAAATTAAGGAAAGAGAGAGAGAGAGAGAGAGAGAGAGAGAGAGAGAGAGAATAACTTTAAAAAAGGAAAACTGAGGATCCTCAGATTCTGGGAAATTCTTTCGATAATCTGGAAAAAAGTGTCTACCCTGTGATAGAGGCAATGCAGTTTCCTAAAGCTTTTGTTCCAGAAATAAAGTGGGAGGGTTTTTTCCCCCCTAAGGTGGTGATTTTCAAACTATGTTCTAAGGCAATCCTGGTGTGTGTGTGTGTGTGTGTGTGTGTGTGTGTGTTGTGTGTGGTTTTTGTCTGTCTGTTTCTTCATTTTGTTTTTTAAGTGTCTCACGGGATTCCTCTGAGGAGATCCATAGTGGCAGATAAGCTTCCCTGAAAAAACTGCCTGTCTGCTATGACCAGACCAGCCTTACAGAGGAAGCTGCCTTATATAGAATCAGACCATTGGTCCATCTAGCCCAATATTGCCCACTGGTGGTGGTGGTCCTCCAGGGTTTCAGGCAGGGGTCTTTCCCTGTCTTACCTGGAGAAGTTGCCGACTGGACCTGGGACCTTCTGCACGCAAAGCAGTTGAACTAATCATGGAGCTACAGCCTGTCCCCGGCCGTCCCCACCTCAGTGTGCAACCCCAGAAGAAATATGGTTATGTTGTTCTTGATTATGCTCTTGGTTCTTTGTGGGGAACCAATACGCTTGTCCAAAAGGCACCCCCCCTCAATATTCTGCAGCGCAAATGGGGTTCCTCAGCAGACGAGTCAACGTGGAAAGGTTTCCCCAAATGTCAACATTAATTTTTAATTTATTTTTTTTTACATACTGGTCAAAACAGCAACCACCAGTGGGATTTGCTCTGTCTCCTCTGCCACCCGCGCAAGCGGGCATGTTTTTCTCCTGAGTAAGCAGCATCCTCCCATTCCCACCCAGATCAAAGCCATTCCTGTCCCCAACAGCCTCTCCTCAGGGCTGTTCTGCTACTCCACCCTGCTTTCTTCCTTTCACAGATAAGGCCCGACCCACGTCTGCAAAGGTTGCACCGCTGTTGCTCCAGGCATAACCTTTCTCCCCACCCCTCACGGAAGCTCTCCAGAGCGCCTCAGATTTCAGAAAAGCAGCAGAGGGAAGCTGCCTAGCATGCATCAACCTGCTCTCTGTATTTGCTTAGACTCGTGTGTTTTCAGGATCTCCTGTTCCCATCCTACAGCGTGCCAGCAAACAGGGCCTGGCTGCCACATTCCCCACCCCCTCCTACAGCCCTGGGAAGCAAAAACAAAATAAAAAACTGAAGACCAGAACTACAAAAGGCAGGCGTAAAAGTGAACTTTTATTGGGGAAGAATACTGTAGCAAACCACCTCAGTAACACCGCAGTAACAAGACACCCTCTTGAGAATGCTATTCTTAACCCACTCAGAAGAGTTGCCCACCACACTTGCCCACAAAAGGCCCACCACCGCCATCTTCTTACAACAACAGGATGCCTGGACGGCCCGGAGTGAGAAAACCCTGCAGAATAAAAGGCGCTGTAGGAAGCAGAGATGACTACTCTTGTTTTAACTCGGGTCAGCTCCTATTCTGGTATCTTCGCCATGCCAAATGACATTTAAGTTCTTGGGTTGTTGATTTTATTTCTTTTTTTTGTAAACAGCTAAACACTGACAAATCTCTCTCTATATATCTATAATATATATCTCGGTCCTCCATGACAAGTCAGGAAAAGCCTTGTGTTAACTGCGTGCTGTACCAGACACAAGAGTTTATACAAAGCGAGGAGCTCCTGGCTGCAGCGGGGGGGGGGGGTGTCACATGCCAAGAACAGGGCCCAGGGACAGAGGTAACCCCAAAGTGCCACGCAAGGAGGGTCAGGTAAACGCTCGAGTCCCATGCGTATGAATCAGTCCCCTTTTGCTGTCTAAATCCCAGCTGGAACTTTCAGGCGCTGGAGACACATCTTATAAAAATAGGGTGGTTTGGGAAAGGGAGAGAAAGAGGGGGGTTGAGAGGGAGGTGGGGAGTTACCGTCGTTCTACGGTCTGAAAAGTTCAGTTCTTTGGCTCTTCACCACCAGCCTCTCCCCCTTCTTCTCCTGAGCATTCCGCCGTCCATAATGTGAGGTTGTCCCTGAGAAGCTGCATGATGAGGGTGCTGTCTTTGTAGGAGTCTTCGCTGAGTGTGTGGAGGTCCCCCATGGCTTCATCGAAGGTGGTCTTGGCCAGCTTGATGGCTTCTTCTGGGGCGTTGGCGATCTCATAGTGGAAGACGGAGAAGTTGAGGGCAAGGCCCAGGCGGATGGGGTTTGTGGGCTGCATCTCCTTCTTGCTGATGTCCATTGCCTCTTGGTAAGCTTTCCGGGCATTGTCAATGATCTGGATGCGCTCCTCGCTGTTGGCCACTTCAGCCAGGTAGCGGAAATAGTCACCTTTCATCTTCAAGTAGAAAACCTTGCTCTCCGGGTCACTGGCTTTCTTGATGAGATGCTGGTCCAGCAGCCCCAGGACAACATTGCAGACGCTCTTCAGCTCCTTCTCGATCTTCTCCCGGTATTCGTTGACCAGCTGAGCCTTGTCGTCTCCTTCCTCGGTCTTGTGTTCGATGCTGGAGACAACCCTCCAGGCGGACCTCTGACAGCCGACTACGTTCTTGTAGGCAACAGAGAGGAGGTTGCGCTCCTCATTTGAGAGCTCGGCTCCATCCTCCACCACGGACTTCATGAAGTCCGCCATGTCCTCGTAACGCTCGGCCTGCTCGGCCAGCTTGGCTTTCTGCACTTGGTGGTTCCTGGCCATCGTGGGGGCAGTGGAAGGGAGTGCTGGGCGAGGAGGCCGGCTTTGAGAGGGATCAGGCAGCTGCTTGGAGAGCCGTCAGAGTCTCTGCTGAGTTCAGCGGCTGGGATCGGCTTTTGGCTTGGCGTCTCAGCCTGGAACAAGAACAAGGCGTGGTGAAGAAGCTCTCAATGAACCCTTCCCCCACTTCCTTTCGTGCAGCCGCTCCTTAAAAGGAAAACTGTGTGATTCACCTTGGAACAAGTGAGGGAATGAATGTGTTACCTGCTGGATGAGGAAATGTAGCCTGCTCGGAGACCTCTTGGGCAAGAAGCCGCTTGTCCTAGCAGAGCCTTTAGTGGGGAAAAAAGATGGGCCACAGCGTAGTAGGAGCTCAAATAAAGCATTTCTGTTACCCTCCAGGGGGCAGTGCACATACATCTCCTCTAACCTGACCCTAACACCGGTCCTGTTCTAATATGCCAGCCTTCCCCAACCTGGTGCCCTCTTGATGTTTTGGACTTCAACTCCCATCAGCATGGCCAATGGTCAGGGATGCTGGGATTTGTAGTCCAACACATCTGGAGGACACCAGGTTGGGGAAGGCTGTAATATACCTTTCCAACCTCCTCATCCTCTAGCCTGCATTTGCCAGTCATCCGGTGAATCTCAGACTTTGTGAAATATCGCCCCGCCTTGTGAACTTGAGCCCGGCAGCCAGCAGAATCAAGCCAGCAGAATCGAGCGGTCAAGCTTTTCCTGGAAGGTGCCACTGCAGGGCTGAGGGGTGGCATGTTTGAATACTTTGCCCTTAAAAAAAAGGAATTAAAATCCTGCACATAGTAAACTAGCATGTCAGGGAGAAAAGGTCAGCCTGGACTTCTTCTGAACATCCTGGTATTGCGTGGGTGGGTGGGTGGGTGGGGGTGGGGGAGAAGCGTATTCCAATTTGGGGAGGGAGGAACCATATGCAGACTGAAGTGGTACTAACCAGGAAAAGTTTTAACCCTTGATTATGCTGATCGTCTGAACAGCGCAACCCTATAACATGTCTACTCAGAAGCAAGGCTCATTGAGTTCAATGGGGCATACTCCCAGATAAGGATTGTAGCCTTAGTTGGTCCTCCTTTTTCCTCCTGGGATTTCATAGATCCTAGAGTTGGAAGGGGCCTACAAGGCCATCGAGTCCAACCCCCTGCTCAATGCAGGAAACTAGAGGAGGGGTCTCCCATCCAAGTAATAACCAGGCCTGACCCTGCTTAGCTTTCCACACTCAGATACTACCCAGCTTAGTGCCACCCATCTCAGTAAGCGTGTGGAAATTTTCATGCCATGCTAAAACAAACAAACAAACCCCAAAAGAAAATAACTTTAAAAGTGTATTGCCAGTGGGCACACATCCTGCCGCTGCCTATCGGAACATGTGGTTTACATTTTTACAATACTATTTTAGTAGGCATGCTAACCCCCTTCTCCTCGTGCCGGTCAGTGGCACAGCACGGCTGCAGCTTAGGACCAAAGTCCAGGGTCCTGCAGCCAAGGGAGCAGCAAGCCATGAGGGGCAGCAGAAGCAAACTGCATTTTATTCCTGTAGTAGTCATGGTGGTGCTATGATTTAAGTGAGTTTAAAATGCAAAACTGCACATGCTCCAAGCATCTATTTATTTATTTATTTATTTATTTATTAATCAGGATTGTCAAAAGGCTTTTGTTGCTGCTGTTATTGTTCTAACGGAGCAGGAATGTAGAAGCAGTTGTAAAGCATGGAATGGTGGTTGGGGGTGGGGGTGGTGAGCAGAAATGTTAGTTGTGTGCTTCCCGACTGTAAGTAATACACAGTACTTCATGAGGAGATGGCTATCAGTGGCTACTAGTCCTGACTGGCTATAAGCTGCCTCCAGTGTCAGAGGCAGTCTGCCCATGTACACCAGTTGCTGGGGAACATGGGCGGGAGGGTGCTGTTGCACTCCTGTCCTGCTTGTGGGATCCTGTGGGCAGATGGTTGGCCGCCGTGTGAACAGAATGCTGGAACAGATGGACCCTTGGTCTGATCCAGCACGGCTCTTCTTATGTTCTTAGATGGCCATCTAGCGGGGGGGGCCATATACCATTAAATCTAGGGTCTAAAATTACCTAGCTTCACCTCTGATCTCTGTTGCCTGCCTCCTCCACCCCGCCGCCGCTAGGCTTGTATGGTCACTCCTGACACTGAACCAACAGGCAGGAGCTGACTATCCGCTTCTTCCCAGAGTTCTCGCTCAAGGTCCCAGAGAACTGAGGAGGTTTGCTGGGTCAAGCCAAAAGGTCATCTAGTCTAATATCTTGTTTCTGACAGGGGGCAGCCCCAGACGCTTCTGGAAAGTCTCCAGTCAGGGGTTGGAGGCCATAGCCCTACCCTGTTGTCTAACCCCTGGCATCTGGCACTAAAAGGTACAGTCTCTGAACATGAAGGATGAGGATGAAGCTGATTAATTTAATTTCTATACTGCCCAATAGCCGAAGTTTCCTTCGGTTTCACTTAACTGTCATGGCTAACAGTGATTGGTGGACTTTATTTATTTATTACATTTTTAATCCGCCCAATAACTACCAGTAATACTTCGACAAATTCACAGAGGGTAAAGGCACAATCCTATGCAAGTTTAGACAGAAAAAAGGCCTACAACTCTCAGCAGGATTGCGCCCTAAGTCTATAAATGGCTATTGGTAGGCATGCTTGAGTTTGTTGGATCTCCATTTTTAAGCGGGCTGATCTGATTCGCACTTCCAGGCCTAACACGCAGGCCAGAATGTAGTTATCTTTCGGTTTTCGCACTTCTCCGAATTTTGTGATACAGTTCTCAGCTCAAAAAAAATGTACCAACATGTACATAAAATGTATATTTTTAGGTTAAAATGCATATAGATGTGGCACCCATTTATGGAATGCCCTCCCCAAGCAAAGACTTTTCTTTTCTCTCAGGCATTGTAGTGACAAGTTTTTAGATCTTATGGCTTCTCCTTCGATATATCTCGGTATTTATATATTCCTGTGCTGTTTGCCATTTTCCATTGTGTTTTATTCTTTTATGTGGAGAAAGCCAACCTAAGCCCCCTGCCTGACACACACACACTCACCAAGGAGGGGGGAAGGAGACCCAGGGCGGGGAGACAGCCAGTCTCCACAGATGCCAAAGGGGACAAACAACATCTGCATAGAATCACCCCAGGGGGGAAGGCAGGAAGCATCCCCAGGTTTGTCAATGCTCTCGCATATCAGCCCCATCTACATAAGACTTGAATACCTCTCCAGAGCAGACACTTCGGCACCCCTAAGAAATGGCCACTCAACACCATAGGATGGGACCATTAAGCAAGGGGCTTCAAAGGGACCCCATCCCACGGGGGGAGGGCGTCACCCCACCTGACCCAAAAGGCCGCCCCTCAGGGAGGGTGTCAACCCACCTGATCACGGAGGGAGGGCTACCTGAAACACCAAGGTATAAAACACCCTGCGCAAGGGAACTGGGTTGTTGGACCTGATCAACAATCTTGCCCCATGCCTGGGGTAAGAGAACGAAGGATCGGCAACCCCGGGTAGCCACACCCGCACGCTCCAGCTAGCTGAAATTACTGGTCGCTTGGGTTGACCGGACCCCCGGGAAACCAAGCTGAAATCACTCACAAGCCGCTTGGGTATACCGGGCCTCCGCCGGGAACCCAGCTAGCCGCTTGGGTAGACCGGGGCTCCGCCGGGAACCCAGCTAGCCGCTTGGGTAGACCGGGCCTCCGCCGGGAACCCAGCTAGCCGCTTGGGTAGACCGGGCCTCCGCCGGGAACCCAGCTAGCAGCGTGCGGTTGACCGGGCCTCTGCCGGGACCCGAGCTGAACTAACTAGCTGAGAGCCCTGAAATCACGGTGTCCTCAAGACTTCTTGCTTGTTACTTTGTACCGTACTGATAAGCTGTATCGCTGGCGTGTGTCTGGGTTTGTGAAGGTAATGTTGTAAATAAACTTGTTTTCTAAAAGATACTTCTGTGGCTATAAGTTATCCCTTTGTTCTGGGCTAAGGGTGATAGTCGCTGGGGATCTCGGAGAAGTCCGCCCCAGGACTCGCTACCCCCTTAGCATTGAACCCACGCAGAAGACCAGGTTGTCGGTCTTCCACTTTTTAACTATTTGTATTGTGTTTTATCCTTTTGCTTTGTAATCCGCCCAGTGAGCATTAGTTATTGAGCAAATTAAAAATAAACTATTTTAGGATAAAATGCATAGAAAAATGCGTATTTTAGGATTAAATACAAACAAAAGGGCATCTTAGGATAAAATGCATACAAATCTGTGCATGCATGGAATCCTAGAATAGTAGAGTTGGAAGGGGCCAATAAGGCCATCGAGTCCAACCCCCTGCTCAACGCAGGAATCCAAGTCAAAGCATCCCTGACAGATGGCTGTCCAGCTGCACCTTGAATGCCTCCAGTGTGGGAGGGCCCACAACCTCCCTAGGTCGTTGGTTCCATTGTCGCAGAACCAATGGAACACAATCAATAAGATAATCAGTTATCGACATCAAGAATTGTATAGACTCAGGAGCACTGAGCTTGTCGGTAGGAGTCTTTTTTCTTCAAAAAGCCTCCAAAAAGCACTTCCCATACCTAACAGTTACTTTACTGTTTGACTGGGAGGATCAGAATCTTTATTTTGAGAGATGGCTCATGTGATGCTTTGCATATGTGAAACTGCCACAATAGATCAAACTTCAGAGACAAGCTCTCCTGTTTCCTCTTTTTTGGCGATTCATAAGTGGCCACCCTACGCAGAAGGTTTCCTTCTCTCTCTCTCCCACCCCCCACCCCCAGCAAACCCTCCTGGATTCAAATAGAATTCCAGGGTCAACCAGTAACTTCCCACCTGGGTTTTTTATGCACACTCATACACACTCCCTACAAAAACGCTTTAACAATAATTTCCAGAACATTCTCGTCTGATCTTTGCCACTCTCCGCATCAGCCCACACGGAGCTACAAAAAGATTTCACTCTCAGAACTAAACCTGTTGCCACTTGTCAAGGGAAGCCTTATCCTTTCTTCTGACATTGCCAAAAAGAAGGGGTGGGGTAGAAAAGAAGCCCAGCTCAATGACAAATTCCTTGCACTGCAGAGTGCTTTGGGGGCCTTGGGTGATACATCACAGGTTAGCAATGGTATGAGACAGGCGGGGCTGATAACTCAGCCGCTCCAGTTAGAGAGTGAATTGTTCATCACTGGTGACTCATGGCTGATCTACAAAAGGGTATGTGTGTGTGAGCAAAACTTCCTTCATAGCATCTTAATCCAATGACACAGACCGGCACTCAACCCCAGAGATTGGCTGGGAGGAGGGGATGCCTATGGCAGTGGAAGAAAGAGGGTAGGAGATCCGAAGCATGCTTGGACACCTCCAAGGACCTTTCCAGAAATATAGCAGGGATGTCTAATAGAACCACAGAAGCAAAGGGTGGCTTGCTGCTGGCTATCTAGTCCAACCACACACACACCCCTTGATGCAAGTAATGTAGAGTAAGAGCATTCCTAACAGAGGGTTGTCCAGCTTCTGCTTGAAGACCTCCTGCAAGGGAGAGCTCACCACCCTAATTGGTTCCATTACCTCCGGCAAGGGAGAGCTCACCGCCCTAATTGGTTCCATTACGGAACTCTTCTGGAAATGTCTCCTAATGTTCAACTAGAATCTACACTCCTGTAACGTAAGCCCATCAGATCAAGTCCCTTCCCTCAGGGCAGCACAGAACCAGTCTTTGCGTCTATGTGACTGCCCTTCAGGTATTTGAAGACTGATGTATTCCTTATTCTTGAGGGACACTCTATTCCCCAGACCAAGATCTAGCATCTAGACATTGCCAGAAGTTGATTGACAATAGATTGAGGACCAACAAAAGTGATGCACGTTGGGGCAAAAAATCTCAACTTCAGGTATAAGTTGATGGGATCTGAGCTAGTGGTGACTGACCAAGGAAGAGATCTTGGGATTGTGGTGGACAGCTCAATGAAAATGTCGACCAAGTGTGTGGCTGCTGTGAAAAAGGCAAATTCCATGTTGGGCATAATTAGGAAAGGAATTAAAAATAAAAGTGCCAAGATCATACTCCCCTTATACAAATCTGTAGTGCAACCGCACTTAGGATACTGTGTACAGTTCTGGTCACCACACCTAAAGAAGGATATTGTAGAGTTGGGAAAAGGGCAGAAAAGGGCAACTAAAATGATCAAGGGGCTGGAGCAAGTCCCCTGTGAGGAAAAGTTACAGCAGCTGGGACTGTTTACCTTAGAGAAAAGGCAAGTGAGGGGAGGCATGATAGAGGTGTACAAATTATGCATTGGGTGGAGTAAGTGGATAGGGAGACATTTTTTTCCATCATAATCCTAGGACCTGGGGTCATCTCATTAAGCTGATTGGTGGGAGATTCAGGACAGATAAAAGGAAGTACTTCTTCACACAGCACATGGTTAAACCTATGGAATTAACTTCCACAAGATGTAGTGATGGTCACCAATTTAGATGGCTTTAAAAGGGAATTCAACAGATTCATGGAGGATAAGGCTATCAATGGCTACTAGTTCTGAGGGCTATATGTTACCTCCAGTATGCCTATGTACACCAGTTTCTAGGGAACATGGGTGGGAGGGTGCTGTTGCACTGAACAGAATGCCGGACCAGATGGACCCTTGGTCTGATCCAGCATAGCTCTTCTTATGTTCTTAAAAGTCCTTCTACACACAGCACATAATTAATCACTGGAACTCACTGTCACAAGATGCTGTGGTGACCACTGGCTTCGATGGCTTTAAAAGGGGATTGGACAAATTCATGGAGGATGGCTATTGCCATGATGGCTGTATAGAGCCCCCATGTTCAGGATCACTGAATACCAGTCACTGGGGAACAACAGTAAGACAGGGCTATTGCCTCAAGGTCCTCCTTGTGGGCTTCCCAGGGGGCATCTGGCTAGCCACTATGATGGATTAGATGGTCCTTTGCTCTTATCCAGCAGGGCTCTTATGTTGCTAATGTTCAGATTAATTGACACCCCCACAAAAGTGGTCATGCACTACAGTAATACCTTGGATTGCAAGTAACTTGGTCTGAGAGCATTTTGCAAGACAAGCAAAACATTTTAAATTTTTTTGACTTGATAAACGAGCAAGGTCTTGCAAGACAAGTGTAGGGATGTAACCGCTCGCCTCGAGCAGGCGGAAATCGGCCCCGCTCACGCCCGCCAGAGACTCGCTTTGATATAAGAGTGTTTTGGATTACAAGCACGGTTCCGGAACAAATTATGCCTGCAATCCAAGGTATTACTGTATAATAAAATTGGCACAATGTACTACTAAAGGCCTTCACAGTTGTGGAGTACCTGTTCTCCATTTCCATTCCATTTTGTCTCTTCAACACATGGTGGAACCTAAACCCCTGGTCCTTCAGCATCTTCTTCCATTAGTTTCATTGTCGCCTCGATGAGCACCTGGAAATGTACCAGGGACAACTGATGGTCCCTGGATCACAGTTTAAGAATCACTGCTCTAAAATGGGCAATGCCACTACCGCAATGTGTTGTATGTGAAGCTGCCTTTGAAGACTTCTTGTGGACTTCAGCTAGTGCAGAGTACATCTGCTAGGCTACAAAATGGCCATTGGGAACATATCTTACCAAAATGTAAAGAGTATCACTGGGTGCTAGTCCATTTCTGGGCACAATTCAAAGCTATCAATCCTAAAGAACTTGGGACCTTCTCCCATGAATCTGCTTGAATCTTAACATTCTTAAATAAGAAACCCTCCTCCTGATCCCCTCACCATGGCATTAGGTGGGTGGTGATTGGAAAAGGGGTCTTTTTGGTCATGGCGCCCTGTCTATGGAATGTTTTCCCCAGAGAAGCTTGCCTGGTGCCAACTTTGATGTCATTTCATCACCAGCAAAGACTTTGTTTCCCCAGGCATTCCAGGATGCAGTGTAAAGATGCTTTTAATGCTGGTATTATCCGTTCCGCTGAATTGTATGGATCTATGCAAATGCTGCTTCTGCTAGTTGTGTTTTAAGATTTTGTTTTACACAAGTGGGAGCTGTCACAAAACGTTGCAACTGGGGAGTGCTCCTCTTCGGGGTTTCAGCCAGCCAGTTGTGCTCTTTCCCACCGTACTCCATTCCATTCTCCTCCATTTCCCTCAGCATTCTGTGACCACGGAGCACGCTCAGATCTCATTGGGCTGCCTTGGGTTTGCTTGTTTTTTGCCCTCTTAATTCTTGCTAAACTTTTTTTTTTGGGGGGGTATTTCTGCAAACCTTGGGGTTCACCCCCACGCATGCTGATGCCTCCCTTGTTTCTCAGTGGCCGTTTTGTCAGCACTCACCAGCCAAGTTCACTATTCCAGTTGTTAATTAGTGTTGTTTCATTCTTTTAATACATACGAATAGCACCCTGAGGGTTTTGTACCTGAAGGGTGGCATAGAAACTTACAAAATAGATGAATGTTAGGCACATGGACAGCCTAGCCAGTTGAATATCCCTAGTTTATAGTATGGCAAATACACAGTTGTTTGGGGAGGAGCATAGCCCAATGGCAGAGTAGCTACTTTGCATGCAGAAGGTCCCTGGGTCAATTCCTGACACCTCAAGTTAAAAACATAGCAGCGGATGATGGAGAAAACCTGCCTGGGATGCTGGAGTGCCACTTCCAGTCCAAGTAGACCAGTGTTCTCCGACCTTGGGTCCCCAGATGTTTTTGGCCTAAAAGGTCTGACTCAGTCCAGGCCAAATTGAGGCGTTGGGCTCTCAGGATTGCTGGTGTTCAAGGCCCACCTCCAAAATATCATGCCTGTGTCAGTTCTTACAGCACAGTATTTTGTTTCTGCCATAGCTTGCTATGTGTTCTCCTTTCTCTTCATTTATTCTCATGTACACAAAAAGCATGAAACCGCTGAGTGGGGTCATCCAGAGTTTTGGAGTGCGTTGCCACCGATACGCTGATGACACACGGCTCTATTTCTCCTTTTCATCTTCAGCAGATGAGGCTGTGGATGTACTAATCCGGTGCCTGTCTGCGACAATAGACTGGATGAGGGCTAACAAACTGAAGCTCAATCCAGACAAGACTGAGATGCTGTTAGTGGGTGGTTCCTCTGACTGGATGGAGGGTGTTCAACCTGTTCTGGATGGGGGTTGCACTCCCCTTGAAGGAGCAGGTCTGTAGCTGGGGGGTTCTCCTTGAGCCATCTTTGTCACTTGAGGCTCAGGTGGCCTCAGTGGCACAGAGTGCCTTCCACCAGCTCCGGCTGGTGGCCCAGCCAGCTACACCCCTATCTGGACAGGGATAGCCTGATTTCAGTAATCTATGCTCTGGTGATCTCAAAGCTAGACTACTGCAATGCACTTTAGGTGGGGCTGCCCTTGAAGACTGTTCAGAAGCTGCAGCTTGTGCAAAATGTGGCAGCCAGACTCATTACTGGGACCAGAAGATCCAAACATATAACACCAGTTCTGGCCCGCTTGCACTGGCTCCCTGTATGCTTCCAAGCCCAATTCAAGGTGCTGGTCTTAACCTTTACAGCCCTACATGGCTTGGGACCGCAATACTTGATGGAACGCCTCTCCCAACCACAATCTACCCGGACACTACGCTCAACATCTGGGGCCTTCCTCAAACTGCCACCTCCGAGGGAGGCTCAGAGGGCAGCAACAAGGGGGAGGAGCTTTTCTGTGGTAGCCCCCAACTCTAGAACAAGCTCTTCCCTGAGGCCCGCCTGGCTATCTTTTTGACACCAGGTTATTACTGTCCTCTATGTTGAGGCTTTTAACAACTCTAAATAGTGCATGGTGGGGTGGTTATTTTTTAAACTTTTTTACCACATTGTACTAACGTGTTCTAGCTATTTGTCATTTTAAATTTGGTTTTAATTTGCTTATGATGTTTTTAATGTGTATATTTTATATCGTATTGTATTTTTTAATTGATTGTTGTAAACTGCCCAGAGAGCTTCAGCTATTGGGCGGTATAGAAATAAAATAATGATGATGATGATGTCATGTGGGCCTCAGAGGCAGGGCCAAGGAAGCCACTTGAAGTCAGGAGTGGGGCAGCAGCGCCCTTCCCTATACTTGACGAGACCCCTTCATGCAAAGGGTAATTTGCTCCCAAGAAAGCATGGAAGATATTCCATAAGAAAGCCTCCCACAACCTGGTGGCCTCCAGGTGTGTTGGACTGCAACTCCCATCACCCTAGCCATCATGGTCAAGGTTTGGGGATGATGATAATTGTAATCCAAGAAATCTGCTAAGTTTGGGAAGGCTGCACTAAGATATGTGGTATGTTCCTTTCCTTGCAGTTTTTGCATGCAAGATAGTTTTGACTCTGCATGTGGTGTGTGCGCACACACAAATATCATGGCCTTGAACTCAGAGTTGGGGGCAAAATAGGGGCCAGTCCAGGGCCCACCTTGCTAGCCTTGGTCGGGACTCTGTATCAGGCAGCTTCATATATGGTTGTGCAGGTTCCAGACTTTGCCGATCAAGTAAGTTGTTCTGTTTCAAAAATAGGGATGTTGCAGGAAAACAAAATAATTACTTGGGACTCCGAACAGCTGCCAGATTCTCCACTAAGATACAGCTTGAGTTAGTTGCAACCTCTTCACATTCCTGTAGGTTCTCAAGGGAGTGTCTTGTATCTCATTGCAGAATCACAGTACACTTAATTATATGCTTGCGTAGAACTTTTTAATGACAAAACAGAGCTTAGGCTGCCATTAGCAATGGCACTGTATTATGCATTGAACAGTTCCCCCCAAAGTTCTTGGAAAGTAACATTAGATATCGGGTGATCCTGTGCATGCGCAGTCACAGCATTGTGCAAGCTAGGTGTCCAAAGCCGGCTGCTTTGCAAGCATATGCGCAAATGTTCTTTAATGTTATACCCATCATTTTCACACTAACTTACTACTTGCTGTGAACTACGAAGCCAACTGCTTTGTAGAGCTGTGAAGTTTTTTCTGTTTACCCCTTACTCTCGATCAGGGGTGGGGAACCTCTTTCAGACCGAGGGCCAAATTCAATTTTGGAGCTTTCGGGGGCTGCATTCCAGTGGTGGGAAGGGCCAAAGACAAAATGGGTGGGGCCAAAAATACCAGCATGCTTTAGCTGAAAACCCTTATTGCCAGTAACTAAGGAGAGACATTTGGGGAACCTTTTGGAATGGGGGGGGGGGGAACAAAAGCCAGGAAACCACCAAGCAATAGCTGGTTGAGGGAAAGGGGGCTTGGCCCTCTGGGCAATCCTAGAGGGCCGGATTGGGACCGTAGGCAGGCTGAATTTGGCCTCCAGGGCTAAGGTTCCCCACCCGATCTTGACAGAACAGTGATTAATTGCGGAGACCTACATGACCAGATCACCTGCCCAAACAGCCTTTTACTGGGCGAGTAGATTCTCTTAACTTTCTCTTGTTTCTTGCAAACATTTTATGTAATAGTTGTCCCTCATTCTCCTCTAAAAACCCTCTCTTTTCCCAAATACATTTTGTCTGGGGAGCTTAATTTTCAGTCGGTTTCCTGACATTGCTGGTGCTGAGAACAATTCCCAGGGGGCAATAGTCAGTATAACAGCTTTCCCCAACACTATGATCAACATATGAGGCCTTCCTCCGAGTGCCTCCTCTGAGGGAGGCTCAGAGGGCGGCAACAAGGGGGATAGCCTTCTCAGTGGTGGCCCCAACTGTGGAATGATCTCCACACTGAGGCCCGCCTGGCACCAACTTTGCCATCCTTTTGGCGCCAGGTTAAGATAGCCCTCTGTGCTAAAGCATTTAAGGACATCTAGGGTTATTTAATGGCTTGATGGGGGCACCCATGTAAGGTACTTTTAACAGGTCTATTCTGTATTAAATATTTTTTTGCTGCTAAATGGTTTTTAAATTTCTTAAACTGTTTTTAAATTCTGTATTGTGGAATAATTTTATGGCTGTTTTATTGCATTATGGCCTTGTTTTAGGCAGTTATAAACCGCCCAGAGAGCTTTGGCTATTGGAAGGTATGGGAATGAAATAAACAAATAAGATAAATAACTTGGTGCCCTCCAGATGCACTGGACAACTCCCATCACTCCCAGCCAACATGGTCAATAGTCATGCTGGCTGGGGATGATGGGAGGTGCAGTCCAACACACCTGGAGAGCACCAGGTTGGGGAATGGTGCAATATAAAGTGTGCATGCATGTGGAACTGTCAGTGCCAACATATTAACATTACAAGCTTGGTGGTGGCACCCAGGTTGTGGAATGCCTTCCCTAAAGGGGCCTGCCTGGCACCTTCATTATGGTCTTTTTGGCACCACTGGGTGAAGACTGTTTTATTCTCATAGGCCTTTTAAAATCTGTGCTCTTAAATGTTTTGAATTGCAATCTATTGTTTACCTGTCCTGTATTTTTAGCCATGTTAGGAAACATTTATTTAGTGTGTGTGTGTGTGTGTGTGTGTGAATCATAGAAGGAACGGTGCAAGACAGGAGTGTTATGCGTGGATGACGCTGCCATCTGGAACCCCCATAACATTCCGTGAATGGGGCACAGCAACTGCATAATAAAAGCCTCGTCTGGAAGCACCCTTGGTCTCACCTGTTGCTTTTTTACCAGTTGCAGCCAGATTGAGTGCTGGAGGTATTTTTAGCAAGTCTCTTCTTGGGAAATCCAGGCAAGGCCATGACTTGGTTTAGGTCACCCTATTAGTCTGGCTCTCCATCTCTACTTGCCCATTTGCCAGTCCTGGAGAACCAGAACTGTGCTCAACACAGTGCCTGCTTGACTTGCTTTGCATGACTTAAGGAACATAGGAAGCTGACTTTGACCAGATGAGACTACTTGTCCATCTATGCCAGTATTGACTACCCAGCAGCTCTCCAGGGACTCAGGCAGAGGTCTCTCATTACCTGCTCTGTCATCTTTTTAACTGGAGATATGAGGAACTGATCCTGGGTCCTTCTGTATGCAAAGCAGGTGCTCTGCCACTATGCAATGGGCCCTCCCCTGAACAGAACTTTCTGCAAGGATGGTCAGTTGTGGTTGGGACTAGTTTCTGTTGAGTCACTGGAGGTTTTGGCCGGGGACTTGTTCTGCCCCATTGCTTAGGACAGAATCCCACCAGCACAGCCCTGACAAAATCCCCCTAAATTCTGCACACAGACACCCATGTAAATCTGTCTATTTGCTTATTTTGTGTAATTCATTCTGCTAATTGGTAGAGAGGAAGAGACCCCTGTACATCCTGGTCAACACACACACATACGACTACTGAGGGCCCGAACTAGATGAGACACCACTCACAGTTAGTAATTGTTTGAAAGGCTTTAAAAAGAGAGCCAGTGCTCTAGTCCCCACTCGGCCATGAAGCTCACTGGATGAATTTAGGGCCAGTCACTGACTTGCAGCCTAACCTCCTCACAGGGTTGTTGTGAAGATAAAATGGAGAAGGAGGATCATGTAAGCTGCCTTGGGTTCCTTGCAGGGAAAAAGTTGGATATAAATATATTAAGTAAAAAAACTAAAAAGCAGATGTGATCCATGAATGGGAGCTTCCCCCCACCGCCAAATAGGAACTGGTCTGGATTGGAACTGCAGCAGGGGGCAAAGGGTAAAGCTCCTCCACCCTCCATGCCAGAGTCCCAATTCGGATCAGACTACACACCTTCCTGCTCCCATTTACGTTTTTGGGTGCTAAGCCTTAATGTTGCCAAGCCAACTATTGCAGCTTTAAGTGCTAAAAAGCTGGAGGTTTGTAAAAACTCTGAAAAACTGCACCCTATCCAAGATTTTAGGAGCACACACGCAAACACAAAGCCGTGTATGCTGCACTCCAGCATCAGAAGGGAAAGGGGAACTGACAGCTACAGGCACAGGTGAACACAAAGAGGATGTTTCCATTGATTTAGCAGAGAAACCAGATAGTCACAGAGTAGGAGAGGAGAAATTTTATTGTTACAAAAGTGAAAGGCATAAATGGATTCCAAACCCTACGTAACTACAGTTAAGGGGGCCCAAGGGGGTTGGTTTTGTTCTCTATGTAGGGCCTCCTACAATCTCCCTGTTCCTTGGCCCTACAGTAGGTGAGGCAAGGGCAGAATTCTGCACAGGAACAGTTAGATAAATACTACAATATACTGCTGTTAGTTGTTTTTTGGGGGGTGGGGAGGAAAGGGAAGAATCTAGAGCAACCCTGAAAAAACAAAACAAGCTACAGTCATGCCTTGGATTGAGAGCATAATTCATTCCGGAAACGTGCTTGTAATCCAAAACACTCTTACATCAAAATGAAATCCCCCCCAAAAAATTTGTAGAGATTTTTAATTTAAGCCGTACTACAGTACTTGTATTGCAAGACGTCGCTTGTATATCAAGTAAATAAATAAATAAATAAATATTTAAAAATTTGCTTGTCTTGCAAAACGCTCTCAAACCAAGTTACTTGCAATCCAAGGTATTACTGTAATTGATTAGCAAGTATTGAAAAGTACAAACTCCAAACTAAAGACACCCAGGGACTGTGCATATTCTCTCTTCATACAGAATTTGAAAAAGCAGCTCAGGTTTTAAATCCACAACCTTTGCAAGATCCTGCTTTGCAGGCTGTAGCAGCTGCACTTGTGCATTTCAGCAGGCTGGGGCTGCGCACTGATGTGACCAGGCCCCTACCATCCTCCGACGGTAGCCCGGGACAGTCAGGCACAGTAGCCTATATTTGCTCAAGAAAAACAAACAAAACCATGAAAATTCTGCACCAAGGAAAGCTAAATAGTAAAGCTTGTATAAATAATGCAAGTTGACTTATTTCACATAATGCATTTCACAAATTTGCATAATTCTGATTTTGCCAGGGATGGAGGGAGGCAAGAGCTACATAGAGCATTGAATCTCCATCTCAAGCCACTGGCAATCTGGGTACATCACCCTTCTGGTTTCTGAGATTTCAGTAGAAACTGCATATATACTTGAAAGCATATCTTTATATCTATAACAGTTTAGAACCGACTTATTTTAAAAAAAGATTTCTAGGAAGTTGAATTCTCCATCCATTACCACATTGTGTTTTCCCCCCCTCTACGTTCCTGTGGAATCACACCACATGCACACACACACACACACACACACACACACACAGCCCTGGATTGGCTCACAGTTCTAGTGCATCACATTGTATTTAAACAGATGCATACTTTGACCAAATGCACCAAGTAGACATACGTTAAACAATAGTGCAAACACACGCTTAACGGGGCCTGCTCTGCTGCAGCTACAGACACCACACTGATTCTTGACAACACAAGTGGATTGGGGTTGGGAAAGAGGAGGGCGTCTTGGACTAGCATATCCAATCATCTAAAGAACTAAAGACCTCTCCCAGGAACTTTGAAGCCTTGAGACATCTTTGCTGCAGAATAAGGCTAGATATAGGAATTGTCCCATGGCCTTGGTGTGCTTAGATGCTGGAGTCCATTTCCCCCCAGATACGGGAGCCAATAGGAATGCCCATTATTGCACTCACAGCAGGTGGCTTGTATGGCTTTAAGCTTCGAACCCTACAGAAGGTAGGAGCACCTCCAGGCCTCGAGGGTTTGGAATAGCTTTTTCCTTGTGCATGGTGGCATCTCCCTATGCTTGTCGTGAAGCGGGAAGAGATGCAGCAATATAAAAATTAGATAGCCCTGGAGGGTAGAGAGGCACAGGTGGTGGCAATGGCTGTACTTTCAGATACTGGACAGGGCCTCTTGGGTTCGCCCTGGGTTTTGCCACGAGGCGCAGAGGGTCCTCAAAAGCTCTTTTGTGCCCCGGACACACTGGATGTTCCCAAGCAGTGCAAGGGGGAGAAAAAAGGAAGAAGAGAAAAAGAGGATTAGTAAAAGGAAACACCAGAGACAGAAAGAAGGTTAAAGGAATAGTGCCTGCAAGGAAGCTAGAGAAGAGGAAGGAATAGATAATGGGAAATTAGTGCAATTTGGGTAATTCTGGAATGGGTGCCATTCTGGTAAGGATCACTCTTCATTATGAAAGGCTTGGAAAAGAGAGGAGAAATGCCAGGAGAGGGAGATATCAGGACCAAAACAGAAAGGAATTTCAAACCAAGCCCAATTAGGTAGGAGGAAAGCAAAAAAAGATGGTTGCTGAACATGGGCATGCAAGAGTAGTAGAGGGAGAGAGATAGACAAGAAAAGAATACCTTCTCATGATGTCTATATAACAAGATAGAGGCAGAGGCCAAGTGTGTTGGTTACCTCCCAAGCCCTTTAATTCATTACCTCCCTCAGCAGCCATTTTAACTACAGCTTCTGTTGCCACATCAGAGGTGGGAAGAAGCATCCTGAAGTTCTTGGTGGATCTTAAGAGTAGAAATGAGGTGGGAAAGGACAATTTGATGGACCCCTCAATTCAGGCATGCACACAGCCAACTTTCGTTAGACCTGCATAAATGGGAACCTCCTTTAGGACTACCCTATCTCACCATGCTGTGCACACAGCAACCATGTAAAGAAAGGCTCTGTCAGGTCCTGAGCACTCGGGCCATGGGGAAACACCAGGGATGAAGTTGCATTTTGCTTGGAATGAAGTTTGCCTCCAATTCACCATTTTGGCTTATCCCAGCAGAGGCTGGAAAATCTGATCAAGCACTTAACTCTTCCCTTGCTCTGCCCTGCCCAGCACTCCAGCAAGGAGCAACCAAAAGGAGGAAGAGCTAAGGCAATGAGGGCTCTGTTGGCTGATAAAGCCAGCTGTCTCTATTGTAACTGAACGGACAGCAGTGATGGAGCACTGCTGTCCGTTCAGTTACAATAGAGACAGCTGGCTTTAGCAGCTAACAGAGCCCTCATTGCCTTAGCTCTTCCTCCTTTTGGTTGCTCTTGCCATAGGGAAGAGATAAGTAACAACTTTCTCCCTGCTAAAGCATTGGAGAGGTGAGGGGGAGGAAACAGGAAAAGGAGGAGCAAGATATTAGAAAGATTCTCTAGCTTGGTTTTTGCTAATATGGGGAAAGGTGAGGGAGGGGAGGGGGCAGAAGCAGGCGTGATTACATGCATTTCCCCATCAAGGGTAACATACATACTAACCCCCAAACGACATAAAACATTGACTATTTTTGTCAGGAAGCAGTTGTAACAAATCTTCCTGGAGCCTGGGCGAAAGCAGCAATTTGAGCCAAACACACATTAAAATACAGTAATACCTTGGATTGCAAGTAACTTGGTCTGAGAGCGTTCTGCAAGACAAGCAAAAAATTTAAATTTTTTTTGACTTGATAAATGAGCAAGGTCTTGGTAGGGATGTAACCGCTCGCCTCGAGCAGGCGTAGCGGGCCGAAATCGGCCCCGCTCACACCCGCCAGAGACTCGCTTTGATATAGGAGTGTTTTGGATTACAAGCACGTTTCCGGAACAAATTATGCTCTCAATCCAAGGTATTACTGTATCACTCTTCATGAGTGCCAGGGCTGCTAGATTTGTCTCTTATTCCAGAATGTTAACAGTTTCAGCCCATCTCAAAACATCAGGGCAGATAGCATCTGTTTCATTTGTAATACAAGGGGGGTTCAGAACCTCCCAGCACAGACAATGAACTTCCATAATACTACTAATAATAAATGTTTATTTAGAACGCCCCTTACACCATACATCGTTCTCCTCTTTTGGAACAGATTCCAAGTGTGATTTGGCTGTGGAGGGGAACCAAATAGAATGCACTGACAATAGTTAGTTGCTGGAACATCTATACTCCCAATTCAACATTGTTGTTAAACAAATAAAGCATTTTTATAATTACTTACCAGCAATACATACACGTACACATGAGAAAGGAGTATGTCTCATTTTGGGGGAAATGAGATGGCAACAAAATGAGCACCAGAGAGGGTGGAGGTAGCAGCCATTAAACAGCAGAGCCAAGATGGCACATTAGGCCCTGGCACATTAGGCCCTGGCTTTACACTAAAGTTTGGAGCATGGACACTCTGCACATTGATTGGGTTTTCATCTTGACAACTCATGTGATATAATGGTGAAGAGAATGAGCTATGAACCAGGAAGTCCGATTCAAGTATCACCTCAGCCACTGAGGGTGAGAGTGGGCCTATAAGGCAAGCCACTCACCCTTGGCCTCAGTCCCCCATCTGCAATATGAGGATAAGATGGACTGATCTATCTTACACGGTTGTGATAAGGCAGGGGTGGGCAGAAAGTAGATATCCAGATGTTTTGGACTTCAGCTCTCAGCATTCCTGACCACTGGTCATGCTGGCAGGGGCTTCTGGAAGCTGAAGCCCAAAACACCTGGAGATATACCTTCTGCCCACCCCTGTGATAATGAGATAATGTGAAGAACCTCAAATAGTCTAAGGGTGCAATCCTATTAAACTCCCAGCATTCCTCAGGAAGCCATGCTGGCAGGGGAATGTTGGGAGTTGTATTTTTTTTCTGTCTGAACATGCTGCATATTTAGGATTGTGCCCTAAAGCACTATATAAATGCCAAGTGGTGATCTACCATGGTCATAAAATACAGTCCCTCTGTTACAAACTAGGAGCAAGTGGTTGGTCCTGTGCAGCAACCCTTGTTCTGTATCCCCAAATCATAGCCTTCTGTAAGAGCCATCTGCTACTAGGCTTTAGAAATTAACTGCTCAGTAGCCGACATGGGATGCTCAGACATCTCATTTAGTACAACCACTATCCTGCCTGTAGTTTACAACTCAATTTGCATAGCCAAGAGATTATACCTAGAGATTTCTGTTCTATTTCCTATTATTTCATGGTAATCACTGGTGCATGGGAGGTCATTTTCACCAGGTGTTCTCATTTTTCAGTCCTCTAAGCACTCACGGGGAAAATGGATAGACCCATACCCCAAAACTATGAAGCCACTTCCTGCCTTCTGTGAAGTCTCAAAATGCACTGGGGTAGGCCAAGACATCATCCAGCAGCCTATGACTGGGGAAAATACTATGATGTTACCATCATATTGAAAACAAGGTCTGGATAAATGTCCTATGTAATTAGCTTTAGCACCACAGGTCCTGCCACCTCTTTGGGATGCAACAGTGGAAGACACTATGAACATCTCCTTTGCTCAAAATCCTCCCCACCTGTCCCTCAAGGCAGCAGGCTACCTTGCTACCCAAAGGCCTCATAGCCCTTCACAAGGCTTAAGCTACTGGTGGGATGGTTTGTAGGCACACAACAACAGCCACACAGACTGGAGGGGTAGATGGACTCCAGGCGTGAAGCAACTCATGCGGCGAGAATGATATGATTCACTGGATGAGGGCGAGAAAAAAAAACATGTTCTTACCAGCTAACCTTCAGAGAGCAGTACTAACCCATCCTGTGGGGAGGGGCTATCCCATCAGGCAGTGCAAGATATGGCAAAGTCCTGGCAAGCATCCTCCTGAAGAAGACACCAGAGATTATGTACCATGGCAGTCTCGGGGTTTGGGAAGTAGAATGGGAGTGGGGGTAGGGAGAGAGATAAGAGCGAGAGTGCTGTACATCAGCAGTGGAATGTACTTTGACAGGGAGAGGCCAGCTTACGTTATGGCTACTCTGAAACTGTATGCTACAAATTCTTTCAATTAATAGAGCATAGATTTCCCACCCCCATCCCCATGTATATCCCCCCAACCACAGGGGAGAATGCTCAGCAGCTGCTTCTATGCCTGCTGGGTTCTAGAGTTGTCATTTAGGCAACAGCCTGAACTGGCAGACATTCCTCCAATGAATTGCCCAAGCTCAGCTTCTTGCCACAGAAAGTAACCAAAGAGAGGCCGTCTTAATCTAGCAAAAGGAAATGCAAACACAAAACCCACACCGATTAACTCTTTAAAAAGTATTATTTTTATTACAAAAGCACGTAACAAAAGGAACTGGCTTAATCACAAGAGAGCTTCCCCACACAAATGTAACACTGCTGCAGTCCCTGCCCCCCCTCTCTCTCTCCAAACAAGCTTTATGAATATAACTGTGTGTTGAAGGATGGCCTGAAATTCTCCCTCAACAAGAAGAGCTTCCTTCCCTGATAAGTGTAGAAGGCTATCCCTCTGGTGATGAGGGATTGATCTAGACTGGGCTACAATTGATGTGCCTGGTTTATGTAAGCCAGGAACCATCTCCCCCTGCCTTCTGATTATGTTCCTGGGAAGTTGTACAAGGGGGAAAAATGAGTGTGTTTCCAATTTATGAACACCCCCTGCTGAAAGCAAAGCTGCAATCTTTTCAGCATGTAATGCCAGAGCCATTTGGGCCTCACTGGTCAACCACATGGGCAAAACTGTTTTGCTGGCACGGCTACTTTTGGAAATGCACCATCACAGACGAGATGGTTAATGTGGTTGTACTGTGAATGGCAGCTGTTCTAGAAGATGCAGGATGATGGTAGAAAAAAGAGAGAAATATTCTCCTCATGGCTCCAGGAATCTTTCATGGCAGAAGTGGCACTGCAGTCTCAGCAGGCTCAACACCAAAGTTCAACCCTGTTATTATCAAGGGAATGCGATCCCCCCACACCCTTGGGCTTGGCACGTGCGTCAATGGCATAGAATACAAGCACCTGCCACATATATCAGCCAGCATACTGCTTGGAACTGCCTTTGCAACAGTGTCCCAGAAGTTAGAAAGAGGGCTATGCCTTAGGGCAGGGATCTCCAACCTTGGGTCCCCAGATGTTGCTGGCCTACAGCTCCCAGCATACCCAGCCAGCATGGCTAATGGCAAGGGATTCTGGGAGCTGTAGTCCAGCAACATCTGGGGACCCAAGGTTGGAGAGCCCTGCCTTAGGGGGTCCTATATCTCACAGGATCAGAGAATCCTGAGACCAGCAGTACTTTCTGAAGTAATGAGCCACACACAGAAGCACTCTAAGAGGCCACAGTTACCAAAACCTTCAGTTCTGCACCATAAATAAGCCAACTCTGCCCATCAGAATGCAATACAAATGGCTGAGGATCATGCATTCCAGCCACATCTGATGGTTGGAAGTCACTCTGGAAGCTTCTGGACCCCATCAGAATGTCTTAGTATGGCCCTCTTAAGTGCAGGTCCAAATTCTAGAAAGGGAGTGTTGACTATATGCTCCATCCTTCTTGTAACAATTCTGATTTGTCAGGCAAACAGATTGTGCAGCCACATATGCCAATCATAATTAAAAAATAAAATAAAATAAAGACAGGCATAGAAATGCCTTCGATCACCTACAGGAGCTGCTCCGGCTCACGGCATAAGTGTAAAGAGAGTTCAGGAATGCTCCCTCTAGTAACACCACTCTTCTTAGAACAGAAAAACCACAGGTCAGCTAACAAAGTGTGTGAGATTGAGAATGGCAATCGCCTCCTTCCCCCCAAAGCACAGATACAAACAACAGAGGAAGGAATAGGGACAATTCTGTTAAACAGGGCTGGGTAACTTGCTGCCATCTTGGGGCAGCCTTATGAATCTAACAATGACACTGTGTGCGATCAATAGAAGAGGTCTGCCACGTGCCAGCTGCAACGGATGGCTTTCAAGAACATTCCACTGAAGGGGATGGTGCTACCCAAAACCATTGATGGATGTCACACGTAGCCCTGAAGAAGCTGAAGGAAAGACTTGATTTGTTCTTTCTCTGATTCCTAACTTACAGCTTCTAGGGCAAATTCCTGAGATATGACCTCAATGATTCCAATTTTTAAAACTCTGTAATGTTCCAGCTTTCCTGTTCCTCTGCAGAGGTGGGGTGGATAGAGAAAGGCTCACTCATACACTTGATTTGTTCCTTTGAGACGCGAGATCCTATTCTATCTCCCACAAACTCTAGTTTCTTCAGGTCATAGGGATGAAGAGGATCTAGCCCCCATATGTCCATATTTTCCTAAGGGCTGGTAAAGTCCAGGGGAAAAGGCTTGCAGAACTTTTTGTATGTAATTACTTGATACACACATTCCACTGCTGTAAAAAAATAAAACAAAAAAAGGCTAACTTGGGTCTAAGAATCTGTGAACACAGGTTTATGTACAGCAAAACCACTTTTTAAAAAACCCTTAGAAAAATCTACAAAATGTGTGCAAAAATACCCAGCAGCTTTTAATAAACACATTTCAAGTATTTAACATGACTTTAGCCTTCCTATTTACGTTAAGGGCTCACACAACAGGATGGGAGGCACTGTAAGAGGAAGCCCAATAGGAAGAATCATGATCCTTCCCTCTTTATATGATTGGTCAACAATCCAAGTGAACAGACTCAACTTCGTACAGAAAAATCAATTTGGTTTTGGACAATACAGGAAGGTTTCTCTCTGGATTCCTCCTTGAACACAGTCTCCTATATACAGACCTTCAACCCCCACAAGAATAGGCTCTGCTACCTGTACACCCCAGGTGACTATGTCCCATCTCTATTGACATCATTTAAGAAATTCAGATCAGTTTGCTTAATTTTCTTCTATTAAACGAATAACCTCACTGGGCTGTGTTCAGCCTGTTGTCATACTCCTGATTCAACTGAAATGAAGGACAACTCTGGGTCAGTTCCCAGAGTGAGAAACCATTTTCTGCCACTGATAATAGATTCGCTCATGATCCTTCCTGGGGATTTTCTACCCAATGTATCTCTCCCACTTCCACCAGCGGGAACAGGAGAGTCTTCCCAGGCAAACCAGCTCAGCAAGCTGCACTTGCTGCTAGGGCAAGGAGTGCTGTGTCCTCAGTTTGCCTCTCTGCCTTACATCTTAGGCAAACACCAATTATCCTTTGTGGTGCTCATGCAGAGTGGCAGGATGGACAGGCTAACATCAAAGCTCCTTCACCAAGGAGCAAGTTTTAAAATAATGTGGCGTGCAGCTTAGGGAGATTATACCTTTGCCCCTTCCCCATACCAGCCCCACATGCAAACTACTATGCTCTTTTCAACCAATCCCTGCCGCAGATCCTCCAAGAATGGATGGTTCTCAAGAAGTGGCATCTCCCAACCAGCGGCATTCTTGGTTCTAAGTAGTTTCAACCCTCTTTTCCCCTGTGTGACAGCAGGGCCCAGGTTAGAGGCTTAACTGCAACAGTCCACAATGTTCAGGTAAGTCCCACTGCATAAAAATCAAACCAAATAAAAATCAATGCAAGAGACGATGGCATATGGTTTGAGTAGGAACTTTGGAGGCTCTGCTGCACAAGGCTGTCCTGCCTGAGCCCAGGAAATGGTAAAATGGAGGAGAGGCACCAGCTGGAAGTAGGCATAGGCACAGGACTATGTGTCAGCACTGCTAAGGGTTGGCTCATACCATGCTGGCATCAGATTTCGTTCCAAAGGAAGGGATTTCACTCTTAGGAGTGGACTGGGGTCCCAGCATCTGCCTGGATAAATCCTCTTCTGTCTATTAAACTAGTTGGGGAGAAAGAAAAACAAGCAAGGGAGTTAGGACTGGTAGTTAGCAAGCCAAATGAGCAGCAACAATCCCGCTTCTTCACCACCTGTTACGGATTGAGGTGGGAATTCCAATCTGCACTTGGGTCACAAACATGAAACCAGGGATACTATTTACTCTGGAGTCATGCACTAGGAGGAGTATATGAGTACAGTACGGTATGTGGTATTAAAACGTATATGAAGCTTTGTAAAGCAAAATCTGCAGTTAGCATTTTAACACCAAGCAGGCCAGAAGTATCAAATGATCACAGCATTCCTCAGAGCAAGCCAAAAATGGGTTTATGTTTAGATAAATTTCTCCAGCCCCTCACTAGGGAGACAAGAATCTAGCGCCCACTAAACACAGTTCAGCTGCCTCTTCCACTTGGTTTGGATGGTATGGAGTTCTACCCAATGGAGCTACTTTTAAATTGCAGCTAAACACTAAGTTTTGTGTGGGCCAGATTCACATCAGAAAGTAGTAGCTTATTCCCCATTATAGTTTTAGAGAGGGAGTCATATTGGGGTGTTAAATATTTAAGAGATGAACTGAGGAATCCCCAGTAACACTGGTATGAAAAGCAATCAGAGCATTGATTGGTTAAAAAAAATGAGCTGGAAGAGTTCTTAAACTAGCTGTTAGACCACAGGCTTCTTCAACAGGAGCGCTAGGCTTACATCGTATTTTGGGAATACCTCAGCCAGCATCAGGCTGAGCTCTCACCGCCACTCTGCCAGGGGAGAAGCACATATAGTATCAAGGACTCTCTTAGCCTCTCAGGAGACAAGCACAATTTGAACCCAAGGCTTAAGGCCTCTTTTTGGCATTCATAGAATAATTTTTTGGTGTGGTTCTGTAAATATGGAAAAATTATGGATCAGGTAGATCGCTCTGTAATTTGTTTTGAGGATAATACCAAGAATAGGACCTAATACAAGCATAAGATCCCATTCATATAACCCTTCCAAAGATGTTACATAGATTACCCTTTCTGACAGCTTTTCCTCTTGAATAAACTCATGGATCCACAAGGAGTCATCCCATAAATGCCACATGTTAGAGTCATCCTTCATTTTGTCCAACTCTGCCCCCTTGTGACCACATGAAGATAGTTATGATATCAGCAAAGTGCTAGGTAATTTAAAGCTGCATCTGTAAACATAGGAGAACTGTATGCTAGCTAGAGATGGGCATTATCATGAGGAATTTCCAGTGAGCAATTGTCAAATGCCCATAACAGCGTCAGCACTTTAGATCAAGAAGCTGTAGCAGAGGAAGATGGAACTTGGGGCTATTCCATCAGCTCTGCTAAGAGGCCAGCTCCACCAGACTCATTATAAAAACTAATGCTTAACTTGAAGAATTGGTGCCTGAGGGCAGTATCTAATGCAACACTACCACTAACATAAATTATGATGCTATAGCATAAACAACTTCTAGCACAAAGCCAATAGCACATGGCGGGGGGAGGTGATGGGCTTTATGGGGAAATTTGTTGCATCAGCAAGTGTTATTGCCACTGTGCTAGGGGTTCCTTACATTAGTGCAACGTAATTTACGTTAGTGGTAGTGTTGCATTGGATACTGCCCTGAGTTTGCTTCCCCTCTTCTTTCCTCCTCATCCTTTTTTCCCTTTTGTGTCATGTATTTTAGATTGTAAGCCTGCAGGCAAGGACGGTCTTGTTTTCATTGAGCATATGTAGGCCGCTCTGGAAGCTTTTTTGGCTGAAGAGCGGGGCAGAAATGCTTCAAACAAATAGCTCCATGTTCAAACACTGAAGTCTGACATATTTCCAAGTAGGCTCAATGAGGTGGCTGCTTCAGGAGGCAAATTGTGTGTGCCATTAAGTGGCAGGAAATTACATCTTTAGTGAGAAGGGAGAATTTTGATTTTCTGTCTCCGGCACAAAAACAACCTGGGCCAGCTCTGCATCTTTCAGCATGTCATTTCAAGTTTTGCCTCTCCCCCCACTAGCTTAGCTCTCCTACCTCTCCCATTGACCCTTCCTACTGCTTCCATCTTTCCAGGTACATGTTTTTGCACAGGGGTATGTGTTTTGTGTTGTTTTAGTAAAACTCACATAGGAAAGAAGCAGCAGCCATTGTCTCAGCCAGTATGGACACACTTCCCGCAGTCAGTGCCTCCCTTTGGGAACATGTGTGCAGCTCCCTCTCACTCAGGGTGGCGGGCCCCCTGCATGTTCCTGACACCCTGGCTGCTCCCCTCTTTTTCTCTCCCTGCACGAACGGCGGCACAGTTCAGGAATTGAAGGCAGCCATGGCAGAAAAAAGGAAACACCCCTCTCAATCCCACAATTCACTAGCAGAAGTTAGCTTCTGTCTTTTTTTTTTTACTTCTGTAATTGCTGTCCTAAACACACCTCATCTCAAGGCAGAATCTCCCAACAGTCTAGCTCAGTGTTCTCCAACCTTGGGTCCCCAGATGTTTTTGGCCTACAACTCCCAGCATGCCCCAGCCAGCATAGCTGGCTGGAGCATGCTGGGAGTTGTAGGCCAAAAACATCTGGGGACCCAAGGTTGGAGAACACTGGTCTAGCTGCTCAGAATAGCTGCTAGCCAGTCTCTGTCCCCCACCTGATCATGATTCAAGTGGATTTATTAAGCACTCAGGTGTAGAGTCAATTCAGGAGCAAGTGTCCTTACCTGGGATAGAATGGTCCACAGAGCACTGCACAGCAGTTGGTGAGGACACTTTTATGGCTGTAGGGATTGGCAAATTCGGAGCCTCTCTTATTTGACCATGCCCCTTTGAGCTACAATGCAAAAGAGATGACCTGGTTAGGAAAGACCGAGGGAGTGAGAAGACAACAAGAATCCTTTGTTGGGTTGGCCTAGAAGAGCATTTCCCGTTTTCAAGAACATTTCCTAATTATTGACAGTGCATTATTTTTTAGCTACTGATTAAAACTTTGTCCTGAATAATCAGGCTACAGATTTTTAAAAAACACTATTATTTTTAGTACAAGCATTTAACAAAAATAGTGGATAGCAAGTGCCACCTTAGAAGAATGGCTTCTAAGGTGGGGCCCGATGCAACACAGGTGGGCATCATCTAAATTTTAGATTCTGAAAAATTAAGGAAGTAGGCTTTTTTCTTCAGAATGACTGCTTATTCATAAACAAACAGTACACAGACTTAATAGCTTGACTGACAGTCATACAATTAACTGGCTAAGATTTCATTAAGTGTGTGACTGCCCCATCACAATACATATTGGCTAGAAGTGATCAACCAGGGGTGAAATTCTTTTGATTACAGACATGATGCGTTCCTTCATCTAGGCACTTACAAAGGTATAACCGGCTCTTTTACTGCAAAAGAAAAGAAAAGAAAAAGTCCTTCACTTGTTCCATATACTGGAATCTAGGAATATTTTGACCATAAACAAAACACCGACGCAGCTGCATAACGAAAGAACATTTTGAGTGCCATCTTCTGCTTCCTTAAGGAATTGGTTTAAAGCCCTAGTAATGGTTGTTTGGACTTTCCAGCTTCTATTCATTGAAAGGCGATGCAAATATTCATACTCACATCCTCATTGGTCGTCAAGTTGGAGGCAACTAAGTAAGTGTGAAACCCTGAGAGGCCAAAAATAGACCAGACTGAGAAAAAGCAGATCACCAATTCCAACACAGTGAGTGGAGAATCAAGGAAGGAACAACACATGTGATTGGGGAGAGCTTGCTCTCCTCAAATTCCCAGAAACAAATATCGCTTCCCTCAGTCTAACATCCTTCAAACTCACCTGAGCCACTTTCAGCATAATGTTTCATGGAAAGGTGGCATCATCATCATTAGTTCACTAGTATTGGCATTAGCTGTGTTACACCTCCAGCACTTAGCCGACTTAGAGAAACCCTTATTAAAGAGATGTTGCCTCTTTTTGGGAGGAGGTTACTATACACTTTATATTGGAACACTTCTTTAATATTTACTGATATACATGTCCTCTTAAATTATCTACCTGCTTCCTGGAAGTTAACACATGGTCAGCGCAAATGGATTCTCTACACCCTTTTGACAGCTAAAAGACCTAGGTATATTACAACATTGGAAGGATAAATGCTCACCTCCTATAATGCAATGGATCGAGGACCTAACAACCCTTTCAACATTTGAATGGGTGGTATATAGATGCCACTTGTAAATGGATACTTAGATGGATATTTGGTCTGCCTTTGTTCAAATTTATGTATAATTCTTAGAAAGCTGTGTGTGTATATATATATATATATATATAAAACACAGCTTTCTAAGAATTATACATAAATTTGAACAAAGGCAGACCAAATATATATATATATATATATATATATATTGCATGTATTGAAGTTGATATATTCAAATCTGTGTAGCTACGATTTTTTTTTCTTTTCCTCTTTGTGGTAATGTTTTGTTGAAATTTTACAATAAAAAAATAATTTTAAAAAAATAATTTGTTCACTAAAATAATACCCATTCTGTACATGAGGAACAGGAATTCCAGCTATGTATTTGATACCCCAGTCCTTTAAAGGATTCTCAGACTGGATAAAAGGAAAAATTAAAACCTATAAACAATAAAACAAATACAGTAATACCTTGGATTGCAAGTAACTTGGTTTGAGAGCGTTTTGCAAGACAAGCAAATTTTTAAATATTTATTTAATATTTTTTTTACTTGATATACAAGCAACGTCTTGCAATACAAGTACTGTAGTACGGCTTAAATTAAAAATCTCTGTACAAATTTTTTTGGGGGGATTTTGTTTTGATATAAGAGTGTTTTGGATTACAAGCACATTTCCGGAACGAATTATGCTCTCAATCCAAGGCATGACTGTAGTAGAAACAGAGTAAAACGGTGCTGAATAAAACAACATTGCCACATCAACAAGTAAACACACAGATCTAGAAAGACCTGGGGAAATAAAAAGGCCTTCACCTGACAGCCAAAAATATATGAAGCCTGGCCCTAGGCAAGCCTCAACTAAAGGATGCCAGACAGCTGAGCTGAAGATGACCTCTGCTTTGGGGGTCCATTGAGAATCATGTCTTGAGGCTGGGCAAAGTTGAAGTCACTGGGCTATATAGGCCCAAATGAATCCTAGACATTATGCAGAATCAGATGGACACTTTTGCAAAAGGAAAACAGACCATGAATGAAGATCATGGCTCAAAGCAAAGGATTCTTCACCCCCTACGTCATAGGACCTATGAGACAGCCTTTTGCTTTCCCTGCATAAGTGGTCATGAGAATTTGACTATTCCTTACTATGGGTGTTCAGAGAGCACCTCCAAGGATGTTTTAGATTTTAGAATCCATTATGCTAAACTAGCTCTTTTTCAATCTCCCCTGAAAGGGGGAGGGGAAGGGACAACAGATACTGAAAGGATATCTTGCTGGTGTTGCTTTCAAAACAGCAAGGAAATCGTTTCCCTGGGAGCCTGCAAAGTAAAGAGAAAGAGGCACTGAGTTGAAGAAAGCCATTTTCTATCTTTAACCAGACAAACATGCAGTAGGTCACATGACACCAGCAACTCAGAGCTGTCCATGACACCCAGGATCTCAGGAAGACAGAAGCGGCAAGGCAAGTTTTGAGTGATACTGGATAGGTTTGCCTAAGTTTCATGCATTAATGTACATATATAAAATTATTTTTGTTACCACCCTCTGGCCTGGCCTCAGAAGTCCTTGGAGATACTCCCCCTCCCCTGCCTGAGAGAACTGTAGCATCTGAAGGGCATCCTGATTTTGGAATGTGCTCACCCAGACACCTAGACACAGCCAGAGACCCTCTCGCCTAGAAAGTGCTTTATTAAAACTATACTTACGCAGGGTGAGATGCGTGATGACACAAGCAAAGATGAAGGCTGTCAGGAAGGAGAGAGAGAGGATGAAGGCATAGAAGTATCGATAGTTCCGCTTCCCCACGCAGTTGCCCACCCAGGGGCAATGGTGGTCAAACCGTTCTGGGGGGGAAAGGCAACAAGGTGACAACATTAAGATGGCTGACATCCCACACATCTGAAGATGCTCAGCAAAATCATTGAAGCAGGTGACAATCTTAGACCAGGCTCTCTTTCTACTAATATAGTGAGAGTAATGGTGTTGTTGTTAGAGGGAGGCTGCAGCAGTTTTAAGTCTCTTTCTCTTAAAGCAGGGGTGGGCAACTTGTGACCCTCCAGATGTTTTAACCTGGGGTCAGGTTACCTAAAGGATTGTCTCCTCCCATATACACTGTCTGGACCCTAATATCAGCTTCAGCGGTCTTTCTCCAGGAGCCCCCACCAAAGGAAGTGAGAGGGCCTTTTCTGCTGTGGCACCCCAGTCTTTGAATGAGCTTCCCATAGAGGCGTGCCTGGCCCCTACATTGTGCTCTTGTCGACGCCTGCTGAAGACTTTTCTTTTCCCAGGCATTTTAGTTTTTCAGTTTCTGTTTTAAATCTGGTATTGTATTTTAAATCTTGCACTGCTTCTAGGTTCGATTTGATTACTATTTTTATACTGTAGTTTTAAACTTTTAAATGTTTATATTGTATTTATATCTTGTATTTTACAGTTTTAATTGTTGTGAACAGCCCAGATAGCTTCGGCTATTGGGTGGTATATAAATGTAATAAATAAAATAAATAATAAAAATAAATATCAACAATAGTATCTTACAGATGCTTCTGGCATAGTGCTTCTTAGCTTTCTGATTGTGGCAGACTATAATTGTGAATTGGGCTTATCTTTCTGGGGAAATTCAGAATATACTTGAAGTGAATTAGACTTCAGGTCCTTTCCAACTCACAGTTAGAGAAAGTTTAAAAGGGATTCATTGACTGTGTTTGTCCCTTCCATGCTGTTGTTTATTTGTGCTGTCAATGATGCATTGCAAATGGACACCTTTACCATTAGTTCAGCTCTCCTTTTGGTGCCGTGGGGTAAAAAAACACTTTAGTAAGAGACTGCAGCTGTCAAGCTTTAGAAAACACTTGGGCATCAGAAGCAAGGGTAGAATACCTGAACCAAAGCCTAACCCAATTGACAGTAGGTAGGGATTCTCTTGGAAGCATTCTGGACACAATGCAATAAACCTTTTCACCAAGAAGCAAAACGACAGGGTCTAAAACTGAGTCTACACTAAAAAAACAAAAACAAATCAAGAACCAGCATGGTGCAGTGACCAACCCCTGGTCAGCAACTAGTGTCGCCAGAGAGCCACTTTGAAAAAAGAGAGGGGGGCGAGGGGGGCCAAGTCTCCAGATCTGGACCAGGACTCTCCAGTTGCTGATTCCCAGGCTAAATTGTTGTCTTTTTTGTGGGAAGGCTGAATCTAGATCTCCCCTCAGCCACTAAGCTCACTGTATGGCCTTGGTTGCAGTATGTCTCTTCGCCTAGCCCACCCTATGTTGGTCTGCCAAATTCATATTGAAATTGGATACAGCATGTAAATAAAACCAGCACAAGCTATATACATTCTTGCCCATTTGTCAGGGTTTGGGGAGGTGCTAATTTATTGTTGTCATTGTCAGGGCTTGGGACAGTGGAAAAGAAGGTGATCCATGGACACTGGCAGGCAGATACAGACAGTATTTACACTTTGAAGTTAACCTGCTTTTTGAAGTAGGTTAACTGTCGTGTGACCCACCCATCACAAATCCTGGAGAATCAGAATTTTGTGAGTGTTGAAACTGTTAGAAATATTAAACTCAATCTGTATGGCAGAAATGTCCTAAGCGTTTTGGAATGAGGGACAAGCAGAAACACAGAACAGACAAGATCCCATTCACATTCATTCCAGAGTCCTATTTGGCTCTCATTCTTTTCTAAGTCTTCAGTTGATAAATTGTTCATATTTTCCTCCACAACCACCAAGGCTAGGAACTTGCTCTCATTTTAGAGTCAGCATTCGTGTCGAATCTAGCCATTTATAAAGTACATTCTTCGTTCTGCAGCACATTCATAGTCAGGCCAGAGAGCCACATTAGAAGACTCCCAAGACAAGGATTAGCCACCTGACTTGCACAACAAGTACCCTAGTCACATGGTGCCATCTGGACCCTGGTCTTACCTTCTCCCCTACAAGGTACTGTCTCCTCCAGTTTCAGTCTTGCTTAATACTGTGGCAGATTGCTGAGGAAAGGGCTTATGCAAGTACCTGAATGCCCCACCACATCTCTTACTGAAACACCTTTGGGAGGCTGCTGGATATGCCCTGCCTTCCCCAGGACATGGCTGTTCTGTGCCACTATGTAACTCTACCTAATATTATGTTTAACCTTTCATTTGAGTCAGTTCTTGGGTCAGTAATTATGCTCGCTCTCTACTCTCTAAAACCTGCACATGTAATTGGCTTAGAAAAGATATCTGTATGCAGACTGGATTCTTCTAGTTTTACTCATTAGGCAGACAGCCTGAGAGAAGGAGAGAAACTGTACAACTCAAGCATCTAGGAATCTACTTGAAAAAGCTGATGTCTTACCCAGACCTCCCTTTGCCCTGAAGCACTATACATCCTGGCAAGACAGCACACTCATTGGGTTTGCACAACACACTAAGTCATGGTGGCTTCGAAGCCACCATGGCTAGCGTGTTGTCCATGGCTTATAAACCACCCCCAAAAGCCATGGCTTGTTCTTGGGTTTGCTAAACCCCATTGTGGCTTAGCATGTTGTCCAAACCCAGATGACACACTAAGCCAAAATGCTACAGAGCCCCTTGGCAAGAGCAGCAAAAAAAGCGGCACTTGGGGGCAGCTGTCAGAGGCTCCTTGTGCCGCCACGGCCATCAGCCAAAAAGGCTGCAGCCACTGTGGCACAGGGCAAACTGCGCTTTGATCACCCTCCTCCAGAGGAGACCGATCAGAGTGCAGTGCCACCAGTGTATACCGTGTGCTGCCTGCTCAACCCGTTTGGGATTGAGGAAGCCAAGCAGAGCAGCTCATCACCCCCCACCCCGTTCTCCCTCTCCCCGGTGCTGCTGTCAAGTGACGGGGGGGATCTCACTGCTTCTTTGCTGCTCCAGTGGGGTCCCATGGGATACGTGCAGGAGGACTGAGGGGGGAGGAGGAGGCACCCTACCCCCTATGTGCCTGATCAACTGTCAGGCACATTGGGGGTAGGGTGGCTTCAAAGCCACACTGTCTAGATTGCTATGCAGTTTGGCTTCGCATGTTGTGCGAACCCACCCACTGTCTGCAGTCCAAATATCTTTGCTTCAGATAACGCAGGAATATTACTTAACAACTGAAACCATAACCCCGATTGCCTGTAGGACGTCTCACTCTGAACTTACCTACACAGTTGTCACAGACACTGCAGTGGGAGGTCCTGGGAGGACGGAACATTTTGCAAGTGTAACAGTATTTCAACTTCACCATGTATTTGTTTATAACTACTTCCATGGTGCGGGCAGGTGGCCGATAAGTGGAGGTGCCCAGATTGTCTGTGAAGGCAAAAATATCCACTTATTAGACTCATCCCAGATTGAATCAAAGGACTGGATGGAATCTGGCAATCTTCCCATTGAGTCCCCTGCTCAAAAGCAGGACTCATAACACATTACACACTAAACCCTCTTCAAGATCATTGCATACCACCTTGAACTGTGCCAGAAGTGGGAAACAGAATCTATTTTTGCAGTGCTTCTTTTCAAAGACTACAGTTACTCCTCATGTCTAAACGTTAATAATCACACTGAATGTAATGACAGATGGAATGGAATAAGTTTCAAACAAACAATCCATGTTCGGAAGAATAATCTCAAAACAGAAAGGTTAGTTTGCCCACTCTGGCCTTTCTCCATTGCATTTGTTAATGCTCATTCATCTACCTCTTTAGAAAGATAAACAGATGGCCTGATTTTGTGCATGATTCCTCTATGCCATCTCCAGTCCTTATGCCTACAAACCTGGCTGCAACATTCAGCAGAGCAGACACCATGCTGCATGCAAGGGGATTCAGAATTGTGGGATTTTTTGGAAACTCAGGTGTGGGCAGTTGGTAGATTATGGACCACCAGCCAATTTCTGGTGGACCACCCAGTATCTGCTAGTTGTTGGGATTCTTGCAAAGAACACTGGATTAGGTGGGCCATGGTCTGATCCATCAAGGGAACTTCTTATAATACAGGCCTGTGGCTTATGCTGGCTCAGCATGTCTGAGTGTGGAAAGCTAAGCAGGGTCAGGCCTGGTTATTACTTGGATGGGAGACCCCTCCTCTAGTTTCCTGCATTGTGCAGGGGGTTGGACTTGATAGCCTTGTAGGCTCCTTCCAACTCTATGATCTATGAAATCTATCCTTAAAGACAAATCAGGCTTCGACACTTTCACTTACCATGGTGACTAAACTGCCTCCTCCCCCTTTCCAAAGCAAGCATGATGAGTGACCAGTCCTACTCCCAACTTTGAAGCTGTGGAGGTAGGTGAAGATCAAGGAAGGCTTGGGGTTATTTGGTGTGGTTAAGGCATTCAAAGCAGCTTGCCCAACTGGGCTCAAACTGGCAAGCCACCATCCCTTTCCTGCTCCACAGCAGAAAAGGGAGACCTGAGGTTTCTTTGGCTGCTACTCTGTGGAGGAATCCTTCCATTGTGCAGCAGCCCAAACTGACACACTCTCTGCCTCTCTTTCCTACAGGAAAGGAAGGGGGCCCCTTCAGCCCTTACCTTTGGAAGGCACATTCTGTCAAGCGGTGGCTAAAGAGGCCTTCCACCTCCCTTACCAGAAGGAGGGAGGGGGCTTCCTTGGTCACTGCTGTGCTGAGCAACAGCCCAGCTGGAAGGAGATAAGTTGGAACGTGCTGAACACAAGTTTTGCAGGCCAAAAACTGTGGACCATTGAGAAAAGAGAGTACTGAGGATCACTTAACACAGGTTAGCTGTGCCTTAATTAATGAAGAGATCCTAAGTAGGCACTCTAGTTTTTTAAAATGTGACATACATTGGGTAGTATCCAATGTTAGTCCTACATAGAGTAGACCCACTGAAATGAATGGGACTTAAGTTAGTTGTAACTAACTTAAGTCTCATTCATTTCAATGGGTCTACGCTAAGTAGGACTAACATTGGATACTACCCACTGGATGCCCAAGAGCAACGGTCCCCAACCCTTTTCGGACCGGGGACTGGGTCCGTGGAATAAAATTTTCCACGGACCGGGGGGGGGGGGGAGTCACCCACCGCTCACCTGCTGTGCAGCCTGGACGGCAGCACTGGAAAACCAGAAAGTGACGCGACAGGAGACCCGTTGCGTCACTTCCGGCTTTACCAAAATGCTCGTCGGGGAGGTGAGCAGAGGGACGAGCGGCGAGGGGTGCTCGCTGGAGCTCGCGAGCACCCCAAGAGCCAGGACGGGGTGCTTGTCATGTGGCGCAGCAGCACAGCGGCCGGGCGCGGTGTGCACCGCCCGCCGGGACGCACTGCCTGCCAGGATGCGCCGCGAGCACCCCCTAGCTCTCGGGGTGCTCACGAGCACCCACCCCCGCTCGTCCCTCTACTCGCCTCCCCGACGAGCATTTTGGTAAAACCGGCCACTGTAGCGGCCGCGCGGCCCAGTTCTTAAGAGGCCACGGACCGGGACCGGTCCGCGGACCGGGGACCCCTGCCCAAGAGGATTCGAGTAAAGCAATAGCAGCAGTATTAAGGACCTTTAAAAAGCCTGATAAGGCCGCTGGGCCTTATTTTTGACATTCCTGCTTTCAATGCTCTCTTTATAGAATTGCTGTTAGCCAAAGTTATAAACTGATTTATCACACACATAAAACATGTGCACTAACCACATGGCCATTGTTTCCAAGCACTTCCAGCTAGCATCAAACTATCAAGCTAGAGATAACTAAATGGGAGAAGCAACTGAACACAGCCTGCAGTCATCTCCCCTCCCCAATTCTGTTGCACAATAATTCTTACCAAGGTAGAAGAGTTTATTTTATTTAGGCACTTCTTAGCTGCATTTTATGCTGTACATAGCCCCAAAGTATCTTACAGGTTAAACTTATATACAGAAAATCCAATTAACACAAATTAACACATCAAACACACAACATAAAACCACAGCCAGAAGCAAATCCAGGTTACTTGGCTATAAACTACAGTACATTTAAAAAACATTTCATTAACTTGCCTCCCTAGCAATTGTAAGGGAATGGGGAAGCACATCTGGGTGGAGGGGTTCCCACAGGTATACAGGCTCCAGCCCATTTAGAAGAGTAAAGATTAATGTAACAACTTTGAACTGGCTGGAAGCCAACAGGCAAGCGGTGCAGCTGGACCAGAACAGTAGTAGTATGCAACTCATTTCTAGCATATGGGTTAGACTCCAACCAGTATCCCAACTCCAAAATGCACCTGGAGAGTTGAGTTTTGTCCCATGTATTTCATTCCTTACCCTTTCATTTCTGTTTCTTTTCTCCAAATTAGCTCCCTATTGCCCTTTAAGTTACAGTTCAATCCCGTGTCTGAACAACCAATTACATACAGGATATACTGCCTTGGACTTTAAGTGCAAGAACTTAATGGTGGTGAACTCTCTATCCATCAGAGAGTTGCTCGCTCTGGCTGCACTCACAAATCACGCTAAGCCACCCTGAGAATAAGCTACACAGTGTGGCTTGTTCTCCCACTCCTTCCCCCTCAGTCCTCCAGCCGGTATCCCAGTGTCCTTCATGGTAAAACCCGTCTTGTCTTCCCAGACCGGCTGCAATCGCCCTTTACGTTTGCAGCCTGTTTTTTTTTTTTTTCCTTTAGAGCTTCAAAAATGCGCAATTGGGATCGTATTTTTTTTGGGGGGGGGAGAAAATTGTGCAATTGTGTTCATTATTATTGTTGTTGTTGTCAGTCTTTCACAAGCATGCACTTACTGCTGTCCAACACCAGAAGTCTTGCCTGGTTAATTTTCTTGTATGTTTCAGCTGTCAAAGGGAGCAGGGAAGTAACATACATGGAAACTGACAAGGCGAGACTGCATATAAGCAATCTGCACACAGTCGCAGGGGCTGATTCCCTAGCTGTCAAGTGAAAAGCACCGGTAAATGGGAAAAAGTGGCAAAAGAAGGTGCACCCAAAGGTGGCAAACCAGTGACAATCACTCCAAAGTGCCGCTTGGGCATCAGTGCAGAGGCTGTCACTGGCCAAAGAGCGGCAGGGGGCTTTGTTGCTCCTGCCGAGCGGCTCATTAGGCAATCCCTGCAATCCACGATAAAATTGCTCTCCTGGGTTTGGACAACTCACCAACCCATTGTGGGTCAAGCAATCCCTAGAGCAAGCCATGGGTTGTCAGGGTGGCTTGTTGTCCCAAAATAAGCCACCCTGTGGGAAGCGGTGTAAGTTCAGGCAGCACGACAACCCACCGTGGTTAGTTACCCACAACAGGTTGTTGTGTCATGAGAACCAGGTCACTGTCCGCAAACCCCCAAAATGCATATGAAGTATCGGTAAATCCAAGAGAAACAGGTACTTGGTACCTCAACCACAAAGCTGGGGCAGGGGGAAGATACTGTTTTAGGCTGACACTTCAGATCCCTCAGATGCAGAAATGGGATCATATCATTTTCAGGTAAGCAGTGATGTGGGACAGAAAAATTTCCAGTGCTTTTATTTTTCTACAGAAAGTTTTTCATTTCGTAAATTCATTAGTAAAAATGAATAAATGCCAATTGCAAATACAATATTAGGCAAGCTTGGCAGTTTCAAAATTGTAATTAATATTTTTCAGGTGGTTATCCCTAGCATACATATGTCATTGAAATACATATGTCTCAGAGTGAAATGGAACTAATAAATAGTGAGAGCAAAACTGAAGGTGCCCCAACAAGCTTAGAGTCTATATACCTGTAGTTTCCAGTCCCAAAAGAAATTTTTAACCCCTTCTAAATCCCATTTGAAAAACTGAGGTCTGCAATTTGACAGCTCAGCTCAACTGTCAGAGAGCAATTACTGCTGGAACATGGGAATCCTGGTTAGTTTTGCATATTCCCACGATGCTAGCATCTCAAGGACACTTGCAAAACTGAAGGAACACTTGGGACACATGAACCCCACCCCAAACCCGAGGATCCTGCTGCAAAACATTACAAAACAAAAAAGGGACATTAATTAATGAAATGCTTTATTAATGAAAGCAACAAGAAAAACAACCCAAGTTTTGTGATAGGATAGAGGAAACAGACAGAACTATGCAATCTAGGTTGAGTCATCTGGGAAACTGGTCACGCTACCTAAGAAAGGTTGAGTACCAACAGGAAGTTAGACACTTGCAGTTCTGCTTCTTTGAAGTGAACACACTGAAGTGTTGTCGTTTTTTGATAATCACTACAGTACTTTAGGTTCCAGCTTGCTGCTATGCTGAATTCATTCCCCTGGGTCCCAAGGCTCCATTTCTTGAACTAAGACCTTGGAAAGGTGACTATAAGGCCTTCCACTATGCTCCTTGCATCAAAAGAACATTGGCTCAGCTTGTCTGAGCGTGGAAAGCTAAGCAGGGTCAAGCCTGGTTGTTACTTGGATGGGAGACCTCTCCTCTAGTTTCCTGCATTGAGCAGGGGGTTGGACTCGATAGCCTTGTAGGCTCCTTCTAACTCTATGATCTATGAATCTACTAGAGTTTCATGTCATGGACAAGACTTTGGGCCAAGTAAAAGATCAGGCCTCTGCCACAACGCTGTTTCTGTCTGGACATCCTCTAACATTCCCTTTCTGCTCTAGCATATGGTATTGTGACTACAAAACATAAGAAACAAGTTGAGGATGGTAGCAAAAGCAACAGCACCTGGGATGGGCCTGCTGCTCAGTGTCAAAATGGGTTTCCACTAGAGAGGCCTTAACACCCGGATTTCATGCAGCCCTCAGCCTAATTTCATGTGGTGGTGGGAGCCCAGAGAGAGAGGAGGAGGGCAGGAGCCAAAATGGACAAAGCAATGGAAGGAAGGGGGGAAATCTCTCTGCAAGTGATCAGACCAGATTTCTGGCAAGTCATTTGTCTCTCCTGTAGCAGCTTGCTGGGTGGGGTAGAAAGGTTGGGGGGAGAGAGAAAAGGGGGTGGCCCCACCCACCGTCAGCATGCGGTCCCCAACAGATTATCCCCAAAGGAATGTGGCTCTCAACAGAAAAAAAGTTCCCCACCCCTGCTCAAGGTATCAGAGCCCCTCCAATTAAGATCCAGCAAGCCTAGTGCCCTGTCTCCTCCTCCAGGGCTGCCCCAGACACAAGAAGTGAAGATGCCCAAAAGAGGATGTTGGATACCATCAGATCACGAGTAGCGCCTTTGAACATTTTGTCAACATAAAAGTGTGACAGCTAGAGTCTCACCAATCCATTTCTCCAGGTCTGCAGCTTCACTGGGGGTGGCTCTGGGCAGGATACCAGGGTCTCTGAAGCTGGTCTGTAGCAAACAGCTGATGACAAAAAAGAACAGGATGCCAGCAATGATAGGAATGGCCAAGGTCAGGTTACGAGCCAGGAAGGGACAGCTGGAAAGAAAACAATACACTTTTTAAGTAGGGCCTCCATTCATTGCATAAGCTCTTCACTCAGCAGCTAGTTTCTCTTACTCTCTGCACTGGCCCCTACAGCCAAGAGAAACCAGCACAAAATGCCCTTGATTCTGAAGGATTCCATCTTGCCAAGTTCTGTAGATCTTGTAGGAGAAAGTGATAAAGGGCATTATGGACAGCAGCAGATATCTAATGAGGCATTTGTAGTACAACTTGTAGTTATAACACATTCCCAGGGTTAATCCTTCCCTATTCTTCTGGGATCTCACAATTTATTTTTCCTTAAAATTCTGCAGTAAGCAGACCAACAAACTGGAGTTAAGAACATTTCCCCCATAGTGTTCTCTTTCCGTCTATCAGCAGAAGAAACTGCTATATCATACAAGTCAATTTCTGAAGACAGTCCAGTTACATAGTTGATGACCTACTGATATATATATTTACCATTTGTTTTCTTCTTACACATATAACCACCTTTGTCTTTATTTTGTTAACGGTGGACACAGCTCCTTTTTAATGAACAAAGAGTTGAATACTCTTGGTCTGCTTTCTACCAAGCACAATCTTGTAAGGTAGGCTACTATTATTCTGTTTAACTGAAGGGGAATGGAGACAATAAGTTACCTGTCAAAGGCTACCCCATGCCAGTATGACTGCAGCAAGACCTGCCAATGCCAAGATTGGTCTGGATCACACTGGATCAACAATCATGTAGCATGGGAAAACAGAGTTGATATACCCGTATTGGTTAGAATAGCGATATCAGTTCTTGTTGCTGAAGCACAACAGTTTTCGCTCCTCAACTCAAGGCTGAAGTCATGCCTTCAGCAATGCAGCACCCTTGGACTTTTGGCTAAGATCAAGTATAGTAACTACTTAGAGCTACAGTGCACCAAAGTGGTCACGCAGTTCACTGAAAGTGTCAGCCTGATGAAAGGAAGCCAGACCCAAACTAGAACATTAAAAAAAAGAAGAACAGGAACTCCGTTTGGATCTAGAGCTGTCAACGGTTGGTATTTAAATCCTTATTTAAGGCCACATCTGGGAGGGAAATTATTGGTGGAGAACCTGAATATGCTGGGTCTTGAGTTGTCAAGGGTAACCATGGTATTCTTTTTAAAAGAAGAAGGAGCTGGGCGGTTGACTTGAGCAGGAAAGTGGGAGTGAGTTGTGTGTCGTGAGGGAAATTAATACTATTTCTGTTCTGTTCTTTTCAGGAAGGAACAGATTTGTAAGGGATGGGTTCATTTGGCAGAAAGACAACTGCAAGGCTGTGGAAAGCGCAGGGAATGAGTTGATACCAAGACACTCTGTGACAAGAGGCACCAATAGGGTTGTCAACTGAACTGGAAAAAATGGCCTTGCCTGCTCCTGTGATTTCAACGGCATCTTGGTCTGCACAAAACAGCAGCCAAAGCTTTGCACAGCACGGAGATACACATCATCACCTCCTACTGCCTGCACAGCAAGCCACTATTCAAGGCACAGCTGCAGAGGCTGGCCGGAAAAGCTGGCAATCCTACACAGTGGGGGAAATTCAATGCAGACCCTGCTCCCTCCAGAAATATTTATTACATGGAGGCAACCTATAATAAACCATGTTTACTTGAAAGTAATTCCACTGATTTCAATGGAATTTTCTCTCAACTCACTCCCTCTCGTCTACATAAAGGGGTCCAGGGCTGTTTCAAGGGCTAACATGAAATTATCTCCAAGTTGATTGTCTCAACTAATATATTTTATTTACACAGATTATCAGGTAACTGTCTTTGGACCCCACCATACTGGTTGGGAAAGCTGCAAGTTCCCCCTTTCCACAACAACCCTTGCTGCTCAGTGCCCTTAGTTTGTTCTTGCAGCCAGGGAAGAGGATGTGGGGATTTCCTTGAACCATAGGCATAAAGAAGCAGTGTAAGCTAGGCAGAATGACAATTTGCCCTTCCAATTCCAGCCCAATCTGGGAGACTGCATGGTCACCTACCCTTAGATAACAGGTGAGCACAGGACAGAGCCCCTAATTATTCCAAGGCTCTCTTCCTCCTTCTGAACTTGCATCAATTTGTTTCCCTACCTCTCAGTCCAGAGGTGAAGCCAGTTAAGAGGCTGTCATGTCAGCATAAGGAGCAGCATTAACAAGTCATCTGAATCAAAGTCAGTTTCTGAGACCATGAAGTCAAGACTGAAGGTGGTTTTCTTTGTGCAAACAACTGCATGGTGATTACAAGGAGCCAAGGTAGTGTGGCTAGCTGCACAAGGAACCAGTTCATGTACAAAGCAGGAGGAAGATGATAGCATGCACTTTGTAAATCAGTGATGCTGTGGTGCAGGATGACTACTGTACAAAGAAACATACACCTCAATCACACCAGTGACTCTACATGGATCGGTTAAACACCTGATAGAAAATTGACCCACAGATTTAGGCTAGTAAAGATAGAGCTTATGATGCCACTTTCCTAGGATGAAACTGTAGGTGTCTGCTGTCAAAAACTGCAAGCTCTGAACTCTGGGAACTGACTGCGGAAAAATCCAAGATTAAATCACCACCAAAGACAGGCTGAACTGGACATGCAAGCAGAAGCTTTAGACAAGACCACTGCTCTGGGGACTGCAGCCGTTTACATAAGGAAAAGGCAAAACACTGCCCCCCTCCCCACTCTGAAAAAGGCTTTTACTATTATAAGCACTGATAATCACATAGACTCCCAACACATACACGGAAGCTGCCCAAATACTTCCCAATACCCACCCATGAGAGGATTAAAGGAATATGATGCATCTCCCAAGTTCAGTTGTGGAGCTACACCAGATCAACACCAGTATCATCTGCTACAGCTGTCCCCTGAATTTTCCTTTGTGCAAGGACAGAAGGACATGCAATAAGCCCTTCACATTCATCCCAGAATCCTCCAGCACTCTTCCCCCCCCCCTCCCAGTCACTAATCTCAGTAGGCAGATGCAGCCCACCAGTCAGAGAGGGTGTATATAATGCAAGATGTGACTCTTAACTGGGGATTTAATAGGGGAGCTAAACACCTTTCTTGAATTTTTTTTTTTTAAATACCAGGCACAAGAATGTAATGCTGGGATGTAGGATGGGTTCCCCCCCACCCCTGGTTAAAAGCATCTAATGTAAAAAGCCTAACAGGGTCTTAAATGCATGTTAGATAATAGATTTATTAAGGATCGCTTCTCACAATATGGCAGTCATATAGAGGCTGCTGGAAAATGCCTATATGGCAGCTGAATAGTCTGAATTGTACCCACACTGCTGTCAGTCAATCCTAGTGGCACAGGAGACAAACCACACGGAACAGATAGAAGCTGGTAAATCCTAAGTGGCTCACCACATGGAGCAACAGAGGCAGTTTCAAGCAGTCTCCACGTGACTGCTATATCCTAGGAAGTAGCCCCAATTCTATAACACACACACATCCACCTGCCTTCACAAGGCTGCCATTGGAACATCCTCTCTCTCCACACACACACAGATCCCTAATGGCTTAGAATATGAGCAGGGAGAATAGAAGTAAGCCAGAGTTCACTTTTAGTGGCAAAACTGCATTTGTATTAACATTCCACTTCAAGTATGTTAGTATTTCCCAAGGACTTTTTTGCATTCGCACCCCACCCCCACTCACCCACCAGACAATTATGCTATGCATTTTACAAGTATATAGTAATGAGTCCTATCCATTCTACAGGTCCTTCACTATCCAAGCAAACACAGCATGCCCTCCAGCTAAGGCTTATGGTTACTATTACAAATCTGTCATTTGTCATCATAGAATAGTAGAGTTGGAAGGGGCCTATAAGACCATCGAGTCCAACCCCCTGCTCAATGAAGGAATCCAAGTTAAAGCATCCCTGACAGATGGCTTTCCAGCTGCACCTTGAATGCCTCCAGTGTGGGAGAGTCCACTACCTACCTAGGTAATTGGTTCCATTATAATAAACCCTGTTTTACTGCTGAACTTGAATGGGGGGGGGGGGGATGCTGGCACTAAGCCATAGTATTGATTTCAATAGCTTGTGTCAGAATCTGGAACCTGACCTTTCCAAATCACATATGAACTGGGGCAGTTATGCTTTGCATACGGAGAAGAGAGCACCGCTCAGCATGTCACCATATCCAGCCCCGTTAACACAGAGGAGAATGGTTTCTGAGCACCTCTTTGTAATGATTCATTTTACTACTACTTAGGAATTAAAGGCAACTACAGATACATAATACCACAGAAACTTTCACTCCCACCTCAGCTTCTACCTTTACCAACCTGGTTCCCTGCAACATCTCCATGCTGGCTGGGGATGATGGGAGTTGTAGCCCAATACATCTAGAGGAAGGCTGGCTTGGAGGCATTTGCCACTCACAAGTTGTCTCTTAAAGTTGGTTTCTTGAACACTTATGTCATTCATCCCAAGATAACCCCTTTTCCCTCCCCATTCCTTTTTCCTTGTGTGCTGTGTCTTTTTAGGTTGCAAGCCTGCGGGCAGGGACTGTCTTGTTTAACTGATTATATGTAAGCCACTCTGGGAGCCTTTTTGGCTGAGGAGTGGCAGAAAAATACTTCAAACAACCACCACAACCACCCTTCAATCACTGCAACCTCAGATCTCTTGAAGAAGCAAGTCATCTTTCTTCGCCTCATTTGATAACTCAGGATAACTAATGATGAAAATATTAACTCAGGTAGGTTTGCAGGGCCAGTGGAGGATGAAGTGGGGGAGGGAGAAGCAGTTCCCCACTTGGTACAAAAAGCTCCCCTTGCCCTGCCACCCAACACAGGCGGGAGGGGGGGGGAATGAGAACCCCATAGCCTTACACATTCATTTAAAGACTGATACCTTGCTTTCGCCTTTTGTTATACTGTGTTATAAACTGCCTTGAGGATGATAATAATTCAATACAGAGCAATTACGTAACTCATCTCTTGGTGGGGTGGAGCTGAGAGAGATGCTGGGGGTACATAATGTTAAAGTGTCTCCCAGTTCTGTGGTGTTCCTGCCACGGCTGCTGTCATTACGGGGCCTTTTCATACAATGAAAGCACGTATGGCATTATGCAGTATTCTGAGGTTTGAAGAGCGTATAACTCCTGAGGTGAGAACATCCCTTCTCCCAAAGCCCCTTACCAGGGAGCAAAGAGTGCCCCATATCTGAAGTAAAACATCAGGGCTTTTATTTATTTATTCCATTTATACTGATAGGAGAGAGCTTACTGGCATATCAGGTAATGAAGAATAAACAGAGGGAGGGAGGGAGAGATAAAGGGAGCCCGAGACCAATTTTGCTGCAAAACTAAAACTATCAGAGAGAATCCTCCTCTCCTGAACTTTCTACAGGCCCCATTTTTGGGAGAGGAGTGTGTACACTGTAAGAATTTAAGAGCACCTTAGTGCCAAGTTGGATCAAAAGGTCCATTTTATTGGTTAATTTTTTTGGGACTGAATGTCAAACATTTACATCTTGCCTTTCACCCTTTGTTATAATACGTTGTAAACTGCCTTGGGGTTCATAACAATTCAATACAAAGCAATTATCTTATCTCTTGGTGGGGAAGAGGCCTGAAAGGAGATAAATACACATAGACACCCATTCTATCATCATTTCATAACTCAAAAGATTATCAAATATGTTACAAAAGATAAACCAAGGGAGCCAAAAATAGTATAATCCTTTACAAAGACCACTACTAGTATATAGGGATTTTCATATTCCTCCCTTCCACTTCTTTTTTAACTGGCTACTCTGAATGTCAGATTGAAATATATTTACAATCTCATATTACCTAACACGGATGTTAAGATACAAATACATCCTATTTATTTTGGGGGACCCTCTTATAAAAACAGAAAGGGATTACCAATCATTGTGACTTATTTATGATCCCAAAATTGAATGAACTATTTCCAATCTTGTTCAAAAATGTGAATACCGGTAATCCAAGGAACAAGCTCTGGCTAGCTCCAATAGCCCAAGCTGATTTATTTAAAATTGCTATAACCCAAAATTTGATGTACCATTCTCTAAGTCTAAGTATCCAATTTATCTTCCAATACTTTGCATAAACAATTCTAATTGCCACAATCATATAAACCAGGAGAGTCTCCTTATCCAGGGTCACCTGTCCTTTAACATATGTAAACAAGAATACTTTAGTATCAAGAGGCAGTTTCTCATTAAGAATTCTGTTTACTGCTGCTAGAATTATTTATTTCCAGAAATTCTTAGCTTGTTTACTTGGCCACCAACAGCGGCAATAATCTGTCTTTGCCACATTTCCAACCATTGTCAAAATAATCCTGCTGCAGCTTCGATACTTTTATAAGAATCATATACCACTGTACCATCACTTTGACACAGTTTTCTTTTTAAAGACACAGCTACTATGTACTTACCCCCGTATATACTCAACTATAAGTCGGCCCTAACATAAGTCGAGGCCCCTAATTTCACCCCCCAAAACTGGGAAAACTTATTGCCCCCAGTATAAGTCTAGGGTGGGAAATGTATGAGGGGAGACTCCCGCCGCCACCCCCAGACACCCCCGTACCTGCACCCACTGCCACCGAAGCCCCGCCACTGCCAAAGCCCCCCCAGACCCCCCCCCCCCCCCAGACCCCCACCCCCACCCACCCCCAAACACCCCTCCACCCCAGACACACCCCTCCACCCCAGACACCCCACCCACACCCCATACCTGCACCGCCCCCCCCCTAAGCCCCTCCCCGCCGCGACGCCCGAAGCCCCCCCATTCCACCCCCAAACCCCCCACCACCCCGACGCCACCCCACCCACACCCCCGTACCTGCACCCCTCCTCCAAGCCCTCCCCCCCGAAGCCGCCCGAAGCCCCCGACACCCTCATCCACCCCCAAACACCCCCACTCCACCCCCAGACACCCCCACCCCCCCGACCCCCACCCAAACCCCCTACCTTCACCTGCCTCTGCCGAAGCCCCTCCCCCACTGAATCGCCCGCCGCACCCCCCCCAAATTGCTCCTTCTGCTCGGCTCGCCTCTGCCCCCGGGGCGGGGCCGGGCCGGCTCAGAGTCGCCGTCAGGACAGCTCGCTGCAGATGCTGATGGAATGCCAGGCGGAGGCACGGGCGCCACCGTCGAGGGCTCGACTCGCTCGGGGCGGGGCTGCTGCTGCGCGGAGGAGGGCGGCAAAGCGGCAGCCTGGCTCCGGGTCCGAGCTGCCGGCACACAGACAGACAGACAGCGCTCGCCTCGCCTCGCCCCGCCCCACCCGCGGAGCGCTCGCTGCACCGGAGAGGCCGCCCCCCGCCCTTGCCCGGCCCCGCCCACACGTGCCCGGGCGCCGCTTGTTGTTTTTTATTTTAATCTGCGCCTCTCGCATTGGATACATTGCGCCTCTCGCGTTGGATACTCTTCCCCGGGCGTGACCAATGGGCAGCCGGCTCCGGGCAGGAGCCGGCGCCTCCCGCCTCCTGATTGGCCGCCCGGAGGCGGACTGCGAGGCGGGCCTCCGCGATTCAAACGCAGGTTCGGGCGGGAAGAGGATCGCTCGCGCCCCTCCCCTTCCGAAGTGGGGCTTCGGCGGCGGGAGCAGGTACGGTGATGGGGGGTGACGGGGGGGTGGCTGGGGGGCTGCGGCGCGGCTTCAGCAGGGGAGGGGCTGCGGCGGCGGCGGCGAGTGCAGGTACGGGGGTGTGGGTGGGGGTCTGGGGTGGCGTGGGGGTGTTTGGGGGTGGCGTGGGGGGTGTCTGGGGAAGCTGCGGCGCAGCGCGGCTTCGGCGGGGCTTCAGCAGGAGCGAGGCTTCGGTGGCAGGGAGGCTTTTCGGTGGCAACGGGGCTTCGGTGGCGGATGCAGGTAGGGTGGCGTGGGGGGGTGTCTGGGGTGGCGTGGGGGTGTCTGGGGGTAGCGTGGGGGTGGCATGGAGGTGTCTGGGGGGGCTGCGGCGCAGCTTCGACGGGGGAGGGGCTTCGGCGGCGGCGGGTGCAGGTACGGGGGTGGGGTGTCTGGGGGTGGCAGCAGGGGTCCTGGGGGTGGAGGGGGGTGCTTGGCGGTCCCTTGCGGTGGCGGCGGGGGTCCTGGGGGGGGGCGCTGACCCACATATAAGTCGAGGGGGCATTTTTCAGCACAAAAAATGTGCTGAAAAACTAGACTTATATTTGAGTATATACGGATATCTATCTGGCTCCACCTAAATTTTCCACAGTCCTACTGATGCTGTTTGGAAATCCCTATTTCATTTTGTGAAGGTTTATCCCTCCTAATATTTAACAAAATATAAATAAATCTGCGATAATGATCTATTTGGTTTATTCTTTAAAATCTGTTCTAGTTATGTCTAAGGTTACCACCTCTTTGTTTAATCCAATTATACCAAAAAAAAAAGGTCTAATTGGAAGATACTCCAAACAAAAAAGAGACTGTACCTCCCCCATCTCCTCTTGAAATTGTGTGTATGACTTAACATTTCTATGTTGCATCCAATAACTATATTGACTAATTCCCTGCTTCATCTAACTTTGAGAAGTTCCAGGCTGGCCATCCTTATTGAACTGGGGTTAAAAAGGACAGAGGAGATTGGTGACTTATCTGGGCATAATACTTCCTATCTGTCCCATATTCTCAAAATTAGTGTGAGTAGTATGGTGCTTCTTCCCACCACTTCTTGTCTGTTTTAGGATGTAACAATAGAAGTGCATCTACAGGTGGCTTGCTGAAATGTGGTTCCAATCTAAATATCCCTTCTTGAGGTCCTTTAGGTATTTTTACCCAATTGAAATAAATTGGCTTGAAAATATACTACCATGTCCAAAACCACTAATCCTTTTTTTAAACCCTTTGCATTGTTGTAAAATTAACCTTGCACCTTTCTTTCCCCTAATATTACCCTAATACATATATTTGTTGCTATTCTTTCATGTTTGTTACAGTTTGTAACAAAAAACATATTAGGGAAAAGATTATTGATAGCTGATACTCATCCAAACCAAGAAAGATTTAATTTTGATGACCTATTCAACTCTGCTTGAATTTTCTCTTTCAATCTACCATAATTTAGGTAATTTAAGACTTTGGGGTGACAAGAAAACCAAATCCCAAAAATAATAGATATGTTTATTTTTAACTGTAAAGCCCATTAAATGTTCAATCTGTTAATTTCTTTGTGAGGCAGGAACAAAATTAAAGTTCTGTTTCCACAGCATTAATCTTGTAACTAGACACCTTGCTAAAATCCTCAATGATTTTAAAGACCTGTATTAAAGATGCCTGCAGTTCTACAACTCTTAGGACTGTATCATCTGCAAACACATTTATTTTAGCTTCATGGTCTTATAGGTTAACTCCTTTAATCCTACTTTCCCTATTTGCTACTGCCAATTGTTCTAGATATAAGTTCAACAAATAAGGGGATAAGCAACATCCTTGCCTAGTTTCTCTAAATAACTAAAAATAATGGGAAACTGTTCCATTTATTATGAGTACAGCCTGCAGCTTTGCATATCTCAAATCAACCTACTGAACAAAATTTGGTCCAAATCCAAAATTATTTAATGCATACTTCAAACATCCCATTCAACCCTATTGTATGCCTTTTTGGCATCCACAAAGGTAAATTGCTTTGGTTTTTAAATCAGTTTAGGGCACAATTCTATGGGGATGCCCATCACCCTCTGAACTTGGAGGATTATGGGCATCCTATGTAGGGTGGGAAGAGCGTGGTGGCAAAGGCCGCCTCCACGCTCCTCCCACCCTGCAAAGCAGCTAGACAGCCAATTTTGGCTGTCTAACTGCGGTGCTTCAGAGGGGGAAGGAAGAAGGCTGAGGTGCCACCAGGATACCTCATATCTTGCCCGCACCAGCCCCCCCCCGGAATGCCCTTTTCCAAGGTCATTGTAATGACCTCGGAGAAGTAGCCAGTATGGTTCTTTCCGTGCCAATAGTGGAGGGAGGGAGGGCACTCTGAGCACAGAGTCCGAGCTCCAATGTTGGAGCTGTTTTCCCGACGCTGGAGCTAGGACTCTAAAAAATCCTGTGGCCCCCCAGACACTGTCTAGGGGCCATAGGATCACTCTGCTAACCAATCAATAATATTAATCATGTTCTTTATTTGTCTATCTTGTAGTTTATTCTGGATTATATCGTGCATGACCTTATCAAACCTTGAAGTCAATATAGTTGCAAAGATATTATATTCACAGATTAATAATGCTATGGCATAGTAAGAGGAGATCTGAAAGGGATCTTTTTCTACATTGGGAACTATAATTTTTGCATCATTCCATGAATTGAGAAATTTCCCCAGAACTAACAATTCATTGATGCCCACTAGTTAGTGATTCTACAGCTTTTTAAACGGTTTTTATTAAATTTGAAGGGCAATCCATTCTAAGGTCAAAAAAGACTGTATAACTTGGTCGTTAGATTGATCAGAAGTATATAACTGAATAAAGAAATCATCAGTGCTTGAGACAAAACCTCCCTTCTCTTTTTAACCCTTGGAAAAATCTCTTTTCTTTTTTTAACATATATGTTAACAATTTATCTGGCTTAATCCACATCTCAACAAAAATACTGCTTACCATATTGGTCTCTTTTAATTCTAACATCTTTTTAGTTGCTACCAATCATTTTTTATTTATTTGTTTATTTATTTATTTATTTATTTATTATATTTATGCCCCGCCTTTTTTCCTGCAAGGAACCCAAGGTGGCTTACATAATCCTCCTCTCCATTTTATCCTCACAACAACCCTGTGAGGTAGGTTATAGATTTCTTTATCTCCCATATCTTTATGCCATTTTTCCAGGTCTATTATTTTAGCTCTGATTATATATATATCTCCTTTTCTTTTTCTTGAGATAAGAGGCTAATGAAATAAACTGATCCAGAACAGTAGTTTATCCTTGAATAAGTTTCTTCAGAGTTTGAAAAGTATGTATGATCTCTTTCAACTGGCTATAAATATCTCCAAATATTTACCAGTGACAGACATTGGATTTGTCGCTTTGTCTCTGAGGGAAGATATTTGAATTATTCTGCTGTCCTCTCGAACTAACTTACAGAGCAATCCTAACCGTGTCTACTCAAAAGTAAGTTTGACTGAGTTCAATAGGAGTTACTTCCAGGAAGTGTGCATAAGATTGCAGCCTTATTAAAATTTCTCTAAAATTCCCCTTCTAACACAATAGAACTTTCTGCAATATTTTTTAATTTAAAAAAAAAATCTTGTAGAAAACAGCTTGAGTCGAGTTGGGGGCATATATACCAGCAAACATATATTTTTGCCTTGAAACTGAACCTACTAAAATGGATCCTTTCCTATTTTTCCCATAGGAAAATCTAAGTTGACATAAATAATGACTTCTTTAGTTTTAGAAATATCAGATGAGAAATAACGTTGTCCCAATTTGTTGTATTGCAATATTGATTCATATTGGTTGAACATATTATCATGCAATTGCTCTTTCCTTTACATCATTTCTGTAATATCCTTCTCCTTTTAGGGAGCAATCCTACCCACACTGGTAAACTGGCTGAAGAGCCTTAGGAAGCAGCATAAGTGCTGCTCCACTGGTGGAGATGGAGGTATGCCTGTGGGATGACACTTAGGATGCCAGAAGTCCAACTCCTTTCTGCCTGCAGAAGGCTCTGCTGGTTTTGGTGTTCCACAGGCAGAGCAGGGGAAACAGAGCATGTGGGTGCTCCTGGCAGGGCAGGACACAGGAAATGGCAGTTGTGCTGTCAGCAGATCCTCCCACCACCATCACCATAAAGTAGGATTGCCCTGCCCATAGCATTATTTAACATTAATAGAAAATAATCATCGTCCTACACTGCTATTTGTTAGTAGTTCTCTACAGTACCTAAGCAAAGATTTTTCTTCATTCCATCTGTTCCAAAATTATACATTCATTCAATTTAGTATTGTTTTACTTCCTTTGTTTCTAACACACCTTCTTGCCCTGTTGTACCTACTCTCTTTAGTTCACCTACTAGTTTCTGTTCCTCCTTAGTCACATCATCTTCTGTTTCCTACCCTAAATTTCCTTTGTGAGTCATCCATTATGAAGTCTAGAAACCTTCTTCTTTCAAGTACACTGTAAATCACTCCTGCGATTCCTAAAATAAAATTAAAAAGTAAAAGCTTTTAAGGAAATTCCAACTGGTGCCTAATCTACTGTCTTATTTCTTCTGTTATTTCTCTAAATGTCTTTCTTTTGACCAATGTTCTAGACTTTAAAATAGTAAACACATATACCTCTAAATCTTTAATCCTTCTCAAAATAAATTATTAGTTGCTTCATTTTAAAACTTCCACATTTGATCCTAATGTCCCAAGGTCTATTATTTTTTTCTTAGCTGCAAATTAATCTATAAACTGAATCCAGTACAAAATCATCTTCAGTTTCTGCTCCAGTCATGCTATTAACCCATAAATAGATTTCATAGATCATAGAGTTGGAAGGAGCCTACAAGGCTATCGAGTCCAACCCCCTGCTCAATGCAGGAAACTAGAGGAGGGGTCTCCCATCCAAGTAATAACCAGGCCTGACCCTGCTTAGCTTTCCACACTCAGACAAGCTGGGCCAGCATAAGCCACAGGCCTGTATAATATATATTAGATATAACCTGACACATTCTTTGGGAACCGTCTTAGAATTTCATATATTGTTAACACGTTCTGACATAAAGTCCAGATTCTTTTAAGAACATAAGAAGAGCCGTGCTAGTCCATGTAGTCCAGCATTCTGTTCACACAGTGGCCAACCAGCTGCCCACAGGAAACCCACAAGCAGGACATGAGTGCATCAGCACCCTCTCACCCATGTTCCCCAGCAATTGGTATACATAGGCATACTGCCTCTGATACTGGAGGTAGAATATAGCCATCAGAACTAGTAGCCATTGATAGCCTTATCCTCCATGAATTTGTCCAATCCCGCTTTAAAGCCATCCAAATTGGTGACCATCACTACATCTTCTGGAAATAAATTCCATAGTTTTATGCGTTGTGTGAAGAAGTACTTCCTTTTATCTCCCCTGAAGTTTCTGTTATTTGTTCTAATTTTTCCATAATGTATCATTACTCATTTCTGAGATTCTGAAATAACTTGGCTCTCTCTCTTTACCAAATGCCTTCTGAATGCCCATATCCAGTCCTAGTGTTTTAACTTACTTTGTTTGGAAATTGAACATTCTTTTCTCCCGAGGCCACAAGCAGAGCATGAAGGTAACAGTGACCTCCCCTATTCCCAGCAATATTGCCCCAAACATGGATTATGATTACCTAATATTAGCCCCACCCTTAAAACCCTAAACAAGAAGTGGATTGATGGGGCTGCGAGAGGCTGCAGTCCTATTGCCAAGGCAACATAGAGAAAATCAGTATGGTACAGTGAATAGAGAGCTGGATTATATGGGAGACTCAGATTCCAATCCCGGCTCAGCCATAATGCTCACAGGATGACCTTAGATCAGTTATTCTCTTAGCCTAACCCACCTCACAAGGTTATCACAAGAATAAAGGAGCTGCCCTGAGCTCTTTGGAGGAAGGCTGGGATTAAAACAAAGGGTTGTATCTAGTGATGTCTTTGTCTTAGAGGAAAGAGGTCCTGCAAGTCAGTGCACTCAGTTTTCACTGATCCTCCCTACCCTCTTGAAAAGCTGCTACTAAGGGTTGGGGGACCCTCTGGAATCAAATGGGATACAGTGTGGAAGGCTGCAGCAGGTTGTGGGATCAGCAAAAAATAAAAATAAATGCCTCAACTTGCAAAAGCACTTTCTGCTAAAGCAAAGCTACCCCTGGATGAAACCCGTAAGCAATAAAGAAAAATACTGTGTAGTTATATATAACACACCCAGAGGCAGGGCCTTCCCAGCGGTGGTCCCTAAAGCATGGAATTCCCTCCCCTTGAGACCAAGGGTTGACACATTCCCTCCCTTCCTTTCAAAGGAAAGGGAAGCCCTCTCTATTTCCTCAGGCCTTTTCTGTATGATCTTGCCTGACAATTTGCTTTGATGCTGTGCCTTTGTGTGTATGGGCAAACACACACAAAAACAAAGTCTTTAAGTCTTTCCAGTGCTGGATTTCATGTGACAAAAACTTTCATGCGCTAGATACTAGTCTGATGAAGTGGGCTCCAGCCCACAAAAAACTTAGACCACCATAAGACTGCCATCATATGCACACTTACCTGGGAGGAAACTCCATTGAAATTGGGCTTATTTCTGAATAAACATTGCACAGCACATCTGTTAAAGTCTTTCAGGCTGCAATCCTATATACACTTTCCTGGGAGTAAGTTCCATTGAACTCAACGGGGCTTCCATTATAGTAAAGATGTACAGGATTGCACTTGTCAGTTTGCCGCAGCATACTTTTCTGGGCTTTGCTGTGAGGGACCAAGAAAGCTACCCATCTGGAATTTGCTGTGCAACTGCTGATCGCAGTTTTAACTGAATCATGGTGGTGGTGGTGGTAATAGACTATTATTAATATTAGTAGTAGTAGTAGTAGTAGTAGTAGTAATAATAATAATGGTGGTGGTGGTGGTGGTGATGATGATGATGATAATAATAATAATAATAATAAATTAATCATAATATGATTATGATGATGGCGGTGGTGATGTTCCGCTTTGAGGATCCTTGGGGTTAAAAAGCGGCATGCAAATTCTGTAAATCAATAAAGACAAGAATACGAGGGTGGGTGTGTCTCCTCAGGGTCCCCCGGGGCCGGCTCCTTCACTTACTCGAAGGCGAAGAAGAGGCCGCTGGTGACCACGATGAGGCCGAGCGTGAGGAGGAAGACGCCGCTGTGGCGGGCGAGCATGAGGCGGCCGCCGCAGTAGAAGCGGTTGCGCCCGGGGAAGACCTCCCATTTGCGGCGGGGCCGGTGCGCCGCGGTCGCGGTGGTTGCCACGGAGGCCGCCGCCGGCACCGGCGGCTCCGCGGAGGGAGGCGCGGCCGGGGTCCCCGGAGGAATCTGCCGGTACTCGCATTCCTTCATGATGTATGGCGGCGGCGGCGGCTGGCCTCCCCCGTCCAGAACCCACCGAGCGGCGGCGCCAGGACCGCCGGCAGGCAAGAAGGGAGAGACCCGCTCGGCTACTTGATTGCCCCGCCCCTGGCGGCGACGGCGGCAGCGGAGGGAGAGAGGGACGGCCAGCGGGAACCGGCAAACCCCACCCCCCACCCGCCGCGGCCCGAGGCCTCCCGTCGCAGCGCCCCCCTCAAGCCGGCCGGCCAGGAGCCCGCACTGCAAGCGCCAGGCCTTGCTGGGCTGCGCCCGCCAATTTCCCTCAGAGGGAGACGCGCGAGCCTCCGGCGCGCCAGGTGGCTCCCCTCGACCCCGCTGGCTCCCGCCGCCAGCCTCTCATCTTTTCTCACGGCGCTGGGTTCAAACGTTTCTTGGGAGTTGCGACCTTTGGTTTAACCAAAAGATTTTTTTAAAATCCCTTGGGAATTGCCTCTGATCATGCGCAGAGTACATCCATTCATTCGATTTGTACCCCGCCTTTATTTTTTATTTTTAAAAAATGGCACTCAAGGCATTTCCTTTTGTAAAGTGTGGGGGTAATGTGTTGGTTACTTCAGGCAGAACATTTAAATGGGCACCTTCCCCCTCATAGGCACAATACAAGCAAAATATTTGATTAAACAAGACATAAAGATAAGCCCTGCTAGAACAGACCGAAGGCCCACCTAGTCCATTATCCCTGTTGTATCTCCCATCCCAACATCTTGTACTCCTAAGGTGTACTATATCTGAACCTGGAGATTCAATTTGCTATTATATATCATTCCCTCTCCTCTCTGAGCTTCAGAAATAGTGTGGACATTTATGTAGACAAAACACTGCCATCCACCAACAAGAGGGAAGTATCAGCAGGCTTGCTTTAAAAAACCTATGGGGGACCCCCCCCCCCCCCCCCCCCCCCCCGCTCAATGAAGATTCGGCATGCTCAGTAGCTATTTTGTTGCAGGCCAGGTCCACTTCTACTTAATCGGAAACTCAGTTCTCCCAGTGACTCTTTTTATGCAGCTAAAATGGTGCTATCAATGCTCAAGAGGTATCAGAAACCCCAAAGCTCGTTGAAGTACTAAACAAAATCTTAAGGGAAAAAGCCAAACACCTAGGGTGGCCAAAAACTCCAAAACAGCAATGAGGACTGAGCATACTCAGTGGCCAAGGAATGTTGACTATTGGGGGTTGGGCGGGGATGGAGTGGAGCATTCTGGAAGAAGACATGGCTTGAACATGGAACAGGAGCATTCCACACTGCATAATTTTGCTGCAGTCATGGTTAATGGCTGTTGGACTTTCCTTTAATTTGTTTAGGGTGCAATCCTATGCATATTTGGACAGAAAAATGTCCCACAACTCCCAGTATTCCCCAGCCAACTGGTTGGAGAATGCTGGGAGTTGTAGGCCTTTTCTTCTGACTAAACATGCATATGATTGTGCCCTTAATCTCGTTTAAGAGCCCTCTAAATCAGTCAATGTCATGACTGACAATTTGTTGCCCCATAATCTCCTCCCTAGAGAGGCCTGCGTGCATCACTTGCCTAATATTGGGCCAGCCTTAGAGGCCTCCTTGCCTGTCCAGCGACAGTCTGGGTAGGTGGCGGAAGTTGGTAACCAATGTCTCAGTCTCAGCTTCCCACCACGACTGAGGTGAGGCTCAAACCATACGATGGTCTTGCTAGTTTGCCTGCATTGTGGGCAAGAAATCTATCACGTACATGCATTCAGCAATATGCTGTCTACCATGAAATCTATGTTCTTATTGAGAGATGGAACTGCATGTGGCAGCACAGTATGCATGCATTTGCCATCACAACACTGAGGTCCCACAGCTCACACACTTGTATTACCCTACAAATGCGGCCAACATTCCCATGCAACGTGTTTATGTATGTAAGTATCTACTATGAAAGCACATGCATGCATGACAAGAAGAATGGCTCAGCTGGAATTTTTTTCTCCAGTCCTGACAACTAGTGGAACTCTGGACTAAAATCCTGGTTGGGTAGTAACCCTTCAAATGATGCAACGCCCCCATCTATAACTTATCAACACCTTTCAGCAGCACCCCACTATAATAATTTAGGGTAGGTTAGAATCATTTAGGATATTTCCACACATGAAGCCTAAATAGGTGTTTTCTTAGGGGAGTTTAAAATCTTTGTTAGCCAGAAAACACATGTGATTTTAAAATGGTTCTCTTTTGCCGACTATCTTTCTACTTCAGGGGTGAGAAACCCCAGGCCCACAGGTCAAATCTGGCCCCAGGAGGCCCCACCCCTTTCCTTGTCCCTGCTCCCTTTCCCTTTGGTGGATTCCCAGCTTTTGTGCAGTTCTCTCCCCCCCCCCCTTCTGAAAGGTTGAAATCCCTCCTAAGGCTGAATTACTGACAGTAAGAGGTTTAAGCTAAAATATGCTGATATATTTGGCATTTTGACTCTGCCTCCTTTTGCCTTTGGCCCCACATACCACTGGGATGCAGCCCGCTAAGAACTTCTCTGAAATTGAATTCAGCCCTTGGGCTAAAAGAAGTTCAACACCCCTGTTCTAGTTAGTAACATTTAAACACATGTGCACAAATACATTTCAGAATGGCTTGAAGGTGCTTTTTAATTATCAAGGAAAACACTCAGGACTACACGACAGGGATTTGTTTCCCTTACAGAGCAATCCTATACATGTCTACTCAAAACTAAGTCTCACTGAGTTCAGTGGGACTTATTCCCAGGTAAGTGGGTATAGGATTGCAGCAGCTTTAATCATCCTGCCCTTAGTCAGAGTGACGAAAGTTAATTTGCAATTATCAGTATTCTCTGATACTGATATTGCAATGACCTATGGCTAAATGAGGAGTAAGTGATAAAGGGCTCACAAATGCTCCCTTTCTATGATGTTTATTGCTGCTCCTGTTGGGATTTAAAGAACAGTAGATTTAAGTTATCATATATCTATACTCTGCGGTTCATCTACATACAAGAATAATGGCATTGGAAAAAATATCACATCTTTAAAACAAAAAGTTATGTTTGCAAACAAATTTCCCCGTGTGTGTGAAAATTGACTTACTGCATGTTCCCACTTGGGCAGAACTGAGATGTATTAAACTTGGTTAAAAGTTAAAGCTTGGTCCATGATGTACTTCATGGACACAAGTAATAAATTAGAATAGAACTTGAATGGCTGAACCAAATTGCAATACCATTGCAAATAAATGGTTTTAGGAAGATTAATGAAGGTGATGTTATTCCCACACAGCAACAGAAGATCATATATTTTAAAGGGTTATTGATATTAGCATGCAGAATATATTAGCAGTAAATATGTCACTTACAGCCATTTTAAAATATTGAAAGGATTATTTTGCTGTGAAATGTTATCAAATAACTACAAGAAGCTCTTACCTTTTTATGCATCACCCACATAAAAATTCTGGTTTTATTGTTAATACTCCATCCTACCCCTTCAAAGCCAGAAATGTTCAAACCAACTTAAAACAGATGATCTAACCTATCCTGTACAGGAGCCCTCCCCAACCTGGTGCCCTCCAGATGTGTTGGATTTCATCTCCCATCATTCCCAGCCAGCATGCTGGCTGCGAGTGATGAGTGTTGCAGTTCAACACTTCTGGAGCACCCCAGGTTGAGGAAGGCTGCTGTACAGGAATGTCCCCCATATAAGGCAATAAGAGGGTAATGGTTTGTTCCTTCATTAGTGAAACAATTTAAGATGTGGTCAGAAGAAGAAAAAATGGTTTTGCCTGCTAAGTGTGATGGTTGGGCTTACAGGGAGCTCTGCCTACAAGGGACTGCAATGTGTTTCCATCCGCTCTGTGTGCAGACACACACACTGAACCCACACTGCCCATTTTCTGTCCTCATTGGAACTGTTGCACCAAAGTGCACCACTTAGATTTTCCCTTTAGGCATGAATGGCAACCACTTACATTTTTCAAAAGTTGGGATTACAAGGAACAGGTTAAGCCCTACACACACACACACACACACACACTGTTCTGGGGTGCAATTGCTTTCTTCCATCTAAGTCTTACACACACACACACACACACACGAGAGAGAGAATGGCTTAACCTGCTCCTTGTACCTGGTAACTCCAACTTTTGTAAAACTTATTGTTTGAAAAAACTTATTGGGAATAAAAGTTATACCCATCTGCTTACCTTAGCCCTGTTTTGAGTTGTTTCGTGTGTGTGTGTGTGTGTGTGTGTGTGTGTGTGTGTGAGGGAGAGACTGTTTCTCTATGTGTATGCATTTTTGTATTTGGTGAAAGTTGTAGCATGATACATTCCCATGAAGTCAGGCAGAACTATACCCCATCTTTCCATTTAAAAATGCTCTAGGCATCTTACAATGACTATTAAAACAATAAAACATACGAGAATAAACAGTTTAATATTTTTTCTTTTCTTTTTTTAACAACAAAAATGGGGACAGCAGATGTAAGTGACATTTAAAAATCCCCTTCTCCAAAGAGTCAAGAAAACAATCCTAGTTTTAGCAGGCCAAATGCTTGCTGGAAAAGGTCTTCACAAGATGTTGGAAAAACCATCAGAGAGGGAGTGAGGTGGGCCACCCTAAACAGGGAGTTTCCAAGCCTAGCATGGCCACAGAGAAACACTGTCTCCTATGTCCACACTAAATGCACTTCAGATATTGGCAGGATGCGAAGAAAAGCCTCTCCCGTTTATCTTAATGAGCGGGCAGGCTCATATGAGAGAAAACAGTCCTTTAGGCACCCTGGTCCTAAGCTATGTAGGGCTTTTAAAGGTAATGACCACCACTTTGAATTGGGCCCAGAAACAGACTGGAAGTCAGAGAAGCTCTTGCAAAAGGGGGAGTCACATGCTCTCAGTAATAGGTTCTCCTCTGCTATATTTTTATGTCATTTCAGGGGATGGCAGCAGAACTCAGGCTTGTGGGATCTACTTCGTTTTTAACTAGAACACCGAGATCTACCGACTGGAGCCAGGTGCAAGCAAGGACACACACTCCTTTTGAGTACTAGAACTGAACTGGGCTCACAGTCTTTCCTCACACTTTGTTGTGGAGTCATTTTGTTGTTCCTATTGTTGAACTATTGGGAGTCACGAATCGCTGATCCACTTCAGATCACCCAGAAGTTTACCAGAAGATCCCACTGCTGCTCTCGTCAGCCAGCATATCCATGTAGGTTTTTAACAGCTTAAGTCCAAGGAAAGAAGTTACAATGAAGGACCAGCCCCAGCAGCCAATAGGAAAGTACATATCCCAGAATACACTTGGTGAGAATGGTACTCTGTCTCCAGTTGCTCAGGAGTGCCAGCACAGGGTTTTCATTCCTGCTCCAATTAGGAGAGTTGCTTAATGAGTGTTTCTCAGAGTGGAGTGCTCCATGCTGTGAAGATGGACTTTCATTCTGCAGCAATATTTCATTGTCATAAAGCTGATGAGCAGAGAACCAATAAAGGACAGGAGAGGAGGAACCCAAAAATCTGGTAATGACCTATTTAAAAGAAATTTAAAGGAAGAGTTACTTCACGTGCCTGAGACCTTTCAAAACAATTCCAAGATATGTAACCCTCCCACATCCTCCATCAAATTTTCGGTAAGTACATAATGCAAACATAGTAGACAGACATACAAATCGGCATAATTTGCCAGTAGTTTTGGTCAGGATCAGTCACAGAATGCAGGTTTTCTGCTCTACCCAGAAATGGGCTAGGTATAGTATCTCCATTTACAGTGCATATACCGGTAATCACGTACCACTTTTAATTTCTGCATGTTTATCAGTGGGTGCTACATGTCAGTGGTTTAATATACTGCCTTGTCAATCTGCAGTCACAGTTTCTAATCCTACTCTCAGTAGTTAAAGCTGCTTGCTTTCTTTTTTAAAGAGCTGGTGTTGAATAGCAGTTAAGAGTATCTGCTATGAGCCTGGCACTCCTCAATTTAACCTGCAGCTCAGCTATTAGCTAATCAGATGAATTTAAGCTACTGTCAGCCTCAGCTCCTCAGTCTCTGCCAAAATTTAGAGTGTAAGTTCCTTGGGGGGTAGGACCTTGTCTGCTTGCTCATTTAATTCTATATAAAGTACCATATAAACTGATGGCACTATATAAACAACAAGTAATAAATGATTCCCGTCTCCCATCTGTAAAATAGGGTAATAACTTACTTTGTTGGGTTATTTTGAGGACAAACTTGTAAACACATTTTGTACATTAATAGTGTTATTAATATAACAAAATGCATTCAATTGTAGGGTGGAATGCAATACAACAGCCATTTGAAAGAAAGAAACCGCTGCAGGGGGAAATTGACAAGTGATATGGGAGAACTAGGTGTAGAAAGGATAAGTTTCAGATTAAATACAAAAAAAAGCTCCCTCAAGTGTTTTTATTGCAAGCACAGCTGGGCAGTCAAACAGCAAGTTTGGATGACTGAGAAATTGCCCTTTATCGGAAGCTAAAAAGGGGGTGGCCCATAAATTACCCAATATATTATGAATGCAATGAATTATTATTGCTATAATAAACTTGTTAGTCTTTAAGGTGCTACATGAGTGTGATCTTTGCTGAAAAAGACTAACAAGGACAACCTCTCTGGAAGTCGTCACTTGAGTCACACAGAGAGCCAGTGTGGCGTAGTGGTTAGAGTGTTGGACTGGGACTCGGGAGATCCGGGTTCTAGTCCCCGCTCGGCCATGAAGCTCACTGGGTGACTTTGGGCCAGTCCCTGACTCTCAGCCTAACCTACCTTACAGGGTTGTTGTGAGGATAAAATGGAGAAGTGGAGGAGGAGGATTATGTAAGCTGCCTTGGGTTCCTTGCAGGAAAAAAGGCAGGGTATAAATATAATAAATAAATAAATTACCCTCACTGTCTTGCAGGGAACCTTGTCTGCTGTTTCATCTTCTCACTGAAGAATCACTGATTCTGAGTAAGGCTTTGTTATGCAAACACAGACATGGTCACATTTGCTGCCTGCCAGTGATCTACGGGAATTCCCTACTTCCTCTTTCTTGGAACTTTCTCCCTCTTAAATCATCTTGAATCACTTCCAGGGAATAGTGGATGGCTATTGAGACTTGTCATCCTTGAAGAACTCTCTCCAGCTTGGAGAGGACAAGATATAAATTATCTCAATAAAAACTGTCTTCTGAGATCCAGCCAGCTGCATTCAGCTCACTTAGCAACAGGTACTTTGGAAATACCATCCCTCGGGTCCAGGATTTATGTCCAAAAGAGACATAAGGGGTATGTTTACTCAGAAACAAATCCCAGTCCCTAAGACTGCAATCCCATCCACAGTAACCTGGGAGAAAGCCCCCCTGACTAGGTGTATTTGCTTCCCAGTAAACATGCGCAGGAGAGGCATTTATCTCTCTAAAGGGAATATTAGTTTCAGCTGTGGGTTCATACCAAGAAAGAACACCCACCACATTTTCGACATACGGACCATCTTCTACTACAGATCAAGTTAAGGGGGAATCTGTTTTTCTGATACGCAGCAGAAACCAAATTTGCACAGCCCTGATTGGCTGCCTTTATGTCAATCACAAAGTCAGCTTCTCGCACACCTTTTCGGAGCAGACTTTAAAGCATTTATACACGACCTCCCCCTACCCTTTCCAGTTTGAAAAACCAGAACAAAGCAGACAAACTAAAGTACTGGGGGGAAGCGGCAAAAGAGCCCATACCCACTCCTGTCTCCATATCTCTACATGGCCCCACCCAATACCCGCATGCTCATCCAGCTGCTTCTTAAAAGCAGCGGAACCCACCATTTCCACAGGGTAACCTGGTCCTTCACTCAGATCCCTTGCCATTCTTAAGTTGTAATCCTATGCAAGTTTACACAGAAAAAAGGCCTAGAATTCCCAGCATGCTGGGAGCTGTAGGCCTTTTTTCTGCCTAAACTTGCATAGGATTGTGCCCTTAGAGATACAAGGTCCTCTCTGCTACACAGTTCAAATCTCAGCTGCTGTTACTAAAATATTGTTGCTTTCATTGGCAAGAGTGAACAATTGTTTTTATTTTACAAGACATGTTTACATATTTGAACACTAGCTGAAAGACTCGTTCTTCGAATGGATTAAAAACTGATTACTTTCTACACTGTACTCTTAAGTACTTCAAACCCGCCTTTTCGCCCCCTTAAGAGTTTTTTAACCTTCATCGTATGTAAACATGCAACTTCGTGAACGTTGACCTGGGGTGCCAAAGTCACCGCAGAGAAAAGTGCCTCAGGCAAGGCAAATTGTGCCTACAAAAGGCTTTTGTCTGACTGAATGTTTCCCCCAGGCTGTTAGGATAAGAATAAGAATGGATTTCAGGTTTCAGCTAGTTAATGTTCAGACTTAATCTTTCCTTCAGCAATGTAAATGCAGGAACTCTACATAACAAAGGCAAGGCTTAGTCAGAGCTATTAAGAGTCAATTAGCAGTTGAAAAGCCTGAGGCCTATAAAACTATAAATCATCATAACAATGCTTCCCCTCAATGGATTTTTCTTTTTGAAGGAGGTGTAGTCTGCTCTCCCTGACAATAAAAAGATACTAAAATGACCTGTGAATGGCTCCTATTGTACAGCCTGGGGACACTGAAAAACCCCAGATACAGCATTGTTATGCAGATTTTTGGGGTAATTTTATGCCCTTTGTAAAGGGCAGGTGAAATTTGGTAATATTGTTTACTACCCTGTTTTAGGCAAAGTCTTACTAGGACAGGACTGTAGGTCTACTTATGTGTAAATTACACCACAGAATGTGAGCCTGGGGCAAGAAAAGCACCCCAAGATGCAGGATGAAGCTTTAAGAAAGTTTTCACAACGTAGTTTTTATTAGCAACAACCATGTCAAATTTCAGCTTTCTAGCGTAACAGGAAATAGGAGATAACTAGATGAGTCAGTGAGTCAGGGCTCTCATATATATATATATATATATATATATATAATAGCAATCTCTTACTCCATGTTTCTCCAGGCCAAGCGTTCCTCATTCCTATTATTATTATTATTATTATTATTATTATTATTATTATTATTATTATTATTAGAACATTACAAATATTAAGATTAAAATATTAATATTAATCTTTAAAATATATTAAGAACATAGAAGGCTGATTTATACCTGAGTCAGACTATTTATCCATCTAGCCCAGTATGATCTATTCTACTCTGACTGGCAGCAGTACCCCCAGGGTTTCATGCAGAGTTTTCCAACTCTCACTACCTGATCCTTTTTTTTCCTGGAGATGTCAGGGATTGAAGCCAGGACTGTCTGCATGCAAAGCATATACTCAACCATAGCCTACAGCAGGGATCTCCAACCTTGGGTCCCCAGATGTTGCTGCCTTGCTGTACTACAGCTCCCAGAAACCTTTGCCATTTGCCATGCTGGGAGCTGTAGGCCAGCAACATCTGGGGACCCAAGGCTGGAGAGCCCTGGTCTACGGTCTCTAGCATATGCTATATACTAGTATACATGCTTACCATATATGGCACCTGAGGTTTTATCTCCACTTAAGGGATGTCAGGTTAACAGCGCTGGAAAAGCCTGAAGTCTCACTACTTCACACATTACATTTTTAGGTGCATACACAAAACCTCATAGATGTACACCTTTAAAAAAATGCCAGGCATGAATGAAACAAGTATCAAACAGGTACTACAGTTGGTTAGGAAGCTGGGAGTGGCTGCAACTCCCTGCTCAGTGTTTGCCCCTGCATCGTGTGGCCCTTAGGAGCTGGGTTCAAGATCTGGTGCTGCCAGTCAGGGCTGATAATGCTGCGCTAGATACACCTTTGCTCAGGAGCCATTAAGCTGCCAGCACTATCCCTCCCCCCCCCCCCCCGAAGGATCTGCCAGACTCACCTGTACATGCATGCAAAAGGTCCCAAACACCAACAGAGCTGTTGCATGGACCATGTAGACAAATACACCAGGAGAGGAAAAACCAGCAGCCGGCTTGCCAGAGTCTTCTCCTTGCATTCTTCCAGTCTTTCGTCTCACAAGGCCGAGCGTTAGGCAGTGCCAAGGGTTTGCAGCGATGTACCACCAGGCTGCCCATGAGACCAGGAAAATAGCAGGCTGCAGCTAGCAGGAAGTTGGGGATCTGTTTGGGCTCAAAGTACCTAAGGAAGCCGACATTCCAGTAAGCATCTTGAATATAGGTGTAGAGCACAGGAAGGTCCCAGGAGCACCATGGGGGTTCTCCGCCATTTGAGGCAGCTACACGATACCCCTTATCCACAGCCAGCTGCAACAGTGGCTTTGGCACAGCATGTTCCAGGCTCACATTGGGACGGCAGAACTTAAGGTAGGCATAGAACTGAAACAGAGCAAAAGGTAGCACAACAGAGGCAGCCACGACCACCAGGGAAGCTGTCCAGTTTAGGAATTGACCTAAGCTCTGCAGTGGCTTTATCCCCAGTTCCTGGCCTCACCTGAAGCTGGGAGGCAAAATGTTTTGTCTGGGAATAGAGGAGGAATCCAGCATTGATTAGTCCATTGGAGCGCACACCGGTGGCTAATGAAAAGAGGAGGATGCTGGTCCAACGTTGATCTTTTTCTAGCTGCCACATGGCACCAAACACTAGGAGGGCAAACATGCTTTCTGAATAAGCAGCTGCCATAAAGACATTAGCGGGGGTGAGGCAGAAGAGGATGGCCGACAGGAAGGCCCTCTTGCGGCACTGTAGGACCACAGAGCTGAGCTCATACAGAGTACAAGATGCCAAGGCAGAGAAGAGAGCATTGAGCAGAGCTGCAGAAAGGAGCAGGCGGCTCCGGAGGCACAGGAAGCCTCGCAAGGGCCACAGGGCCGTTTCCGCTGCCACTCGCAGGCTCAGGGGAAACAGGGGGAAGAAGGCACAGTTGTGCTCATACACGTAGCCGTGCTCGGCTATGAACAAGAAGTGCTCGGCATCCCACCGTGACAGGCCTCCCAGGAGCCATTCAAGGAGCCTGTCGCAGAACCCAGACTCGGACAAGCGGGGCGGAGAGAAGGACGTCTGCAGCATGATTGGGGATCAGGAGGTTGAAAAGGGCCTGGGTGGGGGAGAAGAAAATGGAAACTAAGTTAAGATCTTGTTCCTCACCCTCCCCAACACAAGATGGAGGATGTGAAAGTGATCCTTCCATCTGCAATGAGCAGGAACGTAATGTGATACGGAGCAGCACGTTATGTGATCTGTCGTATATGGCAGCCTCCCCCAAACTGGGGCCCTCCAGATGTGCTGGACTACAATCCCCATCATTCTCAGCCAGTCGAGCACATCTGGAGGGCGCCAGGTTGAGGAAGGCTGGTATATGGTATGGTTGGGGCATTACAAGGCATTACAAGGCATTTGAACATGGGAACGACCCACCTTTGTTTTCATAGTTTTCAGGAGTATTTCTAACTGTTGTACACCATCTTGATGGCTTTTTAGCACATAAGGCAGTATAATAGAGATGTTAATAATAAATAAAATAAATAAATTCAAATCTCTGCTGATCCATGGCGGCATGTGCTGGGTGGCCTTGCAGAAGTCTCTTGCTCAGCTTAAACTGTCTCACCGGATTAAGAACATAAGAGGAGCCCTGCTGGGTCAGATGGGACCAAACCTCCATCTAGTCCAGCAATCTGTTTCCTATAGTGACCAGCTAGATGGCCTCAGGGAAGGCCACAAACCGGGCCTGATGGCAACAGCATTTCCCCGGCAACCGATCCCCCAGCAACTGATATTGTTGTGCCTCCAGTAGGTCAGACAGAGACCAGCCGTGCCGGAGTGTGTTTGGGGTGGGGCCAGGCTAAGTGCAGCCTGACCCAGCTGGGCAGCCTTACCAATCAGCGCTTGCTCAAAAGGCAGGTCCCAAACACACTCAGATGCTGGAAGCAATTGTTTGCTAATACAGCTACAGCCGGACGCTCCTGACATTCCCGACCTCACACTTCTGTACCTTTGATCCTTGGAACGACCCTGACCACGACCTTGCCTGATCCCAAACTGGTTTATGTTTGCTCTGTTTTGGACTGATATATTTTGGCTTCGACACTCGGACTGTGATAACGACTACTGCTTATCTTGAAACTGGACGGATTTACGACAGATATTCGGTGGCACCCTGCCTCTGAACACAGGAGCTCATTTAGTTATCAGGACCAATAGCCACTAACAGAGCTCTCCTGTTCCATTAATGTGTCCAATCTCCCTTTAAAAGCTGTCTAAGCTCAGTGTTGTTGGGGCAGGGGTGAGAAACATGAGAAATTGATTTACTGTGTACTTGCTTTACTCTCTAGGTAATTTTGGAGCACAGCTAACTCAGATCAAATTAGGGTGCAATCCCATGCATGTTTAGACAGAAAGAAGTCCTGGATAGGGAATGCTGGGAGTTGTAGGACTTTTTTTTCTGTCTAAACATGCATAGGCTTGTGCCTTTAGTGTACAGTGAAACCTCAGGCACTGGACAAGGGCTGTTTCACTGCTACCTTATGCTTTCATGCATTATGTCCCCCTGTATTCCAGACTCTCCTTGCTTGCCAGAAGTAAGCTATTCAACGCAAGTAGCCTGTCTACTGCATATGATAGATAAGTCACTCAGTTGGTTTTACAGTGCCTTACCAAAGAGGGGCTGATTCACAAATGCTTGCACATCACTTGGTAATTCACAGCTGAATGTGTCCATATTTCTTCTACTTGCAAATATTGTAGTTGCTTCCAGATAGGTGGATTCTACAACTAACAACGAGAGGGCCTTGTGCAGCTATTTTGTCTTTTTTGCCTTAACAGATTTTTTGTTTTTATTATTTATTATTTTCTGTTTTTATTTTATTTATTTTTTTGTAAGAAAAAAGACAGAAGGCAGTGGGAAAACACAGAAGGGCTACAAATTGAAGATGTTATCATCTGGATTTCCCAGAAAATGCCGTGAATGAAGCAGTGCAATTGAACACTAAAAGCCTTTTCCGGAAGCAGCCTATATTTGAGGTGACGCAAGGCTCCGCCCATGGCATTTGATCTGTGATGGCAGTTTCACACATGCAACTAGTCTTTTGAGTTGCACCCATCAAGTACAGAGCATCCATGTGTGAATTAGATAATAGTACCCTGTACACTGGGCTGGAACACACTGTAGAGTTCCCATCGGGGTGCTGCTGACAGGGCAGCTTGGATTTTTTGCCATCCTAGCTGAATTTCCATCCCACTCTGTGCAAGGTCTCATCATATGCTGAGCAGCACAGCACATTACATGGCCAAGAGTTGGCCAGGAAACTATTTGTGTCATAGAATGCAGAGGATATCACCCTGCTGATGAGCCAAGCTACCTCTCTGCACCTCTTCCAAAAGTGCAAGTGGTGGTACTCTTTCTGCGGCAGCGGTGTCAAACCTCTTTCAGCCCAAGAAATAAATAAGCATTCCAGTGGAGGGTGGGGCTGAAGGCAAAGGGGGTGGGGCCAAAATACCAGTGTATTTTAGCTTAAAGCTCTTATTGTCAGCAATAAGCTTTCGGAGAGGCATTGCAACCTTTTAAACTGTGAAAAAAAACATGCAGAAGCTGGGAAACCACCAATCAGTGGTCAGGGAAAAGGAGCATGACCACTTGGGGAAATCTGGTGGGCCAGATTTGCCCCTTGGGCCTGAGGTTTGACACCCCTGTTCTATAGTTGAGGCAGGGATCCCTGGAGTTTTGGTGCCACAACTGCTTGCCTAGTGCTCCTCTATGATTGCATCGGCCCTGGCTATTGAAAGATGGCCCCAATCCACATGGCATGTACTTGTAGATGTTTTGCCCAGGTTTTGGATGATTAACCACAGAGAAACTATTTCTAGAGGCATCTCTGGCCTTTAGGGGCAGAGGGCTAATAGGGTAAAATCAGCAATAGGGGAACATTCTTATTTTCCTCTAGCACTGCTCAGTGGGACTGCAAATAAGACTCATGTAAGAGGGGGAAAGTTAAGCATACATTATCTTGTAATCCTTACAACAAGCTGGTATGGTATACCTGTATTATTATCCCCATATTGCAGATGTGTGGCTGAGGCTGAGATAGTCACTCATCTAAGGCGACCTCATGAGTTCATGGCAGAGGTAACATTCAACCCAGTGTCTTCCAGTTCATAGTTCAGTTCACTACACCAGCCTTCCCCAATCTGGTGACCTCCAGACGCACTGGACTGCTGCAGCTCCCATAATGCCTGGCCAATAGCCATGCTGGCTGAGAATTATGGGAGTTGCAGCCCGATGCATCTGGACGGCACCAGGTTCGGGAAGGCTGCACTACACTGCCGCAGCTCTCCCGTATGCTAAGGCTAAGGCGCTCTGGAAAAACCAACTGAGGAGTGCTCCTTTGAGTCTGCTGTGTACATGTGGTTAATGGTAAAAAGAAGAGTACGCCAAAGGCTGCAATTTTCAATATGAGCCAAGATCATCTGCCAAATGAAAAAAATCAATCAACTCACTGAGTAGATGTAATTCTCAAAATGTCAAACCAGGGGGTTTCCTTTGTGCAATCAAACTGTTTATGCGTTGGAACAAGGAGAGCCATTGCATCTCATGAAATTAAATAAAATAAAGGCAGTTGTGCTTTTATAACAAAACATGTTCTTGGTGGTGATGACTATTTGTCTGGCCAGAGGGTACAATTTCTCTCACCTAGCAGCGCCTGACTCATACCCAGGCAGAGCCACGAAGGACCAAAAACTTCAATGGGTGGTGACCAGCCCAGTGCCCGGCATTAGAACCTGCCTATGGATCTAACAAGGATCTCAGTTAGGCCCCCCCGCAGGGGATGTCACAAGGGGAGCCCAAACTCTCTTAAACTCGCCTCACTAAGGCTCCAATCCTATGCAGACCTACCTGAATACAAGGGGATCTACTTCAAAGTAAACACACTGTAAATAAACGACAGAACTGGAAAGAGGTATAACACAGGTCATACCTCTTCTATCAGGTCAGACTAATCTCCATCTAGTCCAGTATGGTCTACTCTGGCCGGTAGTGGCTCTCCAGGGTCTCAGGGACAGAGGAGTCTTCCCCATCACCTGCTCCTGTTCACTGGAGATGTCACGGCTTGAACGTGGGACCTTCCTCGTGCAAAGTGGGGGCTCTGCCACAGTATTATGGTCCCACCCTCCCCAAACAGAAAAGCCTAAAATTACAAATACATACATACAAAATTGGCACAGTAAAACCACCTTGGACTGCCTACAAGGGTCCCAAAGCAATCCAAACACCAAAACGGTCAGGGAAAGGGGGCAGGACAGGCACAGAGATTTATGCATGGTGTGGAGTAAGTGGATAGAGGTCAACCAATGACATTGGGAACTGACAGGAGATTTGGGATGGACAAAAGGAAGCCTCTCTTCACACAACACACAGTTAAGTTGTGGAAATTGCCACAACAAGATGTGGCTTTAAAAGAGGATTGGACAAATGCATGGAGGAGGAGGTCTGTCAGCAAGTATCAGCCACGATGGCTCTATATGGAACCTCCAGCTTCAGAGGCAGTCTGCTACTGAATACCATTGCCAGGGGGCAAACTGCAGGGGAGGGCTCTGATCTTCCTGTCCCGCTGGTGTGATTTTCAGAAGCATCTGGTTGGCCACTGTTGGAAGTGGGATGCTGGACTAGTTGGACTTTTGCTCTGATCCCTCAGGTCTCTTCTTAAGCCTTTGAGATATGCCAGTGAAAGAGCCCCTCACTTCATCTTCGCTCGCAGACAAGCCTCCTGCAGGCCTTAATGCAGGCACCCTCTCCTCCTTTCCTCTTGTATCTCAGTCCACTCTTACTGAAAATAATCCTTAGCAATGACTTACTTTGCCTCTGATTTTCTCATCCCAAACTGGTATGAATTCCTGACACCTGTTTGTCCCATTTGCTTTAGCCTAGACGTAAGCCTACAGGCTCCATTCCAGCTTTGGTCTGAGAAACCTCCAATCCCTCATAACTGAGCCTTGATATTAGTGTAGAACTGTTTTTACACTGCTGACGACGCAGGACAGTTGGCTTTCTTGCTGCTATCACAGCAGGCAAATTAGGAGCAACATTCCCTCTGCCTAAACGCAGAGTTCCAGGTTTAGGGCTTGGATTCAGTCGAGAGTTTATGAGGAAAACTGGTGTACGTCTTTGGCAAAATGCACTCCCTTTTCAGGGCCTCCCTTGCTCTGGCAGTGAAAATATGTTACATTTAAATAAGGAATTTAAATGCCAAATGTCTGTTAAGTAGAGAAATAGCTCATGGAGCTAGTTTCATGTTCCTCCAGACACCAAGAGCAGCTGGAAAAAAAATGCTGACTGCTTGTGGAATGCAAAGCCGCCACCGCTCTCCTTCAGAGAGTTTGCACAGAATCTGATCCGCAGAACCAAATATGGATAATTGAGAACCTCCAATTTTGTTTTGTGTTGTTCAAGTTTGTGGTCCTCATGATAACGGAGGAAACACACTTGGAAGTATGTAGACCATAGTTCCCAAATTGTTGTGAGGGGGCATGTCCTCATGGTGAAACAAATCAATTAAAGTCCTTCTATGCATCCAAGCCACCCTTTCACAGAGGAGGCTTCCTGCTGCATCTCTGTATGATTTACTGTTCCACCCTTGCCTCCTTTTAATCAGCCTCTAGGAAGATAGAAAGCTGCCTTATACGGAGTCGAATAATTGATCCATCTAGGCCAGTACTGTCAACACTGACTGGCAGCACCTCCCCCAGATTTCATAGAATCATAGAATCATAGAAAAGTAGAGTTGGAAGGGGCCTACCAGGCCACCGAGTCCAACCCCCTGCTCAATGCAGGAATCCAGGTTTAAGCATCCCCGACAGATGGCTGTCCAGCCGCACCTTGAATGCCTCCAGAGTGGGCGAGCCCACCACCTCCCTGGGTAGTTGGTTCCATTGTCTTATCGCTCTGACAGTCAGGAAATTTTCCCTGATGTTTAGGTGGAATCTGGGTTCCTGTAACTTGAGCCCATTGTTCCGTGTCCTGCAAACTGGGATGATCGAGAAGAGATCCTGTTCTTCCTGTTCTGCTTGGAGATGCCGGGGATCAAACCTGGGACCTTCTTCATGCAAAGCAGGTGCTCTACCACTCAGCTACGGCCCTTCCTGAGCTACGGCCAGCATTGGGTGTACAGAATTCCTCCCCATCTCTGCATTTGGAACATTCAGTAACTCCTGATACAGAGAGGCAGCAGAATTCCCTACCCACAAAGGAGGCTGCCCTATCGTAAATCTGCGTGAGTCAGTGCTCCAGGACTTGCCTCTTTCCGCTCAGGACTGCAACTCATGCAGAAACACTGGGTGTGGGCTCCACTGAGGCCAAGCCATTTTTACCCATACACTTTCCATAAGTAAACCTTTTTAGATGTGTTATGAAGTGAAGTGTGCCTCGGGTACCCAGCGTTTAGAAAACTCTTGACCATTTTCTTAGACAGAGGCCTACGAAATGATCAGGTGCAAGGAATCATGAACTGGGGACACTGGCAGCAGGATACATTCTTCCCTGCTGTCATTGAGGAAGCTATCAAGCAGAAGGCGCTTCCAGCCTGATCTGCTGCGCTGCGGCACCTTGTAATAGTCAGAGATGGTATTAGGCCTTTCTTAGCATAGCCTAACCAGGTGACCTGGGGAACCAATAGGGACCTGCTTGGCCCTACGTCAGTGTTGTTCCAGGCTTAGTTCCTCAGTCACAGCAGCTATTCATTCCATTCTCAGGGCCTACAGTTTTTTATCCTGTCTGGGGGGAAATGTGTATGCCCAGCTCAGGAGCACATCAAGGTCATGCAAAATAATAACATTTGCATTGGTTTCATTAGTTTAACTTAACCATAGGATCAGAATTTTCTTGGCCCAGAATTGGCATGTTTTTGATGCACACCAGAAGGTCGTTCACATGCTGCATTCATATGTATTTTTCTGAAGTCAACCAAACTAGGAAGCCCCCGTCCCCCTTGCCTCATCAGGAGTTTAAAACTAGACTCGAAAAATGAGTGCTCTCGGTGTTATATGTCCTCTTAGGATAGAATCTAGATTACTCCATGCCACAGTACAGCATGATCAAATATAAACATGAATTGGAAGATTACTTGGTTAAAACGGATATGCTCCCTTGAGGGGAGTCTTTACCATGTACAGAATTCAATTAATGACTACTTCTGTACTGGATAGTCAATATAAAAAGTTCCATTCCATATAATTTTAGGTTTTGATTCCCCACCAGGCTGAAACGTTATCTATTTGATTGTTCTCTCTCCCATCGGAACCTGCCTGATACCAGGTCATATAATTTAAGAACAGACCTCTCTAGTCCAGCACTCTTTTTTCACAGTGGCCAAACAGATGCCCATGTGAAGCCCACAAGCAGAACGAGGGCAATAACATGCTCCCACTCGTGTTCCCTAACAAGTGGTATTCAGAGGCATGGTGCCTCTGATCCTGATAGCCTTATCTTCCATGAATTTATTCCACCATATCTTGTGGAAGCAGATTCCATTATTTAACTACGTACTGTGTTAAGTACTTCTTTTTTTCTGTCCTGAATCTTCCTCCCCCCCCCCCCGCCCCCCCGCAACTGGCTTTTTTTTTTTAATAGCTGCCACACACTGGGTTGACATTTTCACTAAGCTACCCACCCAACCCCAAAATCTCTCATGATCAGTCACTGCCAGGTGCCAGCTCAGACCCCAGCAGCATATACATGAAGTTAGGGGGGGGGGGAGTGATGCCCCAGTGTGCATCACTTCACACTTTTTTACACTGAAATGCACATGCCATTTTAATCCTCATTCACCCAGTTTGGAAAGATCATGTTGGAGCCCTTCCCAATCCACTTTTTTTTTAAAAAAAGAACCCTGAATAATCAGAAAACTAGGCCACCTGCCTGCAAGAGCAGCCATGCTGGATCAAACCAAGGGTCCATCTAATCCAGCATTCTGTTCACACAGTGACCAACCAGCAGCCCATGGGAAACCAAGCAGGACATGAGTGCAATAGCACCCTCCCGCCCATGTTCCCCAGCAACTAGTGTATATAGGCATACTGCCTCAGATACTGGAGGTAGCATATGGCATCAGGACTAGTAGCCATTGATAGCCTTCTCCTCCATGAATTTGTCCAATCCCCTTTAAAAGCCATGGAATGCTACATCCTGTGGAAGTGAATTCCATAGTTTAACTGTGAGCTTTCCCATCATCTGCTACCTGATCCTTTAAACTGGAGATGCCAGGGAATTTAACCGGGGAACTTCTACAGACAAGTCATGTACACTACCAAAGTTATGGCTGCTCTCAGGTGTATGGCAGATAATTTTCTTTCTGAAATGTCGAAACAAGTAAGGTGAACCTGATATTTTTTAATGCCAATTATGAGCTGCCGTGAACCATGCACAGATGAGTTATATTTCAGTAACTGTCATAGTCTGTGCCTGGTGTTTGGGGACTTGCCTGGAGGAGAAGCGTGATGGCTCTGCAAAGCACCGCAAACCAAGCCACCTCTTGGCAACGAGGATTCCTTCCGTTTCTCAGCAGCATCCAGACCTGGGAGGCCATCAAATGGGTCACTGTTGCCTTCTGTGCAGGGGATTCCACTGAGCAATTTCGAAACCTGAAATCAGATCACAAGCTTGTGCAATGTTTGTAAATGACAAGCAAATAATGAATCTAACACTCACTCACCAAAATAAGAGAGCTGGTATGGTGCTAGCGGTCAGAGTGTTGGACTAGAACTATGGATACCCTGATTCAAATCACAAAGCCTTTCACAAAGGTTCTATGGACTTTGAAGAAGCCCGAGTGCAAGGTGAAAGAGAGAAACATGCTAAGCAAAAAGCACGTCAAATGAATCCTTTACAGGACCATCTTCCATCTGGTAACCTGTGTCCTCACTGTGGGAAGCTGTGTGGATCTAGAATTGGCCTCCACAGTCACTTACGGACCCATCGCTAGAGTCTACACAATTTTCTTTAGAATATCCTCCTTTTAAAATCTTTTTGTAAATTTTGATCCTGGAAGACAATCTTACTCGGATCGCCTGATGATGATGATGATTCAAATCTGCACTCAGCCATGAAACTCACTGGATGACCATGGGCCAGTCAGTCACAGTCTCTCAGCCTAACCTACCCCACAGGGTTGTTGTGAGGATAAAATGGGAGGAAGAACCATGTTGGGATTAGGACTCAGGAGACCCAAGTTCCCCATCTCTCAGCCTCACAGGTTTGTTTGAGGATGAAATGTGAGAGAGAATGAAGTACACCACCTTGAGCTCCTTGGAGGACAGGCAGAATAGAAGTGTAATAAATAAACAAAGGGAATAAACGTACAGCCCTGGGCCTCAAATTACAGTCTGTGAAGCAATTCATTATTACTAGTGAAATGCCTATCAAATGTCGGGAACAGGAAGGGGAATGTGGGCATAAAATGGGGTTGCCGCACCTTCCTTCCTTCCGCATGCCCTTGCTCCTCCCTCTCTCCATCGTTTCGGTCTCTCACCGTTGTCCCAGCTTCCCCAGGTCTTGCCCAGTCACTTGGCGATCTTTCGCTGTAATGCCTGTGGCACACCTTCTGTAAACCCACATTCATCCCTAAGCTGATCCTTCTAGGCCTGGAACACATCAGTCTTTGCTCCTCTCCTCGGTGTGAGGGGACGTTGGTTGCTAGGCATGCAAGCAAGTCTAAGGGGAGGGTGGGGATTGAAATAAGAGACACTGATGTTTAGTTAGAGGGTCCATGGCTCAATGGTAGAGCACCTGCTTTGCATGCTCAAGGTCCCAGGTTCGATTCCTGGCATCTCCCGGTGGCGCTGGAAAAATGCCTGCCTGAAACCCTGGAGAGCTGCTGCTGCTGCCGCTAGTCAGTGTCGACAACACTGGGCTCAATGGACCCATGGCCTGACTCAGTATAAGGCAGCTTCCTATGTTCCTGTGAGGGTGGTCTGGCTCTCATCTACAAGGATCCCAAAGAGGTATGTGCAATATGTCTCTGTATGTAGACTGCAGACACGTTGCACCCCTCTTTCCGGGGTTGTTGCAGTATACAAGCCCTCCCTTCCATACACATCCTACCCATTATAATGGGAGAGGGGCAGAAACGTGTTGTGAACATGAGAGAAAGCAAGTGCCTGCATATGACGTTGTGCAGGATGCAGAAACATCTAGAGTTGCCCCACTGACAAGACAAGGCACATCCCTCTCCAACGGGTAAGTAGAACCTCCCAGCCAGTGATCAAAGAATATCAAGCAAGTTTGCCTTTGCACTGTACATACAACCAAGCATTTCTCTGGCGTTGATGCACTGAAAGAGAGAGAAAATCATTGGTTTTAAAACAAAATGAAATGAAACCTCATGCAAATTTTAGCCTAGCAAATGCCTCTTGTTTCTAGCCAGCTCACTGGTTTCAAGAACAAACTACTCCCGTTCTTTCTATCCCTATTTTTATTCTCTCCTGTTAACCTATAAGCCAAATGACAGGATTTTTAAAAATCCTTTAAAATGGAAATATGAAATGGCTTTAAAGCCCTGCACTGCAGACTGGCTACCACCAGGGGGCAGTAGGCACTCACTGTGTTGGTACCTCTCCACACCTTGCACTGCTGCGACCATCAAACTATAGGTATAATATGGGATCCCTTGATAAGATCCATGGCAATGTATACACCACTATAAATCTATAGGTAGATTTAGGTACCTACAGAATCCTGTAGATTAAAACAGGGATACTCCAGAGTAAAAATAACTCAGGATTCAATTCTCAGCAAACTTCTGCTAGTACGATTTACATTATTCTCTCCCCCACATTTCTTTTGACTTCGAGAAATGAAGAAAACTGTAGTTTGTTACCCCCCCCAACTGCTAGCCACTTTCATTTCTGCAGCACAAAGCTGTCCCCCACCTACTTTCTTTTTTTGATGCAACCTCTGCAGAGGAGGTTATATGTTTAAAAGTGTTTTCCAGTTCAAATATATACACAGTATGTTTAAACAGATTTTTTTTTTACTGGTCTGAGGTTTACAAAAAAGAACTACTGGAAGATTTGTATACAATTTGAGAGGCAAGTTACTTTTGCTCAAGGCTTTTGGGCTAGGTTGGAGATCCTGCTGTGTTTTATTTAATTACATTTTTATACTACCCAATAGCTGAAGTCCTCTGTTTTCATAAAGGTTGGTTTGACTGGGGTGGATGGTTGCAGATCTCATCATTGGCTTTGCTTTTATGTATTTACTTGGACTGCTTTGGCTGCCCCAAAGATAGTATTGACATCTTCATCGGAGGGATGGCTCTAGGTGCCTCCCCCACTGGAGACGACGTAGGTGGCTACCAGGGATAGGGTCTTCATCTGTGGAATTCTCTCCCCCATCCATTCATCTGGTATCAGATTCGACTGGTTTTTAGGCTCCAAGTAAAACCTGCTTTGTTTTTCCGGGTTTTAATGGCCTCTAATGTGATCCTGGTTTTACTACTGCTTTTAACTGCTGTTGGTTATGTTTCATTGTATTTGTTGTTTTGGTATTGATATTTGTTATTATATATTACTTTAAATTATCTTGTAAGCTACCTTGAGAATTGAAGATTGAAAGGTGGGATAAAAACACTTAAAATGAAGAAAAATAGAACAGAACAAAGCCAAAACGTCACTTTTATCTTTCCAAATATTGAGCTATTCATTAGATCCTCCTGAGCTCTAGGTCAGTGATGGCGAACCTATGGCACGGGTGCCACAGCTGGCACGCAGGGACCTCTCGGTGGGCTCTCGAGCCATTGGTCACCAGATTGCGAAAAGACTGTCCCCTTCTGCAAAACACTAATGATCTTGTTCTTTCTCACAGTGTGGAACAGAATGATTTTATTCTAGAATTCCTGTTACAGAATTCTTTTCTACATTGTTATCATATTTAAAAGATTTTGAAGAATGATGCACAGAGCATGGCTTGGATGTAAAGCCCTAACAGTTGACCTGAGTGCTGCATGTGTTGCTCTCAAACTAACGGAGTATGGGCCAAGGTTTGACAAATTATCAGCATGCATGCAATAGCAAAAATCACATTAATTGTGCAAAAGCATGCCCAATGCAAACTTTTACCTAATGCAGTGTTTGCAGTCCAAGACATAAAGTGTTTAAGATGCGTTAAGCACGTTTAGTTTTCTTGTTTATCTTGCTCATCCTAGTACAGATTGACTTTTACTTTTACTAATCCGACACCTGTAGAAGCAGGGAAAGGACCCGGAGTAAAGCTTGCCCCATACAATTTCAGTCTGGCATATAATCATTACAAGTTGAGAATCCCTTATCCAAAAATACATGTGCCTAATTATTTAAAAAGTTTGTATAAATTCCCTTCAGGCTATGTGTACAATGTAGTACTATAATAATTTTTTGAGTTGATTTTTTTTCCAACAAAAAACTATCATTGAAAGCTCTGTTATTGTTTTTTTCTTTAAAGACAAAATATGTTAATTAGTTCGGACAACTGTATGAGTTGTTTTTCTAAAACTAAAACCTCGGTATTCAGATTTCATTGCAGTGTTGGCACTTTGAAATAAATAAGTTGGTTTTGTGTTGCAGTTTGGGCACTTGGGCTCAAAAAGGTTCGCCATCACTGCTCTAGGTGCTTCGCAATGCTATATACACCTACTCAGAAGTAAGACTTAATGAGTTCAATGACTTACTCTCACATAAATGAGGATAGGATTGCTACCTAAATCAGGGTTCACAATAACTCAGAGAATCACATACAACGGCATAGCCGATCCATTTTCTTGCATTGATTTTTTTAGGTTCTGAAGCAGAGAGATGAGGTCCAGCCAATAAATCCTTTCACATATAATGTCACTGATCCTACTGCCCCAAATTAAGCATCCTAATGCTTAAGGGTTTGTCAGCATCCTAATATTGCTAAACTAAGGGTGTGCCATACCTGCTTCATCGTCCCCACTACATTCTCTTTGGGGTACAATTCAAGGACCATCTCTAACTGACATCTCTTCAGTGCAATCTCTGACTTACCATTAGCATCTTTTGCTATTGTTTATCACTTATTTTATGTGGCGGTGAAGCCTGCTTCTCAGTGGTACCCCCAAAGCACCTCTTTTGTATCTGTATTGCAGTTTTAATTTACAAAGTGCTTTACATCTAGACAATTCCTATTATTCCTATTTTACAGATGGAGAACTGAGGCTGAATGCGGTTTTCTCAAAGCACACACAGAGGCCCTGATCCAAAGAATCAGTAGCACTGTGGCCTCCCACAAGCGATTTTTATGGCCTGTAATAAAGAACACAGAGCAGCAGCACAATGTACTGGTGGTTAGCTAAATCTGAATACAGTCGCTCTCAACTATCAGGAAAAGGCTGCCATCTGCCTATTGCTCGGCCAGGCAGCTGCCCATGGTGTTTGCTATACTTACACATAATGAAACAGGGCCTGGGAATCTCCAGTGTTGGACTGATTATATTAATACAGATGGCTGGTGGCCAAATCAGAGCTAGGCAGGAGTGTAACTACTACCAAAATGTGGAACATTTTAGCATCATGACTGCTTTGCCAAAGGGGGCTCACCTTGGTATGCTGCTGAATGCAAATCAGTGATAAAACATGGAAAAGAGCCTCCTTAGCTGTCCTGTTCTAGGCTAAAGACATTAAATCTAATTGGGTCAAAAAGCGAATTCACAAAAGCCACAGCTTATTTCCCACCATAAGGGGACTTCTTCTTGCTCTCTCATGTGGCTACTTACCGGTATATGGATCCCCAAAGCATTCTTTTCTTTTTTTTAAGGAAGTGCCTTGTGCTACCAGAAGCAATGGTCTATCTAGCTCTGCTTACACTGGAGCAGAAGCGTACGAACAGATTCAGGCAGAGGCCCTTCCTAAGTGTGGGGCCCAAGATCTTTTAACAGAGCACGTGGGACCTCATATATAACATACATCACATGCACTTCAGCTCTGAACTATAACCACTTCATTCATGTATGAAAACATGAGAACACTGGTGACCATTATGGACTAAGCTTAAAGGTTGAGGACAATTAAATCTTCAAAGACAAAATGGAAACAGTAGGGAAGAGACACTGTTGCATCTTGCATCAATTTCTACTCCTCTCTATTAAAGCTCCCACTGTTCTTCAATTCCTCTTACACCCACTCTTCTAATTCCCCACATCTACATAAGCTCACCCACAGTCACTTCCTTCCTGGCCTCCTTCTCATATCTTGTATGCTTTCTCCATGCTGCCCCCTAGGCTGGAAACAGCCTCTATTCACTGTTGTTTCCCTGCCTCCACACCTTTGTAGTTCCTCAGGAAAACCCAGTTCTTTAGCAAAGCCTTTCTTGAACAACCATCTTAGCTGTATTTTCACCACTAAGTATGAAGACAGATTAACATTTTAAGAGTGGCAAAAGTAGCTTAATGATGCCATCACTACCCTCTAAAGAAATGTACATTTTGTTCTCTTTCTGGGGCATGCTCTGAAAAAATAATGGATCTGAAGATTTTCAGATTGGTTCAGTTTGAACCAAGAAAAAGCTGGTATAGGTTCCTATTGGCTAGTGCCTATATCATCACTAACACACAGCTATCCCAGTTCCCCACAGCAGTTTTGTAACTATTTTTAAAATGTTTGCATTATATATTTTTAAGGAGAAGGATTAAACATAAAACTCATATGTGCTGCTTCCAAACATTTTTAGAAGGGTAGGTGGGACAGCATTTTTTAAAAGGATAGATGGGGCAGGACATACCCGATTCAGTGTTTTACTTGCCCGTATCTATGCCTGCAACACAAACTGTGATACTGGGTTTATACTGTACGTGAAGGAGCTACTGTGACCACCCTCAGAACGCTCCATCTGTGTTCACTCTGATTTTCCCCAACTGCACCTCCACTTCTCATTTCTAAATCTTCAATTCTCCATTCTTGCCTTTTATATTAAAATGTAGATTGTGAGATACCTGAACAGAGACTATGCCACTTTTGTATTGTGTCTGGAACAATGTTGGCACTAATAAGGATTAGACAGCAGCAGTTTAAAAAAAAATGGGTGCAGATCAACAAAGGCAAGCCAATTGATTTCCTGTAAAAGATGAAATACAAAAAAAAGGACAATCTTTTTTTTTTTCCAGGGGTGGGGATTAACACCCCAGTAAAAGGCATTGCCTTACTTCTTTTGTTCTCTATTTGATCCAGGCAAGCAATCGTGGTCTATGGGGAAAAGGCAACACAATGCAGACTGAGGAAAGGCACACAGGATGAAAAAAATAGGTTTAGAAACTACATAGAATGGGAGACCAGAGGGAAAAGTCCAGAGTGGAGGCTAATATGGTAATATTTTATTAAAATCTACCTAAGTTGAATGGTTGAAGAGCTATTTTAGTCATCAGAGAGTCTATGACAACTGACTTGCCTTGTACACAGCAGCCTTGTACAAAGTAGTCTTATCTTCCATATTTATGCCAATGTTTGGTTAAAAAAAAGAGTATCAGCAAAGATTCAGAAGGCCTGCAGTGAACATGTGCTGGGAAGCTATTAGAGGTTATGGCTCCTTTGCATGTGACCACTGCACAGATTCTACTCTTCCTTTTACACTTCAGAGATGCAAACATACATATATGTGGCAAACTATTAATCATTGCATAATGTGAATCAATTGTGTGATGGGACACATGTCTTATTAAAGGGCTCCCCACCCCCTGAAAGAACAAATTACTCTCACTTGGGATGTGGCAGCCTGACCCAATATGTGTTTACTCAGAGGTAAGTCTCACTGATTTCAGAGTAGCTTATCTCTAGTAAACCTGCACTGGATTGCAGCCATAGGTCAGTTAGCTTTCTAGCCTACAAGGTAAAAGCAGTAATTCTACTGTAGGAACAGGACAAGTTACTACAAAGAGAGGTGCCATAGCAATTTGCATGCATCAGGTCCCACACTTTTGCCCAAGATGTTGGGAGAGCTACTGCTGCCAGTCAGAGTAGATAGTGATAGACTAAATGGACAGAGCATCTGATTAAAAACAAACGAATGTAGGAAGCTGCCTTATGGTAGGTCAGACGATTTGTCCATCTGGTCCAGCACCATCTCCTCCATCTGGCAGCAGCTCTCTATGTTCTCAGGCAGAGGTCTTTCCTGTCACCTGCTACTTGATCCTTTTTAAGCAGAGATGCCAGGGATTGAACCTGAGACCTAGCTGAGCAGGGATTTGAACCTGCTTGAGCCATGAAGCTCGCAGGGTGACTTTGGGTCAGTCACTTTCTCTCAGCTTAACCCACCCAGCAGGGTTATTGTGAAGATAACGGAGGGAGCCCCCTTCACACACCCTGAGCTCTTCGAAGAAAGGTGGGACAGCCCTAGTTCAAGACTCCAACTACTACACCACACACCTATTCATCGGCTAGGAAAAAGGGGTCAAGGGTAGGAGAGGAACGGCGTGGGGTTGAGCACTGGAAAGGAAGGAAAGTCGGTGGGTAGGTGGGCCTCTCTCGGCAGGAAGAAGGGAACCCATAGGACAGGCAGCAGCCAATGGGATGAGCCCTTGTAGAAAGGCGCTTATGGGGCGAGCCTGTCAAGGGAGGGTTTGGGAGTCAGCCCCCTCTCCCACTCCCCGTCGTTGATGAGAATTCACAACGCCTCCTCCTTCACCCCCCACCTGAGAGCTCAGCGCAGGGACTTAACAGCTCCGGCTCCCTCTGGCACAACAGCCTCTGCTTGTCCCATTTCCGGCCCGCGGCGAACCACTTCCGTTGGCAAAAGGCCTTTGGCGCCTGCGCAGTAACGCGAGGCCACCGCCCTTCCGGTGCTCGAACATCGACGGGATCATAGACACGGCACTGTGGAGGGAGAGGCTCGATTGCGCCCGCCATGGCCCATTTGCGTCCGCCTCCACTCGTGACCGCCGCTCTAGCTTCTCCTCCTCCGTGTCCGCTCGCCGCCCCGACGCCACTTCCCTGTCAGAGCGCGCCGACATCCCGTTCTCGGGCTACGAGGGGAGGTGGAAGAGGAGGCCGCCGCCCTCCGTCAGGAGGCGGAGTGACGGAGGGATGGAGTGATGGGGGTTGGCGAAGGCGCACGGGGGCTGCCTCCGCCTGCTCTTCGGATTTGCCCGGGCGACGGCGGCTGCCTCTTTCTTTGTCCCCCTCAGGCACTCCTTTCCGCCGCCTCTTCTCCCAAGTACGGCGGGGCCCCCTGCCCGCCTCTGTCTCCGGGGCCTTGGCTCTGCCCGAGGAGATTAGGATGGGGAGGGCGCGCGCGGCCGGACTCGTCTCCCCCTTTCTCCTGCCACTCCCATCCCCCGCCCCGCATTCAGTCTCAGGAGCGCGGCGGGGAAGTAAGAAAAAGGCTGAGAAAGAAGCCAGGAGAAAAGCGGCGGCCGGGGCTGGGCGTGGGTAGGAATAAGCAGATGAAGAAATCTGAGGTAAAGCTAAAGGAGAGAAGCCAGAATAGGGAGGTGTGTGTGTGTGTGTGTGTGTGTGTTGAAAAGACAGACAGACATAAAAGCAGCCCGAGAGAGGAAAAACAGCCAAAGAGAAAGAAAAGTCAGAGAAATCACCTGAGAAAGAGAAAGTACTCCATACACAGTTTTCTCACACATGCACATCTACACACAGAAAAGTGTGGGGGTGCTCCCAACATTTTCTGGTTGGCTATGCCCCCCCACCCCCCCGTGCACAGGACACTTGAAATTTCAAATGTGCCCATGAGCCTAGAAAGGTTGCCTACTGGGCTAGAGCACCATCATAGAGTGCCTTGTATCCAGAACTTCTGGTTGGAGACTTTAAAATGATGATAATGGTAATAATATTAATGCCTATGGTTATATGTTAAGCTGCTATTGGCCATGATTCTCTCCTATTTGGATGCAAGAGTGACATTAGATCTTGGCACCTCTATGGTGAAAACCCTATACAGTAATACCTTGGATTGCAAGTAACTTGGTTTGAGAGCGTTTTGCAAGACCAAGCAAATTTTTAAATATTTTAAAAAATTGACTTGATATACAAGCGACGTCTTGCAATACAAGTACTGTAGTACGGCTTAAATTTAAAATCTCTGTACAAATTTTTTGGGGGGAATTTCATTTTGATATAAGAGTTTTGGATTACAAGCACGTTTCCGGAACGAATTATGCTCTCAATCCAAGGCATGACTATGTTTGTTTGCATGGGGGGGGGGGGACTCCGTGTCCTACCAGAAGTGACGGTATGGGCTGTTCTTTCGTCGGGGCAGATAGGGCTGCGTTTTTGTTAATTGCACCACCACCTGTGCCTTGAAATGGATGGGAGAAGGACCTCAGGGAGAGGACTCGGTCTTCGGGCAAGGGAGGAGGCACCATCTCTGCTAAGGGCAGCAAGGGTGGGTGCTACAAAGGCCCTTCAGCACCAGGCAGCACCTGTATCCTTCGTAGTGAAGGCCGGGGCTGCCATGGGCGGAACATGGCTCCCTGTTTCTCCCACACTTAAATAAATGAACTTCCTGGTTTCCTTGCAAGGAAAACCTCTCCCTGCCCTCCTTTATGTCCTATAACAACCCATCTTGTTACTCTCTTCTCCAGAAAATATGTCTGTAGAAACTACCTCAACAATGAGGTTTATCCATACAAAATCTTCATTTTTGTACAGACAGAGTATTGTTGCTCTCTAGATTTTCTTCACAGGCACGTGTATACTTGGGTGTATACTTCATATCTATGTGTAAGCAACTCTCCTGCAGCCAATCGCTTGTTTATGTAGCAGGAGCTGTGGTAGGCAATAGGGTCAGTTTCATACTCTGAATGATGGATGGTTGCCCACATTTTGTTTTTAGATATTAGCCTGCTAAGTGCAGACAGCTTTTCCTTCATCAAATAGTTTTGGGGATTGTTTTTTGCTAAACAGAGGAGCTAAGGACTCTGCTTCTAAGCATAGGACTACTGCTGGCCAGTAACCATGGTGCAAACTAAAGAGATTGTGGTATCAACCATCTGGGGCAGAGAAGAGACCCATAGCAGCATAATTTGCATGCACAATCACTGGATACAGGCACCTACAGCCAAAATGAATTCCAGCCTACTCCCTAGTAGTGCCCGAGAGTGGGAATGCTGAGTTGTTTATTATGGCTTTCCATGCCCCTGCTCTGGCAACCAACCAGGAGCCATTCTGGCTGGTTGACAATCCTACATTGGCAAGTGGTTGTGTTGGATCAGATACCCAGGGTCAATTCCCTGCTCAGCTATAAAGCTCACCAGGCTGCTTTGGGGCAGTTACTATTTCTAAGCTCAATTTACTTTATAGGATTGTTGTATGAAAGAATTTGACATGTGCCACTTTGAGCTCTTTGGAAAGTGGGAGGCAAATATGATAAATGATAAAGAAAAGATATTACAGTACTCTTTATCTTTTTTGAAGCCATTTGTCCAAAGTGGTGAACAGTCTAAAACTGCATACTGGAAGCTGCTAGTCAAATTTCCTGCGTGCAAAGAACCCTTTTCTGAGTTGATTTGTCTGGCAAAGTGTGAGTGTGTGTGTGCGCGTGTGCGTGCGTGCCTACATCAAAATCTCTACATTCGGGGTAGGCAACCTTTTGGGCCCATAAGCACATTTGGAAACCTGAGAAATTGTCCTGGGCAATGGGTGGGCATGGCTAGTCGCAAAGGACAATTAACCTGCCCAGAAGCATTCATGGGAAATTAAGATGGCTGCAGCCAGAGACTCCCACTTTGCCTTGAAGCAATCACAGCTGTCAGATACATATATATGTATATGTATATATAAAACTTGGGAGGAGTAGGGTGTCTTGGTGGGCACCAAGGAAGGTGTCGGGGCACAGTGCTGCCTATGGGCACCACGTCGTGTACCCCTGCCCTATATCGCTCATTTTGCATGGGGCTACTAGGCCTGTTGGACCTAGCAGCTATTACCCAGCCTGAACTGAGTGTGCTTTGGAAGGTGTTCAGCATTCCACCTCAGGATATACACATGAAAATACAGTAATACCTTGGATTGCAAGCATAATTCGTTCCGGAACCGTGCTTGTAATCCAAAACACTCCATATCAAAGCGAGTCTCTGGCGGGCATGAGTGGGGCCGATTTCGGCCCGCTCGAGGCGAGCGGTTACATCCCTACATGCGGATGGATTGTGGTGACTCACGCATTGTGCTCTCTTTAGGTCTATCTTTCAGTTACCCCAGTTTAAAACCCACATGGAACCAAGGTCAAATATAGTAACGTTTTGTCCTGTGGCTTTAGCTTTACTTGCAGAACTCGAGTGTACCTGCATAGAAATGTTACATTGAAACTGGGCTATTTTGGCAAAGATTCTGAATTTCTGTTGGGTCCTGTTTTTTGATTGAACGATACATGAGTAACTTTAATACAGTAATACCTTGGATTGCAAGTAACTTGGTCTGAGAGTGTTTTGCAAGACAAGCAAATTTTTAAAATAAATTTTGACTTGATAAACAAGCAACATCTTGCAATACATCTCCAAATACCTCCACCCAGCTTGAATGGTTCCTACAAAATTCCTGCATCCCCTCTCTCTTTGTGAACCTAAAACATGCAGTTGTGTTAATCCATTTTAAGGGATGGAGAGAAAATATTAAAGGGCCAAGAAGCCTTATTTTGAATTCATAAATAAATCCACTTTGTGAAAAGATACAATTCTCACACAAAGCACGAAAGCTGGCAGGGGTCAGAAATACAGGTGCTGTGTTTTGAAAAGGGCAAAAGACAGAAAATACATTTTGTAGAAAATGCCCAACTCCATTCAGCTTCAGGAAGGTGCTACATTCACACTCATGTTTCTCCTTAAAATTCCATTGACACAAAGATTGATTCCATACAGTTGGCACATCAGTGCCAAGTGCAATGGACCCAATCTTATACCAACCCCACTGGTTGCCTATTTGTTTCTGGGCTCAATTTAAAATGCTGGTGTAAGTATGAAAAGTCCTAAGTGGCCATAGACTAAACCCAAGGTTTGCAGAAGCACCAAAAAAGGGGGGGGGTGCCTTCAGGAGGACTGAGCATGCTCAATGGGCACAGGTGGACTTGGCTGTTGGGGTGGTGGTGGGGGGATGGAAAACCAGGGTGATATGGGGAAAGGGAATGGAATGTCCTGGAAGAGGGTATGGCTGGCTGGAACCCTGAACTGGCGCATTCAACACTGCAACATTTTGTTCCAGGTTCCAATTGTTTATTATTAGAATTTATAGCCCATCCTTCAATCAAAATAATCAAGACAGCTTGCAATACAATTAAAACTAAATAAAAAGGAATAAAACATACAATCAATAGAAGATCCTCAAAGAAATGAGACATCAGCCAGGAAAGAACAAAGCAGCATAGATTAAAAGATTTTTATTGTAAGCTTTGTTGAATATAATTCTGTATATGAAAGTGGGATATACATAGAACTATAATTATAATAATACCCTCATGGTGCTGTACGGCATCCTTCCCCAACCTGGTGCTCTCCAGATGCATTGAAATATAACTCCCATCACCCCTAGGCTGACAGGATGATGGGAGAACACTTCTGGAGGGCACCAGGTTGGGGAAGGTAGCTGTGCAATAAGTTCGTTTACAGCTGTGTCTTCGGGTGTATTCAGGCAGGAGCTTCCCACATTGCCACTTCTTGTGCACCAAATCTGAATTGGAGGAAGTACAATGTGATTTGCAATGTAGTGAGTAAATGCACCTTGACCTACCCAGAGAGGAGAACATGCTCACATATGCGCACCTCGTGCTATGTAGCAGTGTTCTCCAAATTGCATCCATAGGAGCCTCCATAATTTCTCATAAGCTTGCTTGGGTTCACCAGTGAGAAGTTCAGACATGGCAGGCAAGACAGCTTGTAGCCCCATTAGCAACCTGCCTTGCAATCTGCAGCAAAGTGTGTTTGAAGGCACACTCAGTTTCTGCTGAGCGATATGTAGGCCTGTGCAAAAGTGTGCACAGTCCAGATATCTCTGCAACGTGCAGGAACTGTGAAGCGGACACACACAGAGGACATCCTTGGTAAGCAAAATCAACATAGAAAGTGTTTGTTGGTAGAATCACCACAAAATCCCCTAATTCCCAGCCCTATTACCAGATATGCTTTCTCACCTGGAGATGGCAGAGACTGAACCTGGGACCTTCCTTATGCAAAGCAGGTGCTGTACCACTGATACGGGAGCTCTGCTGAAGCGGCTGCACTGCAGGAACACAGGAAGCTGCCTTATACTGAGTCAGACCATGGGTCCATCTAGCTGACTGGCAGTGTCTCTCCAGGGCTTCCAGCAGGATTCTTACCTGGAGATGCTGGGGGTTGAACCTGGAACCTTTTGCATGCAAAGCACTTGCCCTACCACTGATCAACGGCCCTTCCCCTGACCTTTTACCTGCCCTATTACTGTGAACTCACCAAAAGCCATGGCCCTCCTTAAAGAGATACAAGTCGTAATTAGAGAAGGTGAAAGAGGTGAAACTCTCTCACTCTCTAGTGCAGCTAGACCAACTTTGCCAACTTGGTGCCCTCCAGATGTTCTGGACTTGCAACTTCCATCATTCCCAGCCAAGGCTGAGCTACAAAATGCTCATGGTCTTCTCCACCTTGTACTTTCTCCATGGAAGTCTTTGGACTGCTGCTCCATATTCTTCATAGGGTTTTAACCTCACCAGGACTGCTGCCGCTGGGACTTTAGAAAGTGCCTTGGCCTCTGGCAATCCCATTCAGGTACATTTCTTGGTTTGCCTCCTCAGATTTGTGGCAAGAATACCAAGAAACAAAAGCATTCTGGTTGGCCATCTGGGAAAACTGAGCCAAGGCGTCTCATCTTGAAATCAGAGATTCTTCATGTGTGGCATTTTTCATGTATGAAATATGGCACAAGAATTTAGCTTTGCCACGTGGACTCTGGGAAGTAATCTGGGTGGGTGGCAACTTCCTCAACTATTTGCTTTGCAGCAAAACAGAACATGCCCTACAGAAGGTTGTAGACGGTTTTCCCATGCAAAGATCTCTCAGTATGAGAAAATGTCACGAATGAAATGGCCCTTAAGAGCCACTATGATATACATGGAGAACTCTTAGCTTTATACATCACTGTCTATGGCTACAGCTTTCTGGCCAGCAGACATATCAAGTTATCCCACAAATTTAGATGAATTCCTATCTAGATTGACATGGAACCAGATAGCTGGAGTATTTAACAGATTTGTGTCATGGGAATTCTCTACTGTAAAGGCCTGGGGTAGCAAGTCTTTAAAAAAAAAAAAAAAACTTATTGAACAGCCTCAGCACCTTTGCAAAAAGAACTTATTTATCCTAGTCTACAATGATAGAACAAGCTTAACAGAACCTATCAGGTTAAGTCAAGTCAAAGCCACGTTAAAAGCCACCGGTTTCTTAAATTTGCTCAAGCAGCAGCAAAAGAGGAGGGTCAATGAGTTTTGCTTGTATATGTTAAAATAATTAAATACAACATTTTGCACACATTTTACTCGGACAGTCTTTTGGTCACATGGTTTAGCTGCCATCTGGAATCATCTCAGCCCAGTAGAAAAAGTACTGCAATGAGGTTTTGGACAAAAGGCTTTCCCATGTAGAGAACTATATTCAACTATATACTCCCAATTCTCTTAGTGTAGCACATGTTAAAATGATGACTTCATCAGCATTGGGGCCAGGACATCCCACGCTCCCTTTTTGTAAACTCCCTGAGCCTTGCCTGTTATTTGGCCAGTTATGCAGTGCAAAATGTTTTGTGTGCACATGCATATATTTATATCTTGCCTTTTTTCCTGCGAGGAACCCAAGGCGGCTTACATAATCCTCCTCCTCCTCTCCATGTTATCCTCACAACAACCCTGTGAGGTAGGTTAGGTTGAGTGACTGGCCCAAAGTCACGCAGTGAGCTCCATGGCCGAGTGGGGACTAGAACTCGCCACACTGGCTCTCTCGTTACATTTCTCAGGACCAGGTCTACCATCAGGAGGAACAAGGCTGCCCCCTCAGGTAGCTGATTTTGGGTGTCAGGTCTACCATCAGGAGGAACAAGGCTGCCCCCTCAGGTAGCTGATTTTGGGTGTCATGAAAGGGCATTACATTTGTAGTTAGTTAATATATTTTTGTATTTTTACTATCAGGAAGAGGGAGAGGAACTTGTGGGGTTTTCTGCCTTGGAAATAACTTGGGGGGAGGCAGGGGGAAGGTTATGTGCCAGTTGCTGCTCCAACTCAGGCAGCAAAATGTTTCTTGGGTCAGCCCTGGCCGTTTGAGCACAACATTGACTAGTTGAAAAGTCACGTCTTTGTTGATTCTACCATTCAAGGTTTATGGCTTAAGGTTCAAGCTATGTAACATCTCATTCACTCCTCACTTATTCCCATTATATAGATGGGGATCATGGCTGCTGGGAGATGTAGTCTGATGCTTCTGGAGCGCACCAGGCTTGGGGAAGGCTGCCCTAAATCGTTTGGGACTTGAAATACTGCCTTCTCCCTTATTTATTGAAGACTATTTAGATGTTGCCTTCCAACAAAAGATTATCAAAGCAGTTTACATAGTAGCTTTTCATATACACTTTTTTCTTTGAGGATTTTGCAGGCCTTATCAGGCATATGATATCCAACAGCTCCTAGGGACTCAGTACTCTTGGTAGAGGAGGCTGGTGAAGGTGCAGGGGAAACAGTTAAGTGAAAGAGATCCACTCCCCAGACATCTGGCGGCATTAGTGCCACAATGGGCCCACAGCGGCCACAGATGAATAGCCAGCCCCGCTGCCCTAGAAGTGTATTACTATGCACCAGGCCATCATACTTAGCATAAAATGCTAAGTGTCCAAAAAGGGCAGGGGTTTCTCTTCACCTAAACAGAAGGTATGAACCTGACTGAAATTTAAGAAGTCCTTCTCTGGGTCTTGCTGCCCTGAGAGATTAGGGTGGTGCCTGGGGACAGGGCCTTTTCAGTGGTAGTATCACAGATCTGGAATGTCCTCAGGCAGGCTCACTAGGTGCCAACTTTTATTGTTTCAAGTTAGTTCAAAGTTCTACATGGCACAGGTTACCTCGGAAACTGCTTGGTCCCATATGAATCTGCCCAGCTTTTGAGATCAGCCACAGCCTGCTCTTTGTCCTGCCCATATGCCAGCACATGTGCTAGAGCAGTGATGGCGAACCTTTTTGAGCCCGAGTGCCCAAACTGCAACACAAAACCAACTTATTTATTTCAAAGTGCCAACACTGCAATTAAACCTGAATACTGAGGTTTTAGTTTTAGAAAAACAACTCCTACAGTTGTCCGAACTAATTAACATCTTTTGTCTTAAAAGAAAAACACAATAACAGAGCTTTCAATGATACAAACAGTTTTTTGTTGAAAAAAAAATCAACTCAAAAAATTATTATAGTACTACATTGTACACATAGCCTGAAGGGAATTTATACAAACTTTTTAAATAATTAGGCACATGTATTTTTGGATAAGGGTACTTGTAATATGATTATATGCCAGACTAAAATTGTATGGGGCAAGCTTTACCCCGGGTCCTTTCCCTGCTTCTACAGGTGTCAGATTAGTAAAAGTCAACCTGTACTAGGATGAGCAAGATAAACAAGAAAACTAAACGTGCTTAACACATTTTAAACACTTTATGTCTTGGACTGCAAACACTGCATTAGGTAAAAGTTTGCATTGGGCATGCTTTTGCACAATTAATGTGATTTTTGCTATTGCATGCATGCTGATAATTTGTCAAACCTTGGCTCATACTCGGTTAGTTTGAGAGCAACACATGCAGCACTCAGGTCAACTGTTAGGGCTTTACATCCAAGCCATGCTCTGTGCATCATTCTTCAAAATCTTTTAAATGTGATAACAATGTAGAAAAGAATACTGTAACAGGAATTCTAGAATAAAATCATTCTGTTCCACACTGTGAGAAAGAACAAAATCATTAGTGTTTTGCAGAAGGGGACAGTCTTTTCGCGATCTGGTGACCAATGGCTCGAGTGCCCACAGAGAGGTCCCTGCGTGCCAGCTGTGGCACCCGTGCCATAGGTTCGCCATCACTGTGCTAGAGCCTCCTGGGTGGTGGCGCCATGATTGTGGAACTTCCTCCCAGTAAAGATTTCCCAGGCTCCCTGTCTTTTTGTTTTTCAACAGATGCTTAAGAGCTTTTTTTTGTTTAAACTAGCTTTACATTAGCAACCAGCTATTTTTACAGGAATTGCAGTAGCGCTGCCATAGCAGTTTAATGGCTGATTTAATGGTTATTTTAATTCTTTTGTTTTATTGCATTTTCTTTTATTCTAAGCAGCTTGGGTTATTATTTTAATATAGAAAAGTGGGATACAATTAATAAACTAACTTTTAATTCACCAAGGCTTTTAATGGGTAATTGACAGCTGCTGTTTTTATGGTCTTACTCTCTATTCTTATATGGTTTTTATTTATTTTTTTGCAGTGGTAAAACAATGTTTCATTACTGCTTTATGTTAAAATTGCTGTAACCTGCTTTGGGTATTTTAACAGAAAAGTGGTAGATAATATTTAAAACATTTAACAAGTGGAGACTACCGTAGTTGCTGAAGTAGGGATGGGGGAATGATATGGCCTTCCAGATGTTGTTGGGACTCCAACTCCCAGCATCCCTCACCATTGGCTATGCTGGCTAGAGTTGATGGGAGTTATAGTTCACCAGCATCTGGAGGACGTTGTTGTAAAGGGTACTTACTTAGGCACACTAGGTATAGTATTCAGCTACCATCTTATTACATTTATATACCACCTTTTTTCCTGCAAGGAACCCAAGGTGGCTTGCATAATCCTCCTCCATTTTATCCTCACAACCCTTTGAGGTAGGATAGGCTGAGTCAATGACTGGCCCAAAGTCACCCAGCGAACTTCATGGCCGAGTGGGGACTAGAACCCAGATCTCCCGAGTCCCGGTCCAACACTCTAACCACACTGGTTCTCCAAATATTTAAAATGATGCCACTTCTGGCACAGATGTACCCTTCAAGATTACCTAATTTGTTCCCTTCCATTTATTTTGATCCCAAGGTATCCATATCTGGGCACGAGATAAGCAACTGTGAAGAGGTGTTGAGATGGGAGCTGAACTCATTTCTACCAGATCCAAGCCCAACGCTCAGTCTTATGGCTCTTATGCATACATAGCAGAACAGTCATCTCAACATTTAACAGCAAAGGTGCAGGGGGGGTGGGGCACACCTGAGGACAACCCAGTCCACAGGCAGCGGTGTCAACAAAGGGAAGAGATTGCTATATTCTTTCCTCTTTGCCTGAAGAAATTGTCTCTGCAGACCACAGGACCTGGTTTTCAAAATACACATACACACACACACAATTCTCCCAGTCTTCTTTGTTTTGGGGTGGGGGTCTGATGTACATTTGGCTTCATGTTGCAGTTTGTTTTTGGAGGCTTGGGACAGCTTTGATCCATCAATGCAGCTTCTCTTGAAAGGATTCCTTTAGTGCCTTTTATAACCTGCATTAAACTTCCTTGGCTTGACTATTGAGCAATTAAAATGGAGATTTGCTTTTGCGTGGCAACATGGCTGGCAGAAATTGAATTCATGCATAAAGTTGGTGCTCAGTTCACAGTTCATCACATGAAAAACTCACAGGAGCACGTCAGAACCATGGTGGACAGTGTTGAATAGAGTGAGACCTGGATTCAAACCTGCATTCAGCCATGAAGCTCACTGTGTGGTGTGGGAAAGTCATTCTTCTCTCTCAAGACTAAAATACTTCTTCTCACAAAGCATAATTAATTTATCAACTGCTGCTACGAGCGTAGACAGCTTTAAAAGATGGTCAAATTTGTGCAGTATATGGCCTTATTAATGGCTACAAGTTATGACAGCTTTTCGGAAACTCCAGGTTGAGAAGCAAATGTCGCTGCGCAACAAAAAAAAGGAATACTACCTCCAGGATCAGATCCACCATGACTGGGGAGCAACAGTGGGAGAAGGCTATTATATTGCTTTCATGATTTGCTGTGGGCTTCCCAGAGGCATGTGGTTGGCTACTGTGAGAAACAGGAAGCTGGACTAGAGAAGCCTTTGGTCTGATCAAGCAGGGCTCAGGTTCTCTCAGCCTAGTCTACTACAGAAGATTGGTGCAAGGCTGAAATAATTCCCAGAGCTCCTAAGAGAAAGGGAAGAATATGACATATTCAAGTTAAGCGTTTCTCACTTAAAAAACAAAAACCTGGGTCTCTTTGGATACTTTTGACTCCAACTCCCACCAACTCCCACAGCTAATGATCAGGGATGAAAGGAGTTGTAGTCCAAACATGGCCATGTGGGCTGGGAATGATGAGAGTTGCAGTCCAACGCATCTGAAGAGCACCAGGTTGGGGAAGGCTGGGTTGGATGATCCACACTAAATTAGTCGCACTTGGTTCCCATTGAAATCAATTATACTTCAGTCATGACTAAAATTTCACAAGTGCGACTAACTGTAGTTTGCTGCCTCTTTGCTGTGGCTATACTTCAGAAATGCAGAAGATGCTGCCTTCGTCTTTTCCTGTATTTTATTTAGCTCTTAGGAGCCTTGCACACTATTTGCTGGAAAGGTGGGATACAAATTTAACAAATTCATCTGAAGTGCCATAAAGCCAAAAGAAGTCTCGGGACAAAGCAAAGATCTGACACACGTGAAGGACATTCCAATTGACTTTGCACATCAGCTCATAGCTTTGATACAGTAAATATTTCAAGTTAGAATAGGTAGCTTCATATTAGTGAGGTGGAGAAGGGCCCCCTAAGAGGTTTCCATTAATTTGCTGTTTCATACACATATGTAGATCAATCAGTTGATCTCTTATGCAAGTATGTAAATCCACCCTCAACCCTCTTAAATGGCACATCCCTGGATTATGTTGTCAGGAGAATATTGATTTGGCACATTTCTAGCTAACCATTCAAGCTATCCATTGACAAGACTCTGCTACTCCTGACTTTGCATAGTGGTATTTATTTGGCAAAGTGTTTTATTGTATCCCTTGTTGATCTTAATTCTATCCAAGTAGCTTATTGCTATTTCTTACAGAGTCAAACAAATTGAGTTCATTTCACAGAGCCTATGGCTCACGCTGGCTCAGCTTGTCTGAGCGTGGAAAGCTAAGCAGGGTCAAGCCTGGTTATTACTTGGATGGGAGACCTCTCCTCTAGTTTCCTGCATTGAGCAGGGGGTTGGACTCGATGGCCTTGTAGGCTCCTTCCAACTCTATGATCTATGAGATCTATGAATCACAGGGCTGAAAAAAGGAGACCAGCCTCCCATGCTGAGGCAGGACACTGAACACCCCCAAATAGATAGTTCCATAGGTTTCATAGATCATAGAGTTGGAAGGGGCCTACAAGGCTATCGAGTCCAACCCCCTGCTCAATGCAGGAAACTGGAGGAGGGGTCTCCCATCCAAGTAATAACCAGGCTTAGCTTTCCACGCTCAGACAAGCTGAGCCAGCATGAGCCACAGGCCTGTATATAGTCTCTGTTTTCTACCAACACACACACACACACACACACCTTTAACATCTGCAGATGTCATGAGCAGGACTGATTTATCCATTCTTAGGAACACGTTAGGCATGTTTGGAGCCTATGGGGGAGGGTGTTTAAAATAGAATGCTGTTCCAAAAGCAGAATACTTTTCTAATATTAGAAAAAACTTTCCTGATTTTAAAACAGAAATCTTATGAACTTCCCTTTGGAAACGGGTAGTTCGTTCCTTTGTCCCAAAAGTAATTTTTCTTAGAAAAACATTTACATTTGTGAAGTCAACCCTAATTACATAATGTGGTTGATACTAGGAGTGTAGCTTTATACAGTATCAAGTGTAGCTTTATACAGCCATTCAAAATGAAAACTCTCACAAACATCTTACCAAGATTTAATGTACATTTATTCTTAACACGTGGAACATATAGTATAAAGATTTCATACTGAATAAATGATATTCATTAAGCCAAAAAAGGAAAAAAGGGAGGAATTTACATCAAGTTTTTTAGCTACATCGTCTGAAATACAAATATGCAGAATTCATCACTGAAAAATCTCAATTGTGTTTCTTCATCAGGAACTTCAACTGAACCTAGAACTTTTTCACACCTCGATTAGAAAGAAAAACAAAAAACAAAAAACCCCAGGAAAAATAAAACTATAAGTTGATTGGCTGCTGAGACAGCAATGACTTTATACACAGAGACCTGTACAGCATCCTCCAGAGAAAGAGAAAGAGAGAAAAGAGAGATGTCTGGCAAGAGATTAAATAATTGGTGTCTCGCTTTTGCAGGTCATCAACTCGTTTAACTCGTCATACTATAAAGGGGTGGCAGGGAGAAGGGGAACAAAACTGCAAGGAGTCTGAGGGCATGTGCAATGTACAACGTCATATATATATACACACGTGGCAGCTGTCAGGCTGCAGCTAAAGGTTAAAACCAGTTCTAAGAGGTGATCTCGGGGTTATTCATACAATCAAGGAGGAAGAGAGAAAGAGGTCAGGGTGTTGTAGGTTCACACATGATACTTTGGGGGAAAAGCCTTTTTTTCTCCTCAACATTAACTAAAAACATTTTTAAAAACTACAGCTTGCTGCTGATCCAGCTTTTTTTTCTTCAATGTGAGACATTATTACAGTATGTTTACAGTTTAAGGTGTACAGTACATGAAGTTCTACACTCTACTGCACAGGCCTCCATTGGACAAGGTCTGTTCACAACTGGTAGCTTCTTGGTTCCTGCAAGATTGTGAATGTACAACGATAAACCACACAAGAGTTCAGCAGTCACTTTTTTTTTGTCCTTCAGAGTTTACCATTAAAAACAGTTATGAAAGTAGCGCCTGTCGATGCGATAACAGGACAAAGTTGTTTTTCCCCAAACTCACTGTAAACAACAGCAACTTTGGTTAAAATAAAAAAAGTCTTTTTTTAAATGTAGGCAGAGCTTTTGTCTCCTTGAACAGGGGGTTAGGACAGATCTGAAGGGCAGAGGTGAGGGGAGGGGGAACATCTTTTCCCCAAGGTAGAAGCAGGACAGCGCAGGGCAGACAGTGGATTCTGAGGTGGTTTTGCATAAATAAAGGGCAACAATCAGTTTCTAAGTCCTCCACTCACACACACGCACACAGGGGGTATAGGCATCCCACGGCTGTCATGACTGGCCAATTAAAAACAGTACGTCACAAATAACTTGTGAAACCAACGAGTTCATCAGAGGTGACACGGAGATGTCCAACAGCCGTGACTCATATAACGTGAACTCAGAGTGGTTCTCGTCCACTTTGGCCAGGGCGAGCAGCGCCCGAGCTGCCCGACGCATCATGTCCACACTGGTCGGCTCAAAGGGAGGGTTTTGCATGTGCATCAAACTGGCTTGGCTCTGCTGGAACTGAGTGGCTGCCAGGCTGTCCTCCAAGAAGCCTAACAAGTTGCCAATGCTGCCCTTCTGCACGGCAATGGCTCTAGCTGCCAAGCTATCGCCCTGCGCCAAGTTGGCCAGTAGTACCACAGCCATCTCCCGACACACGGGGTTCTTTCGGTCACTAAGGAAACGCACCATGGTGCTGTAGAGTTTCTCCAAGCGACTGAAGGGTGGCTGTTGCGAGGATCAAATCCACATTGTTGTCCTGGATGCTGAGTTTGCTGAGGGTTTCCAAAACCAGTCTCTGAGGGGAGAGGACAGCATTAGGCCCCAGGGTTGGAAAAGGATCTTGGGCTTCTGCTGAAGGACACACAGCCCAATGGAGGAGTCCATCCAGGATAGGCAAACAGATGCTCTCTGGGTAGGGTGAAAGGTCCAGCTGGCCAGAGATGTTGGCCAGCGTGACCAAAGTGTTTTCGCGCAGCATCTCCAAGCAGTCCCACCACCACTCCACTTTGTTGCAGCTCACTCCTTGGTCCTGCTCCTCTTCCTTCTCGTATGTCAGCGGCGCCTGTTTGCGTTCTGGATGCTTATGGTGCAGGAGAATCAGTTTCCCGAGGATCAGCAGCAGGCCAGGGTGTTTAGACATCTCAAAGTCATTGCCTGGCACAAATGATAAACTCCTGATGATGTTAGACACACAGATGCAACGCTTAGATAATGAGTCCTGCCAGTCTAGCAGTGTACAGAGGGGTGTCTCATCTTTACTGTGAGGTTCATCTTCCAAGATTTTTATGTTTCTGTGGCTCTGAGCTGGACTAATGCCAAATGGGAATTTACTGCTTTCCTTTGTCACCTCCACATTTCTGACCGCCTCTTCCGGCAATGAGCCTGGTCGTGCCGAAAGCATGTCATCCATGGTAGCTGTTATCCTTTTCTCTGGAGGACCATCAGATGGAGGGGACTCTCCCTCTCGGGTGACTGGGCTGGCCTCAGCTACAGAACGTTTTCGCAAAACAGAGTTGCAGGAAGCTCGTTTGTGAGTCAACGACAGCTCCATTTTGCTTTCAAAGTGGGTTTGAATGTGTTCAGTGGTATCTCCCCCACCAATCCGCCAGTGCAGCAGCCCACTCTCAAACTCCTGTACCCGGCCAAGTTTGTCGGAATAATCTACCACAAATGGGTCATTCTTCTGCACTATCTTGACCGGAAGCTTGTCAAATTTACTAACTAGCTTCTCCTCACTCTCGAGTGGCGCCGTGGCTTTATTTGCAAAGGCAGCCTCCTCTTCCCCTTCCTCTTCCTCCTCTTCCTCACAGTTAGTACTCCGTGGCTCCTCTTTCTCCCCTTCTTCAGAAGAAGGATTCGAAGACTTGCAGAACCTTTCAGGATCCAATAGTGTTCTTTGCCCTGGATCTCCCACCTCGTATTCCTTCAGGATTCCAAAGATTTCTATCAGGCAACGCCGGAAATATTCCACTAGTAGCTCCAACAACCCTGGCAGCTGCAAGACAAAAGAACATATGAGCAGATTAAGACCAGCTCAGTACAGGCAGGTATGTACAGAGCTGTAAATGAAGATGTGAAAAGAAGAGTCAGCTGACACTGTTTCCTTGTTCCTATAAGTGCTCTTTCTCTCTGTGCTACGATGATGATAACAATAATTTTTTTAAAAAAAAACATCTCCTTTTTCCAGATGTCCACTTAGTGCTTATTTTTAATTTTCCAAGTATCCAACCCACACCACCCCAAGCTCATAATACTCTTCATACAAGATCATACTATACTCTTAGGGCGCAATCCTATGCATGTTTAGACAGAAAAAAAATCCTACAATTCCCAGCATTCCTTATTGCATTACTGGCTAGTGAGAAAATGAATCAACAGAGGTACTAGTGAAGAAAATGGAAAGAAAATCAATGGAATTGTGCTCAACATGTTTCTACTTATGATCTTTTAGGGCAAGACCAAGACAGTCTTACACTGTCGTATTACAGCGATTCACTTAGAACGTTAGGCGTAATAAGATAGTGTGAGATTTTCTTGCCCTTGAAGATAACTATGGTTCCATTCAGACATAATGCCAAACCATGGTTTGGTGCTATGTGAACAAGCTTGGTATATGCCTCGAGGTCATGCAATTCTTCCTCCTGTGCTGCAGTTCTCTCTTCCTCTCCCCTAGTTTGCATCAAAATCACATTTTAGTGTTACATCTGAACCAGCAAACTATTGTTTGCACCTGAACTGCAAACCAAACCTTGGTTTACAATCCTGGTTTGTGCTTGCCTTGCAATTCAGGGTTTCATCATTCTCTGCAGTGCAAGTTCAAACCAGAATTTTGCCAGTTTGGATTTATTATAGGATCATAGAGTTGGAAGGGGCCTACAAGGCCATTGAGTCCAACCCCCTGCTCAATGCAGGAAACTAGAGGAAGGGTCTCCCATCCAAGTAATAACCAGGCCTGACCCTGCTTAGCTTTCTACACTCAGACAAGCTGAGCCAGCGAAGGGAAGGAGGGAACTGCAGCACATGAGGGACAGAGGGAGTGCACAATTCCAAGGCTCATTCCAAGTTTGTTCATACAGAACCAAACCATGGCTTGATGTTACATCTGAGCCAAGCCTCAAGCATATATGTTGAAATGCATTGACAACACTGCAATAATACACTATGCTACTATTCTGGGGCACCAATGTGCCTCTTTTTCTGGTTTTTCACACAAACGTTAAATCAGAAGTGCAGCCTAGATCGAATGTGTTTCTAGAAACCAGCTTGCCCAAATACCAGTCTAAAGAGGATTGAGAATGTTTAAAAAGGAAGGCAAGAAGGTAACTATTTTGTGCTATCGTCCCTCCTGTTTCCCAGGTTAATTACAGACAACTGAATTAGAGGGACACTGTCACAGATCAGACAATTTCCAGAGGATCTGTTGCACCAAACACAACAAAGCACCGTGAAGCACCTTAAAGATTAATACATTTATTATGGCATAAGCTTTCGTGAACTAGAGTCCTACTTCATCCGATGCAATTCCGATGATGCAATCTGATAAAGTGGACACAAGCTTTTGTGCACTAACACCATCATAAATTGGTTAGATCTTTTAAAGTGCTACAAGAATCCCTTTGTTTTTGCAGACAAGGACAGTTGGGCATGCATAATCTAGACTCTGTATATACACACACACACACACACACACACTGCATTTACTAACTGGCAAGTCCCAACTGCACAGAGGGCCTTGGGCTGTATTATGTCCAGTATGTAAAATTCTGCATAGATAAAAGCTGAGCCCTATGACCAGCATAAAGTAAGGAAATCTGTTGAGATTTGCTTATGTTGTGTAATTTGTTTTGTTTCTTCTGGTCATACAGAGGGACAAGGAGCCAGTATGGGAAGCTTCATGGCCTGACTACTAGAAATCCTACCCACCTCGACAGATTTCAAGCCTATTCTTTTGGCCCTAGGGTCTAGAAACTTTTTCTCTTTAAACTACAGTAATACCTTGGATTGCGAGCATAATCCGTTCCGGAAACGTGCTTGTAATCCAAAACACTCGTATATCAAAGCGAAATTCCCCATAGGAAATAATGGAAACTCAGATGATTCGTACCGGGGGGGGGCTCGCCTCTCTGCGCAGCCCCCGCCCCCCGATTGATTCTCTGCGGCACGGAGGGGCTCTCTGCCCGCTCTCTGCGCCGTTGGAGCCGCCCGGGCGGCTCCATGGGGAGGCGCGGCGCAGCTGCTTGATCCACCAGTGCCTCACCCTTCTGTTTTGCTGGCTCCAGGGCCAGCTCTCCTTAGAGGGGCGGCGTTGGCTTTTGCCAGCTTCCTCCATCTGCCGGCTCCCAGGTCGGCTCTACATGGAGGCGCAGCCGCTCACTCGGCCGGTGCTGCTGGCCGAGTGAGCGGCCACGGCTCTACATGGAGCCCGGGAACCGGCGCAGCAGGGCAAGGCGCCGGCCGAGCGAGCGGCTGCACCGCGCCACCCCTCCATGTGGAGGGGCGGCACAGCTTGTTTTGCAAGACGTCGCTTGTTTATCAAGTCAAAATTTATTTGAAAATTTTGCTCGTCTTGCAAAATGCTCGCAGACCGGGTTACTCGCAATGCAAGGTATTCTCAAGCTGTATTCTCAAGCTGCCCAATTCCACACTCCAGACATGAGGCATACTTCTACCTTAATGATTTCCTTATGTCTTCCAATCCCTATTTGCATATTTCAAAGCCCTGTTACCAGAAAGTGTGAACCCACCTGGCTGAGGTTGAAGGTCATAATGCTGTTGTCATCATAGAGTAGGATGTTTATGGTATCTAAGGCCCACGTACTTTCAGCCAGTAATCCAGACTTCAGAGACATCATTACCCTCCATGCTTCAGGAGTTCCTGCAATATACAAAACACATTTTGATACTCATCAACTCCCTAAAACTGCCCCTGACTCCTGCTTTCCAAATTCTACAAGTAAAAACAAGTTCATCCGACTGGGTGGACCAGCTATACCTGCATTCCAAATCCACAAGGAATCTTTTCTGCACAATCCCCTAATGTGCCCTTGCATGGCTCCCAATGATTTTTATTGGGTTTGCAGGGGGGGAATCCCTGCGTATGTTGGGTGGGTGCAGACAGCCACAGCAACCAAGAACACCAAATTTCCAAACTGTCAGAATCTGAGAGTCCCTTCCCTTGATATTATACATTAGCGATCCATCAAAGGATGACTTGAGTCCTGGCAGACACCACCCTCCCATCAACACAAGAGAGCGAAAGGTCAATTACCAATATCTTTTGTGGTCAGACGTCGCCTTTGCTTCAACACAGGTTGTGTGGCTTCCACCGACCCAGGTGGGAATGTGATGTCCCGCCGTATCATCGGAGGCTGTACAGCTGCTGGTGTTATATGTGAGGCAGGAACAGGCGGCCCTGCCTTCTGCATCTTCATTCCTGAGTGCAGGAATGGAGATTTACTTGGAGAGGTGCGGTTTTCCACCGGCCTGGGAAGAGGTGCTGGACTAGATACCTGAGGAATGTGATTCTGCATGCTAGGCTGGGTCGGGTAGTTGGGCTGGGGCGGCCTTGTCATTGGGGGCACAGGGGCAGAGGGACCATAAGGAGGCTGGCGGTTGCCATGAGAAGGCCACGGTCCCTCGTGATTGACCCTCTGATCTGGATGTAGCATTTCATCTGTTCGATTCACACCGTGATATGCAGGCCCCTGCGGCGTAGAGCCAGTACTTTGCCGGTTCGGATAGCTGTAACCCATCTCGCTACGCCCTTGCCACATGGTGCCCTGCTGTGGGCCCTCCGGAGTGGACTGTATGGGGCCGCCCATCATCTGGGGAGGCATACTTTGCTGTGTGCTGGAGCCTGGGGGAGCAGAGACCCTCTCTCTGCCAAACTGGAATGGGAACTGGTTCTGTGGCCCAGCAGCAGGTCGGCGGTCTGTGGCAGAGTAGGTATTTCCATACTGGTTATATATTTCCTGCTGGGGGGAAGGCTGAGCAGTTGGCTGCTGGCTAGTTGGCTGGGTTTGTGCCGGAGGCAGCTGCTGCTGGGCTTGTCCCTGGCCTGTGCTGTACGGTACGTTGTACATCTCTGTTTCGTGTCGTTTGGCTGGGGGGCCGTAGTTGCCATCCATCGGTCGTTTGTAATTCTGGGGGGGGGGGGGGGAGAGAGAAGAGAAGAGAAGAGAAGTTGGCCATTCATAAACAGCTCACTTTTCAAGATAGCCTATAGGCAGGAATTGCAGTATTCACAGGGCATTCTGAACGTTTCCTCTCATCCTTCCCAACAGGGCTCTCTGGTGACCAGGGGTATGCTGATGATTTGGTATTAGGGAGCTTCAATCTGGATTCTCTCCTTGAGCCAAAATGATCTCTCCCCGCTTACTGCTGCTTCCACCAGCTGGGCTGGGCCCCTCCTCCCAGAGGACATTGGAGCCAACTGCCCTGTGAGGGGATTGTCACCTGTAGGCTCAGTTTTATTGGCTTTTGTATTGTTATTTTAAACTGTGTTTTTAAATTTGGTTTTTAATTTTTTAACTGTTTTGTATGTTTTAATGTTGTTTTTATGTATAGAGTGTTGTGAACCGCCCAGAGAGCTTCGGCTATGGGGCGGTATATAAATGAAATAAATGAAATGAATGAAATGAGGACCATCTGCTTGGGGGTGGGGTGGTGGTGGAATAATCTGGGCTCCTCTAGTCTTGCCTGCAATGGCAAGAGTGACAAGAAGCAGGCAGTTTCTGACTGGGCCCGACCCTGTAAGCCCAACAACTTCCAGCTGCATTACAGCCATTTTGAGGCAGGTTGGGTCACCAGGCTATTTGCTGAATGCCCACCAAGGCCAGTTTTTGAATTGTGAGCAGCCTGTTTCCATCACAACTGGTTATTATAGGAACTGTGTAACCTTAAGAATTGGTGCCTATATTTTCTTGTTTTCCTTTTCCCTCCTCATCCCTTTTTCCTTTTGGGTCATGTATTTTCAGACTGTAAGCCTGAGGGGGTGGGACTGACATGTTTTTATTGATCTGTGCTCCGAGAGCCTTTCCAGCTGAAGAGCTGGGTGTAAATGCTTTAAATAAACAAACACATATGATATGAATGGCCCAGGATGGAAGAGGTTTCCAATAAACCATATCGAAAGCAAATATTATTTTGCCTCCCACCCCTTTTTATTTATTTATTTATTTATTGAGGACTATTTTAAAGCACTGGCTTCCTTGATATACTGGGAGGCAGATAATATGAGCATTGTAAAATCTAGGACTCAGGCTGGGAGCTGGATGCAAGTTCTGTCATTTAATTTATGATGCCTGTTTTCCAAAGCCTTGCCTACACCAGGGCTCACTGTACATGATCACCTTAGTAACTGGCAAGCCTGGCTAGAGCCACATTTCAGACAACTGAAAATTATTAGTGGCAAGTTATCTGTGACAAGTGCATGCAGAATTATATCAAAACCAAGAGCAGAATAAGAAAAAGGGCCCATTGCAAACAGCAAGGTAAACTTCTGCTACACAGGTTTTATTATTAACCTTTCACTCTTCAAGGTTCCTACTATAATGTATTCTTAAAACAATGCTTTGTGAATAATCTGGATTTTTAATTTTTTGTTAACTATAGACCAAGTTTTCCAACTGTAAACACCTTCACATCCAAGTGATACACAACTGTATTTTGTCTTTTTGTAAAAATATTAAATCCTATATCTTGCCAGGAATTAAAGAAAACCCCATACACAGCATTACACTGTGATGAGGGTATATTAAGAATTCCAGACGCTGAATTCCCTATAGGTAGATCTTTAGGGAAGGTTGTGTGTGTGTATGTCACTCTGAACATCTCTGGACTGAGGTTTAGTTTCTCTTGGTTACATTTCAAAGCCGGTATTTCTGCAGATATCATGTTAGTTCACAACCAACAGAAAAGCCTCTTTGTTTAACATGAATTAATTTTGTTTCCTCTGCAAAATCCACAGCACAAGACAGGCAGCGCCTGATTAAGGCCAACAGTTCCTTGAGGATCCAGAATATCCATGGAAAGCTCCCTCAACTCAGGCAGGTACTGGAAGACCCACCCCTATAAAGCCGGAAAAGTCCACCATCTATGAAAACTAAGCCATACCCTCTCCTCCCCCAAAGATATTTCCTTCCAGGACATACCCAATGTATTCGCTATGTATTCGGGTGACCGGCCAGATGGGCGATTAATAAATATAAGAAATAAAATAATTAGTCAAACTTCAAAACCTCTAGGAGCTCACCTGCTGTTGTGGTTGATACAGGGTGGTTTGTTGGCTAGGAAAGGGGCTGCCAGAGGATGTACCTTGAGTGGAAAATTGATTGCTATAGGAATCATGTCTGCAGAAAAGATCAAATCGTTAATTTCCTTCCACATGCACAGAACATCATGACATTCATCTATTGCAGAGGCTGTGTTGTTGACACAATGGGGTATACTGGAACCTACCGCTGCTGCGGCTGTTGAGGATAGCGGCTCGGAGAGTACATCCCTGAATCGGGAGTGGAAGGCATGATGTTGGGCTGGGGTGTTCCAGTTCCTAAATTAGCTTCAGGTCCCATTCCTGCTTCAGTCCTATGGGTGAACACACATCCTTATAAGAAATTATTCTGGTCCTCCTCTACGGAACTTAGAACCTAACAGGACAATCACCATTGGGACTATGCATACGAGTTACAGAATTCTTGTTTAAACCCAGGGCTCTCAGCCTTCTGCAATTATTTATATAATCAGACCTTGAATTTCTTTGAATTTTAAAGGCATTTTAAAATGTTCTCATTTGACAAGTATGGGAACATTTGTATAAACTCCTGTAGTTCAGGAAGCAGAGGACAGCTATCACCCCATCCTTCACAGTTTTTAGTCACATTAAAAATTTTTTAAAGTGGTGGCGACCATGAGCAGCCTCACCAAGGTACCACGGGGTTCACACATAACACCAACCCATCGTTTATTTAACCCATGGGTTGTTGAATTCTGGGTTGTTGTGATGTGAGAACCCAACCACGCTAACAAACCATGGTTTGTTAACCACAAACAACCCAGAAAAAGAACCAATTCCTTGTTGTGGGATTGTGAACTCTGGGTTGTTTAAACTATGGGTTGGTGTTGTGTGTGAATCCAGAACTGTGAGTTGTTCATGGGCTGTTTCGCCAGGGAACAGAGGCGGCGGGCAAGAGTGGTAAAAAAAACAACCCTCAGTCACTCTACACGGTAGTACTACAGTGCCACAAAGGCATTTGGGATACAGGGAGGGAGCAGGCGGAGGAAGGAAACAACCAACCAAGGGACTGAGAAAACACACTGCAGTTTGTTTGATCATCTGCCAGACAAACCCTGGGTAAGGCAACAAACCATGGGTTAACCATGGGTTAAGTGAACCAGTGCTAGCATTATGCGTGAACCAGGTCTAAGAGCATAATCCTCCAATCCTTTGCTTGCCCATACCCAGTCCTCCTGCCACCAACCTGCTCCTCAAAAACCCCACCTACAAACCCAAACCTCAGATACCTACATTCTGTGGAAACACACATTTCAAGGGCGGGGGAAGACCATGTACACTGAGTGAATGTATGCAAGATAAGAACATCTGCACAACTAGGAATCACTTGGTACAGTACTGTAGGATCAAATGCATCTAGAGTAAATACTCACCTCACTCTGTCATATGGGCCATAAGGATAATGTTGCCTCTGCCCCATGGCCATATTACTCATCCCTGGACCTGTAGCACGATTATAAGGATCACCCATACCACTGTTGGGGCCCTGCCCTGAGGACATAAAGGGATCACTTCCTGAAAGTGGAGAAAGAAAACAATCAGGATACAAGATCCATACTTCTTTTCAACAGCAAGACGAATAGCTACATTGGATAGATAACTAAGTATTCCTGAAGCTGATTTCACGGGATTTAGAGGACTCAGCAAAGTGTAATGGCTATGTACTTGAGAATGAGAGCTATCTTCACCTTTTCTCATACTGCCATATGGATCCTTATTTGGCTCATAGGACATGCGGCCCATCATGTCGGAAGTATTCATGCTGGGCTGGTACCCTGGGTTTGGAGTCATCGAGTTCCTCTTCTGGAAAGTAGGGTCGCTGCCATCGGGAAAGGCATCCTGAAGGCCTACCGAGTTACTCCTGATCCAACAGAAAGGAGGAACCGTTTTAATCTGAAGTTGCATATCAATGCAAACAACCACCAGTCCCATGAAGTCTATTAGCAAAGCTGTGACTAGGCACAGAAGCCATTTGGCATTTGTCAGTAGTAAAAAAGTGACTGTGCAATACCTGATGCCTTGCAAAGGGGGCATTTGACTGTGTGGCGTCGATGCAGGAGTTGGGGGCTTCAAGTCTCCTCCTTCAGCCATGGAGCTACTGGTGGACTGAGGTGTCTGAGGACCCTGCATGGAGCCTGAACCCGCTGCAAGTGGAGAAGAGAGGCATCAGCTCCATGGTAAGCAGAAGATATTATGCAAAACCCTCAGGGATCTCAGCCATGCAACTTCAAACGTGGTGGGCACATGAGTGGAGAAGAAACCCCACTGCACAGTCTCTCTGTGGGTCCATACAGTGCATTCTGAAGTCCCAGGAGAACTTGGGGCCCATGAAATGGTTTTCACCAGGATGGCAGAACCTTCTCTCTGCTATACAACATCCTGCCTGTTCTGCCCGACTATGTAACCAGATGTTCCTAAGCTGAATTGGAAAACACTGCTCTAAGACCACGTTATGTACAAACTTGTGTTTGAGAAGCAACATTCTGAACAGCACCTTTAGAAGCAGGCAATTCTACACCATTATTTAGAAATAGGCAATTCTACACCGGAGAGGCTCACCTCTGCTCTTTTCAGCACCAGGTGAAGACTTTTTTTTATTTCTCCAGGCATTTTAGTTTTCAGTTTCTGTTTTAAATCTGGTACTGCACTGTATTATCTTTGCACAGCAGCTAGGCTCTATTTGGTTATTATTTTTATACTGTAGTTTTAAAACTTTTATATTGTATTTTATTGTCTTGTATTTTATTGTTTTAATGGTTGTCAACTGCCCAGAGAGCTTCAGCTATTGGGCGGTATAGAAATGAAATTAATTAATTAATTAATTAAGGTTCCCCGCTACACAAGGTGAGAAAGGCCATGTTGGTAACACCTCAACTCCTCATCAGGGCGGATTCATGCTCCACTATTCCTCTACAGCTCTGTGAGCACAACATAGGTCATCCCCACTAGACCCTTCCCATGAAGCCCAAGACAAACTCCTGTACAGGGACAAGCAAAAGGGATCAAGCAGCTACTCTCCCCCCTCCCCCGTTTGACACAAGGTCACCGGAAGGTCTGCCCGAAATTTAGGATATAGTAGACAAAAAAGCCAGCCGTGCAGTTTCCCAACTTGCACTGTTCCGGCCCAACCACAGCCTCTGGTGGTGCCATCGCTTAGGTCGGCGTGCACTCCTAGCAGCCAGCGAGAGCCAAACTCTTAATTAAGTTTTCCATTAGTTACCATTTTCGGCACAGATATCCCTTGCCTCAGCCTTGCAAGTTGATGAGTCATTTCAGCTATTCATTAAAATCCTCTGGAGGTCACATGCGGGTCATGTTTGTTTACGCCCCACCTTCCTGGCACCCTCTCCCTCTGCTCGGCTGCTCCCTCCCAGTCTGGGGACATCTCCTGAGGAGCAAGGGCAGAGGCAAGCCCAGCAGGGAGCTTCATTCATAACCCCTCCCCCACCCGCTCTCCCCATTCATTAGCCTTTCAACTCCATTCCGTTCCCCTGGGAATCCAACAAGCAAAGTCTCCGCTGCATTCTAATACACTGACATCAGCAGGAAGAGGTTTCGAGACATTCCCTGTGTAGCTGCCATTTGTTGTTCGTCCCCACCCCCTGCCATCCCTCCCAACTCACAAATTTACAAACTGCTGGAAGGGTGCCAATTCCATACACTGTGAATTCAAGCCTAACTGGCTGCACTTCCCAGGGCACATGTTGCTATTCATTCATAAACAGAAGCCAGAAAAGCTGAAAGGCGGGGGGGGGGGAGCAGGAGGAGGAGAAAGTTCACGCTGTAGCAGTCCAGGAGGCAGTGCCTAGCACAGAAGATGCAACTGATGCAGTTTGGCACCATAACTGCCTTACGGAGATGCTACACGCACATACGAAATGAAGCGAGGTTTCTGCTGGTTAGCCCTACGTTGGGGGTACTATACGTTGGGGGTACTACGGCACCTTCACCAAGCAAGGCCTTTCCATTGACCATGCATTTCCTTCAGATACACCCAAGTACACAGGGCAGCCCTGTCCAATAATGGGAACACAGCTATTCCGATCCACATGCACCAGCTTTTCAACTGAAACGGCATGAACTAAAGCAAGACAGGACGTTTAAAACTGAAAGAAGCCTGCAGCGAAATCAGTAAGAGCCAATAGTTGGAACTGCAAACCTTTGGTAGAGTAACAACTTCCAGAGTGGTAGCCTGTCACAGCAAAAGCAACAAAGACTACTGTGGCATCTTAAAGGCGAACAGCTTTATTGTAGCAGAAGCTATCATGCACTATTGAAGGCAATAGTTTCCTGAACCCGCTACAGGTGTTAATTGACACAGAAAAATCTGGGATGGTTATGTCATCACTAATTACTGCCACCATACATACCCCACCCTTCAAACAAGCTTTCTGATAAAAACAAGCTTTCCAATAAAAAGAGGAATACAGTAATTTGGGGTTGGATCCAGATTTATGCTGAATCAACTGTGCAGGCAGAAGCGGAACTCCTTCTCCACTCCTTCCCATGGCAGCCCCCCCACCGGAAAAGTTCTACACAACATTAGCCCTATGTTCATCCTCAGTAAATTTTAGTCTAGGGGAGGCATGGCAACAGCGCCATTTTGAATCTTCAAACTAAGCGCTGCTGCACCTCCTGACCAATAGCTGTTGCTGTGAAAAGGTGTGGCATGTTGCACAATAAATCCAGAATCCAGACTTGGCTCACGCATCGTAATATTGTAGAAAAGACGAGAGCAAACATGTGTGTTAGTTTCCAGCTGCCCATCAGCTCCCACTGAGATAAACATTGTGATGTCCGAATCCAGAATTCTGGGTTGTTTATCTCAGTGGGAGTGGCCAGGAACTGCATGCTCACTCCCCACTTATCTTTTCAAGAACATGCAATTTGCAATTTGTTAACCATGGGTTGTTAACGATGTGTGAACCAGGCCAGAGAGTGAGGAGACTCTGCTGAATGGGGTGAGCTACAGCGTGTGTGTGAGCCTTTCCTCTTGCAGATGGAAGATTATGGATCCAACCCAAAATGTATACAACAGTCAGCAATAAATTCTACAATAGTTGTTTTTGAAGGTGTGGGGAGGGTTGGGGGTTATGAAACCCTAACGCTAACAGCTGAAATGCCACCTGTACAGGAACACATCCCTAAATTGCCTCCATCATATCATTTGCGGGGCGGGGGGGGGGATATCCCTCACTCGCATGGTGTGGAAGGGGAGAGCTCTCATGACATCTAGATCCTCCTTGCAACATGCCACACCTTTTCACAGCAACAGCTACTGGTCAGGAGGTGCAGCAGCGCTTAGTTTGAAGATTCAAAATGGCGCTGTTGCCATGCCTCCCCTAGACTAAAATTTACTGAGGATGAACAGCCATAGCACATCATTTGAATATGAAAGGGATTCACACTGCAGAGACTGGAATCTGCTCAAGAGAAGGGGCACAAAGCAGCAGATGTAGGGTAGGCACTGACTCTGTTGTGCCTAACCCAATCCCTCTTCCAACTCTGGATTCCAGATTGGGTAACCAGTAGGGGCAAAAAGCACATCACTAGAAAAGGATCAGGTAGCAGGTGATGGGAAAGACTTCCTGCCCAACACCCTGGAGAACAACAGCCAGCCAGAGCAGACAATACCGGGCTAGACGGGACACACAGCAGTCAATTTAGCCAGTAGTTAAGGCCACTTCCGATTCCCCTCACAGGAAGTTGAACCAAGTACTATGTGCATGCACAGATATAACCACAACTAGTCCCACCCTCTACTCACTGCAACAATTCCAGCAGTTGTAAGGGAAGAGCTAAGTGGCTGCTGTTTGCAAAGATGCAATGAGTGCCATGGGACACCAAACAGGAGAGACTGCTTTCTGCAAAATAAAACCGAACATTGGGCACACAGGTCATGTTTTGCCCATTGTGCTGAGCATCATACTCAAAATGTGTTACCGAGAAGCTGAGCCATGACAGCTATTGGACACATATTGTTTGCATTTGTGTTGGCATCGTCCTAGCACCTTCTCTAATATGTCTTTTGTTCTGGGAAAGGCTGTAGGATCAAGGGTATCAGAGAGAAGCCAGGAGCAAGACCAGCCTGACATTAGTATGCTAGGTTACTTGCCTTTATTGTAACTGAAGTTCATGAACTCGATGTCATCTACCTTCGTCGAGTTAAAAGGAGTTACCCTTCTACAGTGCATGAAACCTGGGAACTCCAGAGAAAGTAAATGCCTTCCTATCTAAATCTATCTATCTAAAATTACTTCTGAACCCTGATTATCAAGTTGCCATCCTAGTCAAGCAACCCACGTAGGCACCTTTAGATTGGCCAGTCTAAAGCATTGGTGGGAAACATAGCCCTATCCTGAAGCATCCTCACCTCAAGATAAATCAGCCCATTAAATCAGCAGGTTAAAGCATCACCTGGCCACCCGTCATGGTACACGTATTCTAAGCCAGGGTTGCCACTAAAATTTCATTTTCCATTTCCCTGACTTCCCCTGACCACCATTAAAAAAAACCCTCGCAAGTTAAAATAATTCATAGGTTACATTACATTAAGAGTTTTATTAAATGGTTTAAAACTTCACAAGTAGTGAAAGGCATTTTTTGGGGGGTCAAGATAGGGAGCTTCAATATGAGCTTCTTTAAACATTAAGATTGGGTTTACATGACACAGTGGGTTGTCATGTCATACAAACCTGGGATGGGTTTGTCAGGGTGGCTTATTTGGGGGTTATAAGTCACCCTGAAAAGCCATGGCTTGTAGTTGGGTCTGTTTGACCCACGATGGGTTGTTATGTTGTCCAACACAACCCATATTGGGTTAACCCTGACTACAAGTGAGCCGCTTGGCAAGAGCTGCAAAAACCCCATGTCACTATTGCCAAGTGGCTAGCAGGTGACCACAATTGCCAGCCACTTCAAAAGTGCCTGAGCGGGTGGCTGCCAAAAGGCTTTCCCCAATCCCTGCTGCCTCCGCGAGTCATTTCGCAGCAGCTTTACTCCCCCCGCCCCGTAACCTGTTTTTTGGGATATCTATCTATTTATTACATTTGTTAATCGCCCATCTGGCCGGCCACCCAGCCACCCTGGGCGATGTACAATTAAAGCAATGCAATAAAACATGACAATTAAAACAGTATTTAAAAAAATATTTTAAAAGTCAGCTTCTGTGATCCCCATGGAGGCCCAGCAACCAGTAGCTGTTGCTGTGCCCCTCCAAGGCCCCCCCGTGGTACCTTGGTGAGGCTGCTCATGGTCGCCACCACTTAAAAAAAAATAATAATTGCACTGATAATGTGTGCAAATAATTGCACTCATTTTTTTTAACCCAACCAGCCTGATTTGCACAAATCAGGCAGGGTGGGTTAGCATGAGGGGGTGCCTGGGCTAGGTACTGGCCAGGGTGGGTGCCTGCTGGCCAAATCCAGCAGGCACCCACCCTGTACAGTGCTTTCCTCAGGCTGCAATTAAGTATTTCAAGGAGCTGACAGGTTTGACAGGTCCAGACCTGTCAGCTCCTTGCAATGCCCCAAGACATTGCTGTTTGTGGAAAGGGGCTCTTTCCCCCCCTTTTGGCAGCATAATCCTCTGGTTTCTTTGCAGGAGATCAGGTGTCCCTAGTGTCCCCCCATGTTTTGCCACTCCCTGAGGTGCTAGCAACTCAGGGTCAATGGCAAAACCAAGGGGACACTTGGGACTTGTGATCACACAACCCCCCGGGGATCTTGCTGGAAAGGAGGGCAATTGAGGGGGGTGCCCCCAAAACACCCTTTTCTACATGACCTTTGGGGTCTGGGGGGGACCTCATGTGCCCCTTGGATTCTTCTTCGTGGTCTCTGTGCATCACACATATGGGCTCTGCGCCTGCGCTGAGCCAGCTTCGGAAGATTCTTTAGCTGAGTCAAAATGGGCGGGAACCCCTCCCCCACGGTGCTCGCTCCTAGCACGGTTCCCGCCCATTCCCTCAGTTCCTTTTCGACCGCTATTGCGACCGGCAGCTCTCGAAAGGTTCTCCAGGAATTCATTCCTCTCGATCGGCTGAGTAAAATTTTTTCTACTTAACTTCATTCAACTATCTCCCCTTCATTCTTCACTTTCTCTCCTAAAAAAAAAAAAAAAAAAAAAAAAAAGAAAACCTCTTCGTTACTCTTCCTTCTGGCTTCCCCCCCCACCCGAACGATGGCCCTTAAGGCCCCGTTCAGGAAATGCACCGAGTGCGGCGCAAAGCTACCCCCTGCGGACGGGCATGCCCTATGCCTTTTATGCCTGGGGCAAGAACACATTGTGGAGACTTGCCGCCACTGCAAAAAGTTCACCAAAGTGACCAGGAAGCAGCGGGCATTAAAGCTCAAAACCACGCTATGGCAGCAAACTCTGTCAGCGGCCGGCCCTTCTCTCCCACGCGCCACAACTTCGAAGAGGCCACCCCCCTTGACTAAAAAAGTCACCGGGAAAGGGGAGGACCAAACTCAAAAGAAAAAATCTAAAAGAGACCAAAGACTTTATCACCGCTTGGGTCGGTAGCGTCCCAAACCCAGGAGACGTCCAAAAGCGTGCCATCTCCGTCTCCAACTAAACGGTCGACATCGTTACACAAAGAATTGTCGACACCGAAGATCATTGAGCTGGACACAGCAATTGATCGGGCAGAGTCCATCTCAGACGGAGAAATTGTAGACTCCCCAGCAAAAACGGCTCGATCACATCGCTCCACCTCACTTAAAAGAGGAGAGGAGCCCCAGTCGAAGCCATCTGAGCACCCCAGTCGGTCTGGATCGCAAGCGTCCAAGAGACAATCTATACGATCCAAAGACGACTCTACGTACCAAGGGCGAGAAGACAGCCCGATTCAGCGGCGATCACCTCGACATCGATCGCCTCGGCATCGATCGCCTCGACATCGATCGCCTCGACATCGATCGCCTCGATGCCGAAGGGACCACAGGTCTCATAGTACTCGCCCAGACAGCTCATCCGAAGATGAAGCTACTCGGCGTAGTACGCAACGAGCCGGAGCAGAAAAACCGGCAGACACTGGCAGCCCGAGACAAACTGCTACCGGCATCGAGGACCCTCACCATCGACATTCATCAGTCGACACCGGGGACTCCCGCCGCCGAAACAAACACGACGTCGAGTACCGCCGTCACCGTAGCTCCTCCCTCGACGTCGAACGACGCCACAACAGTCCTCCCTACGGTGGCACACGCCGACGCCGAAGCGTCTCGGCCGACACCGAACGCAGCCCTTCCCACGGCTCCGGACATCACCTCCGAAGGGCTCCAACCGACCACAAGCGTTCGGATTTTTCGCTCGACATCGACCGACGCCGCCATCGAAGCCGCTCACTCGATGCCGACCGTCACCGCCGCAGATCGCGGAGCCACTCAGACGACACCGACAGACACCACCGTCGAAGTGTCGAATCTCAACGAAAGGCACCTGCACACACCTCATACCGCCGGCGCCGTAGTACCTCCTCCGACAGCGTACGCCAATATAGAGTCTCCCCCCAAGGGGATCGCTATCGACGTCGAAAACAGTCCATCGATACCGAACGCCGCCATGGCTCCCCCTGTATCGATCGCCATCGACATCGAACGCCGCCCATCGATACCGAGCGACGGCGCGACTCCCCCTATAACAGACGCAGTCGACGCCGAAGCTTATCTCACGATGTCGACCAGCACAAACGCAGAGGTCTGACACGGAGTAGAAGCCCACACGAGCGGTACCGTCACACCGCTCAAACTGTACGGGAAAAAGGAAAACATGCTACGAGTTCCAAAGCTCACCTCTCTTTACCTCAGGCACCACCAAGGAAGGCCTTATGTAAAAAGAAGCACCTAGAAAAGCCAGCTCTATCAAAAGACCTAGACCCAGATTCCTCGTCAGATTTACCATACTCTGACTCAGACTCTGCGTTGTCTGGCCCCCTCGAGTCGTCACCAGATCTCCAGGTCGAATCGAGGGCGGCAGTATCACCCTCAGAGGACCTTGGGACTTTCGCCGACCACGTGCTAAGGATGACAGCATCCCTGGGGATAGAAACTGTCATCGAGTCTCCCGATGATGACGACCCAGTGTATAACATGATGCAATCGACGCAAACATCGCCAGCACTGGTGCCTTACCTGCCAGCACTACTGAAAGTCGTCAAGAATACCTGGAACAAACCAGCAGTAATTCCTCCAACGGGCAAGAGGCTGGAATCTCTTTATCGCGTCCGCAAAGAGGATGCACAATTTCTCTTCACCCATCCGGCTCCAAATTCTATCATAGTAGAATCTGCCCAGTCCACCTCGAGTAAAATACACACCACGCCGGTGGATCAGGAGGGCAAAAAACTGGACGCCTGCGCCAGACGCGTATATTCATCCAGCGCCTTGGGTCTAAGAGTCTCAAACTACCAGGCAATAATGGCAAGATACCAACATTTCCTGACGGAAAAGCTGGGCAACCTATGCGAAGACCTGTCAGAAGAAAAGAGACAACTGGCACGCGTGTTGCAGGCAGAGGCCCTGAGCATGGCAACACTCCAAATGAACAACGCTAGACACCAGACGGACTGCCACGCGAGGGCGCTCATCAGCTCAGTGGCACTCCGCAGACACGCTTGGCTCCGCTCAACGTTACTGAACACGGAAGCGAGAGCGCGTATAGAAAACTTACCGTTCGACGGCGAGGGACTCTTTAACACCAAAACTGATGACTCCCTCGACGCAGCCCAGAAAGCGAAGGTCACAGCGCAAAAGATGGGGCTTAACGCAGCTCCAAGGCAGAGGTACAAAACTAAACAGTGGACGAAGCTCCAGCCAACAGCGCCGTTCCGGCCGCGCTTCGCACAAAAAAACCAAGACTTGCGAGGTCGGGACCGCCAGCCCTCTGGATCAAGAAGGCCTTTCCAACCTAAGTACCAGGGACCAAGGAAGGGCAACCCTTTCGGCAAACGGCGTCTTTGACTTAGCACAAATCGACACATACTTACTGGACATGACTCAAACACCGGACATGACTACACCACCGATTATGACATCAAAATCGTCAAATACAATTATCCTATTCACGGACAGACTAGCCACTTACCTTCCATCGTGGCACCATATTACAACGGACCGCTGGGTCCTCAACATCATCCAGCACGGGTACCAGATCGAATTCGATGTTCTCCCCCCCTTCCTCGGCATCACTACCACACAGCCCACTCCACCGTTACTGGAGGAGGTGGACTCTCTGTTGCAGAAGGGTGCCATCCAGCCTGTCCACCCACATCACCTCCAGGAGGGGCTCTATTCCCGGTACTTCACAGTGTCGAAGAAGGGAGGAGGACTTCGCCCGATCTTGGACCTCCGACTCGTCAACTTCTTCATAACAGCAAAGAAGTTCAGAATGGTCACCATCCAGTCGATACTGCCTTTACTTCGCAAGACGGATTGGTTTGCGTCGATAGACCTGCAGGACGCATACTTCCACATTGCCATTCACCAAGACAGTCGGAAGTACCTGCGGTTCAAGATAGGGGACGAGGCCTATCAATTCGTAGTTCTCCCCTTCGGCCTCTCCACTGCACCGAGAGTGTTCACCAAATGCATGGCAGTCGTCTGTGCAAGTCTAAGGGCCAGGGGAATCCGGATCTTCCCCTACCTCGACGACTGGCTGGTAGTGGACTCCACGAAATCTCGTCTAGAGTCGGCCATCCGCACGACATTGCACCTACTCAAAGATCTAGGACTATGTCTCAACGCCAAGAAGTCTGTCCTCACTCCGGCCAGGGAGATCCAGTTCATAGGGGCGGTTCTCAACTCGATTCAAGGACGGGCTTATCTACCACGAGACAGATTGGACAAGATACTTACCCTCTCAAAAAGTCTGTACCAATCTCGCTCCACATCAGCAAAGACAATCCAGCGCCTCCTAGGCCACATGACCTCAACGATTCAGGTAGTGAACTACGCCCGCCTGCACATGAGAACCCTCCAGAACTGGTTCATCCGCTCCTACAATCCGCAAAAACAGTCCCCTTCCACTCGTCTTTCCATTCCAAGAACGGTCAAAGCGACTTTGCTATGGTGGACGGACAGGAGGAATCTGGACAAGGGGGTTCCTTTCCACCCACTAACACCAACAAAGATACTAACAACAGACGCCTCCCTCCTGGGTTGGGGAGCACACTGTGCAGGACTTACCACGCAAGGAACATGGAATTCCATTCAACGCAAGATGCATATCAACATGCTGGAACTACTTGCTGTTTGGAACGCCATGAAGGCGCTGGAGTCCGAGCTATACCACCATCACATTCAAGTAGTCACGGACAACACGACCGTTGTGGCCTACCTCAACAAACAAGGAGGCACGCGGTCCATGAGACTAACAAGACTGACCCTCAAAATCCTCCACTGGACGATCCAAAGGTCCATCTCTCTCGTGGCGATCCACATCGCGGGCAAGGACAATACCCTAGCGGATGCCCTCAGCAGAGTCTCCCTGCAGTCCCACGAATGGCAGTTGGACCCGGACGTCCTCCATTGGATCTTCTCGATTTGGGGCCACCCTCAAATAGACCTTTTTGCTACCTCAGAAAACACAGCATGCCACCAGTTCTGCAGCAGGGCAGCTTCAGATCCAGACTCCATTACAGACGCCTTTATGATGCAGTGGTCGGGGCATCTATTCTACATCTTTCCGCCTCTTCCTCTGTTGACGCGGGTCGTCTCGAAAATATGGAACGACTGCACAGACTGCATCCTGGTAGCACCGTGGTGGCCCAGACAACCGTGGTTCCCCCAGGTCCTTCACCTTTCCAGAGGGGAATACAGATCTCTCCCCACCACGCCGACTCTATTAACCCAGGCTCGGGGCGAGATCCGGCACCCAGACCTGAAGAGTTTGGCGCTCATGGCATGGAGGATACGTCACTCCTAGTGCAAAGCTTGCCAGTGGCAATCCAGGACATCCTAGCAGCTGCACGCAAGCCAGCAACAAGAGCATCTTACGCTAGGAAATGGCTGGCATTTTCAAAATTCGTCAGAGCACAAGGGCAAGATCCAGGGACTTGCACGATACAAACCGTCCTGGAATATCTGCACATTTTGATGCTAAGAGGGTTAAAACTTTCATCTATAAAAGTATACTTAGCAGCAATCTCGGCCAACAGACCCTACTCCACTACAGGGACAGTCTTCACCCACCCCTTAGTGAAGCAGTTCCTGAAAGGCCTAAGGAATACCATCCCTCCAATGAAGGACTTGACGCCAGGATGGGATCTACCATTGGTACTACGCGCTCTACAACAAAAGCCATTTGAGCCGCTCGCCACCATAGACTATCGATTACTGACATGGAAAACGGCCTTCCTTGTCGCCATCACCTCGGCAAGAAGGTCAAGCGAACTATGTGCGCTAAGAGAGGATCCACCCTACATGGTTTTCCACAGGGACAAGGTGGTCGCCCGCCCAGACACCTCTTTCATCCCTAAAGTAGTGTCGGAATTTCATACCAACCAAGATATAATATTACCAGCTTTCTTTCAGAGTCCAACAACGGACCTGGAAAAGAAAATGCACGCTCTAGACGTCCGCCGTGCACTGGCTTTCTACAAGGACAGAACAGCCTCGTTTAGGAGATCGACGCAGCTGTTCGTCTGTTACGGAGGACAATCGAAAGGCCTACCTGTGTCCAGACAAAGGTTTGCCAAATGGATTGTAGAAACAATTAAGCTGGCTTACCAGTTGAACGACAAACGGTTACCGGTTGCAATAAAAGCACACTCGACCCGGGCGCAATCAACATCCACGGCGTTTGGAAAGGGCATTCCTCTACAAGATCTGTGTAGAGCGGCCACGTGGTCTGCGCCTTCGACGTTTGTCAGACACTATAAGCTTGACCTCCGAGCCCGGGAAGCGAACGCTTTTGGCAGAGCAGTCCTCTCATCGGTGCTACAATGACATATGACGCCGTCCCACCACCGGTAAGTCAGCTTGCTACTCTGCCCATATGTGTGATGCACAGAGACCACGAAGAAGAAGGACAGGTTGCTTACCTGTAACTGTAGTTCTTCGAGTGGTCATCTGTGCAGTCACACAACCCACCCATCCATCCCCGCTTGGCGTCATTATCGATTTCGATGGACCTGCCAGTGGAGATTGGGTGCATCGCTCCAGCTCGTCCCAAAGATGAGAAATTGCGTTGCTGTTGTGACCCAAAGGACTCATAGGTTGACACCAACGACGATCCCTCGTTTCATGGGGTCGCAATAAGCGGTCTCATAGGAACTGAGGGAATGGGCGGGAACCGTGCTAGGAGCGAGCACCGTGGGGGAGGGGTTCCCGCCCATTTTGACTCAGCTAAAGAATCTTCCGAAGCTGGCTCAGCGCAGGCGCAGAGCCCATATGTGTGACTGCACAGATGACCACTCGAAGAACTACAGTTACAGGTAAGCAACCTGTCCTTATCCACACTTGGAAAAGTGAGGGCAGCCCATGGGCACAAGCACCCACAAACCCACCAGAAGATTCTGCTGCTAAGGGTCCTTCCTATACCCACACACCCCTTTCCCCCCCAGCGTTTGCAAAGTGGTTTTGCAAAGTGCTACAATGTTCATTTTTGGCAGGTACACTTGCTGGGAGACAAACTGTGGCAGGACTGGACTGTCCAGCTGGCCAGAAGAAATAATTGCTGGCTACTAAGTCCAGCCAGCCACAATTTGCTGACCCGTCAAAATATTCACATTTTCAAATCAACTGAAACTGATTCCAGTTTGTTTGAATGCACAAACTACTCAGTTGCAAGATGCTAGTCAGCATCTCCATAATAAACTAACACTATCACATGCAGGTTCTTTTTATTCTGTTTTACTATTAAACAACCATCAGCCAATAAACATTTTCAAAAACATATAATCATATTAAGGAATATGTGTGCATCATTACATCACACTTGCATTCTGCTGCTTCTCTACTCCAACTGCCTCAAGTGCAGAATGTCTTCTTGCAGCAGCATCTCAAAAAATCCATTACACGAGTATATCTTAATCACAATTTCCCTGACTTTTGACCAGTTTCCCTGACTTTCCCTGACCAATTCCCATTTCCCTGACTTTCCAGAAAGTGGCAACCCTGTAAACATCTCTACTTTATTCTCTCTCACAAGCATGGTTTTCGTAAGTCAGTTGGCTTTAATTCAGTCAAGTAGTCAGGAATCCAAAGGAAGGTCTCTTTTCATTCTCCAGACTCAAGCTACTGATGATCCCTTTGTTCTACCTCATCCTGAGCCCACCCAAACCCATTCCCCATTTGTGCTCCCAACCCGAAGTCTACAACTGCTCTTGAGTTCAGGCATCCAGCACACTCGTTGATAGTGAGACTCAGTGTGGACAGACCCTCTGTCACATAGCTCCAAGATCTGGATGGGATCCATTCTGTTCGTGATCCTTCCTACCACTCTTTCTCCACCAGTCTGGAGCCTAACCCACATTTCCAGGATGAGAGTTCCTTCCCCCCCACCCAGCTGAAACCACCTGTTGCCTTGTATGCCTATATAAAACTTCACCCCCTGAAGCACCCACTGTGGCTTTCCAGCCGGCTTTCATTCCTTTGGTGCAGCCCAATCACACAGTGAGCCCAAAAGACCTGCCTGGGACACCAGAGGATCTTATGTACAGGGTATGCTACTGCAACCTTGGGGCTACTGACCTCTTTGGGCCTCTTGAAATCTCATGCCTTGCAGTGGGAGAGAAAATGGTTGTCACTTGTGAGTTGCTGACTTTTAAGATCATTGGGGTTTTTTGGTGGATAAACTGGGAGCCTAGTACATTGTTCTGAGTATTTCTTCTCTCTCTATTTCTATTAGGAATAGTTTGCCAATCCAGTGCTAGAGGGTTGGTATACTGATCAAAAATCATTCTGTTTTGTAAAACTCTGTGGTAAAATAAAGCAACTGTTTACCCAGTGAGCAAATTTCCCCACTTTCTGTCAAAGTACACTGTAGAATCTACCATGTGCACACCACACCTCTGCAAAAAATCCCTATGTTTCCAGTTTGTCGGGAACATATGTATAACATGCAAGTTCATGTACACATGTGAATGAGGACATTCAGTAACAGATTGCCTTTTTCTAATACATGAAAAACAACAGAAGTGATACAAGATCACACAGGTGCCAGTTCATTTTGTGCCAACTTGCCCAATGTTTCAGAGAATACCTCCTTCCTCAGGGGCTCTCTGCACTAAACAAAATTCCTTATCACTACACATTCACCAGTGATAAATGTTCGTGGCTGTTTTTTCTGATACATTACAGTCTCTAGAAGACACAAGGCTACAACACAGAGTACACTTCACAGTTACTAAAAGCAGCTTTGTATACTGGGGCAAAAACGTATATTGCCCACTTCTTGTGTTAAGACAAACCATTATATACAAGAAGTGAATTATACCTGTTGAAACCAGGTGTTCTTTTAAAAATCTAGATGAGATACCAGAACTTCTGATCCAAACCAGAGACCCATGAGGAATTTGCTATGCATCAGCACTAAATCCACATCCTAGCCCATTAAATTATAAATTTTTAGTCTAAAAAAACAGGATGTCATATTCTAGACATGCTGCAAGAATTTTTCATGCCTGAAGCTATACGGAGAAAGGGAAGTCAGATGGGTGGCCTAGCCACCTGTCTCCACATCAATGTACAATCTCAACATGTTATCCTTTTTCTAAAAGAGCTACTCTGCCTGGAGCGAGCAGAAGCCACCTCCAGTTCTCATCCATACTCTAACACTCTTACAAATGTTATTAAAATAGTTGGCAGAACACAAAAAGATTGCTTAATTATTTTGTAAGCATGCCTTTAAAATATGTATATATAACTGAAAATGGCACAATTCTAATTTCTGGTAGAAATAAGTACCCTGTTGAGCATTTGTATTCTGTTCATATAGGCTGTGGTATATTGGTTATTGATCTAGATATTGTAAGGCAAGCTGAATATACAATGGGCTTCAGAAGTCAAACTTGACTCACCTGGAGATGGAGGCTGTATTTTGGGTTGCGACTTCTTTGAGTCAGTTGCAAAGATGTCAGGGGGAGGGTCTTCGCCTCGCTCAATCTTGCACTCAAAGGCATAGAGACACTGGATGTACTGCTTCTTCAGGGAGCTAGCTGCACTGCTAGAGGTGCCCACATTCAAATTGGTTGCTAACTCACGCCATTTCTTGTTTTTGTTAACCTGCACAAAGCCAGAAGGGCCAACTTTTTTTATCGAAGTCACATACCCCTTTCCAAAACTTGCTACAGGCAAAGAAATAGGCTTCCCTAGAAGGGTTTGGGAAGGCAAGAAAGCTAAAGTATAAATCACTAGAGTAGCCTTGCCCACCCTGGTGCTTCCATAAGTATTGGAATTCAACTCCCATCAGCCCCAGCCAACATGGCCAATGGTCAGGAGTACTTCGAATTGTAGTCCAAAACATCTGGAGGGTGCCAGGTTGGGCAAGGCTGCACAACAGGTTTTCCTAACAATGCATTAAAAGGGAGCAATACGCAATTTGGTTGTCCTTCTTAGAGCAGAAACAAATACAAAACAATCACAAGTTCAACACAAGCCACATGAACCAACAGTCAAAATTAGGTGGCTGTAAATAGTGATGTTACCCTGAGCTGGATGACAGGATGCCGATAAATAGGATCTTGATTGACAGTATTACAAAAAGAAGCAACTACCTTCAACGCAGAGCCTTTAAGAATTCTGCTTATGAGTACTGGGAATTTATAAATTAGATGTGGCACTGTGCATCAGACCTGGGCTATGATGCTAGATACAGCTGTGCATCTTCCTAAGAGGGCCCCTAGAAAGGGCTACTAGCAAATAACAAGTATCTTCCTTAAATATGATCCAACCGCTCCCCCATAACTGTTCACTCACTTGAGTCAGTCCTCCAATCTCCTTCACAGAGACATAGAGCCGATACAGGTCTAGGGGTTTCCGTCCCACAGCTGGAAGATTGGTCATGCCCATAGCTTTCTCTTCTGTGAAGGCCAAATAGCGATCTACCCACATCTTTCTCTCTGGCTCACCACCCAGTTCATACAGTTTAGTAATCTTCTCATTTGTAGTAGTGGAGGAACTGGATTTCTAGGGGGGAAAGAGAGGAAGAAGCAGACTAGAGAATCACAGAGCAATTTAAAGCACAACCTGAGAAAAGCTTTGTCTTCCAAGATCATTTCATAGGGCAGGAAAAGAACAAAGAGAAAGGTTCCCCCACCCCGATAAAGGTTTATTAGTTGTACATGATGATAGCTCAAGTGTTGAAATGCAGCCTATTTCAGTTCAAGAGTACTGTGGAAATTTAGGTGCTGCTTTAAGTTATATAATCCTTACAAATTTGATCCTTTCCTAGGAAGGCATGATCTTGCCACAGTTGCCTACATTTTATTAACATCCAGGTTTGATTACATAATATGTGGGTCTGCCTCTGAAAACTCTTTAGAAACTTCAACAAGTTCAGAATTTGGTGGCCAGGTTAACAACCACGACCTATTGGAATTAGCATATTACACCTATACTTAAACATCTCTGCTGCCTCCCAGTTTGTTTCCAGACAGAATTCAAAGTGCTGGTTTTGGGCCTGTGGCTTATGCTGGCTCAGCTTGTCTGAATGTGGAAAGCTAAGCAGGGACAGGCCTGGTTATTACTTGGATGGGAAACCCCTCCTCTAGTTTCTTGCACTGAGCAGGGGGTTGGACTCGATGGCCTTGTAGGCTCCTTCCAACTCTATGATCTATGAAATCTATGATCTATAAAAGTCCTACATAGTCTGGGACTAAGGTACCGGAAGGACCGTCTTCTCCCATAGAAACCTACACAATAGCCGAGTCAGAAGTCATTCTTGGATGTCCCCATCTTCAGAAGTCAGACAGGTGGCTACTGGAGAGAGGGCCATTGCTGTGAGGTTGTGCCCCAACAAGGCAACTTTCTCCTGAGGGGTATCAGCCTGGCACCTTTAGTTAGTATCTGTCAGGCACCAGGTGAAATCTGCCCTGTTCACCCAAGCTTTTGGCAATTAATGACTATTTATATTTATTGGTTTTGTGTTTCTGTTATTGTGGCTTTGTTGTAGTTTCCTTGTTTAGGTCAAATCTGTTTTCTGCTTTGCTTGATGGCTGCTGGAAATGCTCTGAATTTTATTTTATTATGCTAGTTGCTGATGTGCAGATACTAGTTTTTATCTGCTGCTTTATGGTTTCCTTATTTATACAGAATTTTGGTAATTTTGCTGTTTAATTATTATTATTTTTGCAAGTTGCTTTGAATACCAGGTTTGGGGTAGGGGCATAGAAAGGCAGCATAGAAATATTTTTAAATAAATAAAATAGTCTCTCTTTGTGTGTGCATTAAATATAAACTGATATTTAAAACAAATCTTAGAAACAAATCCAAAGCATCTATACTAGAGACTACATCCAAGCAACACAACTTTGCAAATAAAAGATATTACAGAAGTATGATGTATCTGAAAGAGATGGAAATAATGACCCTAAGAATGCCTTAATTTCAGTCTAAATCAGGGGTGGCCAACTTCTGGGGGTTGGGTAGGGCCACACTGCCCCCAGAACCCACCCCCACCCTTGCTGCCAAAGTTGCTGCTGCTACCACCAAAATTGCTGGTGAATTTGCTGCTGATGCAGTGGCAAAAAATATACAATTTTGCAAGCTAGCCAGACACGTAGCCTTGTTTGCAAGTAGAATTGTGCCTCTGTGAGGGTTCCAGGAGCATGATTCCGCTTGCAAACAAGGCACATGCTACCTGTACGCCTTGTTTGCTTGCTAAGTTGCACTTTTTTGCCACCCTGGCAGCAAATTCGGCAGTAGTGGGAGCAAGCCAGCCGGGGTGGGTGGGTGGAGTGAGTGATTGCTCACTGCAGTCCAAATGTACCGCTACCCTAAGCATAACCATTTAGATACAAGTCAGCTGTTTCCAGTTATTATGCAACAAGTAAGAAGTCAAGAAGAACAAACAAAAATAACATCAGGCTCTAGCAGAATCTTGGACACTATGTCTACAATTATTGAAAGAGTAAAAAGGGAATTCTAAATTTTAAAAAACTTCACAGAAGATTTGGAAAAGCTGTCGCACCACTTAATCCTTGCAGAAAGAAAGCTCACATGCAACAGTGACTTTTCTTTCTATAGCCGTAGAAATGGGGTACACTAGGTAGTAACATTCCTTAGGATAGTAGGGCAGGATCCAATTTAAGTTGCCCTTCACCCAACTCCCAAAAGAAGATGCTACTGTGCCCAAGAGCAATCTTCAGTAACAAATTCTCCTGTTTTCCCCAAATGCAGTCTACGCACTAGAATTAGACATAAAGCAAGGAGGCGAGCCAGAATCCATGGAGTGGTACAAACTAACAAGTTAACTGGTATGTTCAACTGCTCTCAAACACCAGATCTTCTGGCAATAAAAGGATGCCTCCAAACAACATGCATCTTTGAGAGCTGGCACATTTTCTGCTCCCTCACAGCAAAAGGCCTCGCCATGAGGAACACCAATCTGGTTCTGAAGAATCAAACAAAGCAGCATGAGCAACAATATGTGAGGACATACTTGAACATATTACTTGAATCAGACACAAACATCTGAAGCTAACAGGAGAAGCATCATGCATGTTCATAGCAATGGTGGTGGTGCTGGGGGAGTTTCAGTATTTGTGTTTGTTTGTTTTTTTTACATTCTGAATTTGTAGTGGTGAGAGGTAACAAAAGAACAGGCCAATGAAGTTGAAATACCACCAATCCATCAAGAGACAAATTAAGGGACAGACAAGGGGTTCTGTGGCAGAAGCAAGAGGCTGAAGAGACTGTGGGACTTGGTAAAATGTGGGTGGAGCAGGAGAGCCCAGTGTTATCTAGATGAAGCTGTTCACAGAAGACAGGGGAAATGATGCCTCTTGACAGTCCAGGTGAGAAGTAAGGATTTCTACAGTGTTGTCATTGTGAGAGAGATGTAGGAGCCATCAGGGAAAAACAAAACATCCCGGTAACCGTGCTTGCTTAGCCTTCAAGCTGTTAGCTGCACTATCCTGTGTGAGAAACAGAACTGGCTCTAGATGGAGTAAATTTTTATTTGTAAAACAGAAGCAGAGGTGTGAGCACAGCTCAGAAGCAACGTGACCAGTGACAGTGTGCAAGATTGCTTCGAGTTAGGTAGAGCAAGGCCTATTGTCCCACACTTTGAAATCAACGGATGAAAGCCAGTGCCACCATCTATCAGGCTACAGGCTACTGCTCAATAGTCTTTTTTTGGTAGTGGCCCCCAAGCTCGGAATCTGTTACCAAGTTCAGTGCAACAGATCCACGAGACTGGCCCTTTTAAATGAGCTGTCAAGAACTCTCTCTTCAGACATGCCTTTTATAACTAAGATGTTGTTTTCGCGCCAGCTCTTATATTGTTATTGCTCTAATTTTATGGATATCTTATTTTTCTTTAATAGCAACTTGACTTCAGAGTAACTGTTAAAGAACAAACTAGACATCTGCAAAATATATAATCACAAGTCTTGCATCCATATCAGCTAATGCAGAAGACTTCACACCAGAGAAGGGTGTTATTTGCCTTGAAGGAAATGGCAGAAGACTGGGCCAAGTTGCATCCTTGTCAGGGTCCAGATGCCTTGAGTTAACTTTGCTGTTGAGGTGAGCGCTCAGCCAGAAAAGTTGGTCATCCATTTTGATAATAATGCTCCTCTTGGGTTCCTAAGATGCTTACCGTAAGTTGAACCAATTTGACATTAACTACCAACCAGCAGCTGCGTGACTCTTTATCACTGGGGATGGGGAAACACACACACATGCCAAATTTTCCTTAAACTGCTCCTCTCTCACTACTGGAAGTTATTGTAGAAGAAAAGACAGCAACAGCTTCAAGGAAAACCACTCTCAGGGAATTATTTCCGAGGAAAGCTTCATCCTCAAAGGGACAAGGAAAGTCCATTTGATCCAACATATGAGAGGATCACTCTCCCCAGGAATTTTGCAGTTTTGATTGACCTTCCAGAGGGGGGGGGGGATCTTTAATTAGGAAGTCATCTTCTAGGTGATGGCACAATTGTCTGGACATTAAATACAAAGAAAATGTAGGCACACATACTTTGTGTAATGTGCATTAAGTTTTTACATCATTCTCTTTCCATTTCTCCAACTGCTAGCACGTGGAAACGCAGAGTATTCAAGCAGAAAGTTTATGAGGTGCCAGGTAATCAAACTGTGAGGCCAGTTTTGAGTTTGAAGGGATCAAGCTTATTTGCAATTGAGTTGAAAAGCAATCCGATCTAGCCTACTAAAGATCAATGACGCTATCTTGCTTATCTTTGCGGCTATCTTGCTTATCTTTGCCACTATCTTGCTACAAGAAAGTCTGAAGGACAGAGGGAAGACATCTTTGAAGTGGCTTTCTCATATAGACAATAGCAGGCTCCTTGGTCAGCACAGCAACAGCGTTACTATAGTTGTTTTATATGTGGATTTCAAAGCTTTATTAAACTCTAGTATTCCTCTACTTTGTTGCCATTAAATATATACACTGGTAATTTTGGGGGGGGGGGGAGAATGAATCCTGCAAGGCTTTCACCCCAGGACTAAGATCTCCTGATGACTGACTTATATGGCACAATTAACCATTTGGGTTTAGATCCCATATCTGGTTGCCAAGATCAAGAGTCAAATATTATACCAGGTTCCTTCCTGGAAGACGGACTTGGATCTATATGTCCTCCATGTGTTGTATTCAGTTTTTTAGTAAGACGTGAATTCACTGCCATGGAGTTTCCTTTTTGAAAAGAAAGGCAGGGGCAGAAATACTAAAATAAAGCCTGTGGAGGTTTTCAGCATGGGCTCCAGATTAACTGCATTTGCAATCAGTATGACCCAATTCTAGAACTCTACTCCCATACTACAGCAAGGAATAGAAGGTACTCTACACCTCTCAGATGGAAAAATGAGTATCACTGAATGGCTTACTTCCATTAGGCAGTATCTGTTAAAACTTCACACTCTCAGTTGACACTGGAATGAAAAGTCCAGATTTCTCTACCAACATTCTTGGCAAGCTAAGCCAGTTATCCATGCAAAGGAGTTAAACAATTCCAGCCACTAACCTTACAGGTGGATTGCTACTGTAAAACACTGATGAAGCCAAATTAAGAGCTAAATGCCAGGCAGAAGCTATAAAAATCTGAAATCACTGTGCTTCTCTTTTCATAAAAATTAACATTTGAGAGTTAGAACAATCCTTTGGGGAAAGAAATCTCTACTAGTGAAATGAAGCCAGGACGGGTGAGTTTGTCAGCCAGGCTGCAATGTTTCAGCCCCACTCACAGTGTGTTAAGGTGCTATCGTAACATGCAATATGGATGGGACATCCTGCATAGAATGAGCAGGGTCAAACTCCTTGGGCTGATGCAGATAAACTTTTATAACCAGATGTGAGTAGGCCACAGAAGTGCATGCTCCCTACCCTCTCTGGAGCCTATTCCCTCCCTCCTATATGTTAACCACAGTTAAGTGTTAGCTACAGTTAAGACTAACCAGGATTCCCAATTAACTAGGATTTGAAAACATGTCTGCAGCAGCCCTTTCAATAATCCTGCCTACACTGGGCATGTTCACACGACATGCTAAGCCACCCTGCGAATAAGCTATGCAGTGTGGGTTGTTTGCGGAACAACCCACAGTGCATCCGACAGACGATCGGGCTCACCATGGCTTATTCTCCCCCTCTGTTCTCCAGCTGGTTTCCCAGTGTCCTTTGGGGCAGAACCCGTATTTTATCCCCCTCCTCACTCAGATTGCTACTCCTTTTCAGTTCGCTGTCTCTTTTTTCTTTCTTTTTTTAAAGGAGCATCAAAAAAGTGCAATGGGGGTTGTTTTTTATTTTTTTAAAAAAAAAATTGGCCCCTGAAAATTGCGCAACTATGTTCGCCATTTTGTTGTTGTTCTTTTGCAGGTGTGCAAGTGTGCATGTGCAGCTGTCCAATGTGTAGTCTTGCCTTGTAAGTTTCAGCTGTCAAAGGGAACAGCCAAGTGGAGGAGGTAACACACATGGAAATTGACACGGTGAGACTGCATACAGGCTAATTTGTGCCCAGTTGCCAGCTATCAATTGAAAAGTAAAGGGGAGAAAAAGGGAGTGAAAGTAGGTTCCCCTTAGCAATGTAATCCTCTTGCTTTTAAGTGCTGAACTGACAGTTCTCAGTGTCCTCCACCTTTAAAACTTCCCCAAGTCTCCAGCTGCTCCAGAAAGGGGTGATATTAACTCCCCCTCCTTTTCTCATCTCCTTTTCGGAGCGCTTACTACTGTGGTTACTGCAGTTCCCTGACAGTTCTAAAAAATGTGCATTTTTCTGGACTAGGAAATAGACACAAATTTAATGACTAGCAAGTAAGTTGAGGGGAAACATATGCAAATATAATGGCTGGGAAGTAAATTGAGGGGAAATTTGCACACCTGCAGTAACTGCTCCATTACTGCAGGTGTGCAAATTTCCCCTACATTCACTGCCCTGTCCTTAAATTGGTGCAAATTTATCTTCCATTTAGATCCCTGCTATTAAATTTGCTTGTACTTCCCAGTCCAAAAAACACATACAAATATCCCCAACAGTTTTTTTTTTAAAATCCTTAGAGGTGGCAGAATGGGAAGGAGCAAATGGGGTTCACTTGGTCCCATTCAGTCGCCTCCTTGGGGTCGTTGCTTTTTTAAAATAACGGTCAGGGACCCACAGTAAACGCAGCAGTAAGTGCTCTGAAAAGGAGCCACATGAAGTGTGTGTGTGTTAATATCTCCCTTTTCTGGAGTAGCTGGACTCGTGGAAATGTTGAAAAGTTGGAGGACACTGAGAACTGTCAGTTCAACACTTAAAAGTCAGAGGATTACAGTGCGAGGGGGATGATATTGTCATCACCACATTTTTGTGCACCTACTTTTGCCTCTTTTTCCCTTTTACTTTTCAGTTGACAACTAGGCAATTGACAGCAGGCAACTGTGTGTCTCGCCTTGTCAATCTGTTACTTACTGCACTTCCCTTTGAAAGCTGGAACTTACAAGATCATTCACAAGGCAAGACTACACATATCGGAAAGCTGTAAGTTCTCACTTGCGTACCTGCGAAAGACCAACAACAACAAAAATAACTTTAAAAAATGATGGACACAGTTGTGCAATTTTCTGGGGGCAGGGGGAAGGGTGGCGAACCAGTGATGGTCGCTCCCAACTGCCAGTTGGGCATTAGTGGAGCAGCTGTCACTGGTGGCTGCATGGGTGAGATCTCAAGTGTCAGGGGTTTTTGCCTTGCTAGCTGATCAGCAAGATCAGCTTGCTGATTAAATTGCTCTCCCAGGTTCAGACAGCACGCCAACCCATGGAGGGTTGAACATCCCCTAAAACAGGCCATGGGTTGTCAGGGTGGCTTGTTGCCCCAAAGTAAGCCACCCTGCAGGAAGTGGTCTGGGTTCGGATGACACGACAACCCACTGTGGCTAGGTACCCACGATGGATAGTCATGTCGTGTGAACCCAGTCACTGTATGAAACATTGTCATCACATCTTTCTACTAAAACAGGCACACAGCAAACAAGGAACACAACGGAAATTTGGTCATCATTAAAAATAAATAAAAACGAATATGCACAGAGCTCCTAGTTGTTCGCAGTACTTAACTCCAGCACAGCAGTTTGTCCATTCAGATCTGAAATATGGTTAGTTGTTCCTGCTATTACTGCACACACTACTATAAAGATCTCATGGGGGAAGACTTTGCTGGCTCCTCTAGCTGGAAATACATTTTTGTGCACCGTTGAAAGCTGATGCTGGTCAGTAAACTGGTGTGTGGTTGGCTTTTCTACACACAGGAGATCTACACTAAATGCGTAAGACTGCTCCATGGCTGTACACATCTCAAGACTTCCACAGGGAATGTCCACTGGCTTAACAGAAATCAAATCAGAGGTAGAATCAAGTGCTTTGGAGTGAAAAGCTCTGTGTATCCATATAGCTCCACATGTCCCGAGGCCATGATTTTTTGGAGGTAAATCCCAGTAAGTAATAAGAGAGAATATTAAGCACACATGGTCCAAGTGTGTTCTAGTCACAGTGCAAACTAGTTTTAAACAAGCTTATAATTTTAAACATGCTCTTAAGTTGTATGAACAAAGGCCTCATTTGGTAACACAAAGTTGATGGTGCTGCTCTTCATGGATGATACTTTTCAACAGCAACAGTGTGTGGGATAAAATAATTAACAAGAAAAGTCCTCACTCTTTCAGCATAACCCAATTACATAAGATACAATAAAATGCATGTCTAGAAATCCAGGCTTAATGCATGTCAAGAAATCCAGGCTTACAGTTCTTTAAAAACTTGTACAACTTCTGCAGCAACTACAGAAAACATTTTTTTTTTTACCTTTGACTTGGATTCAGCTTTTGGTGTTCCATCTGCCTTATTGTTCATTTTTGCTGCAGGTGTTAGTTTAACATCCCCAAGTCCCATCATCTCAGGACTTGCAGCCATCCCTAGAGAATCAAACACAAACATGAGAGTATTTCCCAATGGGCTATCTCAAAATCCAAGGAACTTGGTGGAAGATGGGGTACAGTGTGCCTTACCTGCAGAGTTGTTGGCCATATTCCCACCCATTGAATATGGTGGGCCCTGGGGATTGAGCATGCCAGCCATGCTATTAATTCCTTGGCCATAGGGAGGCCCAGTTCCCATCATTCCTCCTTGGTTAATATGGGGGTAACCAGATGGCCTAAAAACAACACGACTATATTAGCAATATTGACTGTGTACACTTACCGAAGCACATTTGGCGCATGGAAGTTTTTCTGATTAAATTTGCAGCAGGAAGCAGAATCCCTTTCTTTACATAGCTGACACTGGCTATTGTATGTCTGACCTCCGGTCGAACTGGATGGTTTAAAAAGAGGTTCAGATCTATCTGAGCTACTGCAGGGCAAGCACAGCTCTTCATGATAGTTAAAATAAACTTGACCTTCAGCTGTTCCTCCCGATATTGTGTAAACTTCTCACTGAGCATAAATGCACTAGGAAGTAAAAGAAGCAGAGTCCTCCCCAACAAAAAGACAAAAATGCAACCAAAGAAACATTTATTTTATTGGCTCTTCCAAGTAACACTGGTCAGGGGAAAAATGGATCCCAACAGAGACCGTGTTTGGATGACACGATGTGGCTGCCATGTTGCATATCCAAATCCCACTCGGGAGGTTCTCGTGTCATGTGAACCCAGCTATCATGGATTAAACAACCCTCGCATAACCCATGGTCTGTTCTAGTGCTATGTGAGGGTTGTTTAACCCTCACACAACCCACGTTGGCTGGGTTCGCACAACATGACAACCCCCGAGTGGTGGTGGTGGTGGTATTTATTTATTACATTTCTATATTGCCAAACAGCTGAAGCTCTCTGGGCAGTTCACAACAACTGCCTATTCAAAATGGTGGACACGCCGCAGCCTCGTCATGGGTTAAATAACCTACTGGTGGACTGTTGTGTCATATGAACAGCCCCAGAGTCTAACAAAAGACAGAAAATAGATAATCCAACAATTATCCTACCTCTCACAAATACACATTCCCCCAAAATCTTTAAGTAGGAAACAGATTGAGCAGGTACAAGGAGTTACTAGGAGAGATTTAAACTTCTAACCCCCTCAGGAGTTATTGCACATACTCAGACAGATCAAGACACACCAGGCTAACACTTCCCCACCCGCATCTGCCTTGCCTATCCAGTGCCAGTGTCTGAAACTATAAGACTCCTCTCTCAATCTTGTTCAGTGGACTATTAAGTGCTGGAGGCTGCCTGCTGCCCCCTCCCCCCACCCACCCCAGATCTGATGTATTTTTTTATGCTTGGATCTTCAAGATCATCATGTACCTGCCTCTGTTCTTTTCCATACCCAAGATGAGCAAGAACTCTACCAACCCACTGACTTTGCCTTTTCTCCATTTCAAATGGGGTAGCTAACAGTGTTTCATCCTGGATTTAGGGAGATCTGATAATGACATACATTGAGAACCATTGTTTTAAAATGGTTGAACTCTAGGGCAGCCTAGAGCCCTCCAGATGTGTTGCACTACATCTCCCAGTATCCCCCAGCCAGCATGGCTGGCAGGTTGTGGGTGTGTGCTGGGAGTTGTAGTCCAACACATCTGGAGGTCACCAGGTTGGGGAAGGCTGCTCTATGGAGTTCCAATTCAGAGACCAAATCTAGAAATTGCATACAACAGGCCCCCACTGCTTACCTATTCTGGATGGAGTTGACAGCAGCATGCATCGCGGCGGCAGCAGCTTCTTGTGCTTTCCTGCCACCTGGTGGAGGACACATCCCAGTCCCTACTTGGGGAGGCATGTTTGCCATGTTGGGTCCATAGGGCCTATTCCCATGGCAGCATGGCTCAATCCTCTCCCTGGAGGAAGCCCAGGATAGGGTGGTACACCAGTCTGACCATGGATCTGACTCCCTGCTCCCATTGGGTTCATGGTTCCTCCCATTCCTGGACTGGGGTAATTTGCATTGGGCATAGCATTGTAGTTTGGCTGCCTGGGATATCCACCTGCAGAAGAAAGGGGAGAACAACCAGGAAGATTGAATAATATTCTGGCAAGTCATTTATTTTACAAATTCAAGCTATGAATTTAAAAAGGCACACTGAAGAGGGAGATTGTTGACTTCCCAAAACAGAGTCATAATGTTAGTTTAGTCCACATCAGACTCATAGCAGTACCAAAATCATGCTGAACCTTTCGGTGCATCATTACACTAGAGCTCTCATGACTGAGCTTATCAGAACTGCTGTCAAAGACTAAACTAAGATCTCCAACAATGCAGATGACTACAGTTAGTCACTGAAACTAACCAGTTACTGAATATTGACCTGGTAAGAGGCACTGAGGTAGAAACCAAGGGCTATGAAGAGGCCCAAGGAGCATCATAGAGTACAATATCCTGCATAACCTCCTTCTGGTAGCCAACACTGTAAAATAGCACCTTTTAAAACCTTCTCTATCATTTTTTGTTGCTGGCTTTTAAATTAAGCCTAGGGACTCAAAATTTCAGATACAGCAATAGTGCAAACACAACACAACACTTTACTTTAATCCATCATATTGTTTAACCTCATTCATTGGGAAGACAGTAAAGACAGCATCAGTAAACACACACTTTCATATGTTCTTTATCTATCCGTTTAATTGGGAAAGTGGTTTAGTGTTATAAGGACAAGCTGCAGCAAGGCTTGGGCGGCCCCCTCCATTTCCTCCATCATGGCCATGAGAAGGAGACTGGATGTTTCCACTTCCATTTTAATCACAGCTTATCATGTCATCCAAACCCTAAACTGTGGTTAATTTTAACTTTGTTTCTTAACACATGGTTTGAAGTTGGCTTGTTTCAACAAACCATAGTTAAAATTAACCACAGTTCTTCAGATTTGAACATGACAAGCTGCAGTTAATAAAAAGTGGAAACAAAAGGCTTCTGCACTCAGTGATGAGAAGGAGGTGGATTGGGAAGGATGTTGCTTGAGGCTCACTGCAGCTTGTCCATGTAACAGTAAACCATGGTTTAACTTTATGTGTGAACCAGCTCATTGTTTAAGCAGTTGCTCTTTATCTAACAACAGATATAAGACATGCTCATGGCTTCCACGTTTTATTAGTAACAGAGTGTAATGCCCTCACCTTGAGGCCCATATTGACCCCCCTGAGGTCCATAACTGCCCATGGAATTTTGTTGGTAAGGTCCCATCCCAGCATGCATCTGTCCTCCAGAAGACTGACGTGGAGATAAGGCAGAGCCAGGCTGAGGGGAATTATACTGTGGCATCTGTGGATTTCTCTGTATGTAACCTACTGAAATAATAAAAAGTGATAAAGTTATAAAAGTAGGTTATGTAGAATGGAAATTACACATTAAAAAAACACATGCCCATACAAGCTCTAGAAACCTTAAATTCTACACAAATGACATTCTTGGTAAAACCCGTAGAGTAGTAACTTTAAAAATTCAGTGACAATTACAAGTTCCCATATGGTAATTTCCATATCTTACAAGAACTCTGGCATGATACAACTATATTTTCTAGCTGTCATTACAAGTTCCCTGTGATGACTGCTATGTTGCCTATACCCATTGGAGATGGTGATGATGAGATAAGCAAGAGAGACAGGTGCTCATGGTACTAGATAGGTTGTTCTCAATAGCTCTGCCCTACTTCAGAGACAAAAAAGAACTCTTGCCTGCTTCCTGTTCTGTAAGGAATTATTTGAAATTCAGAGTTCAATATAAATATATCCTTGGAAGCACTTCATCAATTTTGTCCAAACGACTACTAAGATCCAATAAACACCCAAAGGGCAAGAAACAGCCATATGAACCAAGTGTTCATGCCCACACTGCAGTATTCCCATTGGTTGCTAAAGTTAAGAAGTTACTTTTGGGACTGGTGCCAGGCTGCAAGCAATAGCCTTGAGGTGGTGTGGAAAAGGAAAACAAATATTTCTGGGGGAGGGTATGCATTACCGGTATCTAGTATAATGTGGAGAAAGATGGCAGCTGCCCCAGGGTAAAACATTTTGTCACAGAAGTATTACATGTACAATTATGTGTTTTCAGCTTAATATGGACCAATTCCCTACTCTGTCTCTTAAAATTGGTGTAACACTCTATCTGAACTGGTACATTTTTTTAGTACGTAAAAAGCCATGGGAAATGACATTAATTGTAATCGCACACATACCTCTTTCTGGGGCTATGGTTGACTGATTCATGGAGGGATGCATGATGCTATCTGACTGGCCACTAGGTGGTCGAGGTGGCATCTGGTTGCCTGTACCACAAAGTGAATCATATGTAAGTACATTTACACGTAATGAAGAATCCCATGTCTTCCCACCCACCACTGAAAGACAGAAACCTACAACAGTAGATTATAAAGAGAGAACACTGCTTTATAGCCTACTTTATCCCTAAAGCTGATAAAGCAGTTAACATTTCCTTATTTTACTTACCTATACAGCATTATTATTCTCATTTACAAACAATGGAGAAATAACTAGTCCAAAGCCAACCAGCAAGTGACTGAGATGGGAACTGAACCCAAACCCCTTGTCCTTCTTTATTTGTAATTTATTTATTACATTTATATTCCAAGTTTCTTCTACCTTTATCCTCACAAAACCCTTGCGATACAGGTTTGGCCAAGAAATAGTGACTGGCCCAAGGTCACCCAGCAGGCTTTGTTGCCAGGTGGAGATTTGAACCTGAGTCTCCCCACTCTTAGGCTGTTGTTCTAATCACTACACCCCACCGACTTCATACTATCCAATGGACTTCATTGGCTCCCAGAACTAAGTAGTCAGTTTTAACACAGGAGGGGTGTGCACGTCACCCAAAAATGTTTTACCTGGAACTGCAGCAGGAGAGAGTGGGCCAGAACGTGACTGAGCAACACTAGCAGGAGATCCAACTGGCGATGGAGAAGGTCCTCTGATGCCTGGCAAGTGAGGAGAGGTATGTGGAGAGAAAGGAGACTGAGCTGGATTGCTCTGCTCTCCTTGACTGCTGGAAATCCCTGATGTGCTTACGCCAGGACTCAGTGCTCCTTCTGTACCCATAGGTAGGTCATCTATTGAACCAGAGAGATCCTACAGAGACACACAGACAAGTATGTCACATCACAACAAGGAGAGACTACTACCGTACACCAAGTTATTTACTAGAGAATTTATGCAATACCCCACTAGACAGAGGCTTATGTTGCTTATCAATTAGGAAGGCTACAACACAGTTCTAGGTGGAAATCGCCAATAGATTTTCCCCTGACCACCTTTCCAAGAACTCCAGATATCCCCAAATGCCAGCTATGAAATACTTTTGTAAGTATCCAGGCAGCCAGCAAGAGATATGGCACCAACAATCCTTTTTTCCTAGTTGCCAACCTTTGTTAATAGCAAATTAAAAAATGAAATAAATCTTTTAAATGAGCAGTTCCCACAGTGACTTATACCAGACCAGACGGGTCTGAAAACAGTCTGATCATAACTAAGTGATGATTTTTAAAAAATATCTGATTAACCTCAAGCTAACCCTGTAATTAAGAGCTGATAAGCTGTTTAAGACAAACTCAAAAAATCCCCTGAATTTCCTTAAGGCTTACAACTCCCTTTCTTTACCAAGATTTACTCTACGCCAGAAAACAAGCCAATCAATTTTTTAGCCCACATCTTTGTGTATACGGTCAAACATCCGAGGATACAGAGGGGAAGCCAAAGTCCATCACATTCAACCTCACAATGGAAGAGGCCTAGCAACATCCTAAGAGAGAGTACTGCCTGATCCCCAACTAACAGACACTGAGGGTCTCATCCTTCATAAATCTGTCTAACTTACAACCATTATTATACTGTCTTGTTACAACATCACTTAGCAACAAGTACAGTGTGTCATATGAAAAAGTGGTCCCTGCTCATTTTCAATCTTCTACTATTAATTTCCATCAGATGCCTCCAAGTTCTTATACTAAATTCCTTCCTTGTGCTCCCCTCCATCACACAACACCACAATTGCTCTGTTAGATGAAGATCCATGCCTCCAGCCTCTTCATCCTGCACAAACCATTCTAGGAAGCAAGCCATGACAATTCTATTTGCCATTCAGTTCTATATAAAATGTCCCTGTTGTGACGGGTTGACCAGAATGACACAAAATGTTCTGTATGATCAACTGTGGACTTACATAACAGTTTTGTTTTGTTATCTTTCTCCTCAGGACCAGTGTATTTTGACTGCAGGAACTCCATGATGCACTTTGAATCCTGAACCACCACCACTTTTTTTTTTTTTAAATCACTGCACCACATTGAGAACACACAATCAGATGAGCTTACAATAGTTCTGGCTGCCTTGCTGAAATACTGTGGTATAACTGAAGAGCATATAGGTTGGAAAGGCACATTCATAACATGGTTATGGAGGCACATTCATAGGATGTTACGCAGAGCTAGGGAAAGCTCCTCATTATTATACAGAACTATTAATTTTCATTTGCTGAAGAGCCAAATGGACTGGTACTGTAGGAAATGGGAGGTTAAGTCAGTGGACATCCTACAGAAGTTGCACGTTACAGGGCAGACATAAAGTGCAAGTGTGGGCCAAGTATTCAAAACAAGGAGACTTGAAAATGTGAGCCCCACTTCCCACTTGAATTGACTGAACCTATTTCAAGTTAGCTCCAGCTCCCTGTTCAGTTAGGTCAAACTTGAAATCGGGCTCATGCCCTCCCTTTACCACCAGTCCCTCCTCTTCCCCTCCCCAAAAACTCCTTCGGTGGGGGGGGGGGGAGAGAAATGGGTGGCAGAGGACAAGCTGCTCTAGCCCACTCACCTGCTGCATGTTGCTCTCATCATCAGTCCAAAGTAAGGATTTTTTTGTCTCCTTGAGGACCCCGGGGGGGGGGGGGGGAGACTGGCAGAGATTGCAGGAGGCAGGTAGACTTAGAACGGGGGGGGGGGGGGTTGTGCTGTTCTAGTGCCCCAAGTTGAATACTAAAAAAAACCCCAAAATCTGAGTGGTTCAATGGATTTTAAGGATGTACAGGTGGCTGCTTGTCTATCTCTACTGCAAAAAGTACACACACTGAAACTATGGAGGAAGCAATCCAGCAATGTCCATAATTCCAAAACCACAACTTCTTTCACAAATTACACAGGGCGAGTAATAAGAATGCTGATCTTGCTAACAAAATTGCATGTGCTGTCCAGTATCCACCTGTCAGATGACAAGAGCAGTCAATTCTCAGACCCAATGAGGGCTCTACTATAAGCAGAGAAATGGTAACAAGTGATGGTCCCACAAGACACCTGAACTTCATTTATTTAGGAAAGGGGTGGGGGGACGGATGCTTAAAAATTGAGTCGTCAAGTACCGGTAACTAGTTTGTATATCTAACAGGCATGTGTACATCAGAACAAAGCAATACTCTGCTCTCCACTGCAATCCATTAAGGCAGCTTGGGTGCTATTTGCGTGCAGTCCACTTCCTGTGAGGCTATGAATGTTAGGTTTCCCCAAGCAAAGCATTTGCAATGAAAGATGGGTTTGTGTACATAGTACCTATAAACCGAATTTTTATGAGATCTTATCTCTCTACTGATGAGCACATGTATGATGAAAAACAAGGTTCCCAGTTTAAACTGATAGGCTTGAAGGCAACACTCAGCATGGCTTTAAGTGCTCTGCATCATGGGCACCCAAAATATTAGCCTGAACTCAACTGGTTTTCATTTTGTACAGTACTTCTTAATGGTACAAGTGTCTCATGACAATTTCATACTACATAGGAATTATCCTACATAGGAAAAATTATTATTTTCTTCTGGCCTGCAAATTAAAATTGAGCTACTTCTTGTTATCCTAATCCAACACCCTTCTTTGTTCCTTCTTTTGTGGTGGAATATATTAAGGTCTGTCAGGACTTGGCCCCACAGTTGGCCATGAACTGATTACCTGATGCCAGGCCACCTAGTTCTGGCCAAAGGAGGAACAGCAGGGAGGCCAGCCACACCAGGCTCCTTACACTGATTGGGGAGTTTCACCTAACCCCTGTAAAAGCTTACTGGCCCAAGCATCTGGGAGACTTGCTCTCTCTGATTACACCTTTGCCTCACCCTCAACTTCACAAGAGCAGAGTTTGAGAAATATTAGCTATTTGTGTGGGATCTGCTTTCCATGAGTGGCTCCCATGTGCCCGGAGTAACATTTAAGTGAACCAACCACGTGGATGGGGGCTGTACATGTTTCCCAAAGACGCAGCACCCCACCACAAGCATCCCAGCAGCATGCCAATTCCATGGTGAAGATCAGTGTAATCGGCAAGCACCCACATGATGGGGTCCTTAAAATGTTGCCCTAGTCATGTGGGAGGCACTGGTGGAAAAGTACCTCACATAGCTATGGTACTGTTTAAAAGGACCCTTGCATACTGTGGTAGGATTATCAGAATGGAACCAAGCAGCACAAAAGCCTGCTGAACTGCAAGGAGGCTGCATACATGAGACTGTAAGTATTGCCTTGCTGGATCTGACGACACAAGTCCATCGCTCCGTTTCTGTCAATAACTAGACAAAATGCCTCTGGGAAGCTCGCGAGTGGAGCATGAAGGCGAGAGCCATCCCATTAGCCCACAGCATCTAGTAATGAGTACCATACTGCCTCTGAAAGTGTATATTCCATTTAAAAGTAGTAGTTAAAAGTAGTGCCACGATACACAATACATACAGACACAAACTCAGTCAGAATATACACTTGTGACCCTGGAAGTCTGAAACTGAAGCTCGCAAATATTATTTTAAATCCTTGAAACACACTCTTCACACTACTTTAAATTCCACTTACAACATCTATTAAGGGTGGGAATGGTGAGAGTTGTAGTCCAACACATTTGGAGGGCACCCGGTTAGAGAAGACTGATATAGGGATAACCATAAATGCTTAACTGGATGTGAAAGACCTGTGAAGAAAAAGTGACCTGGCTTGCATTTTACACACTTATAGAAATTACTGGATGGGTGTTTCCAGAAGGTGATGCTGGGGGATTTCTGTTTGACCCCATCATATTAATGCTCTTGGGTCCCACAGTGTTCCATCTTGTTCCCCATGGTATTTAACATCAACATGAAACAGCTGGGTGAGGTCATCCAGAGATTCAGAGTGCAGTGCCATCAGTATGCTGATGACATGCAGTCCTATCTTTTTCATCAGACCAGGTGAGATGGTAAAAGTGCTTAATCAGTGCCTGGCCGTGGTAATGGACTGTGTGAAGACCAAGAAAATGAAACTCAATCCAGACAAGATGGAGGTGGTTTGTCTGTCTGTCTGGGCAAGTGGGGATCAACCTGTTTTGGGAGGGGTTGCACTTCCCCCTAAAGCAGGGCTAGCCAACACGGCACTCGCAGGTACCAGTGCACCCTTGGACATTTTTCTTGGTACCTGCCCCCTTATTTTTAAAAAAATTAAGTTTCTTTCTGGAAGCTGGAATCACTACAAAGCAAGGGAAAAGCCTCTAGCTGCTTCCACCTTCTTTTCCCATGAATGCCTCTGGGCCACCCATCGGGCTCAGAGACATTCTTAGGAAATGAAGATGGCAGGTGGCTGCAGGCTGATGTTTCATCTGCAGTGTGTCCATTTTGTGACAGTGCCCAGGGTAGTTTCTCAAATTGCCAAATGTGCACCCATACCCAAGACATTTGTCTACCCCTGCCCTCAGGTTTGCCTACCCAGGCCCTCAAGTTCATAGCTTAGGGGTGCTTATAGAGCAACCTTTGTCATTAGAGGCACAAGTGTCTTCTGTGGCATGGAGCATCTTTTACCAGCTTAGGCTCGTACATCAGCTAAGTTCCTACCTGGAAAGAGAGTGCCTGGCTTCTGTGATCCTGCCCTGGTAACCTCCCATTTAGATTACTGCAATGCATTGCTTGTGGAGTTGCCCTTGAAGATGGTTTGGAAACTTCAGTTAGTACAAAATATGGCAGCTACAGTACTGGCTGGAAGTGGGCGATATGATCACATCACGCCAGTATGTATCATCTTCACTGGCTCCCAGTTCATTTCTGGCACCAATTCAAAGTACTGGTGTTAAACTACAAAGCCCTTCACAGCTTGGGGCCACAGTATCTGAAGGCACATCTCTTCCAGTATATTCCTACCTGAGCCCCGTGATCATCAACAGAAGCCCTGCTCCATGCTGAGGTATGGCAGGTGGCTATTTGGGGGTGGCCTTTTTCAGTAATAGTTCCCCAGTTATGGAATACATCCCTTCCCCAGAGAGGTCTGCCTGGCACCTACTCTGTTATCTTTTCAGCATCAGTTGGAGACCTTTTTATTCACTCAAGCCTTTTAATCCTCTATATTTCTGCTACTATGCTATGCTTTTAAGTAGTTTTATCTTTGATATTTATAGTTATTCTAATGTCTGATTTAGCCTCTACTGCTTTTAATTGATTGCTTTATTAAGCTGTTGCTGTTTTTATGAGGATTTTGGATTTTATATGAGTTTTTATTGTACGTCGCCATGAGAACTGTAAGCTTTATTTCTAATGAAATGTATTCATGCTTACCTGAAATTTTACATCTACAAGTTATGGGAAAGGATTTTACCAAGATCCATTTCATTCAGGATGGAAAGTTATTTTACTGGACCATTTTGAGGTACAATGGCATATTATAGAGAACATCCCAAACCTTAGGCTCTATGCGTCTTCTCTGAGCTGCATGCCCAAGGGCTGCTTTCAGGAGATCAGGGCAATAATAACCCCTTCCAACCATTAAGATCAATGGACAGTCCATTTTTTTTTGCTTGTTTGTTTTGGTGTTCTAATGTCTAAAAAAAAGTTAAATATTTCACACTTGAAAATCACTTTCAGAGATGTCAGCACTGCTAGGTAGAAGAGAACAAAAAGGCAATAGAAAGAAAATGAGCCTAGTAGTTTATGCCAACCTTCCCTAATCTGGCACCCTCCATATGTTTTGGACTACAACTCCCATTATCCACAACCACTGGGGCTGATGGGAGTTGCAGCCTAACACATGTGGAGTGCATCAGATTGGGGAAGGCTGGTTTAGGCCTAGTGTACAATAGCCACTTCTGAAATAATCAAACTGGGAGCATTAAGCATGTCAGTGGTGAAAGGTCCTTTTCCCTTGATATTTTACCCTTGAGGTACAGAGCTACCCACAAAACAGCCATCAGATGAAGCGTAAGTTTTCCAACGCAGCCAACTCACAACATGACCACTATTACTTTGCTTTGAATAGTATAATTTCATCTATTGCCATGAGAGGAACACATGCAGCCTCTCTTCCTGGTGCAATCATTGTGAGTTGCACATAACAGGCCAATGAATATTCTGGAGTGACAACCGATTCTATAAAAACAAAGACCTTTGCTAGAAAACACAGACATTGCCAATAAAATAAATAAGCTAGAGATATGGAGAAGAGTATTTAAATAGAGTATTTAAACCACAGGGGAATATCCAATAACAAGTGGTGCTCAGTTAGTGTTGCCACTTTGATTCTTCGTTAAGAAATATTTTGAGATGCACCAGAACTAGATAAAGGTATGGCACATTCTGAAGCAGTAAAATGTTTGCTCTGGATCATCTCAGAAGATGTTCTCCTCTCCACTCAAAATGCCTGAAATATCTTCAAAGGAGATTTGTGAAGATTCCTTTACAACGACCAAGCTGTTGGCTGGCAAATCCAATAAAAAGGCAGGGGTGACAATACCAGGAAATCCTACCTTGGATGTATTCGTTCAAGAACGGTCTGAATAGGAAAACAGAAAAGGAGCTGAAGACATTTCCATTCATCTTAAACAAAAAGCCTATTCACACATTGTCCTGGGCTCCCAAATGCACGCATGATGAACCACTTGTACGCACTGGCACCATAGGACTCAGGCCGACTATAACCACGCATGGAAAACCATGGGGGGGGGGCTTCCCTGGTGGAGTTACAGCCATCAGCTGAACATGTAGGCGCCACCTCACACAAGTAGTTATCGGTATAGAATTGTACCCATGTGGTTCAAGACTCCCGTAGTGACCATGTCACACATTAGGAACATAGGGACACAGGAAGCTGCCTTATACTGAGTCAGACGCTTGTCCCATCTAGCCCAGTATTGTTGACACTGGCTGGCAGCAATGGCTCTCCAGGGTTTCAGGCATGAATTTTTCTAGCTCTACCTGGATGCCCTGAGGATTGAACCTGAGACCTTCGGCATGCAAAGTATGTGCTCTACCCACTGAGCTATGGCCCTGCCCCAGCCACAGGTGGTAAACTGTGGAGAATGCTGAATTTTTGTTGACACCTGGCATCGCAATTCATCCTCCAGCAGGGCCTTACTAGCCAAAACGTTGACTCCAGTGATGTTGCTAACTAAGGAAAGAAGCATTATGTTAAAATGTCATTTCCTAAAGTTCATCTTTTAAAGTTGGGAGGGAATGTGATGAGCATGGGTGCCAATGAAATAGTTCCCCATTTTAAAAGGTTTGAGGTCATTTTTAGGTTATTAACATCTAGATTTATCCTTCCATTTGGTCAGGGGTGCAGACACTACAGCCCTTTGAGGGGCAAATCACAAGTAGTAAAAAACCCCATACAATATTGCACTCCAAGTGTCTCAACAGATTCAAATTCAAAGAAATGCAGCACTTGTGGAATAAACTGGTGGGACAGTTTAAAGATCATTTTACAGAGCTGCCCTGAACTACACAGTATCAATGCTAAGCAAAGCTCTCTTCCCTCCTTCTTAGAATAAAGCCAGTAAGGCAAGAGAAAACAGGAGGTGCAAACCAACAGCAGTAACTCTGCCAGCATGAAGGAAACGTCTTGGTCTGGATAATTTCCTCATGTGTTTCCAGTGTGTGTGTGTGTGTGTGTGTGTGTAATGCATTTTATTGCTCATCTGCCATGCAGATCAAAAATGTTGGAGGGATTCCAAGTATTTCACACAGAAATCTCACACTCCAGGCTGGCTCCAACCCCAAAGCCTTCATTTCTTCACTTGAAATACTGCCCAGTGTTATTTTGGGATGTGACCTGATAGCGGAAGCCCACAGGGACTCCGAAACTATAACTGTTCCAGCTGCGATTGGTTGCCCAATTCAACCTTATGCCAGCAGGAGTTTGTTCATGCTGCTGGTGAATATGGAATCAGTTGCTAACACCACCTTTTCACACCAAAACAAAACCATGCCTGAAATCAAACAGCCCACAAAAAGGGAAGGCTAAGCAATGCTGCCTCCAAGATGAAACTGGAATTCCCAATACAGCCAAATACAAGACAACAGAATAGTCTCGGAACACACTGCAAGGGTTTGGCTGGGTGGTGGTGTTTTTTTTAAATGCAAGTACTAGAAAACCCATAGACTCCAGTATTATTAAGTCTGAATTAAAAGGTATCACATTTTGTTAACTTATTACACTAATCATCATGATCATGATCATGATCATGATCATCTAAGGATTTAGGCTGATTTTGGGGGCCAAGTTGCTCTAACACTAGAAAGGATTGACCATAATATACTCAAATACCTTCAACTTTGTAAGGTCAAACTGTGCCCACAATTCCTCCTATTATGATACAGACATCACTATATATATTTTTAGCTGTATATATCAAGATCTAACAAAAAAAGTCTATATCATAATGTGCTACTATGGGATTTTGTGGTGATGGAGAAGTCTTTGGCAATGACTGGCTAACTCACTCTAGAGGTGGAGCAAATGTCTCTGGCTGACTCAAATTCTAAAGAGGAACACAAAGACTTTGAGAAGGAGTACATGCATGGGCTTGGAAAACAGGAGCAAGGGCCTTGAAGTGAGGATTTGGGCTTCAAAGAGGGAGTGGTCCAAAGGAATGAGAAGGCTGGGGGCAAATAAATCTGATAAAAGAAAACTGGGAGAGACAATGGGCAGAAATGATAGCTGCATATAGCCAGGAGCAGCAGCCGTAAAGCATTCCAGATTGAAACAGCTAGCCTGATCTTTGGTGGCAAGATCCTAGCATATAGAGGTAACTCACTAAACAGGACTTACACAGAGTATGCACATGTTAGACAATATTCAGCTACAAGTGTTCCCCAACAGTACAAAGTGGTATAGAATCAGATACCCAGTGGCACAGAAGTCATGGAACATCTGACACTGACTTCTAACATTCACACTCATTCCAAACTGTTGCTTCACACCTTCAGGCTATATGGTATAAACAAGGCAATTTCTTGATAATGCCTCTACAGATCCAGGACTTTATGTGCATTGTGTTGCATTAGCTAGATTAGGATTCAAAAAGGTCGGAAATAGGATTTAAATGTCAGGAAATGTAATAAAGCATGTTATACTTGAAATAAAGCTAGTTCCAGATTCATAATAATCTGCTCATAATAATGAATCTGCTACTTTAAAAGTTTCTAAAAACTATATGCAGGCTTCCACATTTTCACTCACCATGCTTCACATGGTTAACATGCCACCACCCCTCTGGTGAGCATGACAAGTGACCAGCCTTCCTCCTAACCTTGAACCTGCAGAGATGGGCACGAATCATCCAGACAATTGTACAGCAATTCTGTCCCCTCACTCCCCTCCACCTCCCATCTTGAGATGAGGGCTGGTTGTTCTGGGCAACTGTGTGGCCAAGGCACCCGTGTGCCTTGGTCACACAGAGCCAAACACAGCCCCTCCCCCGTCTCCTGCTCTGTAGCACAAGAGGTGGTAGGGGGCTGCCATAGCTTGGCAGAAGCACTCTGAGCAGCAGCCAAGCCAACACACTTTCCTGAAAGGGCTGTAGGGGGGCTACTCGATATCTGCCAAGTAGGCAGGAAAGGGACAGCAACATGGCTACCACAATTTTGGGGTTGATTCCTGAGGCCACCATAAACTGTGGACCCTGCCTACACGAAAATATTTGGAGAAAACGCATATGTGTGCACGCACACCTGAAGCTACAGACTATCTCCAACAATCCTAGCTCTATTGCGTAAGCATGAACTTTTTACGGAGTAGATCAAGCCATTCAGCTCCTCTCATCTTCTACAAGAGGCTGTTCACGTGGACAAGCACTCATATTCCATTGCAACCAGAAGCATATTCAAGATGCCTTTGAATCGTAGCCTGTGCTAAGAATTTTGCCAATTTCTAACTTCAATTAAAATGCCTAGCCTTCATGGTTGTGGAGATACCTGCAATGGCAATGCCACTAATGCATAAGAAATGAGGCAGAACAGGAAAAAGACAAAGCTCATTTGAGATTCTTTTAACACATGCTTTTCAAGACCATCTTTTAGTCTCAAGGGCTAAACTACAGTAAGTGAACCTACTGAACAAGTTCAGTCTGGCATGTGCCGTGACCATGAAAGCAATATGCAGAATCCTACACTATACAATTCCCACCTCAATGACTTAGTTTACATGATTCTTCCCCAACCAGGTGCGCCCTCCAGATGCTTTGAACTACAACTCCCAGCATTCCAGACCATTAGCCATGCTGGCTGGGGCAGATGGGAGTTGAAGGCCAAAACATTTGGAGGGCGCCAGGTTGGAGAAGGGTGGTTTACATCTCCCCCCTGCATTACTTGGCAAACACTTCACACACTTTCAGTTTCCCAAATCTGCAACTGCGCTATGAGTTAAGTCTACCAATTTTAACAGAACCATGTGCAAGCAAGAATAAAGCTGGTTACTTTTTACCTCCTTAAAATGTATACAGCATCTGGAGGTTAAAAAAAAAAAGTCCCTAGAATCTTTGTGCAAAGTAATAATGCACTGAGGGCTCCTTTCTCTTTATGACAACATCTCCATCCAGTTTATATATGCATTAAATCACCTTTTAAAAAAGGAGGAGGGCACAAACTATGGAAGGAGCATTTGAATACATTCTCTCTCTCTCTTTCAACAGAGGGAACTCTCCATTTCTCCTCCCTCGCAATAGGAGTTTCCAGCTTCTCTACAGTGTATCTGTTCTGACATTGATTGCTTCAGGATGGAAACCAGAACATGTCGAGGGTTTTGAGGCTGAAAAAGGAAGCAAAAGCTCCTTCTTCTAGTCAGGCTTTAGACAAAACTGGTAGAAGCTGCTTGCTGTATCTGCAGTGCAGGGAAGAAGGGCTTGGAAAAGAGGCTCTGAGGAGGAGGAGCTTGAAGTGTGTGTGTGTCACACGAGAAATTTCACTATAATTGCAAAAAATAACCCATCTAAGCAAGTTATCATAGGGGAAAGAAAGAGAATGGACCGACTCTTCAGCTGTTTTGGTGAAACTAGGGACAGAAAAGGGAAGGGAGAAGAACTGCTGGTTTTACCACACTCCTTCAACTAAAGACCTTGAAAAAAAGGGGGGGGGGAAGCCAGCACTGCTACTGCAGCAGCCATTGATTTTTCAGAGGTCGATACTCCACTCCCACAGATCTGCTCAGTAGGCGCGTTAATCACATCCACTGCTTCTGCTCAACACCATTCCTCCCCTCACCCAGTTTTTTTTTAAAAAGAAATACCTATAAAAATACATCCCCAAAGCTTCAGCAGTATGTAGAGACTGATAAGTCTCATGTCCTTTCCCTTCGTTGTAAAGAGGAACACTAAGCTTGTGGTTGAAAGCACAAAGTAAAAGGGGAAAGCATCACGATTCATGCACTCAACAAGATGTCGCTGGAGGAAAAACCCACCATATGCAGGAAAGTCAGCATTCTTCTCCTCCTCCTTGGGGACAGTAGGAAATGGAACTCTCAGCCACCCTCCAAAAGCTAGTTTCTACTTAACCCTTCAAGGGTCCCTTACTTAAAAGCTAGTTGCAAAATACAGGGAATTGGCAAGGCATGTAATTTACACCAGTGTCAGAAATCCTCAGTATTTTGACTCTGTCTCGCCAAGAGTAGTTAAGAGCCTGGTGCCAGCAGCAATTCTTATCCAGCTGGCCTCTTGCAATGTTCTGAGAAAGCCTGCCAGGAGCAACCCAGACTTTCCCCAGCTCCAAGCCATTCTTTGCTATCCTCCACAGTGGCACTAGCACTGCCCTCTCAGATGACAGAGCTGTTGCCACCTATCACAAAGGAAATAAAGAGCTGGCTCAAGGTGGACAAGCTGCTTGTGTTACTGTTGTCTGCCAATACAAGCTAGGAAGGGGCCCATTAAGAGGAGGAAGAGAAAGCAAAGCGACAACCAGTAACCCAGTTGCACTGAGCAGCTTAATCCCCAGATTTCTAGGGGGTTAGGTCTGTGGCCCCTTGAAGACCAACAAATGTATTACAACATAAGCTTTCATAGACTACAGAATGTAAAAAATACAGACTGTGACAATCACATTGAAGTTTAAATGTACGTTAATGACACGGACACAGCTCCCTAGCATTTTAAGTTAAGGGAATCATATCCATGCTCTGAGCTGCAGGAAATGTTCAAAGACATCGAGGCTGTTTGCACTTAACAGCAGCAAATCATGGGCTAACTAACCCATGAGTTGCCACAGCACAGTACTGAGCGCATTGCACAGCCTTTTTGAATATTCAATCCCCAATCGGGATTGCTAGTGATATCCAAACCCAGACAGTATGACCTGGTTCTCATGTAACAACAACCCATCGGTTTAAAAACTGATAGGTTGTTGTGCACAAGCGGGAGAGAGCCTCTTCTGTTTTTACTCAGCAACCAAGGATCGGCTCTTGCTGAGCATGGCATCCAAACCCAGACCACTGGACAAGCCAGTGGTTAACTCATGGTTTGTTGCTGGCTGGGGAATGCTGCAAGTTGTAGGACTTTTTTCATTCTAAACGTGCATAGAATTACACCTTTATCCAATCAAATTGCTCACATCCATTCTGATTTGGATGCCACTATTAACACAATGCCAATTACGGAAGTGTTCAATGTCTAATTTCATGGGATCCGTTTCAAATACTATTGCCAGAGGAAGTGGACAAACGCATTCAACCACTTGCCTGACTGACCCTTACTTAAGGGTAGTGGGAAGACAATTGAGCCAAATGTTATTCAGTATAATTAAGGAGACTTTTCTGCATAGAGAGCTGCCGGCCTCATCACTGGACCCATCCAATGAAATTTTTTTTAAAGACTAATTGAAACTCCCGTATTGAAGTGATTGGGCAGGCAGTGGTGAGGCATCTCCAAGGTTCCTTGGAAGAAAGAGATATTCTTGACCTATTTTTAGTCAGAACAGAGACCACCTTAGTGACACAGATGGACAATCTTTCTCTATAGCTCAACAAGGGGAGCAGGACTCTGTTGGTGCAGACTTTCAGCCTCATGTGATACTCTTGACCATCAAATCCTTCTGGGCAGCCCAGAGCAATACGGGCTTGGAGGTAGTGTTCTTTAGCTGCTAAGATTCCATCTAACCAAATAGTGCCGGAGGATAGTATAAGGAGACTACAACTCTACCCCATGGAATTTATCCTGCAGTGTATGAAAAAGTTTCATTTTGCCCTCATTTTTAAAAAATCGTGTATATAAAACCATGGAGAGTTTTTATCTGTTTTGGACTGATCAGTATTCTAATGACACCCAATTCTACTTTCCATTGTGGAAGATATAGGAAGAGCACCTAGTTCTTTGAACAAGTGCTTGGACACCATTACAGGTTGGTTGAGGGCTGAGATTCGAATCCAGACAATAGACTGTTGACAATAGACAATAGACTCCCTCCCAGAGGGAGATGCAGGACTATTGTGGACAACACATTCTTCCAAAAGAGGAGATTCAGTCATGGGGGGGTTCCTACTTTTGTACTTGATTCACACTATCATCTCAGCTGTTAAACCAGCTGCCACCCCTTCCCTTGGATCAGGATCTTGCTTTCGTTTGTCATGCAGTGATAAACACCCACTTGGAATACTGCAACACTCAAGACACCAGGTTGCCCTTGAAAATGGTTTGGAAGCCTCAGCTAGGGCAGACTGCTTGAATTTGTATGTGTTTTTGTGTGTGTTCTTTTACAGTTGTAAAGAGATGTGACTATATTACCTTTGTCTTAGTGCAGCAGAACTGGCTGCCTATTAGCTTTGGAGCCTTATGTAACTTGCTGGTCCTCGCCCTTATAAAGAACTTAATGGCTTGGGTCCCAAATACCTTAGTGAAGAGATATGATACATAATAGGAGAAGAAATACTCCAAGTCATCTGGCGGGGGCTTGTTCACTTTTTATACTAGTGAGTACAAAGAGGCTTTAGAGTAGGGCTTCTTCTATTGTGTGATCCCACTCTACAGAACTCTCCCCCCCCCCCTGCCCTGCCACACATATGACATTAGATTGCCACCTTCCTTGTGTAGCTTCCACTGTCAGGTAAAAACTTGCTTCTTTTTGCCAAGGCATTTGCTGAGGTTCACACAGTTTGCTGGCCTTGTGTTTTACACTGCTGTTTGCTGGATTTTAGGGTGATTTTATTGTTTTTTATAAAAGATTTTATTGAATGCTTCGCTGGAAAGGCAACAGAAATTTTATAAATAAAAAATGATTGCTTGGAGGGGGGATATGCAGTTGCTATGGTAATAGCTTTTGCTGTCTTCACTATTCTTTCAATACAAGTGGGGACCTGCGAAAAATGTCACAGTGCATGGGTCATACTACTTTTTTCCTCTTTTTTTTTACACTACCCCTTGACTTTATTATAAATCAACAAATGACATTTTAAAAAGCAGAGCCCATGAAAATTGGGGAGGGAAGGTAGAATTGGGCTCAGAGGACGTCTGCCCTCTCGCGGCTTAAAAGACATGGGTTTTGTAAGTGGGAAGTATAGGCTTAGAAGAGGCATGCCTCAAAGTCCATGTCCTCTCTGAGGCAGGGATGGGCAGAAGGTAGGCCTCCAGATGTTTGGGACCAAATCCCAGAAGCCCCTCCCAGTATGGCCAATTGTCAGGAATTAGGAGCTGAAGTCCAAAGCATCTGGAAATCTGCTTTATGCCTACACCCGCTCTAAGTCCAATGTCGCCACCTCCTTGACCTCATAATCCATTGAAGTGTGAAGGGGCAGTCGCTAGCATATGAAGCTGTATGGAATTCATTTGCCTCTTCCATTTTATCTTGGCTGGTTTGTGCACACCTAGCCCTCTTTGGTTGGGGGCATATTATATTCAAATGACTTACAATGTGATCATCCTGCTACATAGGAGAATACTGCATCATGTTTGGATCTTGTCTGTTTCATGCTGACTAGATGGATCTTCCAAGGCCACAGAACTGAAAACTGCTGGCCTTGATGGAGCAGGTTAGTTGAGAAGCAGCAGCCATATTCCCAAGACATCCTCTATGTAACTATGGTAACCAGCCTATTGCTGCACATCGGACATATGCCAAGCTAATTATTAGCCATAGGAGGTCAGAGGTGTCTAGGTAAGTCATTTATAGCTATATCACTTTTTACCATTCAAAGTTTTAGGAACATCTTCATTCCTGGTAAAGAAAACCAGACATCACCATCCTACAATACACATGTAGTTCCCTTATCCTTCCTAAAATTCTTGAATAAAGGAAATAGGTAGTGCTAAACCATAACACTGCATAAAGTGTCCTTGTAGTCCAAAACATCTGGCAGGCACCAGGTTGGGGAAGCCTGCTCTATTGCATGTCCAACCCATCAGCCCCAACCAGCATAGCCAATGGTCAGGAATGCTGGAAGTTGTAGTCCAAAACAACTGGAGAGCACCATGTTGGGAAAGGCTGCAGTACGTGTAGGCTTTGCTTAAAATGTTATTAAATTTAGACAAACCTAGCTATTATAATGACAGTTTACTACAGTTGACATTTACTAAACAAAATTCCAAATTTGGAATTAGACATTTGGCCAATATGGAATTTGGGGACACTGTTTTACAGTGGTTCCAACCCTATTAGCTGAATATTCCCAGAAGGTGCTGCTGAAGAACTATTGCTTGGCCCCATGGCCTTTGAGGTTCCTCGAAGCTCTACTTGTCCCTTATGCTGATTAACATCTATATGAAGCTGTTGGAAGATATCATTTTGAGTTGGGTTTCATCGTGTTGATATTCTGCTCTAGCTCTCCTTTCATCAGATGCCATGGAGGATGTGGAAGTCTTAAACCATTGCCTAGATGCAGGGAGGGATTGATGTGGGTGAACAGACTGAGGCTCAATCCAGACAAGACAGAGGTCTTATTAGTCAGGAGACAATCTAACCCAAGATTAGGGGTACAACCTGTTTCGATGATGCAGCACTCCTTCTGAAGGATCAGGTACGCAGGTTGGGGGTGTTCCTGGATCCAGCACTGTTCCTGTGGGATCAGGTGGCAGTGATGGCCAGCTTCAGCTGGAGTACAACTGTGCCTCTTCTTGGGGAAGGAAGATCTGGATACAGTAATCCATGTTTTAATCACCTTCCGCTTAGATTACAATAACAAACTCTACGTGGGGCTGCCCCTGAAAAATGTTCAGACTAGCAAAATGTGATGGCTAGACTTTTTGTCTAGAACATAATTTGGAGACCACATTATAAATGGACCTGGATCAACTTCAATAGTTTTCATTTTGTTTCCAGGTATAACTCAAGGTGCTGTTTTTGACCTACAAACAAAGCCCTAAAATTTAGGGCCTAAATGGTTTCGGCCAGGGTATCTGAAGGACTGCCTCCTGCAATATGAACCTGTTTGTTTGTTTGTTAAATTTGTGGATCGCCCATCTGGCCAGCAAACCGGCCACTCTGGGCGATGTACAGCATAATAAAATACGGAATAAAATACATTTAAAACAGTATAAAATTTTAAAACCTTAGCCCACCCCATATTTCCGCCTGAACAGTCATGTTTTTAGTGAGTGGCGGAAGCTCAGCAGAGAGGGGGGGCATGGCGGAGGTCACTGGGGAGAGAGCTCCACAGTATGGGGGCCGCCACAGAAAAGACCCTCTTCCTAGTCCCCACCAGTCTAGCTGCTCTGGCTGAAGGGACAAGGAGAAGGCTGTCTGTGGCAGATCTTGTTGAGCAGCCTTCTTGGTGTTGCTGGAGATGCTCCTTGAGATAAACTGGACCAGAGCCGTATAGGGTTTTAAAGGTATAAAATTTATTCATTTATAAATAAATAAATAAATAAATAAAAAATAAATAAAACCAACACCTTGAATTCAGCTTGGCAAGCAACTGGTAGCCAGTGCAGCTCCTTGAGCAATGGAGTGATGTGATCCCACCGGCGGCTGCCTTTAACCAGGCGAGCCGCTGCGTTCTGTACCAGTTGTAGCTTCCGAACCGTCTTCCAGGGTAACCCCACGTAGAGCGCATTACAGTAGTCTAGGCGAGAGGAGACCAAGGCATGAACCACTGATAGGAGAAGATGATTAGGAAGGTAGGGGCGCAGCTGCCGTATCAGATGGATACAGCGCCGCCCAGCTCACAGCTGACACCTGAGCCTCCACGGACAGCTGGGAGTCTAAAATGACCCCCAAGCTGCGGACCTGGTCCTTCAGGGGAAGATGTACCCCATTCAGCACAGGTCAACATCCCCTAACCTCCCCTTGTCCCCCCACCAGAAGTACCTCAGTCTTGTCGGGGTTCAGTTTCAGCATGTTCCTTCCCATCCAGCCACCCACTGACTCCAGGCACTTGGCCGAGGGTCTGAAGCCTCCTCCCCAAGAGCTACACTCTGGTAGCTTCCAGAGAGGAAGGACCGAAACCACTGCAATACAGTGCCTCCCATGCCCAACCCCTCCAGGCGGTCCAGGAGGATACCGTGGTCAACGATATCAAAAGCCACTGAGAGATCGAGGAAGACTAGAAAGGAGCATTCGCCCCTATCCAAAGCCCTCCTCATATCATATCCAACCTATCCATATATACAACCAGAGGAGGCTCTGTTATACACCCACCACCTAGAGAGGCTAGGTTGGTGGGTACTCAGGACAGGGTCATTTCAGTAGCACTGTCCCAATTGTGGAAGTGCTTCTTGCAACATTGAAGGTGGTCCCTGAACTTGCTGATCACATGGCCGATTCCCATTGACTGGTGAAACATGAAATGTATCTGAGAATCACCTCCAAAGGGAAGTAAGGCAGGCTCCCTGGTTACTTTATTTTAGACCTTTTTGTTCTATCAGTTTTTTTAATGCTGTTTGATATTGTTTTATCTTCCTCTGTAACTTTGCCTTTAATTGTAGAATTTATTTATGCTCCTGTTTTATTATGTGACTTTTTTTAATGGTATTCTTATTGTATAACCTGGGCACTGGTTAGGTGAAGGGTGCGATTCATAAAAATATTAAATAAATTAAAAAATGAAGTTTAAAATTAGATTTCTATCCACCTCTTTTACACTCCTCTTCCTCTTACCCTGGCTGTTCTTGGATTATAGCAAGCAAACACTCATTGCAATGTACAGTCGCAGTGCGCTGATTTTGTTTGTTTATATGGGCCAAGCAACACTGCCACTCTGGCTCTTCCAATTCAGTGGTTATACAAGATTAAGGAACAGCCACTCTTGGGAATCCAAGTTCAGAATTGGGTATCCTCTAGCAGTTTTCTGATTAAATACCAGCCTGCCCTGCTTACAGAAGCTGGGCTCAAAGCAGAACAAGAAAGAAATGACAGCACTGTTTAGAGCGCATGCGCCTGTTGTCTAATCAGTTCCTTTCCAAGTCGCAGCTGGCTTCATATTTCAGTTAATTTTCTAACTGAAAATGTTCCTAAGAAAACAAAAGCTCCCATCAGGGGAATCTGTAACGTATACAGGCAGGAAGCCATGCCGAGCCACCAATGACTAGAATAGAAACAGGAAACGGGCCCTGGATCGAGCATAGAGCGATCTGCTGCAAACACAGCCTCCTGCACGAAGCACAGGGACAGCAAACTGCATCAGTGGCTCCGAGCAGCATGATTTATAAGGCAGGCACTGATTGGCTGCCCCTTCGGCATTCCGCGCTGCTTGGAACGGCCATGACTGACACAGCAGTGGGGGGTGGGGAATTTCCTTCCGAGCACCAGGTTAGACTCACTTAGTTCAGAAGTGGGAGCCAGGGGAGTGCCACATGGACAAATAGCAGCTCAGTTCCAAGAAACAGGTTATACCCAGAAATCATGTCACTGGAATGACGTGAAGATTCCTAGCAAGAGATTTGCTAGTGGCTTTAGAACACACTGTTCAAACGCATAAAGGCTACTTGTGTGTTGTCATTTTTATTAAAGCTGAGAAAGGGATTGGGCTCCAGAGAAATAAAAAATAAAGAGGTGGGTAGTCACATGCATAGTTTGTTTTGCTATTAGTCTTTCCATGCAAATGAGCAGAGTGATTCAACAGCCAGGTCTTATAGGAGCCTTTCTGCCAGAACAATTTGGAAGGCACTGATCCTTCAAATGCCATATGGATCTCTGGCACTGTGTACTGTGGGACCATTTAGAGCAGTGCCTAGACAAGTTATAATTAGCAAGCAGATATTATTTTCCCATGAATTTATGAACGGCTGGGCCCAGTTCCACACTATGAATTGAGGAAAAGGGAGAGCACAGAACCACATTAAGAAGCTTATTTTGTCCATGTCGGGTAACCTGAGCAATGCACACAATTCATAGCTCAAATACAAATTTGCAGAGAGCAGGTCTCCTCTAGCCCAGCCTAACATATCGGTTAGCATAACATAACATAGCAGTTATCCATGCTCTGGTAACCTCTTGTTTGGATTACTGCAATGCATTATACGTGGGGCTGCCTTTGAAAACGGTCCGGAAACTTCAGCTGGTCCAAAATAGGGCAGCGAGATTGTTAATGGGGACTGGCCGATGTGAACATACTATGCCAGTGCTTTCTCATCTGCACTGGCTGCCAGTCTGTTTCCAGGCCCAATTCAAAGTGCTGGTACTAACATTCAAAGCCCTAAACGGCTTGGGGCCAGGGTATCTGAAGGATCGTGTCCTCCCATATGTACCTGCCCGGACACTAAGATCTTCCTTAGCGGTCCTTCTCCGAGAGCCCTTGCCAAAGGAAGTGAGGCAGGTGGCTACCAGGAGGAGGGCCTTTTCTACTGTGGCACCCCAGTTGTGGAATGAGCTCCCCAAAGAGGCTCGCCTGGCGCCTACTTTGTACTCTTTCCGGCGCCATGTGAAGACTTTTCTATTCTCCCAGGCATTTTAATCATCTTAATTATTTTAATCTTGTAGCTGTTTTTAACTCCGCTGCTAGCTCTGCTGTTTGTTTTTAATCTGTGGTTTTAAGTTGTATATTAATTTTATATTGTATTTATGGTTTTTAACTGTTGTAAACCGCCCAGAGAGCTTCAGCTATTGGGCGGTATAAAAATGTATTAAATAAATAAATATGGCTTTTTCACAGAATGTCTAGGTGTCAACAAAACCACATGATCACAAGTATACTATCTCCTCTGGTTATCCTCAAAAGAATTTGCTTTTCCTTTTAACAGGAGCAAGCTTGAAATGGCTGAGGACATACCAGTTTTATTCAATAAATCTTTTAAGCATAAAATAACAGTGCCAATGCATCCAGTAATCCATACGATGGGAAATGGGTTGGCATGTCGGAGTTATGCTTGATACACAAAGGCTGGTCAATCTGGGTGGACTGCTATTTATTTATTTATTTATTATATTTATACCCCGCCTTTTTTCCTGCAAGGAACCCAAGGCAGCTTACATAATCCTCCTCTTTCTCTCCATTTTATCTTCACAACAACCCTGTGAGGTAGGTTAGGCTGAGAGTCAGTGGCTGGCCCAAAGTCACCCAGTGAGTTTCATGGCTTAGCGGGGACTAGAACCCGGATCTCCTGAGTCCCAGTCCAACACTCTTAACCACTACGCCTCACTGGCTCTCTCCCATTTTGAACTTGAGGCACACAGTTTCTTTTGCAACCACTGGAGGTGAACGATTGCTGATTATTTATGGCTGGGATACTTTATGCACTTGTATTTGCCTTGCTATGGGTATACCATGATTCTGTGCAAATACATGCAGAGTGTGGTATTGGATGAAAACCAACTTCAAGACACTCCCTTTTAAAAAGGGGGGGCAAGCACTGAGTCCTTACAACACCAATGACAAGATGGAAAGTGCTTGAGCAATGGGTGGCGAAACCTCAGAGGCTAAGTTGAGTGACTGAAATTTCCAGTGGCCATGGGTAGGACTTCAGGGCCCTGCATAGTTTCTTGCTCACCCGCATGGCAACCAGAATTATTAAAATAAGCAAAGTTATGCGAATATGTGGAGTCTGCATAATTTATACCAGTTCTATGCGTTGGCAATTTGGTTGTATTGACTGTCTTAATAGATCAGCGCCTGCTGTTTGTGGGTGCTGGAGATGTAAAAGGTACAAGAAGTGAAAGTGCCTTTATCTTCAAATGACTGTGGTGAAAGATAAGCCTACAACTTTTTTTTCTTCATGTTCTCAATCTGCCAAGATGTAGGTGAGATGAGATCAGTTATGCTTAGCCTGCCACTCATTTACCGTATATGCTTTATTATATGCTTCAAGCAGAGATACAATCAATCCTGAGTTCTAGGATTCCAAAGGCTAGGTCTATAACAGCCTTCCCCAAGCTGGTGCCCTTCAGACATTTTGGACTACAACTCCCATCAGCCCTAGGCAGCATGGCCAATGGTCAGGAATGCTGAGAGTTGTAGTCCAAAATATCTGGAGGGCACCAGGTTAGGGAAGGTTGGTGTACAGGGATGGTTGTTGGGTTTCAACCAATTTTATTTGAAGACACTTCACTATATGCATAAACTGTTCTTTATAACCAGAGAGCTTTGCTCAGTACAAGGTACCACTTACCACTATAGCATCTGAAGAAGGGCTCACCACAGATTCCAAACCCTTGTGGGACAGAAGTTCCTGGCCTGCTAGGATGCTTTAATAGTGGGTAGAGAAGTCACAGTCTCTCAAGTCCAAGATCTGGGTTTGCTCCTTGTTATGGGACAGGCTTATGGTTTGTATTCCCATCTGTGAAGTGAGGAGCAGGCTAATGCCTGGGTAAGATATGCAAGAGGCCTATCTGCATAAAGCCCAGTGCCTTAGCATCTGAAGATAAAGGTGAGCTTTGATACACACAGATGATTAACTCAAGATGTCCATGAGAATCCATATGCTCTTGAGGCATAGGGGTCCACGACGTATACAGGCCAATGTATACTATGGTTAAGGCAAGCAGACCAGATCACTGGCCAGAAACTCCCATCTAGCACTAAAATTCTGCTCAATGGGGAGCAGAAGAATAGCCTAGAGTTGTAGTAAGGGCTATATCAGTGTTCCCCAACCTTGGGTCTCCAGATGTTTTTGGCCTACAACTCCCAGCATGCCCCAGCCAGCTATGGGGCATGCTGGGAGTTGTAGGCCAAAAACATCTGGGGACCCAAGGTTGGAGAACACTGGGCTATATTGAGAAGGTGTGAGGCTTGAATATGAGCAAGTTCCCAGTGGTGCCACATCATAACACTATTTAGATCTTTATAGGGTATAGTGTATAGTGAAGTAGATCTTTATAGTGTAGCATTCCACTAAACTACAGTATCAGGTCTGAAGTCCCAAAAGACAAGGCAATTGTTTCAGTCCATGTCAGTGAAGGCTTATTATAGGGGTGGGGGAGGAAGATCAGCAAGCACGCCAGTCAAGCTGTTGCTGAGTAGTAAGTAACTGATGTTTCCATGCATAGTTGCTAAGAGAGTTGCCCGGGTATGACATGACTGGGGGAAGAGTTACACAGTTGTTATGGACTATAGCAGGTATGTCACAATTCCTGCATTTGAGACTATTTTGTTACACTGTTGGTGGATCACTTTTGGCTGAATACAGGACACCAAATAGTTTGCACCAATGCAACAGACGCACAGCCACCACAGTTCTTAACTAGAGCTCAAGAAGGGGCTTTTTAGCGAGTCCAAATTCAGACTTCAATTAACTAAGAGAGCCAACACATTCCCAGAGCAGCCTCACAATCCTCCTTCAAGAACTAAACATGATTTCAAAGTATCAGATGCCTATCTGCCATGTCTTGGTGTTCAGCTGCCAAGCTTGAATACAGAAGGAAAAACCACTTCAAATATTAATTAACAAGATTTATCCACACCTGAACATTACTGGGGAGTCTCCTAGAGAACACGAGGAGATACCCACCCCAAATTCTTCACAATACTAATGTGGTTCAATACAACAGGGATTATTTGCTTCTACACACTTAACACACTATGCTTTGGCCTTCTACAGACAAGATTATATTTAGTGCGATTCTAATGTAAATGAATTTGAAGGAGACTTCATACTAATTTTTCAAACTATTACCTAGGCAGCTTATTTGGATACAGTGTTGCTTTAAATAGCATTATCAACAGAGTCCAGAGCAGGTAACATTTAAACTGGTGGTTACATAGAGTTAGCACAGCCGAAGTCCACCATCGTTTTTCAAATCTTTTCCTTAGAGTTACATTTGAAGTTTAACAGTACTGTATACTTTACTGTGGTTTGGGACATGGCTTAGTACAGTGTTCTCCAACCTTGGGTCCCCAGATGTTTTTGGCCTGGGAGTTGTAGGCCAAAAACATCTGGGGACCCAAGGTTGGAGAACACTGGCTTAGTAGGACAGCATGTCCACTGTCATGATAACTTCAGCACCAAAATCAGCAAACCAGAAGAGGGCATCTATTCAGCAAGTACAGAATTAGTATTAGACTAGAGATAGTTTCCTCATGCTGAAAATGAGAGCATCTACATGTACAATGAGTAATAGAAGAGATGATTCAAAGAAAATAAATTGATGTGGGTTAGGTACAGGGGTAGACATTTTGTTCTACCAACATGGCTGTATCAGTAATGTCAAGATGAGCCACAAATGCATATCTATTTCCAGCAGGAGCTGGAAGCCCCTAGTTCAAATCACACCTCAGCCATCCCTAATTTGGACTCTTACTGGTTTCTAGGCTTTGGACCTTTATGCCTTTTTTTTTTAATGTCTATGCAACAAAAGGCATGAAATACTTAATAAACACACAGTCACATTGCTTAACCATGGTTAAGCGACTTGAGGTAACTGCAAGATTGCACCCTCCTTCCCCCATGCTTGCTCCTTTCTGGAATACAAATTCCTCCTGCCCTGTATCACTGTTAAGCGTCATATCAGCACCAATGATCATCACAGCTTGTGTAGTACAGAGGGCAAGAGACTGAACCATGAATCACAAAGCTCCTGGTTCAAATCCTGCCTTTACTAGTGGATTGCCTCAATCCAGCTTCACCTCCCTCACCCAGTCCTTATGTGAGGATAATAATAAACACAGTCTTCCAGGGCTGCAGTAAGAATTGCTACGAGATAACACCAAGAACTTGGAACATCCTGAAGCAAAACATAAATGCTGTTGTCTATAATTTGTAAGGGTGCCTAATAGATACAAGGCACAGTGCATTAAAAGGAGCACGTTGAAACCAGTCCTCAAATTTCAACTTTTAAAGCTAGTTTCCAGTTCTGGTTAAGTGGAAGCCAGACTTAGCTGCAGACAATATTGGTGCCAATGCAATGCTTAACCACTATTAAAAAAAGAAGAGTGAAATTTGGACTCCCAAAGAGAGGGGGAGTGTGTGATCCTAATGCAAACTCCCAACTGCTTAGCCATGGTTAAGAAATCAGAAATGTTATTATGTACACCAGGCTTTTAAAAAACATTTCAATTATTCTATTGAATAACTGCCCCAAGTTTTTATTAGTTTTGTTATATTATTCAGTGATTTTAGCCAACTTGAAAGGCAAGTTAGAAATGTTTTAAGCTACCAGTATGAAAGCCAAGGTTCTCAGAATGAGGGATATATTGGCCAACCAACAGTCAGAAGCATGGGTCCAGTGGATCAACAAGAGGAAGTAACAACTTTTGTTGGTCTCTATGCAACATCACCACTCTGCCGTGAGGTAGTCAACACCGTAATGGTAGTTTTTGGAACACAGATTTGTGAAGTTAGAAGTGTTGCATCATTGTACAGCCTGAGCAATCCACAGTCCCTTTTTTTTGCATACTCAGACCGACAATATTCGTCTGGTTGTAAAATCACATGCCGCTCAGTATCATAGAAGTGGAGCCAGGAAAGGAAACATGAAAACCTGTCAGGACACCCCATTCTTCTACCAGAAATCTAAGGAGTAGTAGTCCTGGTCTCTACACAAATCAAACCATAGCAATTAAAAAAACACACACAAAAAAAAACACTTCACCACATTAACTAGTGCATCTGATCATTTATATTAGAACTATTATGTGTCAATATGGCAATTAGGAGACTGTTCTTCATTCCTGACAAAGACATTTTCATCATATTTTGAGCTGTGGCAAAGTTATTCCAGCCTAGGAAACACCATCACCTTATATTTTACTGTATGTATACTGCTAACAGATGATATCATCACTCAAAAAGCTAGGGGCTCCTAGAACACTGCTGACCAAATAAACTCTTCCTTTAAATTAGAGCAACAAGACATGCTTGTGTCAAATCCAGCCCTTTGAGAGGTGCCAGGCTAGAGCTGAAGAGAGGCTCGGTTGGTGGCAACGAGGAGGAGGGCCTTCTCGGTGGTAGCCCCCCAGTTATGGAATCAGCTCCCCACTGAGACCCGCCTGGCGCCAACCTTACTATCTTTTCGGCACCAGGTTAAGACTTCCCTCTATGCCAAGGCATTTAGTTAGGAGCTTGGAATAGCACGGAGGGGATTGTCACCTGTAGGCTCAGTTTTATTGGCTTTTGTATTGTTATTTTAAACTGTGTTTTTAAATTTGGTTTTTAATTTTTTAAACTATTTTGTATGTTTTTTATTGTTGTTTTTATGTATAGAGTGTTGTGAACCGCCCAAAGAGCTTCGGCTGTGGGGCGGTATATAAATGAAATAAATGAAATGAAATGTGGTGAAAGTAGCATTTATGGCAACAAAATATGTTGGCAGGTGAGTCACTTTAAGTAGCATTTATGGCAACAAAATATGCTGGCAGGTGAGTCGCTTTAAGTAGCATTTATGGCAACAAAACATGCTGCTTTTTGGTATGTATTCCCCCCCCCCCCCCCGAAATGTAATTAAAAAATTAAATTAAAAAAAAACACATGCTGGCAGGTTGTTCACTTTAGGTAATGCAGGTTGGGTTGCTGCCACACCCACTCTTCTCAAGAGTGGTCCTTCCGAAAAAAACAGGGTTTTAAATACAAGGAACTGATTAGAATACTGAAAGTTGTCAAGATGAACAAACGAGTGTATAAAGCAAAACAGGAAATTGCAAAATATTCAGTTCTAGTCATAACCATGAAGCCCTAATCCAGGAGTTTCCCTGACTTGCTGGGGTACAGTTTCCCCCAAAGCCTGATCACAAATATCCAAGTGCTTGTTCAGTGATATGCTCTTGGGGTTTTCTAGAATTGCTGCTGAAGTATAATGCCTCTGCCAGCATTTTAGGCAAACTCACTTTGGGCTGTGCTATGTCTGTACTGCACCGTTCAGCGCAGCAGGGCTTCCAATCCAACTGAGCAGGACTAAGAGAAAACCAGAGACAAGGCCCAGCTCATGGCTACTGAACAGGTCAACTTTAATATGGCTGTGCACAGGATACAGAGCACAACCTGCAAGTGGCATTTTCTAAGGGCTATTCATACTATGCAAAGGTAGTTGGCAGCAATGAAAATTAAAGATGTTCCAGTGAGTCAAATTCCAGCAAAACAGACCAACTCTACCTATTTACTATTTAAATTTATAGTCTTCTCCATAAGGCTCAGAGCAGATTAATGAAAGCAAAGGACAGGAGTAGGGGGGAAGGGGGAGAAGGAAGGCCGAAGTGAGAATGTCTTCAGACTAACAATTACTGAAAACCCTGCACCTTTTCTCCCAACTTCACCAGAGCCCCAAAAGCCAACCCAAAACAGGTAGGCCTTAACAGCACAATGAAGTTGCTTCTCACCTCCAAATGTAGGGGAAACAATACTAAATTGACCTATTTGCCATTTTAGCCTGTGCATGAAAAGTTAGACAAATTCAGTGTGTGCAACAGAAAACTGAGCATTCCATTTTTAAGAGGTCTCGGATTGGGGATGTGGTTTTTCAGCCACTCTTGGGAATCCAAGGTTTTTAAAAACACTGACGCAACATTTTCATCTACAACTCAAGGGCTCTGTGGAGGTGGGTGTGTGGGGAAATAGTCCTTCATATACGAAACCGCCAGATGTGAACCTGGCCATGACAAAAGATTTTTGGTTAGGAAATTAGGTGCTCAAGTTAGAGCAGAGGCCTTCAATTAGTGGGTCATGCCCTGACTTCAGGTGGGTCACACCAGCAGCATCATTTCCTTTTCTGTACTTCTTTTGGGTTAAAATTAAAGAAATGGAATGAGAGAGTGAAAGAAAGGCAGAGAGAAAGCTGGACATACTAAGCGGGTCCTGCATGCAGCCTTCCACAATCCTACTTGCCATCCTCGCCATGGCAAGCCTCACCATCCCCACCAGACTGGATCTGGAGAGGGGACAGACATATTTGCCTCAATTGTGCTGAGCTTCAGAGGGCTTCAAAGCGCAACACAACAACTACAGGGAGGATTCCTGCCCCACTCAGCAGCTCCAAGCTGAAGAGGAAGCTGGAGCTGACCATTTTGGTAGTGGGTTGCAGAGGCACTCCCGAGATGCGCCTTTACCAACCACACAAAGCCCTGCCTTTCTGGCCAGAGGGAAAGGGACACATTTGGGAGGTGGATGGCAAAGGCACTTCAAGCACCCAAACAAACCCCAGTGCCAAGCTGGGAGCTGGAGGGAAGGGGCAGACAGGGTCCTTGAAGTTACACTGGGCTTCATAGGAACATTGGAAGCTGCCTTATACTAGGTCAGAACATGGGTCCATCTAGCCCAGTATTGTTGACACTTGACTGGCAGCGGCTCTCCAGGGTTTCAGGCAGGATTCCTTCTGCATTAAAAGCATGTGCTCTACCACTGAGCTACAGCCCCAACTTCCAAGACCCTCTTGATGCCCACAACCACGGGACCCTGTCAGCCCCCTTTTCCAGTGCCAAACTTATAGCTGGGGGGGAAGGGAGCAGGGCACTGCCCTAAGCTCTCACAGCGGTACAGCATGAAGTCAGGAACCAACAGCCCAAACCTACGCATGTCTACTTGGAAGTCAATCCCACCAAGTTCAGTAGGGCTCACTCCCAGGTAAGCATGCACAGGACTGCAATTACATGGGAGTAAGCCCCACTGCACACAGTGGGATTGACTTCTGAGCAGATGTGCATAGGATTGCACTAGAAGGGAGAGCCAAAGTCCTGACAGCTAGTAGTTTGGGCTTGGTTACCAATGTCTGACAAAATTTGTGGGCACCTGGTCTTGTGGTGCTTTGTGCTCTAAAATCTGAAGAACCTGAAGACTGCGGAGTTGGAGAATGCAAGATGCTGCCAACTCAGTCAAAAGAAGCCAGATGGAAAATCCCAATCCCTAATAGATAGTAACACTTTAAAGCATCTAAGGACTTCCATCTGTCCAAGTCTTGTCACACAGATAAGCAGGGATGGGGACTCAGACTCGAGGACTCGACTCGTGAGTCGGACTGAGTCCCCCCTCTGACTCGACTCGGACTCGAGTCCCAATATTTTTAATGGGACTCGAGACTCGACTCGGGACTCGAGACCAAGGACTCATCAACATCCCTGGGCTGTTGACGAGTCTTCTGGCTGTGCCAGAAGGAGCGCGATCACCGATGAAGAGCGCATGGAAGCGAGGCGTGCCGCTGCTCTGCCACAATGGACAGCTACCAGGAGCGCAGCCCCAACAATGTGTTGAGATTTATTTTGATTGATGTGTTGTTGTGGGGGGTTTGGGTTAGGGTCAGACATTTTGGGTTTGGCTGCCTCCGCCTGCCTGTTTGGGGTTCCCAGCCTCCTCTGCCTGCCTGGTCTCTTCTTGACCTGACCTTCTAATAAGCCCACCCTTAAAGAAGCTGAACTCCAGCTGTTTCTGTAGGTTTATCCACAGAAACTTGAAAACGTGCTTACTTTGCTCTGCACAGGAGTCAGCCTGCTAGAAGCAACTTAATTCCAACAATTACCAAAGCACTGACTGGAAGAATTCATGGAGTCACCACACAACTTAATGAAACTGCTTCCCCCTATCCCAGCTCAGCATCAGAGCAATTTCTTCAGTCACTTTAACTGCAAAATGTAGGGAAAGCAAAGACCCAAAGTCTAGTCAAATGGAAGAGATAGAACGATGTGACATGAAGGAGAACAGCTCAAGGTGGAAGAGAGAACACTTCCTCTTTGATAAAGGTCTGAGGAGTCGACCCCTGCCCCACTCCCCCAGTAGCGGTGTTAACAGCAATCGTATTTTCATTTCACACAAGGCGTGATTTGACTCTACAGCTTGCCTCACTTTGGGGTGGGAGGAGGAGAACTACATTCTATACTACTCATGAGTATGTATTTTTTATTAATACGACTTTTACTGAACTGTTGCATGTTGACTTCCTCTTTAAAGGGGCATCTAATAAATCTTGTAAACATATAGTAAGTGCAGTTTCTGCCATGCACCAAGTTCTTTGGCATTTTGTTCATGCAACTGCAAATTTGAGAGGCGCATTACTCTGAAAGCCAAACACTCGAGCAGAAGTGGAAGCAACCAATTCTAGGTCAGCAGCTCAAACTCCCCTTTGAGCCCGCTGGGGGCAGTCTCTTGAGGACAGACTTGGCACTGGGCCAAGGCACTAAATAGCTTTTCCAAACACTACGAAAAGGCTGTCCTTTCAGGAACAGGGAAAAGCTGTACATATGAAGTCATTAGCCTACTAATTATTCTCCTCGTGAGACACACAAGTTATAGCAATAGCCATAAATAGGCAGCTCTATGTACGATCTATTACATCACCTGCTACTGCATGCTGATGGGCACCACAATGAATTGGGACCACCACTAAAAAGTGAATCCCACATTAATCACACTTAAGATTAGTGTTCGACTGAAATAATATGGGTAAGTATCTAATAAGTGGCTGGAGGACACTCGGGGCTTAGAGGCAATAGCTGACCAGCATCTGAAGGTAGAAAGCAAATTTTCCCATCTGCAGAAAATCAGGTCAGTCTTGTTGACTTCATCAACTGGTTGATTTCAGAAGCCACTAGAAGCAGCTAAATCAGCAGCAAAAAATTACACTTACAACACAGCAGCAATTTCCACTAGAATACAACATGTGTTGACAGAGTTTACTACAAGCCTAAGAGATAGCAAAGTCAGAGATTTCAACTCGTATAAGCTTATATGTTTCAGGAAATTTTCTTGGAATGTTTGGAATTGGATTTTCAGGGTTCCACATTACATGGAAGTCCTCCTTTTCCATTTCCACCTGGAACACACCACACACAATGAGTATCCTAACGTGCCTCTAATATCTTATCCTAAGCCATTTTTAAGACTTGGCCCCTGGACTCACCGGCAAGCTAGAGGGTCTTGACTGAAGATTCAAATTCACATCTTCTTGCCCTTTACTGGAAGCCATTGAGGCAGCAGATGATGCTTGGGACCCAAATGAGTCTTGCGATAACTCCTAGAATGCAAGAGACCAGTCCAATGAAAAATCAAAACAGGAAAGCTATTTTATGCTCACTCTGGCTTACAGCACTGACCATAACAAGTGAAGAACTCTTGTGCCTCCAATACTCGGCTCCAATCAACTACCTCAAATTATGGCTATAGTTTCATAACAACTGTCAATAGGAGCATGAATTGTAGGAGCATGAATTGTTGCATTTGAATCATGAATGGAAGATCACAATAGCAATTCTTATGACCCACTAAAGTGACAGTGTAAGCACATTCACAAATTCAGTCTTTTTCCTGTGACTGCTACAGTTACAGGATTGTTAACTGCCCTGGAAAAGCACCTAAGGAGCAAACTACCCAAGCTGCAGCCAACCAAGCACAGTTGCATACACAGATCGAGTGAGCCAGTTGCAGGTGGCAAGTGCCCCCAGCTTTGCATCTTCCTTTTGACTTAAGGGTATTGGTCCTTTAAGACAAGAGGCAATCAGATGCCTCTAGCACCAGCTAGTGGACACCCCAAAGTGCCTTGCTGTGCTCCCCAGATGAGCAATACAGCAGGGGCTCTTGGGCAGCTCTGTCTCTGGCAAAGCGATAGGGAGAGAGAATGCAAAGGCCAGCAGCCTCCACAACTACTCTACATTTCTTGCTACTTGAAAACATGGTAGGCGCTCACACAGTTAGCTCACTCACCCATAACCCACTTCCTCTCCCTACCAGTGAGACAAAGTGGAGAAAACACCTCTGTCCAGATCTTTCCACACCTCTGGCCTTAAACTGAAGGCATGAAGAGAGACCCAAGACAGACATTAGTCTCAACCATGCAGGAAAACTGCCATGCAGAGGTGCTAGCCTTCCTCAGCTCTCTCTGTGCTTTCCAAGGTCAGCAGCATCGGGCTCCACAAGACACATACAAGGAAGTCTGAGGTAGAAGAGAGCTCCTTAGGCTCCTATTTCATTTTCCTTCCACATGGTTTTACATTTGTTCAAAAATAAACACACACCCCACTCATTACCTCTCCCCTCTTCAGTATCTGTGCACTGAGCAGCTTAGTTTTTACCTGCTACATCTGCATTCCATGTAACCAAAAGTCCTATCTTTGAGAGCCAGTGAGGAATAGTGGATAGAATATTAACTAGATTCAAATCCCCACTCCACGCCATGAAGAAGAGTGGGTGACCTTTGGCCAGTTACTATCTTTCAGCCTAACCTGCCTCACAGGGTTGTTTGTAAGAATGAAATGGGAGTGGGGAGGAAGAGGAGAAAAAGAGAACCATGTATGCTGTTTTGAACTCCTTAGAGGAAAGGTGGGATATGAATGTAATAATATATCGAATTCAGGCCATCCATGTGCTGTGGCATCCCAAATATCTGACAACCCCTATTTTATGCAGTCACGGACAGCAAAAGAAGGTGCTTTACTCAGCCCTGGTGGGCAGCATACATGGCTAAAGAGCTGTGTTTGGCTTGCTGTGTTGTGCAGGTCTGACCCAACTGGAGTTTACAGCTAACAGTTCTCAAGGTTTTAAAACATCTTGGTGGTCACGTGGGCCCTTGCCATTCCACATGTATCTTTACCTTCGCATTAAAAGCGGAGTCTACACAAATCTGAAACGGCTACAACTGAGTCAAATCAGTTAGCGTCACTGCACTCTTTTCCTAAGAGACAAACCTAATTTGTTCTGAGGCTTGCTGTCTAAAAACAGGGCAGCACATGGAAGACATCCTACCTGTGGAGGTGGGAAGCGCTGCTGAGAATACGCCGACTGCTGCTGCGACTGAGACTGAGGATAAGATGCCGGCTGTTGGGAAAGCGCCGAGGTAGCAGACTGCTGAGCTTGCTGCTGCTGGTAGGGTGACTGTGACTGCTGCTGAGAGTAGGGGGGCTGACTCTGTGGATGCTGCTGCTGGGCAGCGGCCGGCTGCTGAGGATACGGAGATGGAGACTGCTGATGTGGCGGTTGCGACTGCTGCTGGGAATAGGGGGGCTGGGATGACTGAAGCTGTGGCGGCTGAGACTGAGTTTGTTGTTGCTGATAAGAAGGCTGAGCGTGCGGGGTCTGAGACGGTGGCTGCTGGGCATATGAGGGCTGCTGCTGTTGCTGGGGATGAGGACTCTGCTGGTTGTAATAGGGAGTCTGGCTCTGTTGCCCATATCCACTAGGGCCCTGCTGTCCATATGGAGGGATCTGCACGAGGGAGAAAATGCAAGAGACAAAAGAAGAGTAGCAGATCAGGAAGGTGCTGAACAAAGAACTAAAGCTCAGAGAGAAGCATCCAACAAATAACTCCTGGAAGTACTGTAAAGACCACTACCACTGGTGGTTAAAGTACAATGCAAAAACCAAAACAAAAAACCACAGCACACTTTTTTGTTGTTGTCTATCTAGTACAGCCTCACCCAACCTGGGGCCCTCCAGATATGCTGGAACCACAACTCTCATCATCCCCAGCCAGCATGACAGGCTGATCTAGTGGGACCACTACATCATAAAAGAACATCAGATATTCTTGTTTATTACACTGGGATGTGGATACTTATTTTACACAAAACAGTAAATGTTTATCATATTTCAGGTTTTAAACATCTATTCTTAGTTTATGAAAGTAAGCATAAAATTCACGTGGAGCACACTTTCAAGGTTTTCATTTCTCTTTACCTGCTGTGCATAAGAGACGCTGCCCATTGCAGTTTGCGTCCTGCTTAGAGTTCCCATTGGGTATCTCTGGGGAGTCTGTGGCCCATATGGCTGTCCTGGATATCCATGGCCTTGCTGTTGCCCTGACTGAGGTCCCTGCTGTTGTGTGTATAGGTTGTTTCCTCCATAAGGCTGAGGTCTCATCTTCCCCATCTGATCCATTGGGCTGGATGGCTAGGAAATAAAGTAGCAATATTTGTTATAATATATTCATATGAAACTATCCAAATGATATAATCTCTTACTCATGAAGGACTGTCATACCAGTTAAAAACACGCACACGCATGCATGGCAAAAGCGAAACACACTTTTTACTACCAAAAAAATAAATAAACTGCCAACCAATTAAAATTCGCCATCAAACTAAGAAAGCAGAAGAAAAGCCAATTCTTGGTCAACTGGGACATAGGCATCATAGTATGTTACTATGCGCTCTGTGGAAAATGTATACCTCTAGAGCAGGGCTCTTCAACCTTGGGTCCCCAGATGTTGCTGGACTACAGCTCCCAGAATCCCTTGCTATTAGCCATGTTGGCTGGGTATGCTGGGAGCTGTAGGCCAGCAACATCTGGGGACCCAGGGTTGGAGAGCCCTGCACTAGAGGAAGTTACCTTACTAGAATAATATGGCTGGAAGTTTAGAATTACGAATTTTTCTTTGAAATAAAAATATATTCTGGACTTTTTCCTATTTTTCCAGCACTGAAAGTCAAGGAGCTTCTGAGATCATGAAAGCAGCTGCATCCCACAAGGGAGAGAAGATGAGCTAAGCAACAATGCAGATGTTGCTCTTGCAACCCCCTTATTAAATTATTCTGTACAAAGGTAACCTCTGACTATCATCATCATCACTCTGGCGTTTACAGTCCTACAAGATAACTGAAATAGTTGCACTGGGGAGGCAGGGAGGGGTCTTTACCTGAATTACTCAAAGCAATCTTCCTGCTGCATTCAATCAGACAGGTTTCTACTCAAAATAACCATTGCCTGTAAGTTCACAACAGTACAAACACTCAGTTCTATTTAGGTGGTCAGCGCATTGTAAGCAGAGGCACACTTGCTAATTCAGGAAGAACTTACAAGTAGTATACATAAATCCAAAGCAAAAGCAAATCCTAAAGCAGAATTATGTTTACTGAATCTTGGCTACCACTGATATCTAGCCACCACTGTCAGTCAAGTTGCTCCTTCCTCAGGCTTCCGAAGAAGTATTTAAGTTCAATCCTCTTTCCTATTAAGCAGGTATTACCATCCTCATCTTTTCGACATTCAAGAGGTCTATAAGTTTGCCAACAAACTGGCACAGCATTCCAGTGTTCTCTTAGATGTGGTTCAGTATTCTAGGTCACTAAAAGTATATGACTGCATATCAAAGACAGAAAACAGAGCAACTTTTCCATTTGACTAAAAGGTAAATTTAGGGATCTGAAAAGCAAATTAAGAAACCAGGATTGCTCCTGCAAGTTTTGCGGCACATGACCCAGCAAACTGTGGGTTAATTAACCCACAATTTGCCAGTGTTGCATGTGAATGGGCTTAATATCTCAACCAGTGGGGTTGGGAGGGGCATCCTCTACCAACACCATCTTGCTTGCTTTCAATCTGGAAAAGCAATATGCAGTATGGAAACAAGTATATATCCTATAGAACATCCAAATTCCTTGTAAATGTTTTACAAATGTATACTGTAAAAACCTAATGTTATACGGGAAATTATTTGATTTCTGAAGGTCTATTAACTAAGTTTTGATCGTGTATAATGGCAAATTGCTATGATACAATAAAGTTGTTTGTTTGTTGTTGATGGAAACCTGTACGTACAAGTTCTGGTTTGAATGGAAGGTGGGGCTGCGGGTGGGGGAGAAGGGGTCACAAGGTTTACAGATGTGAAAGTTTGGTTCATAACTGCAGCAATAACATGTGTTGGCCCTTCCTCAGATCTTCCATCACAGTCCACCACTCTCTTGCACCAGAGTTCACTATTCTCAAAAATTCCAAGCAAGTTTGAAAATAACGTTTATCGCTATACTTTGAGGTGAGAACAGCTGTCAGAGCTGAATATAGTCTCCAATATTATACAAGAGATAGAAGCTGCTATTGGGTGGAAAATGTGATACCGGCTCATTTGCAAGAATACTTCTACATGAAACCACTGGGAGAGGTAATCCGGAGGTGTGGGCTGAGGTGTCATCAATATGCAGATGACACCCAGCTCTCTCTCTCCTTTTCATCTAATCCAGGTGAGGCAGTGGCTGTTCTGAATCAGTGCCTGGGCATGGTAATGGACTGGATGAGGGCTAATAAACTGAGACTCAATCCAGATAAGATGGAGGTACTGTAAGTGGGTGGTTCGTCTGCCCGGCTAAGTGATATTCAACCAGTTTTGGATGGGGTTGCACTCCCCCTGAAGAATCAGGTTCGTAGTTTGGGGGTGCTCTTGGATCCACAACTGTCACTCGAGGCACGGAACACCTTTTATCAGATTAGGCTAATATACCAACTACATCCTTATCTGGACAGAGATAGCCTAGCTACAGTTATCCATACTCTGGTAACCTCTTGTTTGGATTACTACAATGCGTTATACGTGGGGCTGCCTTTGAAAATGGTCCGGAAACTTCAGCTGGTCCAAAATAGAGCAGCAAGGTTATTAATGGGGACTGGCCGACGTGAACATACTATGCCAGTGCTTTCTCATCTGCACTGGCTGCCAATCTGTTTCCGGGCCCAATTCAAAGTGCTGGTACTAACATTCAAAGCCCTAAACGGCTTGGGGCCAGGGTATCTGAAGGATCATCTCCTCCCATATGTACCTGCCCGGACACTAAGATCTTTGTCAGCAGTCCTTCTCCGAGAGCCCCTGCCAAAGGATGTGAGGCAGGTGGCTACCAGGAGAAGGGCCTTTTCTGCTGTGGCACCCCAGTTGTGGAATGAGCTCCCCAAAGAAGCTCGCCTGGCGCCTACATTGTACTCTTTCCGGTGCCAGGTGAAGACTTTTCTATTCTCCCAGGCATTTTAATCATCTTAATCATCTTAATCTAGTAGTTGTTTTTAACTGTTATTATAATTTGAACTGCTGCTGCTAGCTTTGCTGTCTGTTTTTAATCTGTGGTTTAAAATTTTATATTTATAGTGTATTGTATTTTATGATTTTAACTGTTGTAAACCCCCCAGAGAGCTTTGGCTATTGGGCGGTATAAAAATGTATTAAATAAATAAATAAAGAAGAATACTTCAGGATAAAATAAGAAAATACCAAACCCTGACTGTAAGGAGCTGTTGATTCTTTTCTGGACTGACATGGGAAATCCTTTCAAAGAGGAAACCACAGGAATAGATTACCATGATTACACTTCAAACACTAAAGGGCCTTCCACAGACACACATAAGGGAGGAAGGCGCTGCTCCTTGATCACTGAAACCCTGACCCCCTGCTTACAACTCACCTACATTCAAAGAAATTGGAAGCATTCTCAGAATTGCTGGTTCCACAGTTCTTTCCAAATATCCAAATCAGAACAAAATGAGAGTACTGACCATCACACAAATCCTCAAAGTTACTCCCCTTGCACACAGCTGCTAATCTGTCCCAATGGGTCAAATACATGTCTACATTCCATAAAGAGCAAAGGAACCAAATTCTATACCTTTCGCAAGACAAAAGGGTGTAAACTGAAGCAACACTGGAGAGAGTGCAATTAACCTGTGAAATGCCACTTGCACTCAGGCACAAGAGGCAGCCTAAATAATTTAGAAGAGGCCTTACTCTCTTCCTCCTCCACCCCAGCCCGGAGCAATGCACTTTAACACACACACAAACAGAGCAGGTTAAACTTTCTACACTGAGGCATAACTCTCCAAGCACAATGCAGCCTCTTCTAAAAGAGGTACCGTTTTTTGTTAGGGCCAATTTATATAACCATCAAGCACACAGAAGATGCTGGAAATCTGGTTTAAAGCAAAAGAGTGCATTCGTCCTCTACCTGTGGTGAGCCTTACACATACAGGTGCCACTTTACATAGGATCTTTTAGAGACTTACCAAAAGCTCCCTGAAACATGGGTTAGCAGCAGCATGCTAAAGCATGGCTGGCTAGGGAATGCTGGGAGTTCCAGGACATTTTTCTGTCTAAACATGCATAGGATTGTGCCCTTAATTCCCCATCCCCAATCCACATTTGCACAGTAGTCAAAGAATAGTCAGTAGCTGCCTGGTCATATAGCTTTTAGCCGTATAACTGGCAGCACCATTACTTTTTGAGGGTGAGTGATCTCAAAACAGTTGGTTTTCTGGATGCGAAAGCCAGCTGATAGTGCCACAAATCCAGTTTCTGAAAGCGAAAGAAAGCAAAGAGGCACTAATACACTTCATTGTTAAGATAATAGTCAGTACTACACTTAATTGTAGAAACAGGGACAGAAAACAAGAATCCTGAAGCACTTTTAAAATGGCTGTGTGCGTTAAGGCAGAAGTAGAATCATGTCCCCTGGATTACGAAGAAAATGAAAAACCCACCCCAGGTCTGGAATTTATTCCTGACTGGATTTGTCATCTGATTTATAATAAAAAAAATAGAAAGATTTTTTTAAAAAAGAAAAAAAAAGAGTCTTGCTGGCTCTTTAATGGAGAGAAGCACTAATTGATTCCCACAGTAATTAACCTGCATTTTACCTCAGAGTGTGCTAGTTAAGGAAGTCAGCACAGCTATTTATAACTCATCTCAAATTGAGGGCAGACTGCCTAAAATCTAACACATCCCAGCTGTACTCCTGTTTGAACTGGGGCCAAGGGAATTTTTTAAAGCAATCTTGGCACTGAATGAATGACACCAACACTATGAGAGCACGAGTGGTTGTGTTGTGGTGACGTAGCAGCGGAGGTGGAATGGGAAGGGGGGCAGTGTACTGTAATCCCTCTCCCGCCTGCTCTAAGTTCACAGGCCCCAACCCTACGAGTCCCTGTGTACAGTAAAGCCAGGAACCACCCACTGAGAGTTAAACACAGGAAACGTCTTTTCCTCTAAACGCCTTTAAGTGAGAAGCACATGGCTAATCTGCATAAAAGCAAAGCCATACCACCCCTGCCAGGAAGGTTAGCGCTTAGTAATCTCTGACCAGGAGGGCTGGCTGCCTCGGAGAACTTGGACCTGCGCCTGATAACCCAGAAAGAGCGGAGAGAACAGATGGGTAAGGACCCCAAGCAGCAACAGCAATGGGTCACGTGACTCTCCACATGGCCTTGAAAGCACAAACTATTGTTTGGCGGCTGGGCTCCTGTACAAAGACGGCAAGACTGCTTCCTATGCAATTCAAGGAGAAGCAGCAGCTGTTCCTGCAGCTTCTGCTATTGGACCCTGCCACGCTCAAACTAGTCAAGAGGACAGAGACTACTGAACCCCTGGGACCTGGAAGCCACCAAACGGATGAAAGCTCTCACCAACAACACACAGATTTAATGCAGCTTGGCAAATGCACAGATGCAGCCTCCATCAGCTCCCCACAGCTGAATCCAGATGGGATCATGGACAAATGAAAGGAAGAAATTAGATTTCTGCTCAAAAAAGAAAGAAGTCTTGTTGTGTTTATAGAACAGGGAAGACATTATTTCAGGGGTTGTTTTTGTTTTTAAAGGTATCTGGGGTTCCAGAGAAACAACCAAGTAACTTTTTAGGTTCACACTGTCAGGTTTAAAAACGAGAACAACGTTAAAAGCACACCCAAAAAAGCACACAGACATTGATTAATAAGGTAAACTACCCATTCTTTCTCATGAATCATTCCCTTCCAAACAAGGACTCCTAAACTGAGCTGAGCCATGGCAGCCACAGTTCTGCCAATTTATTATGTGAAGCTCAATCCACACACAACTATGAAAGGGAGGTGGGATTTTTCCAATGTGAATGGTTGGTTGGGAAGTAGATAAGGCTAATGCAGTTTCTGTCAACTAGGGATAGATGGATCAGTCAATTTCCAGTCTGTGACACTTTTGCATGTGTCCACTACAAATCCATCTAGTCCCATTTCTACATTAATTGAGCTTGTTTTCTAAATCCACATGAAAATCTGCATGTAAATACGCATTTTTGAAGGGTGTTTTTTCTCCACACATGCCTTTTCAAAGGCATTTCATGCTTTTTTAAGGCTAAGAACTGCATCAAAAAATCCAAGAAGCGCAAAATCCAATGGATAGCTATATTCTGATCCACACATTAGTCAAGGGGGTACACATCAGGTCATTTCATATCAGAATTTGCAAAGATAAAACTCCTCAAGCATCCCTAGTCTCAACTGCTATTTTCTAGGCTTAGCAATAGCAGTAGCAGAAGCAAAAGGGAGAGTACTCAACAGTAGCAACAGCAATGACAGGATGAAGTTATATCAGAGGTTCTCAAACTGTGGTCTGAAAGCTCCATTCAGGTTGTGGAAGAGTAGAGAATGACCCGGTTCACACAAATAACCCATGGTTTGTTAAGCATGAGTTGTTTGTGAGCACACCAGAGTGAGCTTGTTGGTTCCCACCCACTTGCCCGATTTCAATTAACAACCCAAGAAAACCCCATTCCTGAGTTGTTTTGTGATGTGTGAACCCTTAAACAACCCAGCATTAACCCATGGTTTGTTGTTGGGTTAAAAGTGAAAGCTAAAGTAGTGAGCAGTCAAGAGGCAGTGCACTCCCACACCCCCACACCAATTCCTGGGTAAAACAACCCAGGAGTTGGCCATGACATGCGAACCAGGTCAATACTTGCACTTGACCCTATATTTGACTGATTATTTTTCTGAACACAAATCAACCCAGTTCTGACCAGGACTGATTTATCAAGTGGACTAACAAGGGCTTGATCCATAATTTTCATAGTGTTGTGTTGGTGCCGTCAACTAGTTTTTCTCTAAACATTTACTAGTTAATGGGGCCCTTCTCAGAGGCCTGAGGTAGGGCCCAGGAACATGATAGCAGTGCTGAACCAACCACCGCCCCCTTAAAATAAGAGTTGTGCTTTGATTTGTAGAAGAAAAAGGTTAAGTGGTCCACCAAGACCCCCAGCAATTTTTAAGTGGTCTGTGGGGAAAACAAGTTTGACAACTGCTGGTCTATATAATAAAATGGGGGGGGGGGGGGGAGAGAAGAGAAAACAAGAATGAAAGACATTTCAGAAGCAGAGGTGGTTAGAGATCTAATACAATACCTGAAATTTAAGAACTCATGCAAAGAGGGGGCTTTCTAACAAACTGGATTACGTCTGTGTATGAATAAAAACGAACAGTTCTGAAGGAAAAAAAATCAATTCTTTGTTTTTAGATGCATGCATGTTTCACAGCAGGCACCATCTTAGAAGATGTATTCCTTCTCTTTCACAAAACAGAATGCCTCTTCCACAATAGTGTGTACCACCCTCAGGTTTTATAAGTACCGTACCTGGTTATTATTTTAAAACTAACAAGTTATTTTTTAACTTACTGCCTGATTAAACAGGGGAAGATTTTAAAGAATGATTAAAGGAATTTTAATCAAAGGAATCAATGAAAATAAACTGAATGTTGTAGCTCTTTCCTTCATTGGTCATGTATGCTTACAGAGGACCAAGTCAATTACCACCAGTGATAATGGGAGTCAGTGGTTGTGAATAGTCTCTTATAGGAATCAGTATAAGAGGCAACAAGACACCAACATGTTTGATTGTGCCAATGGTTCTTTACCACTGGTAGCATAGGTTTTTCCTATGAACCACAGTAGTTGTATCTGCTGCAGCTGCCATGCCTGGGTGTTTTGTAAAAGGCACATGTAATACTGATGTTATGATTATGGGACAGGGGAGCGGGGGCAAGAAGGAGATCATATACAAAAGACCAAAGTATCTGAACCACAGCCATGTGAGTTTGTTGATAAAATATGCAGGGCCCTTTGCAATTTCTTCCTGTCTAATGAATAAAAGTCTGGGATGATTGTCTAGACATGCAATAATAAAAAAAGGGGTGATTAACAGAAGGCCTTTCAAATGATTACAGTTAAACTTCAGCCAGATTTCACAACCAAAAACTTAAGCACAGGAGTACGGCAGTTCAACCATTCTACTCCTGCAGTCCAAATGACATCACCAAGCACATTAGCAGTTTTATGAAACCCCCACTTTTCCAAGTTCACTCACCTCAACCTTCAGTAGCTTCCTGTCAATATGTCTACATAGCCAAGTGGATATGTACCCACCCCAAAACATCAACCAGCCCTTGTATGCAAAAGGAAAATCCTCTCAAGTCACTAGGGATCAGGAAAGGAAGGAGAGACTGCAGCTAGCTGCTTACATTTTATCACTGTAGGAGGAAAGATCCTATGTGGAAAAGTGAAGCAATGGAAGGGCAGGTCTTCAGTTCACCACACAAGATAAATACCATGGATTGCTAGCGTGGCTGTGGATCAAGGTGGTGTACTCCTGTTCTTTGACCAGAAAAATGGCTGACTGTATGATCTTAGAACTGAGAAATTTAGCCGACTTTAACATCCTGCTCTCATGTTGCCGATTGCCTCTGGAGGAAACAGACAAAGAGGATTGGTTGTATGCCAGTCATGGCATTAATGGAGCAAATGGGTTGGTGAGACAGTGGGACATTAAAGCAAGGGGCTGGAGATAGGGAAGTACTAAAGGCAACTACTGAGTCCAAAAGGAGTGAGCAGAAGCAAAAGAGGAGACAAGTGCAGGCCAGAAGAGGCACTAGGGTCAACAAGAAGGTATACAGTGTTGAACACTGGAATTCTCTCTCAGACATGCCAATGGTCAAAGCAGAAATGTTAGACTAGCAATTCTTAGAGAAGATGAGACTGAAAGAATAGCAATGGGTAAGGGAAGGAGTCAATCCAAAATATGTAAACCAAAGTCAGGGGGAGAGAAAGCAGGAGGCAGCTCTGTCAGAGGTTATCACAGCGTAAGTGTTGGAGTCACCAAGGAGCAGAGCGAGAATGTTTCACAGAAGGAAAGGCAAACCAAGCAACAAGGCCTGACATGAAGGTTGAGAGCGAGCCAGGGGGACAATACAATACAGCAACACAGAGATGCAAAAAGGAACTCTGAAGGCTGAGTAGCAATGGAAGGGTAGACACCTGGCAGTGATTCAGCAATGCTCTCACCATTACTTTTGGGGCAATATACAAAGGAGGAGAGAAGCAACAATTGTGGGGGGGGGGGGGACTGGTGTTTCAATAGGCGCACGGTACTGAAGAAATCACAGAGGGTAAGTGCTTTCAGAGCGAGGCAGCTCTGTTGGCAGAAGGAATTTAGAACAGGGGCAGGCAGACTTCAGGCTTGCAAAATCTTTCTTACTAGAAGGAGATCCAGCAACTGGAAGCAGGGGCAAAAGGCATACACTTAAAAGAATTCAGAGCACAGGAACTTACCGGTAACTGAGCTCACAGTCTTTCACACAACAATTGATTCTTGCCCCCACTTTCTATTCGCTTTCATGATTCCTGTGGTAACTCATGATTATCCCTGATGCTCAAGACTGGCAACCAGCAGAGTCAACACCGGGCTAGGCAGAAAAGGAGACAGAGCACTAGATGCACAGCCCAACATGGCAACAACTAGTTCCACCCTCTCCCAAAGTAAGAGGGCAGAGAAAGCCTAAGCCTCAGAACTGGTTGCTGGGGAGGTGACCACCACCTCAATAATTAGCTGCAAGGCCTGGCTGCTCTCATATTCCCATTTGTTGGGTGGCAGATCCAAGAAGAGAGGTACTATAATAAAGAAGACACTACTAGTCAAGGCTCTATACAAGGACTCCCCAAATCTGGATACTGTCCCTGCTCACACTTTTAATTCACATCCAGTCAAGGCAAGCAGCTCCAGAAAGAAGCTAGCAACAAACTGGAATCATTAATGGAATGTGTATTTGTAAAACGCTATAATTAAAAAGATTTTACTACCTTGGAATTAAAACACTTCCTTACTGCTCGTTGAGGTCCTTACAATTTACAGATCACAGCTCAAATCAGCTTTATTACAGAGTGTCTGTAGTAAATAATACCAGGGGGGTGGGAATCTATCTCCAATTGGCCTGCAAGTGTGACGACAAGTAATGCCAGCTCAGAGCCAATTTAACTCCAGTATCTTAAAAGCTTGGTATTGCTACTCTTGGAACGTCCCACATGAAGTAGTGGCATGAGTACTGGAGAAAACCTAACAAAAATTCTTCTTCATGTGCTTTAAAATGGTATACAACAGCAAAGGCTTATATTTGTAGCAAGAAGCTTGTACCAGCCATCTACACGTCAGATCAGAAGGATTAATTGGGCTGCTTATAAAAGCAAAGTTAGCAACACCAGTTGTTGTTCAGCAAGGGGAGAGAGAAAGCACACAAGCTGCAGATGAGTAGATATTGAAATTCATATTATGCCAGTGCCAAGGGGAAGGGAGGAACAGCAGAGGCTGCAAACCTTTCAGTAGTTTAAGAACAAGTATAGCAAGAAACCATACTACTAAGAGGCAGGGCCAATTTTACTCTTATGATAGCAAATCTTGAAGCACAGCTCTCCTACTGATTTTCAGACATCATGTATCGTACCTAGTAACAGCCTTTTTTCTGGATAAGCATATACAGTCATGCCTTGGATTGAGAGCATAATCCGTTCCGGAAATGTGCTTGTAATCCAAAACACTCTTATATCAAAACGAAATCCCCCCAAAAAAATTTGTACAGAGATTTTTAATTTAAGCCATACTACAGTACTTGTATTGCAAGACGTCGCTTGTATATCAAGTAAAAAAAATTAAATAAATATTTTAAAATTTGCTTGTCTTGCAAAACACTCTCAAACCAAGTTACTTGCAATCCAAGGTATTACTGTATTGGTTGCATTCAGATGTCATTGTAAATAATGACCATGGTTTATCATGACAGGAACAAGCCTAGCCTCACACGTCCTCCTCCTGCAGAACTGTGAAGATGATGCAAAAGCTTTTGCTTCCATTTTTTATTAACCACAGCTTGTTGTGTCATCTGATCCTGACAAATTGTGGTTAATCTTAACTATAGTTTATTACACAGGTGGCTTGTTTCAAACGAACTATAGTTAACCACAGTTTGTTAGCGGTTAATCTAAAATGGCTGCTTTCACATCCCATGCCAGATGATGACACTTGTCTTTGCTGGTGCTGCAACAGACAGCCATCAAGTCATAGCTCTGTAGACACTACATAATACTTTCAGTACTTTTAAGTGCTCAAAGTGCTTCACATACATTTCAATATCCCTTGCAACAACTATGAAAGGCCATTATTTCTATATTACAGATTGGGAGGAGGACACTGCTCAGGCAAAGCGAGAGAAAGTCACTAGTGAGTTCAAGGCTGAGCTGCAAACCTGAATCGGTGTACTTCAGCTCCCAAATCAAACTCTTAACTGCCATTATATCAGCTGCTACACAGATTTGAGGTCCTGAAGAAATGTGATTGTTTGCAATTCTATGTTCTGTTTACACTGGTACGGTACTTTCTTTTGGGGCAGTGACCAGAGCACCAATATTTTGATATTCATTCTTTCAATTCAGAGCCGACCACGTGTTTCAAAAGAGTCTCAGGGAATCTTTAATTATTTTGTATTGTAAGATATTGTACTATTATAATATAGCACTTTTATTGTTAGGTAGCTTTTCATATTCTGATATTTCAATTGTTTTGTTATATTAGCAGACACTGTTGGCTCCCTTTTGGAAGGAAGTTTCGTACAAACATTATACTGAACGTTGTTGTGAGGATAAAATGGAGAGGAGGAAGAGGATTATGTAAGCCACCTTGGGTTCCTTGCAGGAAAAAAAGGCGGGGTATAAATATAATAAAACAAATAAATAAAATGCTATTACAACACACGTGTGCGCACACAGTTTTGACATCAGTTTTCTTTTCACTAGCTTTAGCCATCAGCTCGAAAGAATGGGAATAGCCAAAGTCAACCTCGAGTCCTCCACAAAAACCGGAACTTTCATTTTATCCCCAGAGCAAAGATAGTATGTGATCCTGGTGGCCAGAGTTAAGATACACTTTTAAAGGAAAGATCATTCCAAATGTGATCTAAGCATCCAGTAACCAGGCACCCTTTAAATCGGAAGTGACTTAAAGTGCAGTGGCTGCATATTGGTGGTGGGTGGGGCCAAGGCCAAAAGTGGGCAGGGTTACCCAATTCACATCCGTCCATCCACCAATCCCCGTTCAGTAACCCAAAGCCTGCACTACCACCCCTGCTACTCAGCAGGAAAATGCCTTGAGCTGCCAGTGGAGGAAGAAAGCTCTATTTTCCTCCACTGGCAACTTGTTTGGCTTCTCTGCTGTATGATGAGTAAAGGCTTTCCTTTCTCACCATGGAAATGCAGCAAGATGCGGGCGGGGGGGGGACACACCACTCTCTTCCTCCAACAGCAGTTTACTGTTGGGGGCGGGGTGTGTGTGTGAGGGGGCAGGGCTCGAGATTCCCTACCCTTGCTTTAAATCAGGGCTCTCCAACCTTGGGTCCCCAGATGTTGCTGGCCTACAGCTCCCAGCATACCCAGCCAGCATGTCTAATGGCAAGGGATTCTGGGAGCTGTAGTCCAGCAACATCTGAGGACCAAGGTTGGAGAGCCCTGCTTTAAATGAACTAGCAGAGGGAACAAAAAATGATGTTTGCTGTTATCAATGGATATCTCATCCCCAAACTACATAACTACCAGATAAGACACCATCATGCACAGATATTACGGTAACTAGACTAGGGAAGTTTGGGGAGAATTTCTCCCTACCAAATTAGCAAGCATCACCTAAGCTCAATGCAGTTCCACTTAAGACCTTAAAACCAACACTTTTAAAGCAGTGTGTTCCAGTCAACAGGGACAGCCCACACCTTTCATTCAAATGCCATTGCAGTGCAAATCCCACCTGAGTGAGTTTGGAAAAGTCTCACTCTCTGATCTGTAAAATGAAAAAGTGACCTAATGCAAGGACAGACAAAACAGAAACAGTAAAGCATTCTGCACTGGACAATTGCTTAATACAGCACAACAAGATCTGCAGACTGTGTGACAAGTTGGGAGACTTACCCAATACTATACGAAATCTGTGGAAATATTTGCCATACTGATTTTTAATAGTTAAAATCCTGTTCTAGAGAAAGATATGTCTAGCTTGGTATACCCGTTTAATTATTTACATCAAGTTAATAAATACCAGTTATTTCTCTTAGTGCTATTCAGGGTACACAGTCCTTCTGGACTAAAATTCACCAATCATCATTCATGTAGCATGACTTACAAGACAAGTATAAAAGAAAGGCTGCCTATAGCTATGACTTCCCATCATACAGCTGTGTAAGGTTGATAGGAAGGCAATGGGCAACACTTTGGGGTGTATTTAAGGCCCAGTCACCCCATGATCGTAAGACTTCTAGACCAGTGTTCTTCGACTGTGGGTCCCCAGATGTTTTTGGCCTACAACTCCCAGCATGCCCCAGCCAGCTATGGGGCATGCTGGGAGTTGTAGGCCAAAAACATCTGGGGACCCACAGTCGAAGAACACTGTTCTAGACAACTGGTTGGTCAAAGCAATAGTCATGAAGTGCATTCCCAGCACCTTTCCCTACAGAGGTTCATGCTACAATAAGTGTGCCACCCCAAAGAGTAGCTGAACTTAAGAGACTCCCACCCAATATGAACAAATCATGTGTTCTGTTATTGATTTCCTACCATCAACTGCAAGATGTATTCCCCAAGTAATACCTTCTTGACTTTATAATTGCTTCCACCCCACACCAAATCAGGGTAAAGCAAATATTTGCCTTATTAGGTCAAGTGTTTAAACAAGGCACAATTCATCCAAATTCACTCTATTTCTGAGGTTTAGTGGTGAGTGCTGTTGCTTAAGTAGCCAAAATAGCACCACCAGCGCATAGGAGGGAGGTATCAGCAGGCTTGGAGAAACCCTGAGGTGTGTAAAACTACCAAAAGCAGCCCAATGAGGACCAAGTATGCCCAGCGGCCACAGAATGCCGAGGGGGGCCACAGAAAAATGGATGGATCTTCCTCTTGCATTAATATTGTATGTGATAGACAATGGAGCAAGATCCAGCCCAGGGAAAACCATTCTGTTTTATTCATTTATTACATTTCTATCTCACCTTTTTTCCTCTTGTAAGGAACCCTCTTGTTACCTTACATAGTCCTCCTCCTCTCCATTTTATCCTCCCAGCAACCCTGTGAGGTAGGTTAAGCTAAGAGTCAGTGACTGGCCCAAAGTCACCCAGTGAGCTTCATGGCCAACTGGGGACTGAACCCTGATCTCCTGAGTCCCAGTCCAACACTCTAACCACTATGCCACACTGGCTCTCTACTTTCTCCAGAGTATTCAACCGAGTCTGTGCTATTCAACTATTTTTATGTCTAACTAGGCAACTTGCACAGCTTGTCAAATTATGAATATTTACAGTTCTGCCTACCAAACAACATACACATTTACTCCTCATCTCATGGGAAAACACTGTTCTGACCAGTAGCTTACCAGCACCTTGCTTTTGGAATGCTGGGACATTTGCATCCCAGTCCTATGCATGTTTATCTGGAAGTAGTCCTCAAAGGGACTTGCCACCTAGCAAGTATGCTTAGGACTGCAGCCTTAGGCTCGGTTCACATGCAACGACAATCCAACTCTCAGTTCCAACTCTGGCTTGTCGGCAGAAACAAGCCAGAATTCTGGGTTCGCATATCACAACAAACAACCCAGGGACAAAGCATCCCTAAGTTTAGCTGCTCCCGCTGGCAGGAGGAACACCAAGCAGGAGCCCTCAAGCTGTGGTGACTAGCATGCTGGCTTATCCATGACAGCCCAGGGTTTTAAAAACAGCCCTGGGTTGTCACTGCATGCAAACCAGGCCTTAGTCGTCAAATAAATGGTCATGCTCCATCTAGATAGTACGCATGTGTACAGAGACTCAAGCAGAAATCCATGTTTTGCAATAGATGCAATTTGTGTGCAATTAATTTCAAATTACAATCTTAATGTAGCTTGACACAGATCATGAAGACAAGTTAAGCAAATGCATAGCATACTATTTTTCTAATAATTAAAATACGGACACATTAAAATTTAAGGAATTCTACACAGTAAAAGTGTATTTGACAGGGAAGTTGAGTTATACTTGTCTACTTTCACTGTGTGGAAAGTCTGAGGCACTTCACATTTTTCCAAACCAGTGTTCACTCCTTAATAGTCATACAGAATATTTCTCTCATCTGTTGTTCATTCCTTCCACTCCATGGACCTCCTAGGCAAGAGTCAATATGAGCTTATGAAGGCAATCTGTACAATGAAAAGACTGTCAGACACTCATTCACCCGGCAGTACAACTGCCAAATACCCCAGCTCACTCAAGAGACAGAAAATGAGTAGACATCTACTACTGCTACGCTTAGTGAACATACAAATATCTAAGTTGCTGGAGAACAGGGCTTATCCAATATTTGACAAGGAACTCCCATCTCAATAGCATTTATCAAACTTCTATAGATTACAACTGACTGCAACTTCCTAAAATTACTACTTAGGTTTTTCAGAGCACCAGCTAACATAGTCATATCTGAATTTCTGTTAGTATCAGGTAATATGTCAATAAACTCACAAATAAAAATGGTCCAATAGTTAGAACACTGTCATGGAGCTTGGATTCTATTTTAAAAAATCATATGTCCATGGGCCAGTTCATGTATCACAACAAGCCACTGTAGGTTAATTAACCCTTGGGGCACTGCAGCATGTGCTGGCTGCCATTTTGAATGTGCAAGCCCCAATCAGCAGTTGCTGTGGCTCGTCATGTCATGCAAACCCGGGCGGCATGGGTTATGGGAGGCCTGTTTGACCCTCGCACAACTCCCACCACCTGGGTTCACACAACACAAGCCATGGCAACTGCCAGCTGGGTCTTACATATTCAAATGGCAGCCAGCACACACGGCTGTGCCCCGAAAGTTAATTAACCCACAGTGACTTGTCGTGACATGTGAGACACACACATGAACTGAGTTCGCATTTCCTAACTGGGGAATTGGGATACTGATTCACGTGGATATTGGGAAGATTAAAAAAGCTTTCAAAGAGTCTACGAAAATAATATATTATTATTGCACTATTTCACTCAGGAGTACTTGACTCCTCTAGAAGCAAAGGTGTGATCACTGCCAAAGTTGCATCGTTAAACTGCTGAGCAATGCCAAGACCTGCAAGTCCAGGTGCACAGAGAAATATGAATCCCTCCCCAACCCATACCTATGGTAATTATATCACATGGGCAGATCACTATACCCTTTTGTAACAAGCAATACATTAATCCCGAGAGAAGTAGTTCTTCCTGTTCCAGCCCTGTTGGTGCTTATTCCTCCCTTTGCATGCCTCACAAGGCAAGTTTGGGCACTATTACTTTAAACACAGAGCACAAAGAAAGAAATGAGCGCTGCATAGGGGAGGAATGACCTTGTCATTAAGGCACAAGTCTAGAAATCAAAGACCTAGATTCTATCCCCAGGTGTTGTACAGACTCACACAATCACTCTGGGCAAGTTAAAACCTCTGGATTTCCAGTTTCCCTTTATGTAGACAGTATACAAGAGGAACAACACACAGAAAGCTAGTAATCCACAATAAGCTTTCACTGACAAAAAGCCACTAACCAAACATTTCTATAAAAATTTAGTTTGATGACTGAATTGACAGATCTGTAGTGTTGGAAGTGCTATGTTTGGTTCAACACCATGAAAAATACTGGGGGGAAATCCTGCATCTAAATCTGCTGAAAGTTTTTTTTATTTTCTCTACTGCTGTCCAGCACCTCATGAACTGTTGGAACAGAACAATGCAATTAAGCAGTCACTTGCTTTATCATACAGAACCAGGGACTGGGTGGGGGAGGGAGAATAGTAAGAAAGGTACAGCCCATACATTTACATCATAAAAGCAAAGTCAGCAACTTCATTACCGTGTTTCACTCAGTATTTTGGAACATAGCTTATTCTCCCTCTCACCTGGATTTCCATTTTTTTATCCAACAGTCCTCAGTCCTTTTTGAGCTGTTCTGGGATCCTCCCCCAACAGAGGTTTTTTTCTTTTTTCCTCCCATAAAGATTTGTTGTACTTCTGAAAACCCTGAACCTGGTGATACCTCCCTTTTGTGCTTGGATGGTGCATTCTGGCTACCTACGGGTCCACTCACTCTGAAATCCAGGAATAGAGGGACACACTCTCTCTCTCTCTCTCTCTCTCTCACACACACACACACACACACTTACTGTCTTCAAGACATTTACAATATAAATTTTAGGACAGTATAGCATCTGGATAGCTATTCCACCTTCATTTTAGTTTAACAACCACACTTTTCTCCCTTCCAAAGGAGTACACAGGGAAATCAGGAAGTTGGTGCTCACCTTTTTCTGGCTGGGGTTGCCCTTGACTAGTGATATGAGGCGGAAGATTTTTCTTGGAAAATTTTCTGAAACAGATTTTTTTTACCAGTGCTTTATTTTTCTGTGGAAAATTCTCCATTCCATAACTTCATTAGTAACAATAAATAGATGCCAATTGCAAATAAAGTATTAAGCAAGCTTGGCAGTTTCAAAATTGCAGATGAGTAGTTGTCAGCATATCATGCATTGTTTTGGGGTTGCTAAAATTTATTAGTGTGACAGTTTTCAGCACCTTTGGGTTTTTTCCCTTAAATTTAAACAATGTCAGGAAAGTAATCCTATTGCCTTCATTATTTGTTTTACAAGTAAAACATTTAAATCACATTAGGTGTGCTTTAATATTTTTTCTCAAGTATTTCAGATCAAATACTTATGGCATATTGGGACAAAAAAAATAACATGGGGTACTTGTTTTTAAAGCTTTGATGTTTACTAAATACAAGTAAAATAAACATGTTCAATCAGATCACTCTCTACAGCAGCTTTCCCCAACCTGGTGCACTCTAGATGTTGTAGACTTCAATTCTCATCACCCCCAGCTAGCATGGCCAATAGTCAGGAATGCTGGGAATTGTAGCCCAAAACATCTGGAGGGCACCTGGTTGGGGAAGGCTTCTCTAGGGCATCAGAAAATTTACTGATGCAAATTAACCTAATTTGGAAAATATTCCGGAAAACCCACATCATTACCCTTAAGGAGTAGATTCACAACTTAGGGATGCTTTTAGATCTGGTCCTTCCTTTAGATCAGTGTTCTCCAACCTTGGGTCCCCAGATGTTTTTGGCCTACAACTCCCAGCATGCAGGTATGCTGGGAGTTGTAGGCCAAAAACATCTGGGGACCCAAGGTTGGAGAACACTGCTTTAGATGCTCATGTAGCATCAGTGGCACAAAGCCCCTTTCTCCAGTTTTGACCCTTCCTGGACAGCGATAACTGGCCAAGAGATATTCATGCTGTGGTTGTATCTAGACTAGATTAGTGCAATGCATTGTATGTCGGGCTGTCTTTGAAAGCTACCGTACCTTTAAAAAAACAGTGGGCACACCGTAACAGCGGCTAATAAATTGAACAACTCGCTAGTGTCAAGAGGGCTCCACTGGTTCCCAGTGTGTCTGGGCATGATGCAAACCACAGGCCCCAACTTCACAGCCCTATACAACTTGAGACCCAGGTGTCAGAGGGGACATAAACCTGCCTGTAAGTTGAAGTGTCATCGGTGGAGACATTCCTACAGGTGCCTCTGCCTTCAAAAGGGGAAGCAGTTGATGACCAGGGAAAGGGGCCTTGTCTGCTATGGTGCCCTTTAATGCAGTATCTACCTTGTAGATGTTTGCCTAGCACCAAATTTAGGTTTAAGCTTCAGATTAAAAACAGCTATTCTCTCCACAGCTTTCATTGTATTACTACTTCAGAAATTTGTACGTTACTGAATTCCATTGCTGTTTTATCTTGCTTTTCCATTTTTTTAATGCAATTTTATGGGCTCTTAATTGTGTATGATTATTTATTTTTTTTTACACAATCTGCCTTGCGGATGTTATATACACATTGTAAGATTGGGTAGATATATTTTAAATAAAATAACAAATAGGCTAACACAGACACACCTGCCCATTCACATACAATGCATTATACGGAAGTAAACATAAACTTTCATCTCTCCCTCCCTACGCCTCATTCTTAGTAGACCTCACAGAACTGCAACTAACACATGTGAGTTCGTAACACAGATTGACCTTGTTTGCACATAATGACAACCCCATTGACATCCCAATGGTTTAAAAACTGGTGGGTTGTCATGCATGAGTGGGAGCGCTGCTGCAGCACCCCTGCCTCTTCCGCTTTACTCAGCAAATGAAGATCGGCTCCTCAGAGGTTGTTGAGCATGATGCCCGAACCCAGACCTCTGGGTTGTTTAGGGGCTAAACAACCCAGCAGTTAATCCATGGTTTGTTGGGCTAACTGCTGGGTTATTTAGCCCGTAAACAACCCAGTAGTCCGGGTTCAGACATCACACTCAGCAACCTACAAAGGAGCAGATCGTGGGTTGCTGAGTTAAAGTGGAAGAGACGTGCACAACACCATTGAGTCAATGTGGAACCCAAAGCCATAATTTGGAATTATGAATGCAGAAAGATAGAGTAAGATGGTGATTGGGCAGTATCAAGTCCCCACGCCACAAAACTAACTACTGTAGTTTAAACACCTGCCACCAAACATAACATTGATTTTAGTCTTAACTTCCTCTTTAAAAAGGGTCATTGATCAAAATTTATCAATAACCGGTTTAAGACAGAATTCACAATGAATACACACCTGTTAAATGCATTTAAAGTCAGCATAGGTAATCTTAATGAAGGAGTAGATAAGTACAGGGATAATAAGCCTATCAGCAGCGATAGCCAAAAATCCAGCCCCAATGCTGGATGCTGTGTGTGTGTGTGTGTGTGTGTGTAATCTATTAACAGAGATCCCTGAAAGATTGCATCTGTCAAAATGAAAACATGAACATGGGGACACAGCTCTGACTAAGCATGGCAATTTGGTACCTCTGTGCATGCTCAGCCCTACTGAACTCAAATGCTAACCCCACAAGTTTTCCATTTCAGTCCCAGAAAGTCTCTGGTAGAGGTGGGTAAATAGAAAGGTACTCTTTTGCCCTTACAAATAAGACCATAAAAAGTTACTATCCTGTCTACTTATACCATGCAAGTCATTTGTGGCACATCAACAGCCTTAAATAAGTTTATCTACCACTCACCTGAAAGTGATTCTTACTTGGGATGGACAAGTAGGTGAATGCCTATTTACTAGCCTGATTTTCTTACACATATGCATGCATGCATCTTAAAAGATTCTATCTGATATTCATGTGTTTAGAACAGGAGTCCTGCTCACTGAAATCCCCCCTCCCCCCTTCCCCAATGCTAATCTGAGAGATCACAAACATATTCAGTGCAGATGTCATGTCCCCAATCTCCTAACTATGGTCCTCTCCTCACCACCAGCACCAATGAATGTCCTTCTCTCTTCCCTGGGGGTTCTGCCTGCACCAAAGTTAACAAACTCTAGTTTGAACCACGGTTAAAGGCAAACTCTGTTGAAAGCTAACTATGGTTAGTGTATCTAACAGTGTGGACATAATTAACATGTGCACCATGGTTAAATGCAGAACAAGAGAGGGAAGGAAGGAATTCACGCTTGAAAGCCTGTGACATACCGGTAGTACTCATTTGACCATGATAGAAGATAGAGGAGCATTGCATCTTAACTAAGACATTGTTCAAATGAGTAGAATATTAACCAACCACAATAGCATTATGAAGTACAGTGTTGCAAAGATTGGTGTATGTTAGTAAAAGTAGTACAGATTTTAAAAATCTGAAGGGGCAACTAAATTCAGCTCTCACTTCAGATTTTCTCTTTTTGGTTAATATTCTCAGAGCTAATAAAGTATGTCACTAAATGCCTTGTTTTAGACAAGAACCTCTTAAATGCGAAGACTGCAAGTCCTTAAAGCCATAGCCTGCTCTAGTTAAAATAAGCCTCATTTTCTAATTTGAATCCAAGAAGCTTTAAAAATTCAGGTTTTCCTCCTCTTTCCCACTACTTTTAAAAGCTTCTGATGCCAGGGAGATCTCTCCCTACAGGGCACAATTTGTGAATGAACTATTACAGCATTACCACTGAACATTAAGCTTAAAAAGGGGAGAGAGAGAGATGAAATAACAGTGGAAAGAGACCGATTAGTTTAGAAAATTGGCAGGAGATTCTGACCAGAAATGGTTCATAAAGTAACAGTCCCATTGGCTCCTCAGTACATAATTCGATTAAGAGCCTTGCCATAATATTATTACTATAAGAGTTACTGTATAAATTAGCAAGAGAGGGAGGGAACAGCCATCACCAGCGGTAAATTTGGCACTTGCAAGACAATGCATTTTGACTTCACTGCCTCTTACGCTCAAGATGGACAAGCTTCATTCAGGGGTGGGCAACATGCAGCCTGCAGACTTCTCAGAATCCCAACCTTTCAGAAACAAGAGTGCCTGGCCCTCATGGCTATAGTTATATCCATCTGTGATGACACGACATGATAGAAAGGACAAGGAACAAAAGCCAGCTAAAAAGCAGCCCTGTTGTTGTTGTTTTTTTTAAAAAACCCTTCCAGCATCAATTTAGAAGAGATGACAACTTTCTATTTGTAAATTGATTCAGAATATAGTCACTGTGGTTCAATCTGGAGATTTTGGATGTTCCTAAATTCACTCCTGTATCCATGGTATAACATCAGAACAATGTCCCTCCCTGTGGTCTATTAATTCGGACATGACAGCAAACCACAATTAGCACAAACATTGGTTTGCAAAACAACTTTGAATTGTGATTTGATATCTTGGGTTTGACATCCCCTCAAGCACTACAATTTGTAAAGTACTTATGTTCAGATATAATACCAAATCATGTTTTTATTTATCCCCCCTTTCCCACAAAACAGACATAAGGTGGCTCACAACAAAAGTAAAAAGTACAGTAAGAGTAGATTACTACAGAAGCAACTGAAAAAGGGCTACTGAAACACTGAGGGGAAGGGGCAAACACACCTATCTTAGGCAGTCATTTCGTAATCTTTTGGTTTACAAACCATGGCTTAATGTTAAGCCTGAAATGCAGCCTGCGGAACTTTGAACATGTCCAAGACTGACATTAAGCACATCCATGGAAGAAATACAAAGTAAATGTGGATAAAATACCTTTGAAGCTACTCTCCAAATTTTTACTTATAGCTCTAGGTGCTGGACAGATTGCCCACCTCTGCAAAGGAGTCATTTGTCCCTTGCAAGACAGTTGATCAAGTTAAGGAAGTGCAGTCCCATTTTATTTCAACTATGTCCTTGCACTGAACAGTTACTCGAGCATCAAATTCACTTGCCCTGAAATAATCCTGCAAAGCAATGTTATTTTGTCAGCATCTTTTTAGTAATTAGCCTTTCTTAAACCAGAAGTGTCTATAGACCTACAATACCAGGCACCCAAAAATCTAGTGCTGGCACCTAGGAATCTCAAATACTTTTCCTGACATGAATATTTATCTCCTCCAATCTTGGTGAAAAAACATAAAATAGAACCAAGCATACACACAAATATTCCTATGGCACATTAAGACTACTTAGGCTACCGGTACTTATTTTCCAATGTTCTTCTATTGGGTAAAATAGCTCAAATGTTTATGTATACATAGCCTCACATCTTTATACTCTAAGCCAGTGATGGCGAACCATTGGCACGGGTGCCACAGCTGGCACGCAGGGACCTCTCTGTGGGCACTCGAGCCATTGGTCACCAGATCACGAAAAGACTGCCCCCTTCTGCAAAACACTAATGATTTTGTTCTTTCTCACAGTGTGGAACAGAATGATTTTATTCTAGAATTCCTGTTACAGAATTCTTTTCTACATTGTTATCACATTTAAAAGATTTTGAAGAATCATGCACAGAGCATGGCTTGGATGTAAAGCCCTAACAGTTGACCTGAGTGCTGCATGTGTTGCTCTCAAACTAACGGAGTATGAGCCAAGGTTTGACAAATTATCAGCATGCATGCAATAGCAAAAATCACATTAATTGTGCAAAAGCATGCCCAATGCAAACTTTTACCTAATGCAGTGTTTGCAGTCCAAGACATAAAGTGTTTAAAATGTGTTAAGCACGTTTCGTTTTCTTGTTTATCTTGCTCATCCTAGTACAGGTTGACTTTTACTTTTACTAATCCGACACCTGTAGAAGCAGGGAAAGGACCCGGGTAAAGCTTGCCCCATACAATTTCAGTCTGGCATATAATCATATTACAAGTTGAGAATCCCTTATCCAAAAATACATGTGCCTAATTATTTTAAAAGTTTGTATAAATTCCCTTCAGGCTATGTGTACAATGCAGTACTATAATAATTTGAGTTGATTTTTTTTCAACAAAAAACTGTTTGTATCATTGAAAGCTCTGTTACTGTGTTTTTCTTTTAAGACAAAAGATGTTAATTAGTTCGGACAACTGTATGAGTTGTTTTCTAAAACCAGAACCTCGGTATATTCAGGTTTAATTGCAGTGTTGGCACTTTGAAATAAATAAGTTGGTTTTGTGTTGCAGTTTGGGCACTCGGGCTCAAAAAGCTTCGCCATCACTACTCTAAGCTATAGATTGGCCCGGTTCACACATTCCAATAAACCAGAATTGTTTAAAATTCTGGGTTATTATGAGCACCACAGCTTGCTAGTGCACACTGCCCAATCTGCAAGTGGGAGTACCTAAACAACCACGGACATTCTCTCCAAGGTTTGGTTAGCATTACATGTGAATCAGGAACTGGGGCTTGTCTCTCCCCTGACAAGCCAGAGAAATAACCCAACAAACTGCAGCGAGAGACAAGCCACAGTTCCCGATTTGCACATAACACTAACCAAACCATGGACGGAAGGTCTGAGGGTTGTTTAGCCACTCCTGCTAGCGGGAGTAACCGTAACCCAGATTTTTTTTTTAAAAAATTACAAATTAAAAATCCTGGGTTATTTTGACATGTGAACCAGGCCATTCAGTAGGCAGCAGGCTCATTGAGGGCTTAAAAGAATATCCACTTAAAAATAAAATCACAAAATATTTAAATACTTCACTATTCATACCCAAAGCAGGACAAGCACCTATCTGCACAGACCACTTCAATAGCATCTCTTAGGGAGGGGGGGGGGGAGGCAGAAGGCAGATCTCCAAAAGTTTGGGACTTCAACTCCTAGCATTCCTTACCATTGGCTATGCTGAGAAGGTCTTCTGGGAGTTGAAGTCCAAAACAACTGAAGATCTACTTTCTGCCCAGCGCAGCTTTTGCTGAATTGAACCCATTAAACCTATTTGTATGAATCCTGAAAGTCAAACAGATAGATCACTCACCAAATCAAACGTTTACCGGTATACCAATTTCCAGGCAGCACACAGCCGAAACGCAACATACCGTAATGAAAGCAGGGAATTTTAAAAAGCTACTAGCAGTTAGGGCACAAATTTTGATTCCAAGGTATCGCAGCTCATTGGCAGAACAGAAACACTTTAGTGCCAATTTAGTCTAAAAGCCACATTTTTAACATTTCCGTGTTTCACTTATTGTTAGAGTTAACTGTAATCTCAACACCTGAATAGCAATAGTAGAGGCCAAAGGCAAAAGGACCAAAATACATCTTTTGTTAGCATACCATTTTAAAAACTGAGTACAGAGGAGATGCAGTAAAAACCACTTGATGAGAACACAGCTACATGAAAGTTTGCCAAGAGGTGAACATTTCAAAAGATAAACTTCCAAATATCCACCTTTACTGATAGATCTTTATCCAACAACCAGTTTTAGAAGATCAATTTGCCTTCCTCCATTAGACTGGGGCAGGCAGCCCTGTACCCCCCCCAGATGCTTTAGATTACAACCTCCACAATCCCTGACCATTGGCCATGCTGATGGGAGTTGTAATCCAAAGCATCTGGAGGACGACACCAGGTTGCCTACCTGTGCTTTAGACCAAATAGTTGCATCAGTACCATCCAGACTAACGAACTATTCCCAATCCCAATATCCCCATTTTCTCTAGATGCCCTAGAGATTCTATGCCAGCCACCCAGAACTGATCAGGAACTCTAGATTTCCACTCTATACTTCAAGACAGAAAGTCTGTTCTCTTTACTCAGTTTGATGTTTCCAGGTCAGAAATGTCAGAATATGCAGAGTGCGCCTGCATCTATCCCAGCAGCAGGAAGAAATATTGAATTTGTATCCATAAGAAGGGCTTTCTTCAAAGCACACATTGTGAGTGTGTGTGTGTGTGTGTGTGTGTGCGCGCGCGTGTGCGTGTGTTATAGGGGTGGTGGTGGTGAACCTTTATGTTTTGTGTTTTGTTTTTAGAGTTTTGTTGATTTTAAATATATTGCAGCCTCACTGCAAGACGATAAATAGCAAATGGTGTATTATAGCTGTACTCAAAGGGACCAATCCTGGTTTATTTTAAGTCAGACAGGCGATCTAAAGAGGCTAATAGCACAATACTTCTAAGTTAACATGCTTAGGAAGTTCAGTGGGTCTCACTCCATAGTAAATGTGTCTAGATTGCATCCTCAGATGTAGAATGGAAACCAAAACATGCAATAGAATACTAAAAGGAAACAGAAATTAGTGTACTTCATTTCTGCTCTTTTGTTCCTGTATTCTTCCCTCCAAACACTTAACACCTGGAACACAGATTCATATAAGGTTTCATAGACCAACACTGAACCCAAACCTTAAGAAACTTCTCAACATCATCCCTTTCCCAGCCCCCACTCGAAGATGCTGACAAGCATAAGTAGTTTGCTTGCATTAGACATCTTTACTAATCAATTTTACCTCACATGCTACTATCTACCCACTAAATTCCAGATGTTCATACATTACAACGTAGTATTTCCTCATCCCTAAATGGGTATCCTCATAAACAATCTTTCAAGACAATAAGTAGATTTAACCACCATTGGGATGCAAGAGTGCTATAGAGTAGCCAGTTTCTCTAACATAATGTGGTCTACAACACAAACATGTGAGAACCAACGAAGAGTACCCTTTTCACATACAGTAATACCTTGGATTGCAAGTAACTTGGTCTGAGAGCGTTTTGCAAGACAAGCAAAAAAATTTAAATTTTTTTTTGTCTTGATAAACGAGCAAGGTCTTGCAAGACCGTAGGGATGTAACCGCTCGCCTCGAGCGGGCGTAGCGGGCTGAAATCGGCCCCGCTCACGCCCGGCAGAGACTCGCTTTGATATAAGAGTGTTTTGGATTACAAGCACGGTTCCGGAACGAATTATGCTTGCAATACAAGGTATTACTGTATCTCATTTTTTAGAATATGCCTTATTTTGTATGCACCTTAAAAGTGTGAAGTGTAACTAAATTCAACATACATCACCCAGGTAGGCAGTCATGATTGGTTCTAGCACCCTGCTGAATGTACCTGGATTTGCCAACCTGTAGTGTGTGTAACAGCTCTAAGAAATATGTCCAAAGGTTCAACTGCACACACAATCATTGCACCCTGCCCGGAGTTGAGTAAAATCCCCAAAGTGATTTTAAAATCCTGCTTCAGCAGAATTAGTTCAACAGCCAGCATCTTTCTAGTTCCCCTTCTCTTGCCTCCCCCTGTGTCATGTTCTGGAATTGCAAGCTCCTAGGGGCAGAGGCCTGTACATTGGTATTTTATAGTGTCATGCACACTGACAGCACTATAGATTTCATAGATCATAGAGTTGGAAGGAGCCTACAAGGCCATCGAGTCCAACCCCCTGCTCAATGCAGGAAACTAGAGGATGGGTCTCCCATCCAAGTAATAACCAGGCCTGACCCTGCTTAGCTTTCCACGCTCAGACAAGTTGAGCCAGCGTGAGCCACAGGCCTGTATATAAAATAGTTAAGCTAACGTACATATGGAAACAGAAATTCAAGAAAAGACTGTATATGCATACTTTTAAAGAGAAATAAGCCTTGAACTAATTCAAGATGGATCTTACCATGGTAATTAAGAAAGACAAACCATTTTAGGGGCAAGGCAGCAAAAGAATGGAACAATTCCGTGCCACAGGTCCTGACCTAGAACCTAAAACTAGTAAAGAGTCTAGCAGATAGGTAGCTAGATAATGAGAGAATATCTGCTTCCTGATAGAAGACCACTATATAAATGCCAGAGACAACTTGATATAATATGTAGGTGCATCCTATATACTTAAAAATAAAATAAAGCCGTTTCATATTCCACATGAATATGAATGTATTTGCTGACTAATATATCCCCAGCAGGTAAACATCAACAATTTCCATATACTGCTATTCCTCACCCTCATATTGTTACAGCAGATACTTCTTTCAAGTAACCTCCGATATTAAAAGCAGACATGCAACTCTTTCCCCTCTAAGAAAACTGTTCTGGTTAATTTTCTTCCAGAATAAAATGGGGTGTTCAAGTAGCAGTAATTTTGAAAATAGGTAACAATACTATTTGCAGGATTTCTGGTTCCACAGCTAGAGCTTCAAGATGAAAAGGGTCAAGTTCTGCTGGAAACAGATGAACCCTTACAAACTTAAGAGGAATCACTTATACCCCGGGAAAGTCACAAAACCAAAACAAACAAATTGATTTGACAGAAAAAACACACCATTGTTGCTTCAGCCCCATAGAATCTACTCCAGGCTGCATAAGGCTTAACAAGCAAAATAAATCCAAGGCACAACAGAATGCCATCGCAGCCTCTTTTGTTTCAGGCACAATGCAAGGAGGGCAGCCTGTCTGTGGATCTGCTCCTGCTGAACCTCCTCAAGGTCACAGCCAATTTCAGCTGTGGAATAAAAAAAGGCAGAAAGTGGCAGTGATGCTCTGGGTTATGGCTGGTAGAAAAAGCAGAGTGTAAAAGTTTATGAGCTCATCAGGATTGTTGTACCATTACATCAGAGGCAATTATAAATGGCCAAGAGCAGGAGATGGGGAGCCAATCAGATCACAGATAGGATGTCAACCTAAGACCAACTGTCTCCTGGCTTTGACAGAAGGATTTTACCTCCATAATTCAAATCCCAAACCAAAGCAATCTGCACTTACTACTCCAATCACTGAACTGTTTACCAGCACTTCCAAGCAGAAGCTCAAGGCACTAGGCTATCTAAAAGGCTGCTCAGAAAATGGCTTCAGCTAGCCTGGACGACAAGAGGGTGTCAGAGCAGGTCACTTGCCCTCTTAGTACCCCCTGGAAGCACAGGGGCAGCTCAATGCAACCCACACCAGGTGGGAGGTGGGTGGGGAGAAAGGGAGCCGCAAAAGAGTGGAGTATACCAGACCTGAACAGCAGCACTCTGCTCAGCACACCCTTTTTTCCCCAACCCAGCAACATGGAGCTATTTTTGCCACCCCAACCCCTCCCTCCCCAGAGGTGGTGGCGGTGGCAAGGCTTACCTCCCACCCCCACCCCCAGGACACCCCACAAGGCTCACAGCTGAGAGGGGAAAACGGGGAAGGAGAAGGGCTCTCTCTGAAAGAGCTTACACAAAGGCTGGGAAAGGGGAGGAAGGGAAGGCAGAGAGGCAGCCATTTTAGAGAGACAGAGGAAAGAGACAGACAATGGCAGCTCTCTAGCAATGTGGGCCTGAAGACGACAATGCAAACCCTGCCACGTTAGAAGGGGCACCCCAGCTCCGAAGACGGGCGCCCTCAGCCTCCCACGGTCAGGGGCGCCCTCAACCCCCTACCCTAATCCCAGCCCCAGCTGCCCGCCCAGCCCCCAGCCCATGTGCGCCCGTCGCCCCACATCCCTCTCGCCTTTTTTTACCTGCTGAGTTCTGGCGAGCGGCTGCCCGACTCCAGCGCTGCTGCTCCCGGGGCTCATGGGCGCGTGGTGACTCCTTTGCTGGCCTCCGGTGGCTGCTGCCGCCCAGCTCTGGCTGGTGCCCCCGCTGTACTGAGAGGCAATGTCCGTTGCTGCCGGGGCCTTGGCCGTCGCTCCCCCGTCCTGGGGCCCGCTTCCGTAGTCGGCCCCGGGGTACCCTTGATAGCCCCGGGCCGAGCTAGGGGAGGTGAGCAGCTGGTTGAGGGTGGGGGTCGAAGTGGGTTGCGGGGTAGCGCCGCCGCCGCCACTGCCTCCTCCGGTGCCGCCGCCGACGGCGGCCGAGGGCCCCATGGTCCCGAAGCGCTGCTGCTGGAAAGCCGCCGTCGTCGGGGGTTTGGCCCCAGCTTGCGCGGGGCTCTGAGCGTTCCCCCGGGGGGAGCTCAGGGCGTAGGCCTGAGGGGGAGGTGGGTATGCGCCCGCGCTGCGCCCGGCCGCGGGGTAGTAGGAGTTGTACTGGTGGTTGGCGAAGCCGTGCTCCGACGTGCCGCCGCCGCCATGCGAGTTCTGGGGAGCGGGCGGCCCCGGCGGGGCCCCCGCGGGCCCCGAGTACGGCTGCTCCAGGCCCCCGCTCTGCAGCGCTGCCATGCCAGGGCTTTGTTGTCCGCCATGTTGGTGGAAAGCAGCGGCCGCCGCGACGGCCGCCGCAGCCTGGGCGCCTCGGCCGTAGGGCTGCCCGAAGCCGTAGGCGGGCGGGGGCAAGGCGGCCGGGTGAGTAGGGGGAGGCTGCTGCTGTTGCTGAGGCGGCTGCTGCTGCGGCGTCCCCACCCCGTCGCTGCTGTTGCTGCCGCCACTACCAGCCCCGGGCGGCTCCGGGAGGTTATTGTTCAGCGCGGCGACGGGCCTCGGGCCCGGGTTCCCGTTGGAGCTCTTCAGGTCGGGCTCGGCCCCGGCGCCCCCGCCATTGCTCTCGGCCCCGTCCTGCAGCTCCTTCCCCGGGGGACCGTCACTTTCCGACTGCTTCTCTGCGCCGCGCTCCGCCGCCGCCGCCTCGCCCCCCGCCTCCTCCGACGAACAATCCCGCTGCTGCTGCTGCTGCGCCTCCGCTTTCTTCAGCTCGGACGGAGCCGGGGCGCCCAAGCTGCTGGCGGCGGCGGGGGCCACCTGCGCGGCCATGATCCCCCCTCCCCACCCAGCCAGCCCCGCTCCCTCCTCGTCCTCCGCCCCCGACCTACTCCCTGCCTGGCCGGCCGGCCGGCACAAGGCCTCACCGCTCTTCTAGTCCTCCTCCTCCACCGCCTCCTCCTCGTCGTCGTCCTCCTCGCCGCTCAGGCGGCCGTGGCGGCGGCGGCGGCGGGCTGCCCGGGACAACGGGCTCACATTCCTCGTCCCCCGGCGCGGCGAGCGAGGCGCGCAGAGCTCCGGCGGGCTGGCGGCGGGTGCGAGGGGCCTGGCCCCGCGGTGCCTCCTCGCTCAGTTGCAGCCGGCGAAGAAAGGGGGGGAGGAGGAGGAGGAGGAGGAGGAGGAGAAGGGGGGGCAGGACGGGACTCCCGGGTGGAAGAGGAGGAAGGGACGGGGGACGCGGCGGGCGAGGCGGGGCCGGGCGGAACCTGCCCCCCGTCCTCGGGGCCGGAGAGGCGAGACCAGGCGAGCCGAGTGGCGGCGGCTTCCGACTCTCGTCCGCCGAGTCCTGCTCACTCCGACACGAGGCTCAGTACTGCCATTTTACCCAGCGCCGCGGCAACTTGCCAAACCCGGACTGGAATCTGGCCCGGACTGGAGCGTTCTTCCCCTCCCCCCCTCTCTCGCCCCACTCCTCCTCCTCCTCCTTCTTCCTCTCTCCTCCCTCCCTCACAAAGGAGGAGCTGCCAGGCCCTGGACGCTTTCAACTCAGCAAGGCTGAGAGCTTGAAGCGAGCAGCAGCGGTGGCTGGGCGCTCGCAAAACCCGCCCCGGATCGCTGGGCCAAAGGGAGCCGAGCTTCAACCCCTTTCCTCTTAAGTCAGCCACAAAAGGAAGCTTCTCTCCGCTGACAAAACACACCAGGCGCGTTGGAAAGAACCTAGGTGAAGGGAACTGTTCGGAGAGAGCGCACCCCCCCCCCCGCTCAATTCCCGCCAGTTCTTAGGAGGCTTGGTAGGGAATTCTCCCCCCCCCCCCCATGCCCTGCTCAAAGCACAAAGACTGCCATCAGCCAGGAAAGGCCAGGACTCGTGCCTTTAAGGGCAGGAGGGATTAAAGAGGCGCAAGCATAAAGGCCTGAGAGAAGGGCAGCTAAAATAGATCAAAATTTCAAGGAGGATAGTCCTGGTGGAAGAAAGCTCAGGCCACTTCCTTAACGTTAGCACAGGACGCTCGTTTTCATATTCATTTAATGTTAAGTACATTAACTGCATTCACACAGTTCCCAAAAGCGGGACTTCAAGCCTGCAGTATTGAGCATTACTTCTGAAATGGGCTGAATCCCACTGAACTCCTCCTGAGGGCTTACTTTTGGGTAAACATTCTGTCAGTTGTGCTGCCAGATTGTGGCAAATGGATGATCACACTTTGCTCATTGTCCGTGATAATGGTCAGTTATTTCATTCAAGCAAACAAATTAGTAAGTGGACTTAACTTCCCATGTGGATTGCTGTTCAAGGCTGCAGGGAATTCTGAGGCATCCTTGCACATAAGCTTCTTCCATCAATATCAGAACAGCATGTGAGTCCAGAGGCATGTGCCAGAATCTCCTACAATGTTGAGTGGCAGTGTTAGTGATACCAGAAGCGCTGTGTGAGGCCTGTGTGTACTCAACTAGTCCCACTGAACCAGGATCTTTGTAAAACCAAATTACTCTTCTATCAGGTGACTTCATCCTCCATATTATATTAGCAGGAGCATGCAAGGTGCACCACAGAAGAGAACAAGTACTATGTTCAGGAAAAAGAAATTCAGATTCCTCAAGCAAGCATACAAGGGTCATGAAAGAAAAAGCCAACACACAATACCAGGATGTTGTCCAGCCAAGCTGACTTAGGCAGAAACTGCAGCAAAACTTAAAATGACATCAAAATCCAACCACCAAGTCTCCCCAATCAAATGTTTTCCTAGCCTTCTACAAATCCACTCACCCAAGAGCCCCTTCCAGTTATGACAGGAGTGGGCAACTTGTGGCCTTCCAGTCTTGTAGATTACAACTCCCATGATCCCTCACTATTGGATATGCTTGCTTGGGCTGATGGTAGTTGTAGGACAAAACATTGAGTGTCACAAGTTGCCCACCCCTGAGTTATGGCCATCTCCAGTTATGACTTCAAAGAAAGAACAGTATTAAGCTCTTTGAAACACCAGAGTAAAGTATCACACAACATTCTCTAGTCAGTTAACCAGTTCAATTAACATTAAGATACCTCTCCAGTGACTGTTGCTGGAAGATTATCCAACAATTAATAGTTCCCAGTGGGCTACTCTTCACTTTTTTCTTCTACCATGTAAGATTTGTGGCCTATTTTGGTATTTATTCTTAACTAGCTGTTGCCCGCGGCTGCGCTCACATGGATTTTAGGATTTGGTACAATGGAAAAGATACAGTGTCTCTGACTGAAAGTGTAACATTTAGGCTGGGTGCTGGCAGCAGAAAACTTTTCTGACAGAAATATCTGATCTTAAAGAAAAATCAGGTTAATCCTGAGAGTCTAAGGTGATGAAGAGTGACCGTGCCAAGTTTGGGGTAGATCCGTCAAAACGTGATGGAGTGGAGCCTATGTGACGCCCCACACACATACAACAGTCATTCAGTCATTTAAAAAGTTTCCCTCAGTTTTCACCCCCTCAGAGAATATTCTAAATGGCCTAGGGGAGATTTGCATACCCACCCCTATTGGCCCCTGCAGGAATTCATACGAACATTCTAAGTGTCATATGGGCTATTTGCATAACTGCTCCTATTGGCTCCTGCAGCAATTATGAGGTGAGGCTGATTTGCATAACTGCTCCCCTGTTGTTTTGCCCATAGGATATGAGAGTGGGGTGATTTCCCCCCCTTTTTCACCCCCTTAGGGATGGAATTTCCAAAAATCCTTCCTTAGTGGGTGTCTACATCATAAAAGCAATGTTCCTTCAAAATTTCACATTCCTAGATTAAATGGTTTGAGCTGGGCATTGATGAGTCAGTCAAAATCAGTCAGTCAGGACACCATATATACATATAATTTATTAACAACACATTTGGTACACTAGAACCTGGGTCAATAATTCCAAATGTACATTTGATCTTGTACCCATGACCTCCATTCATCCAAAATAACTCCTCCTGCCTTTAAGTGTCAGGTTTGAATGACCACCCTTGATGGATTTCTCACTTGTTCAATTTTAGTATGTCAAAACTGGACACAACCCTTCAAAACAAGTCTTTAAGACTTCTCTAACTGTGCACAACGATGGCCCGAATTTTTAACTGCCTTGTAGTCACATCACATTAATGGCCCTGTTATCTTACATTCAACCAAGACTGCCACTCCCACTTCCCAAGCCATAGTTTGGGAAGGGGCATTAAAGTAGACTTGCTTATGTTTTGCAGTGTTTGGGGTTTTAAATAGTTTTATGACAGCCCCCATGCTTGAGTGATAAGGCAGAGGAGTGCTCATTCTCATTAAGAAAAAAGAAACATTAAAAAGAGGTCACAAAAGAACATCAGAAGAACCCAGCCAATCAGTCCAAAGGCTTATCTAGTCCAGCATTTCATTTGCCACAGTGGCCAACCAGTTGCGCATCAGAAGACCACAAGTAGGACATAAGGGAAATGGCCCTCTTCAGAGGTGTACTGTCTCTGATCCTGGAGGTAGTATATAGCCATCATAGCAAACGAGTAGCCATTGTAACAGATATGGGGATGGGAGCAGGAGATGGCATCGCTCTTCTCCAATGATGTCATAAGCGCTACCCAATACATGTTGTCAACGCTTGTATAATCACATTCCACTATTGCAACAGACTTTCTAGTTTGGAAGGGGAGCGGGTGTCACATCTCCCAGCAACAAAATATCAAAGTTGGTGCACCTGGCAAGAATGATTTCCATGCAATAGATAAGATGGCAGTGGAAGGGAAAGATTCAGATCCTCCAAAAATGACAGAGTGACAACTGCACAACTATTACACAATAACATTTATCATCTTGAAGGGGGGGGGGGAATCTTAGAAAACAAGTACATCTTAAGTAAGAACAAGTAAAATTCTACCATGAAAAAAGAATTCCTGCCACACAAAAATATCTAGGAAAGAGCTTAATGTGTCAGAGGACAGATGAAGACATTTTGATCAGCAGCTCTGGAATTCTGCTCTAGACTCAAGTCCACTTCAACAGTACTTGATGCCTTCCAACCAACATATAGACCCATCATCATTATAAAACTGATTTATGTTCCTCATCAGTTGACTAGCAGGCAAGGATTTCATGACCCAGAAGTATATTAGCACCTCCAGAGTTCCCACAAAACCATAAGTATATAGCTTAGGGTATATTTTGGAGCCATTTTTCTCCTGTATAAGTAACATTCAGCAGCTACAACTCTTTTTTTTAATCCAAGTCCTCTTTTACTCTAGATTTGGACTGAGGACGTTTCTTCCATTAGCTTCTAGGATGTCAAAATATGAAGCAGCATTCCAGCTTTGGTCTCTCAAAGCCAAATCGACCTATCCATATTTACCTCTCATTTTCAAAGGGCTTGGACAGGGTAGCTAATTTCTTGTTAACTAGCAGCTGTTTTTCCCCACCTGAAATCCTCCAATTGACAGATGCTTCACCTGATGGAGAAGTCCCCTCGGGAATGATTTTTCAAACCATACCGTAACAACTTGGTGGACAGGCTATCTCTTCCTCAAAAAACTAGATGTTCCCTAGGTCTACCACCAATGGCTCTTTCATCATTACCGCTAAGAGGTTCACACACAGCTCAGTAGTAGAGCACCTGCTTTGCATGCAAAAGGATTCATTCACAGGTAGGGCTGGGGGGAAAGACTCCTGTCTGAAAATGTATGGAGCTGCTGCTAATCAGTGAAAATAATATTGAGATGGATAAATGGTGACTTGGTGTAAGGCTGCTTCCTATGTCCTGTTTGGCCAGCTAATTATCCACTTTTAATTATGACTGCAACCATTATTCAAATACAATTAAAACCTTTTTGATTGACCAAAATGGCACCTACCAGGCAACACACATGAAAATTTTAAGAAAATAAGTACTTATAAAAACTGCAAAAGAGGCAGTCTCTTTTCACTCTTGCAGAGGAAGGAATGCCTTTTCTAAGATGGTACCTGCGGCATACACACACACCTTTAAAAATAAAGGTTCCCCCCCAAAGCTACTGTTTTATTCATACAGAAATATGAATGTTAAGTCTGTTATGCAGACTTAACTCTTGTGAGTAATAATCAAAGGTTGCAATCGTATGCATATTTAGACAGGAAAAAAAGTCCTACAACTCCCAGCATATCCCAGCCAGCCATGCTGGAAGACCATTTTTTCCCCTGTCTACACATGCATAGGATTGTGTGCCCTAAAATTTCTTGAATCAGGTGATAAGCCTACTTATAATAACTCCAGATCTCCCCTCTGCTCTGGAATAGCTTTTCTTATTTAAGGGCCTCCATCTTGCAAATATTCATTCTATAGCAGAGCTCTGAGTAGGCTGCCCTGCACACACACACAAACACACACACACACACCCATGTATCACTACCATTTGATGTGGTATCTTTGTGTTGGATTTTAATTGTTGAGAGTTCCTCTGGGAGCAAATCTTGGCTGAAAAGCAGATTATAAATACAAGAAAGTAAATAAAAAGTATAAATACACTCTACTCCTCCTAGTACGTTTCAAGTTCCACAGTAGGATTAATGCAGAAATAAAATTCAGAACAAACATTTAAACCATATGTGGTACATCTGGCATATCTGCATGGAAGAACGGAGTTCCATCCATAGCAGAAAGTGGGATGTAAGTCAGCAAAGGTCAATAGGTAGTGATTCTGGCTGCATCTTGCAGCAACAAAACCATATTGTAAGCTCTAAGGCAGAGCAGACATTTTGCTATACAATGAAACTCAGATTCTGCAAAATAATAATGAGGAGAACAATATTTATATTTATAGAGGTAGGAAGAATAAAACCAAATATAGCTATGTTTAAGCATTTGTGCTGTTTTGCCTATTAAAGTACCAGTCAAGTTTGGGCACTCAGATCATTAAGTTCTACACAAATCTAGGAAAATACAATCCTTGACTATAGTTTTTTTTTAATATCTCACATGAAATACACATTCCTATTTAACTAATGACAGAGATTACTGACCATAAACGCTAGAATTATCCAAAGGTGGACCATTGGGTGCCCTACATCTGTGTCAAAGGGGGCACCTGCTCTGGGTGCATGCATATGCTCATACAACACACCACCATATTAGAAGCACGAATCAGACTGCGGATTTCCTGATTTGTAGGGAACTCTGACTTATCAGGATCAAGCAGGCTTGGCTCTTCCTGCAAGCAGGAGAGAGAGGATAAACAAATCATGGACTCTGTCTGTGGTTTGTTTGTTTGTTGTGCTGTCTGAACCGGGAACTCTGGCTTGTCTCTCCAGTCATAAAACAGCAACAAACCATGGCTTGCTTGGGGAGAGACAAGCCAGAGTTCCTAAACCCTAGGGCAGGGCTCTCCAACCTTGGGTCCCCAGATGTTGCTGGACTACAGCTCCCAAAATCCCTTGCCATTAGCCATGCTGGCTGAGTATGCTGGGAGCTGTAGGCCAGCAACATCTGGGGACCCAAGGTTGGAGAGCCCTGCCCTAGGGTAATCTGCCAATGCCCTTCTCAGTGTACATCCTCTATCAGAAGTGATGCAGATGCCAACCAGAAAGAGGGTTTCTTTGGTGGTGGTGACCTAGTTATGGAACACTCTTCTAGGCAAAAAACTTTTCATTTGCCCAGATATTTTGAGACCTGCTTTTGTCCTTTTTTGTTTAGTTGTTAATCTCCTGTTTTTATTGTTGGTTTGTTTTGGTGTGGTAGGAAACGGATTCATTGCAAGTCAGATTATTTGTCCATCTAGGGCAGTATTGTCCACACTGACTAGCAGCAATGGCTCTCCAGATCGCAGGTAGGCGGGCTGTCCCATCACCAGCTACCTGATCCTTCTAACTAAAGACACCAGGGATTAAATCTGGGGTCTTCTTCCTGCAAAGCATGTGCTCTACTGCTGAGCTATGGTCCTGCCCCTAGTAGTTATCCTTTTGTCTCATTTATATCCCAACTTTCCTTTGAAGAGCTGCAGTCTACGTGGCTCCCCTACCCCATTTTATCCTCACAACCATCCTGTGAGGTAGGTTTATTTTATTTATTTTTTATTATTGCATTTATATCCCACCTTTTCCCCTCTTGCAAGGAACCCAAGGTGGCTTACACGATCCTCCTCCTCTCCATTTTATCCTCACAACAACCCTGTGAGGTAGATTAGGCTGAGAGTCGTTGACTGGCCCAAAGTCACCCAGTGAACTTCATGGCTGAGTGGGGACTCGAACCCAGATCTCCCAAGTCCCAATCCAACACTGTAACCACTACACGACCACACTGGCTCTTTCGGCTGAGAAATAGGCCAGTCACCAAGGTGAACCAGTGAGCTTCACCACCAAGCAGGCATCTGAAGCTGGGTCTCTCCAGTCCTAGACTGACAACGTAACTACTACACTACACTGGTTCCTTTGGGGGCGGGGGGGGGGGAGGGAAGCTGCCTTATATTGAGTTAAACCACTGGTCCTCCTAGCTCAGTATTCTCTCCTTACTGGCAGTGGCTCTCCATGATCTCAAAAAGGGGTCGGAGATGCCAGCTATTGAACCAGGGACCTTTTCCATACTTTTCCACTAAGACAGCCTCCTGCAGCCCGGTGCCCTCCAGGTGTGTTGGACTACCACTCCCAGCATCCCTTAGCCAAAATGGGAGTTGTAGTCCAACGCACTTGTAGGGCACCAGCTTGGGGAAGGCTTTCCCAAGCAAACGATGGCCTTCCGTTTTGTGTTGCATTTTAACTTTGCGCTCGTCCTTTGCTATTGTTTGCTAACCACAGTGGAATCAATTTTGAGGAAGGGTGGACGATAAATTGTTCAAATAAATAAATAAAATGCAAAAACTAGAAGCTTAAGGGTGGATGCCAAAAGCTACAGGGAGCCAGCTCCTCCTTTCTGAGTAGGGCAGTTTGTCACTAACGCAGCACACTCCCCCCCCCCCCCCGCTCGCCTTTCAGTGGATACTGAGCACATGGCCTTCACAGCAGTGCCAGCTCCTACTTGCTTTGATACCACGGTTCAGTTAGCTTCAGTCTCCCAAATGGCAGTACAGGCCACCACCGCTAGGTTGGCTCCGATTAAGTGGAGTTTCATGAAAGTGGTCCCTGCCATTTAACGCAGCACCAAGGCGGTTTGGCAAACCTGGTCTAGATTACGGCGCTAAAAGAGAGAGGAACAGGGTCGGTCGGTCGGTCGCTCTCTCCCTCTCTCATAAAACACACGTTCTGCCAACTGCGCGATGGCAAATGTGGACTGAATCGTTGACATGGAAACGGGATTGGGACACGCTCTGTGCCTCATGCAGCGCGCATGCACGCGCGCGCGCACACACACACATATCCCTTATCATTATCCCTGGCCCCTAAGCAGTCTGCAAACACGGCATGGATTCCTGTGCAGGAATAGGATAACATTTCAGCAATAAATGCTTTCCAAGGTTGAAAGCAAGAGCAGAAAAGGAAAAAGAAAGGGGTGGGGGAGAAGAGACAAATATTGAAGAAAAAAGAATGTTGTTCTTCTTCTTCTTCTTCTTCTTCTTCTTCTTCTTCTTTACTCAAATGTACTGCATACTGAGATAGCACAGGACCAGGAACAGGAGACCCATCTATTATTTATAATTAATAGAGTGAATTACAAAATGTGGAATGGAATCAAGGCAGGGTTGGGTTACTTTGTAAACCAAGTGGACAGCAAGTAGTTTTGAAGCAACATTATAATCCCCAATGGATGTCTGCTAACATAATCTCCCTACTATTATGCACATTCTTTTGTGCATAATCTCCCTACTATTTTAAAACATAACCATCTTCTTTTTATCCCCGCATCCCTCCAATACACTCTTTACAATGTTAGGAGAGGTCCAGATCGTTCCCCAATAATATGGAATGTGTTGGGCTCTTGATTGGACAACAGCAGCTGCAGTACTTGGGCTGACATGATTGCTAAGTTCCACCGATATCTAGCAACGTTCCTTCTCTTCCCCGCCCCCCCCCCTCATTTCCAGCACTGACACAAGGCGGAGGGTGGGGGTGGGAAGGAACATGGTGAGAAAGGGTTAACAGGGAAACCGATGTGCAGCTTGAGCATAAGGCAACAATCCATTTGCTGAGCACAAGTTGCAACGCTCAAAGAATGGCATGGATTTTAAAAATGCGAATGTGCTGCTGTCCATTAAAGTTAACAGCATGCCTTTCGGAAATGGAGCAAGTTAAGGGCCCATCAGACTGCTAAACCTGGGCATAACCGTTTGACTATGATTTTTACAGCGACTTCCAAAACTTTGGGCTGCATATTAAAAGACAAGAAAGTGGATTCAGTCTGAGTCAAGGAAATCTATTATTTTACCAGCCCCAGCCTGTGAGCTCCAAAACGTGAACTAGATCTCCGCAAAGGAAGATGGAATGGAGCCTGCGGTACATTCAGTTCCTGTAATATAATTCCAGGCCTGCAGGGGCTGCAAGGGGGAGTGCAAAGTGAAAGAGCTAGAAAAGTAAGAGAGCAGACACTGTGCCAAGCATGCGAGTCCATTTTTTAGCTTTTAATGCGCTTGTTTCGTGACCTCTACACAATCTTGACGTTAATAATTTAGAATAATATAAATGCAAGTCTGCGGTAGATCTAGAATGAATGAGGATGTGGAGAAAGGGCAACTCTGACATTACACAGCGTGGTAAACTTGATTAGCGCAGTAAACATGGAACCAAGATCAGAGCAGGGGGATATTCTGAATGTTAAAAAGCCATCTAGCCTGAACGGCCAATTAAAGATAAAATTTGCTTTATGACCAGCACACACACACACACACACACAATCAGCTTCTAGATATCAACCTCTGTTGATGCTAAGCATACTTCAGTAGAAGAGCAAATTTATAAACTACTGTATATCACCGGCTGATGGTTTATAAAAACCCATTGCCTCAGATCAGGAATGCAACCATTTCTAGAGTTTAGAAGTCCTCCTAGTGTACTCAAGACTTATTTTAACCCACACCAATTAAAATCTATTTGTCATTAGCTACAGAGAGTTTTTTGTTTTTTTTTAAGCATAGCCCTTTAAATAATTTTGGACTCAAGATTTCCTTTGTCAAGTATTTCTAGTTGCTAGAAATGGGAACTGTAATACAGGTATGGCATTAGCACCCAGCAACCTCAGGCAGCCCCTGGGGCCCTAGAAGGCAGCCCCCTCCCCAGGGCTGAAAACTACCCTGCCCCTCTCACACACACCAACTAACTACAAGCTACTATTAAAACTTTTCCCACAATGCCCCAGTTCGTCCAACATAGAATCACTGTGAAGCACTACTTGCTCTGCTTACCTTATTTATTTATCTGGCACCATCAATGTGCACAGCACTTTACAGAGTACAAGAAGGCAGGCCCCTGTCCCGAGGAGCTTACAATCTAAAATTCATCAAAGTGGAAACAATGGAAGTGGAGACGGGGAAACAGTAAAGCACTACACCAGTGTTCTCCAACCTTGGGTCCCCAGATGTTTCTGGCTGGGGCATGCTGGGAGTTGTAGGCCAAAAACATCTGGGGACCCAAGGTTGGAGAATACTGCACTACACAGTTGTTTCAGTTGTACGTGCTTAGGCTTAGTTACAAGCAGAGTTACCATTCCTTATCTACAAATATACACTCAAACCCAGCCCTTGCATAGAAGTCCTTCGCCTTTGCCTTTGAATATTTGTGTATTTCTTCCTACTGTTGCTGGTGCTCTCTGTTTTGTAGCAGAGAGGGAACTGTATTTACTTTAACATTTTGGAACTTGTAGGTAGGAATGCACAGATTTTTTGTGAAATCCATTCTGTGGATTGCCAGGCACCATTCATTCCATCCTCCACTCAGACAGAATTGGATTTTTATTTTTATTACCAGAATTTCGTTTTACTTGAACTAATTCGCATCAGCACTAATGCTCATTAGTGCAACCCCCCCCCCCCGCTGCGTAAAACAACAACAACAACACAACGGTCTGTGGAATCTGCGTGACTCGGAAAAAGCTGGTCCACTGCAGAATCTGCAGGTTGGTTTCATAGAAATCCGAACTCATTTGAATCCGTTGCAGATTTCTCCAACAGTAATATATCTAAAGCTGTTCCATGGAATCAGAGCAGGATACTTGGGGAAACAGGGAGGTTTGAGCTTTCAGAATGCCATTCTGCTGAGATTTAACATGAGACAAAGCACAAGTCAGTGTCTGGGCTGCTGCTTACCACCATTCCAAACAAAAGACTCCCATTTTAGATCCATCCAATGTTGTGTGGAGCCAAGCAAGACTGAAGCACTGGGACTTCTTGATTAACAGGGAAGATGATGCCATCTGCCCCCTCCCCCGGCTGGCTTCCCTGTTCCCTCTGAGCCTAGCTGCAATTCTCACATTATCTTGAGGGTGGGAGGATGGTTATCCTAGCAACAATGGCCCGGTTTGCACATCACATCTAGGGTTGTTTGCCATGACGTACAAACTAGGAACTCTGGTTTATCCATTAGGAGAGAGTTGGTGAAGGAGATTGTGCTGTGAGCCAGTGTGATATAGTGCTAAGAATGTTGTACTGGGACTGTGGAGCTCCAGGTTCAATTCCCTGCTCAGACATGAAGCTCACTGGATAGAATTGGGTCAGTCACTAGCTCTCCGCCTAATCTACCTCATATGGTTGCTATGAGGATCAAACAGGGAAGAGGAGGACCATGCATTCTTATTTATTTACATTCCACCCAATAACAAAGGTTCTCTGGGTGGTTGACAGAAAAAGTTTTAAGCCATGGGGGCAACGCAATCCAATTTGGCTGCCTGTAACCCTCTGAACTTAGAGGATCACGGGCATCCTATTGAGGTCATAGATTCATAGATCATAGAGTTGGAAGGGGCCTACAAGGCCATCGAGTCCAACCCCCTGCTCAGTGCAGGAAACTAGAGGAGGGGTCTCCCATCCAAGTCATAACCCGGCCTGACCCTGCTTAGCTTTCCACGCTCAGACAAGCTGAGCCAGCGTGAGCCACTGGTCGGGAGGAGTGCAGAGTCAAAGGTCACCTCCGCTTTTCTCCTGCCCTGCAAAAGACTTAGATGGCTGATTTCGGCCTCCTCGTGAGCAGGCATAAAAGACATAGACGGCCGGCCGATTTACATCATATCCCAGTGCAGCCTCACTCCTCCTCTCCCCGCCCCCCGGAACACACACCCAGCGCCGGCTCCAAATTCAGCCTTGCGACCTTGGAGGGCAGAGGGAGGGAGCTCTGAAGTCAGAGCCCCAGCTATGACCTCGTAGTGAGTGTCCAAGACAAGGGTCTTCAAACTTTTTAAACAGGGGGCCGGTTCATTGTCCCTCAGACTGTTGGGGGGCCGGACTATAGCCCCCTTGCCGCCAAAGCCCCCCTGCCCCCCCAGGATCCCCCCCGTCGCCGTCAGACCCACCCCGCCACCACCACCCGCCACCGCCGTACTTGCACCCGCCACCGCCGTACTTGCTCCCGCCGCCGCCAAAGCCCCGCTGCGCCGTTGCCCCCCTGCCGCCAAAGCCCCCCCAGAACCCCCGCTGCCACCGCCAGACCCCCCCGCCACCCCCCACCGTACCTGCACCCGCCGCTGCCGCTGAAGCCCCACTGCGCCATCACCCCCTGCCGCCAAAGCCCCCCCAGGACCCCCGCTGCCCCGCCAGACCCCCCGCCACCCCCCGCCATACCTGCACCCGCTGCCGCCGCTGAAGCCCCACTGCCGCCGCCGAAAGCCCCGCCGCCACCGTTGCTGCCACCGTTGCTGCCGCCGAAGCCCCGCCCCCGCCGCCAAAGTCCCGCCGCCGTCGTCACTGCCGCCGCTCCCACCCCACTGCCACCACCACCACCGGAGCCGCGTCATTCTGCTGCGCTCTGTCGCGTTGGACTCCCGCGCTCTGTTCAAAAACAGAGCGCGGGGGTCCAGCGCGACGGAGCAGGGTCCCGCGCGTCACTTCCGCCGCGCCGGAAGTGACGCAACGGGACCAGCGCGGGCGGCGCAGCCCGCGCAGCTGGCTCTCCGGGGAGAGCGAAGAAAATGGCAAGCCCGTTCGGGTGGCTGAGAGCCCAGGCGGGCCCAGTTCGGGCCTACAGAGCCGGGCCGGATGGAAGGGCACGCTGGGCCGGATCCGGCCTGCGGGCCGGTTGGAAGACCCCTGGTCCAAGAGGTCGCAGCTGGGACTTCGATTATCCTGGCCATCTAGACAGCATCTAGCAGTCATAGGATTGCGCCCAAAAAGAATTAAGACATAAACATGACATCTGAAGGCAGCATAAAACCAGGTGGAAGGGTGGGATATACCATGTAAATAATTAAATAAAATGTAAGTAGAATCAAGAGACTCAAGGAAAATATTAATATACAGGTTGGTTTCAACCAGCGTTCTTTTTGTCATGTTCTCTTTTGTCCTGACTGGACCTACATGCTGAGAGGAAGGTCTTCCTGCCGGCAGTATCAGAAAAGGGGTTTCCTCCCCAATGTTAATGCAGCCTTCCCTAACCTGGAGCCCTCCATGTGTTTTGGACAGCAGCTCCCATCATCCCCAGCCAGCAAGGCCAATTATCAAGAATTCTGGGAGCTCTAGTCCAACACTTCTGGAGGGCACCAGGTGTGTGGCCTGCAGTGTTATTGGAAGCAATTAAGGAAGGCCTGCACCGCAGGGTGGTGTGGGCTTGCACAGCTACTGAGAAATCAGAACAAATTGTGACATAGTAGCACACCATCCTTCTCTCCTCCAGTACGTATTGCCAGCTCAATATCTGATCCGGACACTAACAGGTTGGCTCCCTTGGTTTCCTTCTTCAACATTTCTTTTGAAGCGCTGTGTATAAACAGATCCATTTGAACAGAAGACAATGAGGAAGAAGCCCAACCCACACCGCATACTGTGTTCTCATAAACACTGATTGTATTTCACCGTACACACATTTTTCACACGCAGGCACACGACACATACTATATACATGCACACAAACATCAAACGCAACTTCAGCCCTCCAAAATACAAAAGTTGCTGAAGGGAACATCCAATAAACAAAGAGGCAAACCAGTCCTACTTTGTAAAAAGAGAAGTACTATGCCGAAACTCGCTTGAAAGCGGGTCTATTTGTTTTAGAAATTCTATGTCTGTTCCTAATCTCAAATGTATACAGGTACTACTTGGAGTTAGCAAACAGAAAGCCTTCTGCACTCACTCAGAGGCATTCTACACAAGCCAGCCTGAAAGTTCAGGCAAAATTGTGTGACCTAATTCTTTATACTAAGGCTGGTAAAACGGACCTAACAGCATATTTGTTCTCCTCTCTTCCTTCAAGGAGTTAATGGCTATACATGTGGATTATTCTTATTTTATCCTCACAATTGATCGGCAAGGTAGGTTAGGCTAAGATATTAACCCTAACACCTTCCAATTAATTGCATGTCTGAGTGGGAATTTGAAGCTAATTTTCCTCATCCAGTCTAGCCATCACACTACATCATCACACTGGTGTAGCATTATATTTAAACTGGAGATGCTCCTATGCAAATCAATGCATTAAATATCCCACTTCACATCTTCTGGGAGTGAGCCTTCAAACTGAATACAGTTTCTGGGACTAAGACTTAGTGAATTTTGGCTGAAAATAATTTCCTGTGGGAAATTCTTCACAATATTTTTATATGTAGGTAATGGAACAGATTCTTGGTGAAAAAACTGACAGGCTAGGTCTGCCAAAGAGTGCCTATGGTCTGGTTCACACATAACACTTTATTTAACCCATGGTTTGTTGCCCTACCCAGGGTTGGCCAGGCAGACAATTGAACAAACTGTGGTTTGTTTTCTCAGTGCCTGAGTTTTTTGCCTCCACCTTCGCCGCTCCCTCCCTGTATCCCAAATGACTTTGCAGCACTGTAGTGCTGGCATGTAGAGTGGCTGTTTCTCTTTTTTTAACCACTCTTGTCTACCACCACTGTAGCTTGGTGAAACAACCCAAAAATAACCTATAGTTCTGGGTTTGCATGTAATGGCAACCCATGGTTTAAACAAACCAGAGTTCACAACCCAACAACAAACCACAGGTTCTCTTTCTTTTTTGTTAGCACAGCCATGTTCACACATCACAAAAACCCAGAATTCAGCAACCTGTACCATGGATTAGCATTATGTGCAAACCAGACCTATGTCTACCATATACCGTAGATTTCACATCCACAGACACTTAAAGATTTTGTACTCCAAGCAATTGAGAGGAAGTCAACTAGAATAATAGAATCATAGAAAAGTAGAGTCTAACCCCCTGCTCAATGCAGGAATCCAAGTCAAAGCATCCCTGACAGATGGCTGTGCAGCTGCACCTTGAATGCCTCCAGAGTGGGAGAGCCCACCACCTCCCTAGGTAGTTGGTTCCATTGTCTTATTGCTCTAACAGTCAGGAAATTTTTCCTGATGTTTAGCTGGAATCTGGGTTCCTGTAACTTGAGCCCATTATTCCATGTCCTGCAAACTGGGATGATCGAGAAGATATCCTGGCCCTCCTCTTTGTGACAACCCTTCAAGTACTGGAAGAGTGCAATCATATCTCCCCTCGGTCTCCTCTTCTGAAGGCTAAACATGCCCAGTTCTTTCAGTCTCTCCTCATAGGGCCTTGTTTCTAGTCCCTTTATCATCTTTGTTGCCCTCCTCTGAACCCTCTCCAGTCTGTCTACATCCATCTTAAAGTGTGATGCCCAGAACTGGACGCAGTACTCAAGATGAGGCCTAACCAGTGCTGAGTAAAGGGGAATTATCACTTCACACGATTTGGAAGCTATACTTCTATTAATGCAGCCCAAAATAGCATTTGCCTTCTTTGCAGCCACATCGCATTGCTGGCTCATATTCAGTTTATGATCTACTTTCTATCTTCCTGAAAAAGTAGTTTTATAATATATATATATATTAATATCCAAATGTCTGTCCATTCAAAAATCATCTACATGGAAACGGCCCTGTGAGTTTCCATAATGGGAAATTGAAGTTGCCAGGGCTGGGCAACGGGCAGCAATCTGAGGTGAGCTGGGAACCAGAAGCCATGAGATAAGGCCAGTAGTAAGGGCCAAAAAGCAAGTGAGGACCAAAGGGCAGACCAGAATGTAGGGCTGAAGAGCAAGCGAGGTCAAGGACTGAAGAGGAAGTCAGGATCAATGGACAAACCAAGAGCAGAGCACACCAGAGTTCATACAGTTGTTGCTTAAGCAAGGCTTAAATGGAACAGGAAGCTTTCTTATATAGTCTTTCCTGTCCAGGAGAATCCAATGGCTGGCCTTGGGGGTGGTGGTGGTGAACCCAGGGCCTGGGATACGGAGATGCTGCAACATACAGCACTGGTGCACAAACCCAAAGGCTCCCAGTTTGATTTCTTGCAGCTCTGAGAGAAGCGCAGCTGGGTCCTGTGCATGTTTATTCAGAAATAAGTTCCACCAAGTTCAGTTAGGCTTATTCCTAAGTATGTGTGCTTAAGATTGCAACCTTACAGATTTAAACTGGTCTCCCTTTCAAGCCATAATTCTTAACAGAGGGTGGCAGAGAAGGCTTACACAGAAATAATATCATCTGAGGGTATTTCAAGAGGGAAGTCCACATGTCCTCACTTTAAGCTTCATGTGCGGGGGGGGGGGGTGACAGCAGGATCCCAAACTGGGTATTTGAGTCCATAGACTAATGAGGGCAAACAAGCTGAAGTTCAGTCCTGATAAGATGGAGGTGTTAACAGAGGGAGGTGTGGTTGATCTTGGAGATTCGGATTTACCTGTCACACTCCCCTTAAAGATCAGATATAGAATTTGGAAATACTCTTTGATCTGCCTCTCTACTGCAGGGGTGGGCAACTTTTGGCAGCATTGCCAATGATCAGGAATGCTGGGAGTTGTAGGCCAAAACATCTGGACAGCCACAAGTTGCCCATCCCTGCTCTACTGGATCCACAGGTGGGAACTGTAGCAAAGAATACCTTTTACACCAGTTTTATCTTGTATGCTAGCTGCTGCCTTTCCTGGAGAATGGCGACTTGGTTACCATTCTACACTCCTTGGAAATCTTTAGAATAGAGTACCATACCACACTGTATGTGAGGCTGCCTTCGAAAACTGTCCAGAAACTGCAGTTGGTCCACAATGCGGATGCATGTAACACTTGTGATTAAAGAACTCTACTGGCTCCCACTTAGATTCTGGGCACAATTCAAAGTAGTAGTTTTATCTGTCTGTCTGTCTGTCTGTCTGCTGTACTTTTAAACTGCTGGCTGCTTCTCCGAGGTCAAAAGAGCAACCTCAGAGAAGGGGTTTAGGGGGCATTCCGGGGCGGGGGGCATGGAGGGAAGGCAGTGTATCCAGGGAAGATAGGATGTATCCTGGCAGTGCCTCAGCCTCTTTCCCTCCCCCTCCAAAGCGCCACAATTAGACGGCTGAAATCACCCGCCTAAGTGCTTTGCAGAGCTAGAGGAGCCCAGAGGCGACCTTCACCTCCCACCCTCCATAGGACGCCCATAATCCTCCAAGTTCGGAGGGTTGCAGGCATCCCCATAGGATTGCACCCTTAGTCTTTTAACTGGTTGTAATCCACCCAGAGAACATTAGTGTGGCGGACCGAACCTGGTCCGTTGTGCGGGTTCAGCACCATAAGGGTTAACCAGCACCAAAGTGGTGCCCTGTACACCGCTGTCAAAACCTTTACTTTCAGCAGCTAGTGAAATTGACAAGGAATACCCTTAGAAACACAGGGAAGCCAAAAGCTAGTCAGTTACAAAAGAGTTTAATGGAGCGGAACTAATAGACTACAGGAATTTCACAGCATAAACAGAACAGTCAATTCAGATAGGAAACAGAAGTATTCAATTTGCTTTCTAGGAGGCTTTGCTCAAATGCAGAATATTACCTGACACCAGAGACTCTGACTCTGGGTTCTAACGTAGCAGTTTGCTTTGCCGATCGCTGGGCGTCCTGCCCGGGGTTGGAAGTTGCTTGGTCCTAACCGGAGCTAGCGACCTGACCCGTGCAAGCCTGCACCGTGTTCCCAACAACCCCTGGTTCTTTGGCATGTATCTTTTCTACCCTCCTCTGCCCCCTCCCCATCCTTGATGACCAGGTGGGCTGGTCCCGCCCCGTGGGGTGGTGGCGCCTTTCGGGTGCTGGCATCTCCATGGGTACTTTGGGGTACTTTGCAGCTCTTTGAGACTGCACCCCCCCACCTCCGGAATCTCAAGCTCTTCCTTGAGGGAAGTGTAAATGTGTCCCATTGAATGTATGTAGATGTGGCAGATGTGTAACCGGTCTGCCCAGAATTGTGTCTCCTGTGCCCTGGGTGGGGATTATGCAGACAGAGGGGTGACAGTAGAAAAGGGGAAAACATGTCAGGGTTCAGTATGTCAAGGTTCAGCAGTGGACTCAGGCTTTCCACAATTAGTTATTGTGTGGATTAGAAATGTAATGAATAAACAAATAAGGCCGCTTGGTGGGATTCTGAGTGCCCTCTTTATCTGACAATGAGTGAAGCCTTCTTGGTGGTGACACCCTGATTATGGAATGTCCTCCCCCAGGAAGCCCATCCATCCAGGCAGGGGTATGGATGCCCTTAGGCTTCTCAGGACAACTGTTTTGGAGCACCACACACATGATGGAGAGGAAGCAGAGCCCACACAACACAATACACATACAGCTGCCTGGGCAGATGGCCTACTCAGAGCACACAGGCTCTCCTGGGACAAGGGTTCGAAAGACCCACCCAGGGAGGGAAGCAGAAAAAAAGGCCAGGACACAGATGCACCGACAGCAGCAGTGTCCAGCGGCTCGCTGTGCAGAGCAGGAGTTGGGAGCGGGAGGTGCAAGTTGGTGCCCCATTGAGGGGAGAAGAGGTAACATGGCCCCCACTCACCTTTTGCATCCCTGGCAAACACAGCAAAACCAAACCAAACACAGAACAGTCATGTCAGGGGCAAAGGAGAAGGAGCTCCCAAGTCTCATCATCAGTGTTGGCATGCGCATCCTATGTTACGGTGCTCATAATGCTTGCACACAACCACTTTCTAGACAGCGCTCCAAATCACAATAACCCTGCTAAATAGGGAAGAATGGGCATTTTCACTGCAATAAAACAGAACAACTTCCTTGAGAACAATGCCTAGATGCCATAAATGAACACCAACCGCAGATTTCTTACATCAGAAGCTGTCTGGAAACAATATCAACAATCTGTACAGTGCTTTTAGGGTGCAATCCTATGCATGTTTAGACCAAAAAAAAAAAAAAAAGTCCTACAATACCCAGCATTCCCCAGCACACCAAGCAGGCTGGGGGATGCTGCAAGCTGTAGGACTTTTTGCCCTGGTCTAAACATGCATAGGATTGCACTCCTAGAGAAGAATCCTATGGTTCCTGGGTGAACGTCCATGGGGCCATAGGATAGTTTGGATTCCTCCCTACTGAGGTTGGAGACAGCACTCTGACCTTGGAAGGGGGAGTGGGAGATCCACCCCCTTCCCCTGCCGCCTTGCAGCTGGCACGAAGAAAACTCAACCTCGGAGAGGGGGTGGAAGGGGGCGTGCCGGTGGGCAGGGAAGGGGAGGAGACCGGAGAGGCCAGGACACGATGTATCCTGAGATTGCTCCAGCCTCCTTCACCCCGCCTCCAAAGCGTCCCCTTTTCTCCCTCTCTGAGGTCAAGTTTCCAAAATGGAAAGAACGGAGGGCAGGGAGGCAAAGTTCACCTGCTTCGCCCCTCCCAGCCTGCCGGCTTCAGCCCAGAAGGCCATAGGAATCTTGGAAGCCCCCAAGTTCGGGGCTTCCAAGCAGCAAGGGGTGCAATCGATAGGATCACGCCCTTAAAGTGTTAAAAGGCACTTCAACATATATCACCCTGTTGTAATCTTTACAACAACCCTGTAAGGTAGGCTGGCATGGTCCTCATATTCTGATGGGGCTGAGGCTGAGAAAGAGTGGCTTGCCTGAGACCACCTATTGTGTTCAGGGCAGAGGTTAAATTTGAAAACTTGGGGCTCCCTCATTCTTAGGTCAGTCTCAATGCTACACCAGGAAAGGCCTTTGGATCCCAGAACACCATCTGCACTGCCTTATTCTGTGATATTTATTGAAATGGTTACTACTGGGGAGGTCTTGGAAAAGAATTTCCTGCACATTTGACAAGGAAAAGCTCATTCAGCATAAAGTTGGAATTGTCTGCTATAGTTTTAGCACAGCCTTCATAGATTTCATAGATCATAGAGTTGGAAGGGGCCTACAAGGCTATCGAGTCCAACCCCCTGCTCAATGCAGGAAACTAGAGGAGGGGTCTCCCATCCAAGTAATAACCAGGCCTGACCCTGCTTAGCTTTCCACACTCAGACAAGCTGAGCCAGCGTAAGCCACAGGCCATTCTATATATTTATGAAATTGGGATGCCCAAACACAGCAGAGGAATGATAATTCCAACTGAAATAGTAAAAGCATGATTTTAATTAATCATACAGTTGCAGTTAATTGAGAACTTCACTTGCAAGTAAAAGGTACTGCTAAAACAGCCTTCCCCAACCTGGTGCCCACCTGATGATTTGGACTACCACTCCCAGCATTCCTGACCATTGGCTATGCTGGCTAGAGCTGATGGGAGTTGAAGTCCCAAACATCTGGTGGGCACTAGGTTAGGGAAGGCTGTTTTAGCAGTACCTTTTACTTGCAAGTGAAGTTCTCAATTAACTGCAACTGTATGATTAATTAAAATCATGCTTTTACTATTTCAGTTGGAATTATCATTCCTCTGCTGTGCTTGGGCATCCCAATTTCATATATATATATACACACAGAGAGAGAGAAAGAAGACCCACTGATGTAATTGGGGCTTATCGCTAAGTAAATATGTGTAGAATTGAGCCTAAAGGCGCTTTCACCCACAAGGCTTAACTGTATACCCACTTACACAAGAGTAAGCTCACTGAATTCAGTGGGACTTGCTCATCAAGTAGATGAGTACATACTTTTAGGGTTGCACCGTTAATCTGGTTTGTAATGTGGATGCACATCCAAGATTGACCAAGATGTACACAGCCAATGTAAAAAAAAAAGTATCTTACTGTTCGTTCTATAATAATATAACTAAAACACAGTACAAACAGCATAAAAATGAGCTCAAAGTGATTTACAGCACAATCCTATGTATGTTTACTTGGAAGTAAGTCCCACTATGTTCTATGGGCTCCCAGGGAAGGGTGCATAGGATAGCAACTAATGTCATGGGTGAAAATGCCAGTTTTGTTAACCATTTTGTTAACCTCCGAAGTGATGTGCAAGAGGATTGATATTATATCACTTGTTGTACATCGCCCAGAGTGGCCGGTTTGCCGGGCAGATGGGTGACTCATAAATACAACAAATAAATAAATAAATAAATAAACCACAGTGATAACTCATTTACATTACTAGAATTAAAAACAATATTTGAATCTGGATATATTCTTTGTTTCGTGACAAAACAAAAAAAATCACATTTTATTTTGGATGTTAAAACGTTTCATGCTTTAGGCATGCAAATGTATACAGAAGCTTCTCTTAGAAGCTGCTTTTTTCTTCCTCTTTTTTTTTTTTTTAACAGAGCCCAGATGCTGGTCAGGATTAAGGTTACACCAAACACATTCTACCCTGCCATTTTCCAAACAAAATGAAGCAGACAGAAAATATGGACAAGGAGCTAATAGGAATGGAGCATTACTAAGAAGAGAAATCCTGCTTTGTTTAATCAAGGATACAAACTTCACCAAGGATAAATTCAGCAGGACTTACTTCTGGGTAAACACATCGAGGACTGTGTTGTAGGAGAAAGTGGCTGGATTCAAGGAGAAAAGGGTCATAAACTTAATGCAAATGGATGTGTGTTGAGGAATTATAACTGCATTCCCTACCATTCTTGACCCGTAGAGATAAGGCACTATATAAATCAGTGTTCTCCAACCTTGGGTCCCCAGATGTTTTTGGCCTATAACTCCCAGCATGCCCCATAGCTGGCTGGGGCATGCTGGGAGTTGTAGGCCAAAAACATCTGGGGACCCAAGGCTGGAGAACACTGATATAAGTAGTATGTGTTAGTTAAGCATCTCCTGCTGTTACAGTTTTGAAACCCATTATTAGGAGGCGTAGAAATTTATTATAAAAGTCATTGTGCATATACACAACCCTTAAGGCCAAGGAGGCTGAATTTATGCATACACATGCATTAGGGATGATAAATTAGTTCTGGGTTTTTTTAGCCAGGTCTACACCCCAAAACAGTTCTTATAGGAAAGTGGAACTACCCACATAGGGATGGTGGAGAAAATTTGTTCAGTCTGCACTTTAATACAGACTTACCTAAATTTGCAGTTTTGAGCCAATATACGAACTGAAACTCAGTTATCCTTCGAAATTCGCACTTTTCCAAATTTTGCAGTACAGTTCGCCAAACAATGTGAACAGAAACAGGTATATTAGGGGAAGGTGCACACAAAAATGTGTGTATTCAATAAAACAATGTTCAAAAATGCATTATCTTAGGGAAATCACTTGCACATGATGTGCATATTAGGCAAAATTGTGTACAAACCTGGATGTATTTGGAGAAATGCACATAAAATGCATATGAATTTTCATACAAACTTTAAAAAAATTAAAAATCTCAAAGTTCAGGATGAAAAAAACATATGTTTGGAAAAAGGAGAAACTGAGAGAAACCAGCACTGACAGATTTGTCCATCCCTACGGCGACGTGTCATCTTGGCAAATGTGTATTCCCAAAAACACATTTGCTAAAGTTACACAAATGTATGAGTGGGAGATGCGGGAGATTCTCCCTTACAAATGTAAGGGAGAATCAGGAGATGGCAGAAGGGGGGTGAGTTGCCCATCTGGTGTCTACCAATCCTCTGGTGCAAACGGCCTCAGGCAGGTTTTACTCCAGCCAGGCTTTCTTCTGGGGTCCATCAAGGGGAAACAAGGTAAAAACAGCTGGGGGGTGGGTGGGCATTTGCAGGGCAAAGTCAGCAGGAGGGGGAAAGAGGGAAGTGCTCCCTCCTGCCCATCAAAGTTTCCTTTCAAAAGCCTCCAGCCCCTACATCAGCGGTGTGGAACATGTGGCCCTCCAGATGTTTTGGCCTACAACTCCCATCAGCCCTAACCAGCATAGCCAATGGTGAGGGGTGAGGGGAGTTGTAGGACAAAATGTCTGGAGAGTCACAAGTTGCCCACCCCTGCCCTGCATCATTAGCATTATAAAACAAGTGTAGTTCTGCCCTCAGGAGATCCAACAAGAGGAGAAATCAGGGCCAGCGTCAAGGGTAGGCACGGTTGGGCACCTGCTAAGGGCCCACACCCCAGCAGGGGCCCCACTGACAAGAGTCCCCTGGACCTGCTCCTCTTCTTCACCCTTGCCACCTGCTTGTTTACCTGCCTCTCGCTCCGGCCCAGACGGTGGTGGTGGTGGTGGTGGTGGTGGTGGTGGTGGTGGTGAGAAGGAGGAGCGGTAGATGCCACTGCCTTCTTGCTTACTGGCTCTCTGCCTGCCAAGGGAGCAAGTGGTGGCAATTATGAGAGAGAGGAGAAGCAATAGAAGCTGGTGACAATGGTGGTGAGAAGGTAGACTCACTCACGGAGGCTGGTGACCCATGAAGGGTGTCTTGGCCAAATGCCCTCAAAATCCTGGAGCCAGCACTCAGAAAAATGATAGAATTCAATTTCTTTATTTGATTTAATCATTTAATTTAATTTACTTGTTTTGATTTAAACCAAGGATAGGCCACTGGTGGTGGCCTTCCAGATGTTGTTAGACTGCAACTTCCATGAGCCCCAGCCAGCATAGTCAATGATGAGGGATTATGGGAGCTGCAGTTCAACAACATCTGGAAGGCCACAGCTTGCCCACCCCTGATTGAACAATTTCTATGTCACCTTTCAAGGCAGCTTATAATGTAATACAAACAATGCAGTTCTTAAAGGACTAAGAACATTCTCAGGGTCTGGACCGCAGAGCCAGCTCTACCATATGGTAAGTGAGGCAATTGCCTCTCAAACAGTACATTTCAGATACCATTCATTATATCCTTACACAATGTTCGGTAAATTATAACGATTTAGGGTTATAAAACTGATTTGTTGGTATGTTAAGAAGATGGAGTAGGAGAATAATCAAATTGCTTGTGGCTTAACCATGCACTTTTGTCACACCAACATTTGGGTTTGCGTGTCCCATCAGTATTAGCAGCAGGACCGGTGCAGGGCAGTTTGGCGCCCTAGGCAAAATTATATTTAGCGCCCCCCCTCTCGTGCCGTGGGGGGGGCTCCGGAGCAAAGCAGCACTGCTCTGCAAACCACCCCCACCCCCGCAGCTGCCGGACCCCCGCCAACCCCCCGCCACCTACCTTCCCCCCCGCCACCTACCTTCCCCCCGCCCTGGCCTTCCTTCCAAGGAGGAAGTGACGCGACGGGACCCCCGCGCTCTGTTTTTGGCCGGGGAAACCAGGGCAACAGGGCTGTTTAAGCCCTGTTGCCCTGGTTCCTCCCGCCAAAACAGAGCACGGGCGGGGCTCCGGAAGCGGCGCAGAGAAGGTAGGTGGCGGGGGGGTGTCTGGCGGCTGCGGGGGGCTGTGGGGGGTGGAGGCGGCGCCCAGGCTCGGCCCCACCACTACCTCTGGGCGCAATCCCCCCGCACTGACTTGGTGGTGCCTTTGTCGGCGAGGCGGCCGGGCGGGGCAGGAGCGCACCGGCAGCGAAGAGGAGCGCAGCGTTTCTGCGCCCTCTTCAGCTACGCGCCCTAGGCAACCGCTTAGTTTGCCTAGCGGTAGCGCCGGCCCTGATTAGCAGGGGGAACCAGCTGTATACTGTGGAGGAGGAACACAATTCCACCTGAGGAACCAAACAACCTTCTGCATATGGCAACCCAAGATTTTGACTAAATGGATACCTACTGAAACCAGTACGGTTCTGCCCTTGATGCCTTGCTCATTCCCTGAAATGTAGCACTAGACTTTTAATACTTACTACAATGCAAATGAGCAGGTAAACAGGAAGAAAAAAAATCTGTCGAGTGGCTTTGCTTAGCCTGTGATGACGCTGGTGATACTTAGCAAAAACACTAGCTTTTTCTAAATATATAGTCATAATATTTTGCTTTTCTGAGGCATCACATTTATAGCTTTGTGATAGTGGAGGCATGTAGCTGTGTCAGAATTTCCCTTAGAGAGAAAATATTTATAACACCAGGAGGGGAAAGCAGAGGAAAACAAGGAAGTGCAAGAAAAACTTGAATGTTTTGTGTGTATTAACTACTAGCCATATGGGAAAACATTAATGTGCAGTTTACGATTTTTGCGGTGCATTAATGCTCTGATATTGGGTTGTATCCAATGGTTTCAACTAGCACAATGACATTGTGCTAGTTGAAACCAAGTTCCGAATTATGCAGAAGGGAAGAGTGCAACTACAGATGCACAACTGTTTGCAGATCTTAAGTTTTTACAAAGTGGTCTGCTAGCACTTGTGCAGTGGGAAAAGGCAGCCCACCTCTGCCTGCGCAGCAATTCTTCCACTAATGGTACATTGGATTTAGGCCATTGTGCTTTTACTTCAGGACTGTCCACTCTATTGGTTTACTGTAGGCCAGTATTGAGTTGCTTTAGTAAACTGCTGACATGCAGTCCACACTGAAGCTATCTGGACACTGGTGTAAGCTCCACTAGATATTATTTTTGCTCCAGTTTGAAGAGGAGAAGAGCATCCTAGAAGTAAAGCACAATACAAAAATGTGTTGCATTGGAAATAATGTTAGCTTCTCACTTGTTCAGCCAACAGGGTCGGCCCTCCCGTGAAGCAGGGTGAGGTGCCCACCTCAGGCGGTGTGCTGCAACAAGTGGCCACCTCCTGCTGCCCTCCTTGCTTGCCAGGGCCGGCCCCAGGAGGACCTGCTCCTGCTGCTCCTGTGTGCCACCCGCTCACCCCCCACATTTCCACCACACCTCCCACCGCTATCCCAACCCCTTTGCTGCTGCTGCTACTGCCGCCACCCCCACCCCCACCCCCACCCCCCGCTCTGCAGGTCCTCTCAGAGTGAGCAGTGGGCACATGAGCTCTCTGAAGAGCCATGTCGACCGGAAAAGCAGCCTGTGGGCCTCTTCAGGGACCCAGCCAGGTCCAAATGCCTGACTTGAGGGGCCCTTCCTCAGAGCCAGGCATTGTGGGAGGGGGTGATCTCCAGGGACACCTGATGCGGCTCTTCAGAAAACGGCAATAGGGTGGGAGACATGGCGCCAAAGGGGTGAGTGAGTTCAGCTGGGCAACGCTGGTCTGGAGCAGGAGACAGACAGACATGGTGAGCACGCAGGCGGGAGATGGACACAGCGGTGACATTGGTGGGGAGCGGCGGTGCATGTGCTCTCCTGGGTCAGGTGCCGGGAGAGCTTGCACTGGCGTGGTAAGGCACCATAGCAGGGAAACTGTTTTACATCTTGGCCAGGAGTGTGTGTGGCTAGGATATTCCAACTGACAGTTCCCTGAGGTGGCACACTCTGGCCTCATCCATCGGCCAGAGAACCAAGGGCCACTGGGAGGCTGCACCCCATGCCTCCCAGGAGTAACATCACAGCAAGGGGGAGACCAACCTGGCCCCATGCATCAGCCAAGAAGGAACAGCTGCAGGGAGCTTGTTTTGCCCTTCCCTGCAAGAAAAGAAAGAAAGAAAGAAAGAAAGACCTATAAGAACCTTTTGAACTAAGAACAGGTGCCTGAGTTTTGCATTCTTCCTCCTCCCTCCCAATCCCTTTTCCTTTTGTGTCATGCCTTTTATATTGTAAGGCTGAGGGCAGGGACTGTCTTATTATTAATCTTTGTAAGCCACTCTGGGAGCCTTTTCTGGCTGAAGAGTGGGGTATAAATGCAACAAACAAACAAACAAACAAATAAATGAGAACTGGTAGTCACGTTTGGAGGAGCCTTTAGTCAGTGCTGGCTGCAGGTTTTTGAGGGCCCTTGGGCAAGACACCCTCAATGGTCTCCCTCACTCAGTGGGGCTAAGCGCATGATGACAGTCCACCGTGTCTGTATATTGGAAGCACTTTCACTCCAGCCCCTCCTTCCCTCTCTGCTCCCCAACTCCCAACAGCCTCCCAATTCTTCTTTCACCCTCTCCACAGAGCTCCCTGCTGCTGGACAAAGGTGCAGGCAGCCAAGTGTACTGTTCAGCAGCTGCAAAATAAATAGCCCACAGTGATGCTGTGGCGCATGTGGGGCGTGTGCAGCTGCCATTTTGAATACGCAACCCCCACTCAGGGGTTATTGTGTCATGCGAACCCCGGCAAGCGTGGGTTACGTGAGGGTTAAACAACCCTCGCATATAACCATGGTCTGTTTTAGGATTTTAAATAACCCACAAAAAGTCGCGGTGTGTCGTCTGACCCCAATCAATGAGTCTACCTTTCCCTCATCCTCTTTCTCATCACTGCTATCACTGGATTGCGTGACAGGCAGAAAGCCAGTGACCAAGTAGGCCGTGGCATCGGCTGCTCCTATTTTTATCACCACTGTTGTTGGGCCAGAGTAAGAGGCAGGTGAACAAGCAGGTGGCAATGGTGAAGAAGAGACGCAAGTCTAGGGCAGCTGTTGTCGGTGGGGCCCTGCTGGGGTGTGGGCCCTTGGCATGTGCCCAACCGTGCTGACCCTTGACTCCAGCCTTGCCTTCAGTGAGAAGGAGTAAACCTCATAATTGACTGATATTTTAATGATTTTATGTAACCTGCATTGAGAAGTTTACCTGACAAGCAGCATGCAATGTAAAAATAAATACATCAGTAGGGTGGGTAACGTTCAGCTAACTCAGGAACTCTAGAAATATGATCACATCTACACACAAGGGCATTTGACTGCCCTCCTCTGAGCTGCCTAAATAGCATCCCTGCATCAAAACGACTATGTATGGGCTGTACTGGCTTGTCCTTGAGTCTCTCGGCTTGCTCTTCCTGCTGCCTTCACTATTCCATCTGGCATGGAAGGTCATAATGGACCAGGCCATCTATTTCCACCTGATTTGCTTTCTTAATGTTTGTTCATGGTGCAGTTACACAAATTTGCAGCATAGGCGTGCGCAACATACTGCTTTAACAAGATTAAGTGCAATCCTATGGATGTCTAGACAGAAAAAAAGTCCTACAGCTCCCAGCATGCCCTAGCCAGCATGGCTGGCCAGGGCATGCTGGGAGCTGTAGGACTTTTTCCTGTCTAAACATGCATAGGATTCTGCCCCAAGATGGTTAACACAAACATAGACAAAAACAGACAAATGTAAAAGCAGCAATAAAATCCTCCACTAAAATAAAAGACATTGATCCCCCCCCCCCCCTGTAAAGTCTTCACTGGGTGCCAGAACAGTCTCCCTAGGGAAAGCAGTCCATAATCAGGGTGCCACCATGGGCAAGCTGCAGTCCCCAATAGCGACCTGTTGCACCCCAGGTGATAGAAGGGCATCTGATGAAGTATATGGGCAGACATATAAAGAGACTGGCAGCCTTTCAGGTAGCTTGGCCCCAGGCCGCAAGTCATGAAGAGCCTGGGCTTGGAAATGGACCAGGAGTAAATGCAACTGATAAAGCACCGGCATACTATGGGGAAAGCACCCAGTCCCTTAACAGTAGGTGTCGTTTTGGTAAATACAGCTTTTCATCTTCCTGTCGCACTGTGACATGACAAGCTTCACCCTACTGCAGGAGTAGGCAACCTGGTGCCCTTCAGATGTTTTGGGTGACAACTTCCATAATCCTTGATCGTTTGCCATGCTGGCTGGGGCTTATGGGATTTGTAGTCCAAAACATCATGTTGCCTACCCCTGCCCTACTAAAATTTCCCCTTCTACGCAAGTGTTAATGATACAGGACCCCAAGGCTGAAAGGCTGGCCTAAGGATACCAGACAAGAACCATCCTGGCAAAGCCTGAAAAATCACCTTTCTGCTACAGGACAACAAAGTGGACAAGGTGCTTGCCACGATGCGACTGACCACATGCCCTCTCAATCCCTGTTCCTCATGGCTAATTAAGGTTAGTTAGCAGGGCATGGCCAGGTGTCTCCAGAGGGTAGTTAACACATCACTGTGTGAAGAAGGGGTGCCTGCTGTCTTGAAGGATGCGGTAGCGTGACCACTCCTGAAGAAACCCTCCCTGGACCCAAGGATTTGCAATAGCTTCGCCTGGTCGTGAATACCCCATTTTTAGGGAAGGTGATTGAGAAGATTGTGGCAGGGCAATGGAAAGCATTCTTGGATGAAACTGATTATCTAGACAAGGGGTAGGCAACTTTTTGGGCCCATGGGCTCATTTAGAAATCTGAGGAACTGCCCTAGGCACAACCATAAAATGTCACAAAGGACAAGTAATAATTGTCACAAAGGACAAGTAATAATCGGGAGGAGTAGGGTGTCTCAGTGGGCACCAAAGAAGGTGTTTGGGGGCACATTAGCAGCCATGGGCACCGTGTTGCCTACCCCTGATCTGGGCATATTCCAGTCTGGATTCAGGTTTGGTCACGCTATTAGGATGATCTTTATCGAGAGAGAGACTGGAAGAGTGCAACTTTGCTCCTCTTACTCAATCTCTCCATGGCTTCTGGTACCATCAGCCATGGCATCCTCCAGGACTGGCTCTATGGAAGGGGTATTGGGGCACTATATTTCAGTGGTTTCATTCCTACCCACAGGATCAATCTCAGAGGATGGTGTTGGGGGAGTGTTCTTTGGCCCCCCTGGCACTTGTGTGGCAGGGTACCACAAAGCACTTTTCTATCCACAATGCTGTTTAACATCTAGCTGAAGCCTTTGGGAGCAGACATCCAGGGATTTGAAGTGAGGGGTCATCAGTATGACGATGACACCCAGCTCTATTTCTCAGTAACAACTGAATCAGGTGTGGCTGTGCAGGCTCTGGGCCAGTGTTTGGACACAGTGCTGGGCTGAATGAGGGCCAATAAACTGAATCTGAATTCTGGGAAGCAGGGTCGGTGCAAGGCAGTTTGGTGCCCTAGGCAAGATCAGATATTTAGTGCCCCCCCTTCCCACTTGAGCCCTCCCTCCCTATTTCTGGCGCCCCCTTTAGCTCTGCGCCCTAGACAGCTGCCTAGTTGGCCTAATGGTAGCACCGGCCCTGCTGGGAAGACAGAAGCACTGTGGGGAGGTGAGTCACAGGTCTGGGAAATACATTAGTTGCCTGTCCTGTATGGGGTTGCACTCCCTCTGGAGGTGCAGGTCCATAGTTTGGGGGTGCTCCTAGACCCATCTTTGTCACTAGAGGCTCAGGTGGCCTCAGGGGCAATGCGTGCCTTTACCAGCTTCGGCTGGTTCACCAGCTTATGGCCATTCCTGGACCATGATAGTTTGGCCACAGTGGTTCAGGCACTGGTAACCTCAAGACTGGATTGCTGTAATGTGCTCATCTGGAAGCTGCAGCTGGTGCAGAATGCAGCAGTGAGGCTACTGACAGGGGCCTATTTTTGACAGCATGTTAACACCACTGCTAAAAAACAACAACTGCATTGGCTGCCAGCAAGCTACCAAGCCAAGTTTAAGGTTTTGTTAAGATATACAGCCCTGAACAACTTGGGACCAGGTTACCTTAGGGATCGCCTCACCCCTTGTGTCCCTGCCTGGTCCTTGTGGGGCGGTGCTAGGAACCAAGAAATTCTGGGGCTCAGGCCCAAAGGACAAAAAAAAGAAGAAGCACAAATGTGCATATGCTAATTTACATACGCTCTAAAGTCTCTCTGTCTCTGTCTCTCTCTCTGTGTGTATATGTCTTTAAAGGACCCTGTCTCCTAAGGACACCCCTATTTGTAAAAAGGGATGTATGGACAAAGCAGAGGAGGGCATTTGATTTCAGGGAAAAAAAACTCAGGCAGAAAGATTCAAGGGGGGCAGCAGGAGCAAAAAGCCATGTGGGCAAAAAGCCAGCTAATCCAAGGGGATCAGATGCAACAGAGATCAACAGGGCCCCTGTACCTTTATTTCAGTGAGTGCCCATGGACAGCAGGGTGGTGGGGCACGTGGCCTCCCGTAGATTCGGGGCTCCAAATGAAAGATTCGGGGCTCCAGCCTTGGTGGGTCACCCCCTAACGCTGCCTCTGCCTCAGGAGTACTTGTAAGAGTGTTCAGCGTTGCAACACCCACCCTCTGGAACATACTCCCCATGGACATTAGACAGGTGTCTTTAGTTTCAGTCTTTAGACGTCTGCTCAAGACTCACCTCTTTATGCAGGTTTTCCCTGAGGTGTGACCCAGCCAGTATAGTTATGAGTTTTATTGCCAACCAGTGATTATTTTATTGTATTTTATTGTTACATTTTTAATGGTTATATTATTATTGTTAACCGCTTTGACAGCTCACTGGAGAGCAGTATATAAATATAAACCTGTATAAAGAAAATAAAAAATAAATAAACCCAAGGCCAGCCTCTGTTTACACAGGATCACCTGCTTAAATACCGGTAGAGTTTCTCATTCAGTAACAATTAAAGGAAACAATGGTCATATACAATGTGGTAGAAGATATAGGAATCAACACAGTGCAAATTTGAGCTGCAGGAAGCTTCATGGTGAATAAACATGTCTTTTGCTATGCTCCTTACTTGTGTACATAAGAACATATGGAGAATCCTGCTGGATCAGACCAAAGGCCTATGTAGTCCAGCATTCTGTTCCCACAATGGCCAACCAGATGCCTATACGAAACCCACAAGCAGGACACAAGTGCAATATTAATGATATCACATCAATTCGCTGACAGAAATAAAACCACACAGACAGATATAGTGGAATATTTTTCAATTATGAAATGGTTGAAAATGACTGAGATTTTTAGAAGGATTTTTTGGAAGAAAAGCTATTACGCTGGCTCAGCTTGTCTGAGCGTGGAAAGCTAAGCAGGGTCAGGCCTGGTTATTACTTGGATGGCCTCCTCTAGTTTCCTGCATTGAGCAGGGGGTTGGACTCGATAGCCTTGTAGGCTCCTTCCAACTCTAATCTATGAAATCTATGAAATAACAAAGATCTCAAAACGCAGATGAAAAGATTTAAGCTGGACATTGAGAAGAAAAAGGATGGAGCACTGCAATGGCTTGTTGTCTAGGATTTTAAAAGTTTAAATTATAGTACTTTTTCCTTTTAATTAATACAGTTGTTTAAATACTATCTTAATACAAAACCTTCTAAGGCTACAATTGTATGCACACTTGTCTATCAGTAAGCCCCATTGAACACAGCAGGATTCACTTCCAAATAAACATGCACAGAATATGACTGTGAGTCTATAATAAATTATTTAAACACTTAAGTGATAAGGTCATATAAACATGACATCATATACGTATGGCAAATAGGTTGTGTACTAAACAAAACACTTGATCCTGTGGGGAAACCCAGGTGTTGTGTTATTGAAAGCAAGAGACATATCGCAGACAGTGGAATTTTGAGTCCTAAATCCAGAAGACATAATAATTAGGCCCGGTGCAGATGTTATGATCTTGGGTTAATAAACCATCATTCATGGGCTCAAGAATAAGGTGTGTGTCCACATGCTCCCTCCTCTCATGCACCCAGGGCTTCTCGTAATGTCCAAACTGAGAAAATCTGGTTTAATCACTGCTTTCAATCCAGCATCTTAGTTTCATATCCTGGTTTGTAAATGATTTGACCAGTTTCCTAGTTTGGACATCACTGGAAACTTTGGTTAAACAAGCCATGAGAGAAGTGCCACAGCTGGATGTGAAAGGGGAGGTGGGAAAGAGAGGAATAATGAGAAAGAGCACATGGGCACACATCATGATCTCAGGTTTATCAGTTTGAGATCACAATATCTTAACAGAACCTTAGCATCTGGATAGTCTCAGTTTGATTTACAATTTCTTCCTTCCTAAACCTTTAAAGCAGTGTTCTCCAACCTTGGGGTCCCCAGATGTTTTTGGCCTACAACTCCCAGCATGCCTCAGCCAGCCAAAACGCTGGTTTATAAAGCCATTGTATTACCAACTTTATTGTATGCCTGCGAAACATGGACTATCTATAAACGTCATTTCCACCTCCTCGAAAGATTTCATCAACGTTGCCTCCGGAAAATCCTGCGAATTACTTGGGAAGATAGGCGAACAAATGTCAGTGTACTGGAAGAAGCAAAGATTACTAGTGTTGAAAAAATGATCCTTCAACGCCAACTTCAATGGACCGGTCATGTTGTTCGAATGTCTGACTGCCGTCTCCCAAAGCAGTTACTTTATTCCCAACTCAAGGATGGAAAGCGGAATATCGGTGGTCAGTGTAAGAGGTTTAAAGATGTTCTTAAGGCTAATCTAATAAAATGCAATATAAACATCGAAAACTGGGAAGCTCTGGCCCATGAACGATCTAACAGGAGGTTGGCCTTTCACAAAGGTTCCATGGACTTTGAAGAAGCCCGAGTGCAAGGTGAAAGGGAGAAACGTGCTAAGCGAAAAGCACGTCAAATGAATCCTTTACAGGACTATCTTCCATCGGGTAACCTGTGTCCTCACTGTGGGAAGCTGTGTGGATCTAGAATTGGCCTCCACAGTCACTTATGGACCCATCGCTAGAGACTACACAATTTTATACAATTTCCTCTTTGTAAATTTATCCTGGAAGACAATCTTACTCGGTCACGAGTGATCGCCTACTCCCAGTGGTGTAGTGGTAAACTCTGAAGTGCAGGCACTCCTCGTGACAGTCCCCACAGCCACACCCTCAAGGACAGTCCAAAAATTCAGGCAGCTGCATTGATCCAAATCAACGAGCCAGTTCCAGGAGTTTCCTTCTCCACTAGAAGCAGGTCTTTTGCAAAGTTAGTGGATCTTAACTGCCCATTCAAGACCAAACCACCCCACAATACTTTGTATTACAACAAGGAACAATATACTGTTGCTGGGAAAATTAGTTTTCCCTCAGCTACTGTGAGGGTTGCAGCTATGCTCGGGGGTGGTAGGTCTGAGTGGGGTGGCAGATGATGTCAGCTTCCCTGCTAATAAAAAAATGCCGGCACTGCGTCCCTGTGAGCCCTAGTTCCGCTACACCACTGCCTACTCCCATATGAACTTGCCTGCTTGCTAAGATTATATTCAGCAGCCTAGCTCTGGGCATCACCCATCTGAGGTGATGTGGGTGACTAGCAGAGACAGGGCCTTCTTAGTAGTGTCCTCAGTTGTGGAACTCCCTCCCCTTATCTGTTCAATGCACAACACGTTTGATGACTTTTAGGCACCAGGTAAAAACAATTCTGCTGTCCTAGATTTTTAAGGACGCAATCCTATGGGTTGCACTGCCGTTAGAAGGAAGCCTCCAATACCCTGCTGGGCTGCTGCCAGCAGGGCAGAAGGAGCGACAGGGGCGATTTCCTCCACCTCTCCAGCCTCCTCATGTTTCTTTCCCCTCTTCCTCTAGACAGGCCTCTGAGCCCATCTAGAGGAGGCGTGCTGGCAGGCCAGAGGCGCCCCTCCCCACCCACCGGAACACCCCCTTTCCAACCTCTACAGCAGTGTTCTCCAACCTTGGGTCCCCAGATGTTTTTGGCCTACAACTCCCAGCATGCCCCAGCCAGCGCAGCTGTTGTAGGCCAAAATATCTGGGGACCCAAGGTTGGAGAACACTGCTCTACAGGGTCCTCTGGGGCCACTCTTGCAACCTTAGGAAGCAAGTGTCATGGTTCTTTCCACAGCGGCTGCAAAATGGCGGGGTCAGGGGGAGGGATCGGATTTTGGAGTCATAGCAGTGTCTACGGCTTTGGGAGGGGGAATCCGAAAAATCATATGGTCCCTGGGACACTCTCCGGGGATCATAGGATGGCTCTCTCCACAGCTTTTAAGTAGGTTTAGTGATTTTTAAATTACTCCTGAGGGCATCATTGCAGTTGAAAACTACCGTTGCTTTAACTTGGTTTACTTGTTTTTAAATGATGTTGTTAGCCGCCTTGGAAACTTTATACTGAAAGGTGGGGTAGAACCCTTTTGTATAAAGAAACAAAACAACCTCTGTTCAAAGTGTCTAATTATGAATATTTGATTTTATATCCATTGTGGAATTTCGCAATTATTTGCTCAGTAGTATCAGTTCTCATTTCTGGATAATTAAAGTAAACATATAATTCATTATTTTTAGCACTTGCTAAAATGTTCAGTTACTAAGAATATCAACATGTTAAACTGTTTAATTGTGAAATATAGTTAAGTTTTATTGTTGGTAACTGACAAAATAATTCTAAATGCAATGCAAAGGCTCTATTTATGCATAGGCCAACATATTGTGATGGTTATATCTGCCAGAGAGAATACCCTTCTTCTGAAAGTAGCAGAGGTGCAAATGGTGGATCTGATTCAATTACTTAAATTGCTTTGATTTAAATTAATCCATCATAGAACAAACCAGCAATATAAAGTAACATAACAAAGATGAAGGAATACTGCAAAGGAAAAACAAAATATAGTGCTTCTCTCCCTTGCAAAATCCAACCAGGTCACAAGAGTGCAAAGAAGCATAAAATACACAGAGTGAGTAGCAGCAAGGCTGACCTATCCCTAGAATACAAGCAGGCTCAGCAAATTCCATGTGTCAGACAGTTCTTGGAGAACTAAACAGTGATCCTTCCTCTAGTCAGATCTGAGCACTGCAGCGACTGAAGTAATCAAAGGATTCTTCAGGGAACTAAAACCTAAATTCAGCGTGACGTTATTCACTATGATTTTTCTGCTCCCTATATATAGATTTTGTTTGTCTGAATACCGATATGCTGTTCTTCCTATGGAGAAGAGGTCATAGAGAAAAGGGACAGTTTGCTTGCTATACATCCAGAAGCGATCCACTTTTTCTACATCATGCATAATTGTAAACACCTCTATCATGTCTCTATCACACCTTACCCACCTTTGTTTCTAAGCTAAAGAGCCCCAAAGTTGTAACCTTCCATCACAGTTGTCCCAGCCCTTTGATCATTTTGTTGCCCTGTTCTGCACTTTTTCCAGCTACGCAATATCCTTTTTGAGGTGTGCTGACCAGAACTGTACATGGTATTCCAAGTCTGGTCACACCATAGATTTCCATAAATGCATTATGATATTGGCAGTGTTATTTTCAATTCCTTTCCTAATGATCCCCAACATGGAATTTGCCTTTTTCACAGCAGCTGCACACTGGGTTGATGTTTTCATTGAAGTATACTGTGTTATCTTCCGACATGAGGCTTTCACTGAGGAAAACAGAGTTCAATTATACTCCCTTACAAGCTTACATTTCCCTTTGACTCCTGAGTTCTTTATAGTGCAAACCTATAAATGTCTACTCAGAGCTAAGACACATTGAGCCCAGTAGGGCTAGCTTCCATGTATGTGTGTGTATAGGACTGTGGTGAGGCAAAGTATTCCTACCTGCATTTATAGGGCGAGTGTGTGTGTGAGATCTGCTGGCAGAGCAATAATCAAATCCATTGGTCTGCTGTTCCACTCTGGTCAGGGCGGGAGGGGGGCAGCCTTTTCTTTTTTCCTCTCATTGACTGCAATGGGAGGGAATTTATTTATGTCATCCCATGGTCGGTTCACAGTCACACCAATTCCCAGGGTGTATTGAGGAAATGGAGGGGTTGACATAAGTCTCCACCTAATCCTTGACATGCCCCATGCATGCCTGGTTTCCCCCCACTCTGCTGGTGGAACATGGACGCCAGTGGAGCTTTCCACAGGTGGGCGAGGGGACTTCTAGCAAAGCAGTATTACATTACTTCCTGAGGCTCCTCAGCTGGCTTCCGGCTGAAGTTAAGATTGAAACCTTAATCTATGTGCCATGGCTTTTCTCACCTGTGCATTTCCATATCCCAGTCATTTCAACATGGGGGGGGGCAGGGGGGGGAGAAAGACTGTACAGGATCAGATATATTGGTAAATATAAGAAGCGGCCAGGTTTTAGAATATGAAATATGGTCAGTCTTGATGTAACCAGCAGGCCAGTGATCTTAGGCTTAGAGGATTCAGGCTGCGATCCTAAACATGGTTATGATGCCCCACCGAACTCAGCTGAACTCATCATTTCCAAGTAAACATGCAGAGGATTGCACTGTCAGTCTCCCAAAATGTGCTATAAACTAGTATCTACATCCTTCATATGGTCAACCTTTAATTGAACAGAAGGAATAAGGTATATGATTGTTCAAAAACAAGGATATAAATTGAAAGATATATCAAAATACCTGGACAAGACATTGAGATAGTGTAAACAGGCAAAGGTGGCCAGTTGGGAAAGAAGACAGGGCTTGTTCACCTTTAATCGCTGTATAGATGAGGGAACTTCAGCAGCTGTAGCTTGTCATACAGGTTACATGTGCTAAAATTCTTTCTTCTACACAACTACTAAAGATGCAGGAGCCCTGTCTGCTTTTGCATCTGGCCACTCTAATACAGGCAACAAGAAGGATCACAAAATATATTGCGAAGACCAGCTCAAGCTAGATGTACCTGTATGATTTTGCATTTGCATTAGAAATGCCAATGTACTTACTAAATATAATATCAAACTCCTTGAGCCAGGGCAGAATCAATAAGCAATTGGAAAAGCCTGACAAAAGGATATTAGAAAATTCTACTCACTGTTGCACAACAGACCATTACTTTTTTCATCCTTTTATTTTTAACTATGTACTTAATTTTCCATGGAACTCCTATAGCCTTTCATAAGGTAATAGGCAGATGCTAAGATGGTTATTTATTTATTTATTTCGAAGATTTATATTTATACTGCAGGCCAGCCATCCCCAACCTGGTGCCTTCCAGATGTGTTGAACTGCAACTCCCAGCATCCCACAGCCAGGCTGGTGGATGCTGGGAGTTGTAGTCCAACAGATCTAGAGGGCATCAGGTTACAGAAGGCTGCTACAGGCATTTTCTCTCTCTTTTATCTATTTTTGGTGGTGTTTTTATTGTATTTGATTTTAGAATTATGACTTAAATGGTGTCTATAAATGGTGTTTATGAATGTGGTTAGCCACCCTGGACTCTTTGTGAGGAAGGGTGGGATATATAAACACACACACACACACACACACACACATATAGCCATACCTGAAAAAGCTGGCTATAGTCTTAAGGTCATGGAGGAGGGAAAGAAGTGATAGCTCAGGGGTAGGCAGCTTGTGGCCCTCCACATGGTAATATTGAGGACTGATGGGAGTTGTAGGCCAAAACATCTGGAGGGCCACAGGTTGCCCAGCCGTGATAGCCAATCCAAGGTGTGATAGCCAATCCAACACAGTGACGTGCCCTTCTGACATGGAATAGGATTGCCTAATCCCAGCCTCTGAGAAGGAAATGTAACCACATTCAAGTTAGAGCTGGGTTAGCAAAATGTGATGCACGACAGGGAACGTTTAGGAAAACCCCAATTCTGCATCAGCAAGAATATCTGCAGAAATTAAGGGGGATGAGAGGGGAAGCATGAAGACACAGAGTAACATACCCAATACTGCACCACAAGAAGGAAGATCCATAGTTGCAAGTGGAACTGACGGAGTGTTCTTCTGCACTTGCATCTAGGGTGAGCAGATACAAAAGACCAGGATCCTGTACTTTTTAATAGTTGGGTGTGTAGAAGAGCAGGTGTGAGTTGTTATGCAAGCAACAGTTGCTAAAATTCCCTCTGCTGTATACACAGCTATTAAAGGTGCAAGAGCCCTGTTCTCTTTTGCATCTGGCCACCCTACTTGCATCTGTAAAAGATGCTCCTTGGAGGAAATTCCACTGCTGACTTCAAACAACACATGCCAATTGCCTGTGGAATGGCTGAACTGGAAGAACTCAGATGTAGCCTCCTGGTGAAGATGCTTAGCATATGTCAGTTCCCACAATGCCAGAGAGCATGGATCATTATGAAATGAACTAGCAATGTGTTAATGTAGGCCTGGAATAACTGGTAGGCGCATCGCATGTCAGGGCCATCATGTGGGAATATTGGCCAGTGGAGGAAGACCTAAAGAGGCTCAGCAGTTCCAGGGTTCTGACATATGAGCTTTCGTGCTGAATTGTAAGGTTTTATGTTGTGTGAGGTCTGTGTGAATGGTATAATTCAGGCAAGACCTATTAGTTCATATTTGGTAAATGCAAAACCAATGGAAGATATGGTCAGCACACTACAGATCTTGAACCTAAACGTAAAAGTTATTTCCAGTCCATTATTACACTTAATGTCATATTTGCTATTAAATGGCAAAGAATACACACACACACACACACACACACACACACTTCTTACTCTTTAACTCTCTTCCCTCCCTAATAACCTGTGAGCCCTCTTGAATTTTCATTCAACAATATGGATTCTATTTGGGCTTCACTTCCGTTAAAACATTCCTAGTCTCCTACTTCTTACTTGGTGATCTCTTTGTTTCTGTCATTTGACTTTCTGGCATTTCTCTGCTCAGCCAAGTTTACTACTTGCTGTCTTGACCTTCTTCGTCTGTTGATTTCTATTTCCTCCCTTGTTCTTCCTCATCTGGTTCTTTATGCTCTCATTTTTCCTTCTTGTTTTAAAGCAAGTGATTATTTGATCCCTTTCCTTAAAAAAAAACTATTAGTTTCCCTACTCTCATTAGTATCTAAACACCTTCAGCATCTTCTTTAAATCTAGTATCCCCACTTCCTTGTTCTTCTCCAATCTGGCTTTTGACCACACTAGTTTATTGAAAAAGCTTTGCCCCAAATCTCTAATATTATTGCACAAACTCCCAAAAATTTGTTTTCTGGTCTTTTCGACCTTTCTTCTATATTCAATAGACAAGCATTCCCTTACTTTATCCGCCAACTCTATTCTTGTATGACTCAGTTCTTAATTGATTTCACTTTCTAAATTATTCTTTTAATCATTTCTGTCAATTGTTCATTCTCCTCACTGTTGCTTTCTGTTGGGGTTCCTCAAAGTGCTTTCTTTATCCACTCCATTTTTCTCTTGGTATCGTCCTTCTCCTTCTTTCTGTTTGATTTTTTACTTCAGTGGTCATATTTCTAAGCACTAATAATACTCTGAGTTTGGTTTTATCTCAGAGTTCCTGTTCTACTCTTTTCTGTCAACTTTCTGCTTAATTCTCTACTATCTCCACTGTATGTCTCTCTTTATACTAGAGACCATTAACTTAACTAGAAGACTGGATTTTTGGACTTTCCTCCTCCTCCTCCTTCCTCTTTCTTTTGACTGTATTACTTCCCAATATTCTATCCTGGCCTATAACCTGGGTGAGAGTGGATATATTCCTCCTTGTCCTTTTCTCACTCCATTAATCTGCCACAAAGTCTTTTTTTCATCTTTGAATATTAAAAAACCCTTTATTTTGCTACTGTGAAAACTTTACTCCGATAACTTTCTCACACTGTTGCAACACTCTTCCCTTTTGTCGTCCTTTTTCTTATCTCCATGGTGGGCAGCGCAATCCAATGTGGCTGCCCATAACCCTCCACACTCAGAGGATTACGGGCATCCTATCAAGGACGGGAGGAGTGCAGGGACGAAGGTCACCTCCATGCTTCTCCTGCCCTGCAAAAGACTTAGACGGCTGATTTCAGCCGTCTTTTGCCCCTGCTCACAAGGAAGGTAGGCTGAGGTGCCTCCAGGATACATTGTATTCTGGTGGAGCCTCTCTCCTCCCCTCCCCTCCCCTCCCCACCCCCTCCCCACCCACCAAATGCCAACTCTTCTGACCTCGGAGCTGCAGCCATCATGGTTCTTTCCACGCCAGCTTCAAGAGTGGAGGGAGGGTGCTCCGAATTCGGAGTCCCAGCTACGACTTGGATCACAAGGTTGGAGCTGGGACTCTGAATTGTCCTATGGCCATCTAGACTCTGTCTAGCGGTCATAGAATTGTGCCCTTAATCTCTATGATTTGCAGCATGGGCACCAATGCACACCCCAGACACCTTTCTTGGTGTCCTACCCACTCCCACTTTTTTTATTCAGTTAACACATTTTCTTATTAGCAGCTGAGATAGTTGTAAAATAGGTTTCTGTGGGTGAGGAAACCTGTAGGTTCAAAGGACCTGTTTAGTGCGTTGGGGCTCAGACCCCACCTCTGCCTTGTACTCGGTCTTTTGGGCAGATTACTGACCTTTGCCATGCCTCCCATGGCAGCCAGTTTGTGGTGGTGCCCAAGTCAGTTTCTGAAATTGCCAGATGTGCCCACGGCCCAAAAGGTTGCCTACCTCTGCTCTGCAGTCTGTTTTATCTTTTCTGTCATCATTTTGACCATGTTTTCCCATATTTCACTGGTTCCTCTGGACTCCTAAATATTTAATTTTCAGTGTTAAATTTTCCCTACTTACTTCTTGCCTATGCCTATATTTGCTTCTGTCTCCTCCCTCTCATTCTCTTGGTTCTTCCCCTTTAAATGTGTAGGTTAAGCCTAGCATCCTTTGCTTTATTTTCTGCCTCTGTCCTTATTTTTGGAATGCATTCTCTCTCAATATTCATTTGACTCCTTCTCTTACTTTTTTCCCTTGCTGTTCAAGACTCACCTCTTTTTCAAAGCTTATGCTGCTTCTAGTAGTAGTGTATCTTGCTACCTTGCCATTTTGTTTTTAATCACCCCCCTTTCTCCCATTTTTGTGTCTCTTATAAGCCCAAAGGTAGATACTATCTCTGTTGTTGTTGCTGTTGTTCTACACAGCACTTTAGTATGGGCTTAACAAATATTAAACATTATTACGCATTAAAATAATTAAGGCTGAAATCCAATATCCAGTTACCTCAGAGTAAAACCTATCAAACTCAACGGGACTTATGTCTTCATAGACATGCATAGGATTTCACTGCATGTCATCATAACCCACTTACAAATATTGAGGGGAAGCCTATCCATCCTAAATGAGAAGCTTTTTCTCTCCTCCCCCATTTTTTTAGAACAAATTTATGGGGATGGGGAAAAATAACATTCAAAGCAGGTACCAAAATTAGAAAGCCTAGCAGAGAAAGCGAAGCATAGCAGGCACTGCATTTATCAAAAATTTGTTATCACTCTAGGAAATTTTATTTAGGCTGCAATCCTAGGCACACTTATTTGGGAGTAAGTCCCATGGAACTCAGTATGATATTTATTTATTTAAAAATACATCTTCTACCCAAATAGGGCCCTAAAAGCAGCTTACAACACAGATCATAAAACAAAACAATAAAACAACAGCAAATGCAACAGCAGCAAATAAAAAATCAGAACAGCAGCAAAAAAGAGAGAGAGAGGAAAACATCAATAAGCACTACCATAAAATGCACAAATGGCATTGTTTTCACTTGCTGCCTGAACATCATGCTCAAAGAAGTGGCCAGCTGGATCTCCCTGAGCAATGAATTCCAGTGGAAACCTCCCCAGTCCCCACACTTCTCCTGGAGCTCATCCTGGATGGCCTACTGCCCCTCCAGCATCATGCCCAAGCCCTGCCCAGCAGCATGCAACCACAACCAGCCTGCCTCAGTGTTGCTCACTTTCCACATAGGCCCGAAGAATGCTGAGTGGCCGAGACATGAGTGTGCTGGGCATAGTGGTGAGTGGGGTCTTCCCTCTCCTCTTCTGCCTCTGCCCTGCCCCACTTCCTGCAGGTTGCATGGGCAGCACCCCTGGGCTGAGAACTCTTGGAAAGTATTGATTCCCTTGGCATCGGCACTGGCTCTTCCAGGGGCTTGTTGTACCCTCAGGGCCTCTACAATGGCAGCTTCCACAGCTGTGAGCCACTCCCAGTCGGGCAACCTCTGCAATCAGTTAACAATCTGCCTGGGCAATCTGGAAGTGCACAACCACTGCGATCGGAGCACTGGGGCCACTGGAAACTGTTGGAGGATATGGGAAGGAGTCAGTCCTATACTGGTTAGGACAAATAAGAGTTTTCCTCCTTATGCACAGCCTAGTTACTGAAACTGGTTATCACCACTTGGGTTGCTATACCCTTGCTAATAGGCTCTTAAAAGGAAACTGATTGTCCATACAAGGTTTAAAACTAATAAATACATTTATTAGTTTTACTTACAGTCCTTATAATCATATATTTAGGATGCATATAGGCAGATTAGCCTTCGTTGGAGATCACTGGCTGGAAGCCAGCTTAGACCGTGTGTCCATCTTGGTTGGAGAGGGAGAGCGCTGGCCAGAGAGGCTGGAAGGAGGGAGGCAGGGATTGTTCAATTAACCCTTTCCTCCCACTGTAACTAGTTGGCTGTTCAGGTGGGAATATGGGGTGGGCTAAGATTTTAAAATTTTATACTGTTTTAAATGTATTTTATCCTGTTTTTATCTGATGTACATCACCCAGGGTGGCCAGTTTGCCGGCCAGATGGGCGATAAATAAATGTTAATAATAATAACAACAACAACAACAACACCTCAGTTAATTTAAGCAGGCAACATTACAATTTCCAACAGAAACTTAGCACAGGAGGGGCTGGCAGTGCCTGTGGAAGCAGGGGAAGCCCCGGGGTCCACCCTGACTCTACTTATCCTCCTCTAGGACTCCATGATCGAACACCTACTGGTCCTGCTAGACCCCAGCAATGGGAAGGTTATTCTCAATGAGGTCAAGCACACTAGGCAGCAGGGATGAGAACTGATCTCCCTGGCAGTGGCTGCTCAGGTATGGGTGAGTAGCATGACAACCCTTCACATTCAGGTGTTGGGACCCAGGGCACTGATGGAGACCCACTGCCCGTTCCCAGGGACAAAACCACCTGAAGATTGGGAGCAACTAACTCATAGAGCCAAGTATTCTTTAGAGGACAGTGCAGCTGCCAAGAAGCCCCTGCTGCCTTCCCACCCCTCTGGTGTTGCGCAGGTCTACCTCATCCCTACTGCCTCCACACTGGACAATGATGGCAGTGACTCAGCAGTGCCAAATACGCATATCGTATATTGATTGCATCACAGTGCCACATTCAGACCAGGCATATAAGGGGCCATAGGCAATGCACTGCCATGATATCACGGAGTAGGCTGACTAGGGACATGGAGTCACAGGGCCTTGAAGTGGTGCAGTAGTAGTAGTAGCAGAATATGGTACTTGCAGGGGGGGGGGGATGGCCCTGTGCTGACAAACCCACATGCACCAGTGGGGAGGGCTATGGGTGTCAGAGCCACTCAGGGACCCAAGATGGCACAGAAGGAATGGTGGCACACCTCAGAACCTGAAAACCTGCATTCAATCCCCACTCCCATCAGGGACAGAGTTGGCTTAACACCTAGATAGAGCCCAGTTCAGGCCCAGGAAGAGTGGCATGGCCTCATGGACTCCCTAGTAGCAGCACTGCAAGCATGTGTGGTGTAGGTGCCCATTGTTTTGGATCAGAGTGTCCTGGAACAAGTGCCTTTTGTGACACAGTGCCCCTTCTCCTCCTTTAGAGCATGGAGATTGAGGAGACACTCTTGGACAGCTGCTGCTCTGACTTCATCCACCCATGCCAGAATATGTGCATGCCAGCCACCTGCTACTCCACATGTAAATGGCGAAAAGTAACACAGCAACAGAGGAAGAACAGTACCTTTGTTATTTCTTCCTGGAGGCCTCAGGTGATGAACGACTGTAGTTCAACTGGTTGGATTGTGTTGCAATCATGGACTTCTGCGCATTGCTGACTCCACAGCTAGAAAGCTGCATCCTGCCTTGGCAGATGATCCTGGTCTTCCAAAAGGTCCTTATGGAGCTCTGCTATCTGCAGATTGCAAACTTCCAATAGAACATGGACAGTAATGTTCAGTACATGGATGCCTCCCTGGACACAAAACAGTCCTGACTGCATCTCTTTCCCTACCACTGAGGGAGATATATGCAGGATAAGAGAGGAGATCCATATCAGGATTCCCCAATGTAACTGGGTCTGTGGACTGCATAGCTGTGGCTATCTTTACTCCATGGGGATGGTTCCTTGGGAAGTTTACAATGGGGAGAGAGAGAAGCAAAGAGAAACCAGCACTGGACACAGGTCATGGACGTGCCTGATGTCTCCTCATTTCATCTCCATACCCCAGGTTCTCCTTGGCCCAGTTGCACACCACAATTAGACCCACAGAGAGACCTAGATGGTGGGAATCAAGCTGGTCACTGCTGCTGGTCTTGCTGTAGGCCCCACTTGTAGTCTTCATCACTCTGATTGTGGGGAACATCCTTGCATTTCCTCCTATTGGAGGGCTGCCTGTGGAGAGGCAAGAGGGACACAGGGAGAGTATCAAGTAATGGTCAGCAGCTGCAACACATTGTTTCTGGCCTTGGATGCTCAGTAGTTGTTGCGAGCAAGTGTTGCTCAGAGTGCTGGCACCTAGATGTTCTCCCAGTGCCCTTGCCTCAGCCTCTCTCCCCTTCTTGGGGGACAACATGTAGAGGCTGAAACATGACTTATCCTTCCTCTGTAGGCTGTTGTGATAGACTCTGTGTGCAGTGCCTGTTTGTTGAGCTCCATATGGCCAGCTGTGATTCTGCAAAGTAAAAGGGCTCATTGTTTGGCCACAGTGGCAATGGTGACAGTGAAGTGCCTGTTGCTGCTGCAGGGGTTCACTGTGCTCCCTGTGACCTTGAGTAGTGCAGGGTGGGTGGGGGTCTTACCTATGTGTGTGGATTCTGGACCACCAGGTTAAGACCACTACCTTTCTGCAGAGTGTATACTTATCCATGTGTCTCTTGTGTGGGAGACAGTGCACTAGGTACTGAGGAAAAATTGGTCAGCCAATACAGTTTAATCAATACACAGTTGACAATATTGTGGGGAAGAGGTGGGGAGAGACATCAGACGTTTGCAGCAGCCATACTATAAGGCATGGTTTCCCCCATCCTGTGTGTGTGCTGCATTGGCCTTGCATCTCTGGCTGGGGTATTTTCTGTGTGTGAAATCCTGAGGCAGAGTACCTGTGAAGATTCTAAGAAGTGTTAGCAGTCTGTCCCTTTGCTATTTGTGCAAAGTGCGCCCTCCTTGTACAAAGCACCCTTTCACCATAGCACCTGTCACTAGAATTCCCTTTGTGTTCTCAATGTGTGCACACCATGAGATCAGGATATAGCTCCATTCTGCATCCCCTGTCAGTTGCGTGATGGGCTCCCCGTCAGGAGATTATATACCAATATTGGTGTGCTGTGACTGAGTGTAGAGTTAATTTGAATCCTATACTCTGTAATGTGTGGGCAGAATGTGAGGGAATGGGTGGGATGAGTGTATTTTGACTTATGACACCTCTTTTGTAGATATAACATTATGGTAGCGCAGAGGGCAGGATGAGTGTCTGAGGGCATTTAGGATTCAGACTAAGTCTGCTCCTCTCCCAACATACCCAGAGTGTCATCCATTTATAGCTCCTCCACCAATAGCCTTCTTGGCAATGGGAATATGCTGGCTTATTCCTTGTAAAGTCCCTGATGGTAGTGTATCTCCAAGATCTGCTGGCATATGTGACATTCCCCAAATCCTAAGGATTGTGCCCTAAACCAGGAGTGGGCAGATTTCAGCCTTGCAGGGTCTAATTCATTTTTTACTAGAACCCCATGATCCACTAACTAAAGCCAGATGCAAGAGACGTGCACTTAGAATTGAAGAATTCTGAGCCCAGGAATTTGTTTTGAGTATCAGAAATGAACTGAGATCACAGTCCTTCCACACAAAAATCTACTCTTGGTTACTTCCACCACAACCAAGCTTTCTTAATTTCAGCAATATATATTTGGAGGGGGAGTCATTTTGTTGTTGCTATTGTTAAACATTTGAGAGTCAAAAAATCCTTACCAACCTACGGCCCACTCTTGCTCTAAGGCATTCCATTATCTTCCATTATCCCAATTGTTGGAAGTCAGCAATGGATTCATTAGTTTCATTTTCAAACTATAAAAGCCAAAGTAAGATATTTAATTCTAACAAACATCGCTACCACCAGTAATGCAGAGCATTAAGCAGCCATATACAACAGGACTAGTGGTCGAGCTACAAATGACCCAGTAACATTCTGTAACAGAATACATATTCTGATGTAACAGAAAGACCAAACTTGTTTCTTGGTTTGAAAAAGATAAACAGCAAATTGGAAAACAGGAGTTCTGTCCTTGCTGAATTACCTGTACATCAATGCATTGTAGCTGCAACAGTAGTTCAAAACATATTTGTACAGGTCTATGTTTCTTATTTTAATGTTTTGTGTTTTCCTGGTAAAAAATAAGGTGGGGGACCTCATATTTACCACTGCCCTAGCTAAAATTTGTTTTTCCTAAGCAATTGACTGAAGTTGAATAGGACAGGATGTTAAAGCTTGAGCCTTAAAGCATAAAAACAATTACAAATTTACCCTCACCCCACTTTCCACTTGTTCAATTATTTCCCCAGAATTCTTATCAGCTCACTCTTTCTCCTGCCTTCTCCCTATGACCCCAGCATGTGGCTCGCATGCTACTCCTTTATGTCTCATGTCTCATGTGCAATCTTCAGGAGCCTCCTAATTTGGGGTGCTGAACATTCCTCTTTACCCAGATGTAACTGGAGAGAAGAAAGTCCAAAGACAAGATTCTATTGAGCCAGCAGTTCACACGTGCATTTCTTTGCACTCTCTTAAATTGCCCTTGAAAGAGCATTTTGTCTGGTTGTGAACAGCATGTGCGGCTACTGAGGTATGGTATTGTCATATGTCCTTTCTAAAATGTTAATTACAGCACATTACCTAGGTTTCATAACACATTTCACTTTGATATCTAAGTACAATAGTAAAAAAGCATCAGAATGTGTGAAAAGTATTCATGCTCTATGATAAGCTAAAGGATATTTTGTTTTGCAAACTGATATTATTTTGGAAGGGAACACATTTTTTAAAAGACAAGCCTTTGGCCTCCATCCAGCATTACTCTTGACCTGATCTCTTCCAGCAAGAAATGCCATAATTATGATGCTGTTATGATGAGGCAATATAAGCATGAGTTTGCAAACAATGTGTTAATATAAAAGTGTTAGAAAATAAAATTGCCCTTTTAAAAATCAACAAAGAACTCTTTGCCAGATACTTTCATATGAGGATAAAGATCATATGTTTTGCCCAATGTGCAATCCTATGCCTGTTTATTCAGAAGTCCTGCTGTGTTCAGTAGGGCTTACTGCATACTAAGGCTACAGTTCTATGCACACTTACTTGGGAGTAAGCCATATTGAACTCACTGAGACTTACTTCTGAGCAGACATATATAAGGTTGCAGCCAGTGCATTTAGGACTGCAACCTTGCCTTGGACCAGTGTTGTCCAAACTTGGGTCCCCAGATGTTTTGGGCCTACACTGGCTGGGGCATGCTGGGAGTTGTAGGCCAAAAACATCTGGGGACCCAAGGTTGGAGAATACTGCCTTAGACCATGAGACTGTAGTTAGGGAATTGTTGCCACTACCTGTACAGTGCCTATTGTTTTAGGTATTGATAAATATTGCACTTGATTATTGCACACAAAGTGCTTCACAAACATTAGCTAGCATTCACCAAAACAAAAAAAGAAGGGGGAAATGTAAGTTAAAGGTACTCTAAAATTGTTTATTCATTGAATGAGTACCTACCTTTTCAGAGTTATAACTTTCGTGTAAGGAGTTTATTACATAATCAAGTAAAACAACACTTTGTAGACTCAGTACCCCACCCCCCATGACTGGGTTTGAGCAACATGCTAAACCGTAGTAGGTTAAGTGCTACTGAGGTTTAGCATTGAGCCCTGCAGGGTGCCTTAGAAGCGACCTGGGGGTGGCTTCTAAACTATCCTGGCTATGACATGGATTGCGGTAGGGTTAAGGAAACCCTAGTAGGTTTAGCATGTCATCCGAACCCAGGTGACACGCTAACCTACCCACAAGCCAAAAAGGCAACAGAGTACCTTGGGCAGAGCAGCAAAGAAGGGCGTGGTGCTGTCATCGGCTTCCCCTCCTGGCCACCACCCCCACTCACTCCCCCCCCACCAGGGCCCCACTCACTGCCGCCACTGCTCCGGCATCTGCTGCTGTGTGCCTCCTCCTCCTTGTCAGGGGTGGGCAAGGAGGAGCCATGACAGCAATCCCTCGCAAGGCCGGGTTAAACCCAATCTTGCAAGGAACCGCCGTGGCTGCGTTGCAAACTTCTGCAAGTACGTCAAGGCCTGAACACAGATTGGGCAGGCAGCTGTGCACCACAGGGGTATAGGGGGCTGGCCAGAAGCTTAAGAACCTCCTTCCCCCGCAGCACCAGTGGGGGGGAGGAACATGGGTGGCTATGCGGCCCAGGGATAGAGGAGGCTGGCTTCTGGCTGGCTCCGTCTATCCCTTTGCGGCACAGCCACCTGTCCAAGGGCCAGGTGTGCTGCCTGGCACTCCTCTCCAGGAACCCCAGCACACTGGGTCCTGCCCGTGCCTCCTTCCCCTCCCTCTTGCCACAGCTCAGTGTGGCAGGCGGGAGGGGAAGGAAGTGCCTCTCCCCCCACTTCCACTGGCTAGTGTTGCTCGCGGGTGACATTAGCCAGTGCTAGCAGGGATGGTAACAGGGGGGCACTTCCTTCACCTCATGCCTGCCGTGCCAAGCGGTGGCAGGAAGTAGGGGAAGAAGGCGTGGAAGGACCCAGAGTGCTGGCATTCCTGCAGAGGAGTGCCAGCACACTGGGCCCTTTGACAGGTGGCTATGCGGGGCGAGGGAACTGGAACTGGCTTCTCCCTTGCTCCAGTTCCCCTTGCCCCACGTAGCCGCCTGTCCTGGCTGCGTCGGAGGCTTGGCACCCAGGTTGCTGAGGCTGTGGTGGTGGCTCCCCCTTCCCAAAATATCCACCAGTGTCCTTTAAGCTAAACTCTTCGACCACCCTTCTCTCACAGGAGGAGGAGGAGTTCGACCACCCTTCTCTCACAGGAGGAGGAGGACAAGCTGGGGCGGGGAGCCACTGCTGCATCCAGGACCGGTGCAAGGCAGTTTGGTGCCCTAGGCAAGATCAGATATTTAGCGCCCCCCTTCCCACTTGAGAGCGCTGTATTTTGTTTTCAAGGCGTTTCTGGCATCCCCTTTAGCCCTGCGCCCTAGGCAGCTGCCTAGTTGGCCTAATGGTAGCACCGGCCCTGGCTGCATCAGCAGTCCTGCACAAGGCCAGGTTCAACCCGGCCTTGTGAGGGACTGCCATAGCAGCGCCTCCTTGCCCAGCCTCAGCGAGGAGGATGAGGCGACAGTGGATGGCTGTGGTGGTGGGTGGCGGTGATGAGTGGGGCCCAGGGGGCGGGAGCAAGTGGAGGGTCCCAACCAGGGAGGCATTGCCCTTGCTCAGTGGGGATGCAACCCCGCCAAGAGAAGGAAAGAAGCTTCTGACAGCTGCCAAAAAGTTCCGCTTGGGCACTTTTTGGCAGTTGTTGTCATCCCCACTCGTCTCCCCTCAGTGCTCCTGTGGTGCCCTCTGGGATACCTACCAGAGGACTGAATGGAGAGGTGGTGCCTCCAGGCCCCCGCTGTGTCCAACCAGCGAGGACCTGGGGCAACTTTACACCCACAAAGGTTTCAGAACCTCTGTGGGTATAAAGTGATGTGGGAACCCAGCCTATATATATATATATATATAATAATAATAATAATAATAATAATAATAATAATAATAATAATAATAATTTTATTTCTATACCACCCAGAGGTTATGTTACATGTTGTTCTCTGTTTCCTACAGGTGGGTATCAACTATTCCAAAGTTAAAGGAATAACTCTAACTTATTCCTTTAAGTTAAAGTTAAGTTAAAGTTAAAGTGGGGACCTGGATGGGAGATTTTGTCACAGCTTGGATGGTCACAGATATGGCTACAGGACAAGCCTTATCCTGACTGGGGAAAGTCTGCTAGAGCTTTCTGGAAAAGGGGGAACATCAGGATCATTTTATTCTGACTCTACGTGGGGTTATCCTGGAAGATGGTTCGGAAGTTACAGCTGGTACAGAACGCAGCGGCTCGCCTGGTTAAAGGCTTCTGCCAGCGGGATCACATCACACCAGTGCTTAAGGAGCTGCACTGGCTACCAGCTGCTTGCCGAGCCGAATTCAAGGTGTAGGCGTTGACCTTTAAAACCCTGTTTGGCTCCGGTCCAGTTTATCTCAAGGAGCGCCTCCAACAACATCAAGTAGATGGCTCAACAAGAACTGCCACGGACGGCCTTCTCCTTATCCCATCAGCCAGAGCAGCCAGGCTGGTGGGGACTAGGGACAGGGCCTTCTCTGTGGTGGCCCCCAAGTTATGGAACTCCCTCCCCAGTGACCTCCGCCATGCCCCTTCCTTGATTAGCTTCCGCCGTGCATTAAAAACGTGGTTTTTCAGGCGGGAATATGGGGTGGGTTAGGATTTTTAAATTTTGTACTGTTTTTAATTGTGCATTACACTCTGTTTTGTTCTTGTATTTTTTTGGACTGTTCATCGCTCAGAGTGACCAGATGACTGGCCAGATGGGCGATTCAAAAATATAATAAATAAAAAATAAAATAAAGGAATTTACTTGCATCTGATGAAAGACTCTAGTCCACAAAAGCTTATGTCATAATAAATGTGTTAGTTTTTAAGGTACTACAAGACTGCTGCTTTTGCTGCAACAAAGTAACATGGCTATGTCTCTAGAAGGAACTCTTACTATTTCATACAAGACTAGCAAGTTCATATCTCTGTCCATTAGCCGTGCATTAGGCTTTTTGGAAGGATGTGGGAGAATATGCATCAGTTCCTCCAACATTTTTTGTTTGAATAGTACAAGAGGCTTGCAGGCCAGGACTTGCCACAGGTCACTGGTGTAGTAATTCATTGTCTTTCCCCATTGCTGATCTTTTTTTAAAAAAAAAGCAGCTGGAGGATCCTGAGTGGGATCATCTCCCCACAGCAAGAGATCCTCGTGCCATGGTCTTTGTAGAAATTACTGTAGAAATGTATAGCTGGACCTCAGATCTACACAAATCAGAACAAAACCTATGCAGAGGATGTACTGCAGGGGTGGTATTAGGTACCAAAAAGATCTTGGGCTTGGGGGCCCACAGGACAAAAAGAAACTCCCCCACACACAAATTTGCATGTGCTAATTTACATATGCTATAAAGCCTCTGTGTGTGTGTCTTTAAAGGACCCTGTCTCCTAAGGACACCCCTATTTGTAAAAAGGGATGCATGGAAAGGGGAGAGGAGGGCATTTATTTCAGGAAAAACCTCAGGCAGAAAGATTCAAGGGGGGGGGGCAGCAGGAGGTGAAGCACATGTGGGCAAAAAGCCAGCTAATCCAAGGGGATCAGATGCAGCAGAGATCTTCAGGGCCCCTGTACCTTCCTTTCAGCAAGTGCCCATGGACAGCAGGGTGGTAGGGCAGGTGGCCTTCCACTCCCAGAGATTCAGGGCTCCAAATGAAAGATTTGGGGCAATAGCCCTGGTGGGTCACCCCCTAACACTGCCTCTGATGTATTGTTTGTTCAATGGACACAAAGCCCCTGACCTCCCAGATGCTAATGAACTGTTTGTGAGGACTTGGCTGTAGTACTTAAACTAAAATGTGACACTGTATATATGTATCACATATATACACACCACCGATAGCAGTTCTGTCATATTGGTCTTAGAGATGTTCACAGGGCCTGTGTACTTAGGCAAATATCAACTCACTTGTTTATATGCATTTTTACTGGGAGTGTTTTACAATGTAATCCTATACATGTTTCCTCAGATGTAAGTCCCACTGAGTTCAATAGGACTTACTCCCAGGTAAGTGGATATAGAATTGCAGCCTTGATGACCATCAAAGGAAAAAAAAAATTACACTGGTGGCATTTATTTGTATATATGAGCCTTGATGGCATGAAAGAAATCTCTTGCTTCAGCGTTACTGGGTGCAATTTGGCTCTGTTAAGAGAAAAGGAAAAATTGGTTAAACATTCTCTCTAGCTACGCATGCATAACCTGCAAGCATTTCATTAACTCGTATATGATTTTAATCAGTGGTGAAATTCACTTCTTCTATGCTTCAAGATAGATGGGGGGGGAAATAATTAAAATATAACAAGCGTGCATTAAGAAATGAAAAGCCTATCTGCTATTTCTAAACTGACTAATTATTTTTTTAAAAAGAAGGGGTTAAAGATACATTTTGTGATCCAGAAGAAATTACAAAGATAATTATAAAGATTGAACTTTTACAAAGGACAGTAACTAAGTATCTGACAAACTATGCAATAACCAAATATCTGAGGAACAAAAACATCATCATCTTCTTCAACTTCATCATAATAAATTAAATAAAAATAAAGAACAATGCCCACTAATTAATAAGTAAAATACAGGCAGTTGTGTTTGTTTTCTGCAGAGCTGGACAGTCTGATGTGCGTGTGTGGGGGTGTCACTTAGTCAAATTTGACAACAAAGCTGGCTGTGGGTTTTGTATTCAGGCAAGGTTGTATATCTGAGTTTTGGCTGGTAGAGAGAAGAGAACATAGAAAAAGCTGGGGAAAACCCATAAGAGTTTCTTGCATTCCCCCTTTCAGTGTTAATGGGAGGGATGCAAGTTATGGGAGCCTTGATGGGGGATGGGGATAGTGGAGGGGGTGGGGATAGTGGAGGGGGTGGGGAAAAGCAGAGCAAAGCCTGAGAATTCTCATCAGTCCTGTGCTCTGTTCAGCAGCACTAACAGGAGGATGTGAAGCCATTGTAGCTACAAATGGGATGAGAAAAACAGCAAGAATAAGCTTGAGAATACTTAGGTTTTTGCCCTCTTTCTCAGGGTTAATAGGATCACTAGGTAACTGAAATGTAGAAATTGAATCAGTAGAAAACAAGTCTTCAGAATGATCACCGTTTTTGCCCCTGTCTCCCAGCTAGCTTAATTGGAGGATGTGAAGCTCTGGTAAAAATCCAGAGTTAGGATTTGTGGAGTCTAGTGCAAAGTACAATGTGCAGTGGGTCCAACCAGATTCTGAATTTTCCTTATCTGGGAAAGAGACTCAATATAGCATTCAGTGTGGGTGGGGATAACATACCCACTGGAAAGAGGTAGTGGAAAACTATTTTCTTTGGAAAGAGAAATAAGTTCCAATTGTTGGTCTGAAAACCCAAACCGTGTGCTCTAAGTTGTAGTTCTGACAGAATATGATCCCCACAAAAGAAAGATCCTATGTAACTGTATACTTCAAATATGACAAGGCTAGACTTGTCTGTTTGGATTTGATTTTGGGGAAGGAGAGCATGAAAGTAGAGTACAGAGCTTCTCTTTGGCAGAATTAAAGGGAACAAAAGCATGTTAGGAAGCATCACTCTTCCATATTAACCACTCTGCAGCCCTATTTTAAACCAATGCTTTAGAAAATGTAAACAACATGTTAATAGCCCCATACTCTAGATAGAGTTAGGTAACTGGAACCCTGGGACCAAATTCACCCCCACACACTCACAAAAGCTTTCCATCTGGCCTCTAGCATAACCCCTGATCCCAAGGACACTCACTCCATTATGCATCTCAGTCACAGGCAAAGGGCTCTGACTGTAACCTCCTCTCCAGCAGTGCAAACAGCAAAGCAGGCTTTGGCAGGGCCTTCCCCTTATTATGCACCTCAGCAGCTCACTTCTGTGCACAAGCCAAGATATAGGGGAATTGTAGTGAGCCACTGACATGCCTGAAGAAAGGGCTGTGCCAATGCCTCTGTTGCAATTTGCATTGTGGAAAAGGGGGTTTAAGAGCCGTTTGCCTGCATCTCTGCAGTTGTGGGAATGTCTGGGGGAAAGAGCCAATGTTGCTGGACCTCTGTTGGAAATTTGCCCCCCCCCATTTAAAAATAAAAATCCAGCTGCCCACCCATGTTCTAGTGTTTTTGCCTCCCAAAATATTCACCAGTGTCCTTTAAGCTAAACTCTTCCAACCCACTTTCCTTCAACACTTAAATCCTCCTTCATTGCGTCAGAATCAGAGACCAGAATCCAAGAGCAAACTGAGAAACGAGGGTCTGGAATTGAAGGGGTCCCATCAGCTCTTTTGACAAGAAACCCATATAATTCCTATCCCTATTTTCTCCAAATTAATCACCAGCCTCAAAGACTCCAAACCCTGCATTCCACGCTCATCTAACAATCAGGGTCCTTTTTCTTTTTTTAAAAAAAACTTTTTGCCTTCTCACTCCCTTTCCCTGCTTCAGTCCAGTCCCGTTTTCAATTCCACAATCTTCACCACTATTTTAGAGGACAAAACTCGCTGTACTATAGTGTAGTGTCTTTGCACTATGAGGGAAAACTCAGATATGAAGGAACATTTTATCGAATTCTGAGGGTGTCTCCACTGAGAGGCTCTGGAAAGCTGTGACTGAGGAGGGCACACACCTTCCAGGGCGCTCTGTGGACCTATGGGACGTTGTTTCATGGGGGGGGGGAGGCAAAGAATTCATTTCATAGACTATGTGGGGGGCAATTCTTAATGTATGGGGCGTTTGTATTCCTGTGTGGTGTTTGATGAAGTGAATTCCTGGATTCTACGGAGATTTATCGCTTTCCTTTCAAAGCCACTCCTTGAAATGCTAAAAACAAAACAAAAAAACACACCACCCTCCAGGCTAAGCTCTTCTTGCACGGTGGCGAGAACAGGGAAAGTATATGAGGGGCGTTCACTGTTAAGATATGCATTTCTACGCAAACGTCCCTGTGAAACAGGAAGTAAGAGACCTGAGGCAGATGATGCCCCCTGGCCCTGACTGAAAACTGAGGCACGCGGGGCGGGGTGGGCGGATTGTCTGCTTGAAACTGGCACAACAGGCATAGGAACGCGAGGAAACAGGCGCCCCCTTTACTCTGTGTAAAGAGGGCAGGCTCGAGCTCCCTGGCTCGGCTGAGCTTGGCGCCTCTGAAACTCAGTGAGAAGCGCCCCCGGCTAGGGAGTGGGGTGGGGGAGGGAAGGCTGTTCCCAGCTCCGAACCGCGTTTTCCCGCTCACTCCCCTCCCCTCTCGCTAAACGAGCTATTCGGCTCTCTCGCCTGCTCGCTCGTTCTCTCTCTCTCTCTCTCTCTCTCTCTCACGCACGCACACACACTCCCTCGTTTGCTTCTGTATGCTGCCGCCATAGCCGGGACTTCTTCCTTCGCCTCACACACACTTCTATTAACACGCACTTTCCTCTCAACGCCGGCTGGAAAGCGTTCTTTAAATTCCAGCACGCGTCGGGTGTGCTTTCGATTCCCCTTAACTCTACACGAGAGAAAAGAAAAAAAAAAGAAGAAAAGTAAAGCTTGGGACCAGGGACTACTTGACGTGGTTGCCACAGTCTCGGCGGAGGGGTTTAGCGAGGAGGCGGCAGCTGAGCGATACTGCGGCTCTGCTCGGCGCTTCCTGGAAACTCCCGCTTAGGAGCGGGTGGGGCAGTCAGGAGGGAGGAGGGGGGGCGGAGAGGACGTCCTACACAGTGAGGGGTGTGGGCGGGTAGTCAGTCAGGTAGAAGGCGAGACCTCGCCCAGAGGGCAACCCAAAGAGTACAGAACTCAAAAGTACTCGCTGTCTGAAGGGGGGGGGGGAGAGAATAAAAATAATACAACCCCTAAATTTAAAGGGGGCACAGATATACACGCTTGACCTAAAAAGAAAAGAAAGAAAAGGGAGCAAGCAGAGGCTCTTGATCTCTGTCCTCTAAACGAGGGAACACAAAGACACTCCCCCCACCCCCTCTAAAAAGAGGAAACTGGCATCAGTTTACAAAAGGCGGGGGAAGAGGAGTAATGACCCTAATAGGTCAAGGGGTACACACCGAGGCACTTCAGAAACCCAAACCCCGAAATTGGGGTGGGGCGAAGGGTAGACCCTTTTGTCCAAGAAAGGAAGCGCCCTCCCCCCACAATAAAATAAATAGGGACACGTATAATTCTTGTACCCAGGGACACGGGGCGGGGGAGCCTGAACCCCAAGTGGTAACAGGAGCCCCTTCTCTAAATAAGAGAGCCCACAAAGATCTTAAAGCAGGGCGGCTCTTGCTTCCAAACAAGGGGAATCTAACTTTTCCATATGGAGGGCGGGGGGGAGCACTTCAGAGTCTGCTGTAGCTTGCTTGCACCACCATCCCAAAAGGAGACTTAATGAAACCCCCCAAACCTGGAAAACGCGCGGCAGTAGCCACCCCTTCCTCCCACCCCACCCTCAGCCCCCCTACTACAGATTTAGAAACGGTTACAGCGGGGGGGGGGCTTTTAACACCCCTCCCATCTTTATTTTCCCTTTTTTGTGTGTGTGCCATTGGAGAGCCTCCCCCCCCCCAACTCTTTTTTCTCAGTCTCCTTTCAGAGACCTTCAATTTATCCCATCACCAAGCTGCATGTCAGCTGGGAGGTGGGGAACAGGCTCCATGGCAAGCTGCAGCGGCGCAGAGGGTTAACGGCAGAGCAGCGCTGGAGGATGGGGGGAGGGGAGGCAGGGTTTGTAAATGGAAACATTGGTACATAAGCATTTAGCACAATCAGGAGGAAAAACGGCCCAACTGCAGAGAAGAGAACAAAAACTCTCCCTTTGCTGCCCCCTGGCGCCAATTCTTACAAATTTCAGCAACAATAACAAAAAGTATATGTATGCATGTACATGCCCCAGCTAAACTGCTTTTTGTGTGTGCTCTTTTTGCTACTTTCACTTGCACGTGAAACAAGCCATGCACACAGATGCACTCCTAGATTGCAGGCAGGGTTAGCTCAAGTTCAGATGAATGTTAATACCATCTATTTGTATTATATGCACTTTCCATAGCCATGTCCTTTTTTGTAGGATGGTCACTCACCAAAAAAGAGAAAATGTGTCACCAAAGAAGAGGACCAAAGAGGACATGAGTTTGCAAAAAAAAAAAAAAAAATTGCATATGCTGATTTATATAGAGAGATGTAAATTCAGGAATAATTACAATAATTTAAATAGAAACACAATATATCCATAATGGAGAAGACAGTGACCAGGTGACCTGTGTGCCTACCTATTTAGTCTGATATACAGGTGCTAACAACTGTTGATGGGCAATTTCAAGGCCCCTGCTCTCCCTCTTAGGGCTCTCCATAGTTAAACTGGACTTAAGGCCAGGGAGCCCTTCAAATGGAGGGCACCTTCAAAATAGAGGACTGTCCGCTGCAAAGTAGGACACATGGTCATCCTACTACAGTACTTTGTCACAATAAGCCTTATTTGATCATAGGATCATGGGTAGAAGTAGGGAAAGAAGAAGCCAAGGGTATGTGTCTTTAGGAGACCAGAGGGAGTAGTAGTGGAGAGGGGTGCATTGTGAAAGCAGAAGAGCTATGGATGGGAACCAGTGGTTACTTCATTAAGAAGTGCTGTGTTGAAGCTGGCTGTGGTGAGGGAAAGATTCTCTGCACCTCCTCAGGGCAATTTCAAGGCCCCTGCTCTCCCTTCTTAGGGTTCTTCATAGTTATTCCATTATTTGTATGCAGCAGGGCTGAGTTCTGGTATTTAAAACAGAAATTAAGTTCTGGCAGAAACTATTGTAGAGGGACACCCCGCCCCCCACTATCTACTATCTTGAGTACTGCGTCCAGTTCTGGGCACCACACTTTAAGAAGGGTGTAGACAAACCGGAAAGAGTTCAGAGGAGGGCAACAAAGATGATTAGGGGACTGGAAACAGAGACTGAACTGGGCATGTTTAGCCTTCAGAAGGGAAGACTGAGGGGAGATATGATAGCACTTTTCAAGTACTTGAAAGGTTGTCACACAGAGGAGGGCCAGGATGATCTCTTCTCCATCATCCCAGATTGCAGGACACAGAATAATGGGCTCAAGTTACAGGAACCCAGATTCCACCTGGACATAAGGAAAAATTTCCTGTTAGAGCAATACACCAATTGAACCAACTACCAAGGGAGGTAGTGGGCTCTCCAACACTGGAGGCATTCAAGGTGCAGCTGGACAGCCATCTGTCAGGGATGCTTTGATTTCAATTCCTGCATTGAGAAGGGGGTTGGACTCGATGGCCTTATAGGCCCCTTCCAACTCAACTATTCTATGATTCTATGACCCCTACCCATCTCCCCTTATGCAACCCAGACCACTGTTTGTCCAAGCAGTACCATGGAAAGGTGTTTGAAGAATGAATAACTCTACACAACTCATGAATGATACAAGCCACATCCTACACTCAAGGCAAAACATTAAAGCACAAGTTATTGAACTTTGTCACAGTGGATCTCTCCTAGTCAAGAAAACAAAACTCTGAAGAATGTATCACCCAACAGAGAGCTCAGCTTACAGTATTAACTCTTGCCCTCAACTTAAGAGGCACACATCTGAAAAGAAAAGAAAGGGAGCAGGGTTTACATTTACACTTGTAAGCTGCTTTGGGGAAAAATTATTTTTAAAAATGGGGTATAAATTATATAATTATTTTAAAAAATACATGGACCTATATTACCTCTGAAAGTGCCAGAGGGAGATGTGTGTGGGGGTTTGCGCATGTGTGTGGTTGCTCTATTGATGATCAACACTGACAGTCAATACAAAGATAGGCACTTTGATTTCTGCTCCAATCAAGATAAGTTCTGGGAGGAGGCCAGGAAAATCCTGAGCCTCCCTAGGCACCCACCCATACCTTCCTCTTGGAGAAGCACTGATTTTAAAAAGCACTTTCTAAATCTTACTTCTGCTCCCTCTCTTTTCTGTTTCTGTTATTGCGTGAGGACAAGAATGCTACCAGCCGCCAACATTGTTTTGGTTTTTCTTTGACTTAAAATAGGATAATTATCAATGCTCCTCCATTTGTTCCAATGCTGACAAAGGGAGGCATTAAGCTAACACCAAAGCCAGCAGGGTTCCATGTTTAATAGAGCCTAACACACTTTTGGTGTTAAGTAAATGTTAAACTCTAGAAAGCATTAGCAGGTATAGTGTTTTTTGTGTCTGTCAATTGCCTGTGCGTTCTAAATTTTACTGGAGTTTATCTAGCAGTGCTATTTGTCTGGACATACTCTCTCTTACAAGAATAAGAAGCTGCCTTACACCAAGTCAGTCCAATGGTCCATCTGGCTCGCTGTTGTCTACTAAACCCTCCAGGGTGTCATGGAGAGCGGTCTTAGCCATGAGAGTTAAATTAGCTGAAGATTATGGAGACTGAACTAGAGCTTTTACATGCAGAAAATATGTGATATGCTAGTAAGTTATGCCCTCCCACCATCTTATTTGGGAGCTAATAATACAAGTGGGACCTGCAGCAAAATGTTGCAGTATAGAGTCTTCATGTTCAGCTTGCCAGACAGCCATGTCCTCTTCCAGGATACTCCATTCTATTCCATTCCATTCCCACTCTCTGTTTTTTTGTCCTCCACCCCCAGCATTCAGCCAGCATTCTGCATCATGCTCAGTCCTAATTGGGCTCTTCTGGTGGATTTTGTTCTCCCCTTAGGCTTTTTTCTCCCCCAAAAGCATTCTTGTACTTCCGCAAACTTTGGGGGTTCACCCAAGCCTGCTGATACTTCTCTCTTGTACATGGATCATGTCATTTTAGCCACTTAAAGGTCCATACTCAGAAAATGAGTTCGGTATTAGCATAGTATTATATACTCGATCATTACATTCTGTATATTTTTGCCTGTTGCAAGCACTCTCTCTCCCTCCATACTCACTTACAAAACTGTTATAGTAATTCCACAAGCAATCAAAAATAAAATTAGTACACACATAGTCCAATTACTAGATCTTTTATCCCAGTTCCTCAAAACATGGGACATGACTGTGGCCAGCAAAGCTGCTGAGAGCAAGTCAAGGTACAGACAGGATAGAAATATATGGACGGGGGAATTCCCCCTTCATACATTTGAGTCAGCCTTAGATTTGGGGAGAGGGGCTGGGGTGGAGGCAGGCAGGAACATGTAAGAAAACAGATTTTTTTTTTTAATTTCACATTTCTTTATTGTGTCCTGAATTTCATTTGGACCCGAAAGAGTCCATTCCTGGTCCAGTTACACCAAGTTGAACCAAGGGAATGTTGAACCAAATGGAGGTATTGTTGATAGAGGGTTCTGGTGACGTAGCAGGACAAATCACACTCAAGGGACTTGCCCCTTTCACATGCTAATAATTTCCTTTTAAAAAATGTTTTAGGCTAAATGAATCCAGAATGCTCAACCTGGTAAGATCTCAGGGTATAAGTGTAAAAAAGGTTCTCTAATTTTTTTGTTCTCGCCTTTGCACTTGTTCCATTTCTTTCAAATGTGGAGGACGCAACACGGAATGTGATACTCCACTATGTAAGGAACATTACTCGCATTCTATAGCAGCATTTAATAATTCCCTATATTACCTAATGCATCTTAGAACTGAATGTCTCATAAATGTAGCTACATTTTTCTTATCACTGTCTCAGTCCTCCAGAATCTTGGGTGTCAGTATAGAGGACAAATATTTTAAGATTTTCACAAGTTTGGAGGCTGAAGATAGATAAAAAATTAAGTGTCCTTGTTGTAATTGCAAGGTAAATCTGTGCCTCTCTGCTTTCCTCTTCATGCTTTAATCATTTTGACACCAGGCTGTACAGAAGTAATTTAAAATTAATGTGACTGACACTCTGTGGATAGCAAGGCTCAACACAGAGCTCCGCCTCCTACACAGGATGGGTCAAGTTGAGCTTTCAATTGGCTGCCAAGCTAAAGACAGCTGACACAACACCTAGCAAAAACACAGCAAACAATTAATTTGCTAATTTCGTTTTCTCTTTAATTTGAAACCAGAAAATTGTCAGCCATCAGGTCAGAAGTGTAGCTATCTAGTATCAGACTTCTTTACGGAGAGAGCACTTGCTATATGGTTGGTTAAAGCAGGAGAATGGAAGCCACAGAAGTAGATAGGGCAATGTGTTTTTTATGAACCGGATTTTTCTCCTTAAATATGAAGTATTGAGTCATTGCAAGCAATGAAGAAGAGGTGAAAAAGGAAGATGAAGCCAGAGGGTTAGGGGCGGAGAGACGAGGGATTTTAACAAGTGAGAGAAAGAGGCAGTCCTGCAATGTGGTGGGGGCCTGATGGGATAGGATGAGACAATACTCTTATGTTTTACTTTTATCCCATAAAAAAGTATCAGCAGTATGTTGTATTGCAGTTACAAAATCCTTTTACTTTGGGGTGGTAGATAAGGAATGTTCTTAACCTTGGGGGTAATATTGTTCACTTGTGAATTGCCAGGTGTTCTCCCATAATGCACTTTAAATTCCCTCTAAGACCAGATAGAGGAGATATTCTGATAAGTCTATCCTCTTCTCTGCTAGACTTGGAGGATCCTAAAATGGGATGTGTGATTTAAAGAAGACAGACAGACACACAGACACACATGCACGCACGCACAATATTAAGTCACCCCGAACTACTCATTAAAAGGTATATAAATAATTCAGGAATGAAGACCACACTGTAAAATGTTATATAGATGTTATGCTTTCTCAATTATCATTAAAAACTGCTCAGACTAAACATGTCTGAAGATCTTCAGCCAAAATCTGGATTATTAGATCACATCATTCTGAATTTCAGTGCACACACACTTTGTCGGGACTGCTCCCTTACTTTTTTGAGTCCCAATTCTTCAGTGCCCAAGGCTCCTTTCTCTTCTCAAGGCATACAACCCCATCTTGTCCCTAAGCTCTGCTTTATAGCCTTTGTCTACAGTCTTTGTCATAGCATAACCCCCTTTCGAACTTCACTCTATACTGGTGCTTGTGAAAAACTGCTCAGAGACTTTTACCTTAATTGCTCCAAGCACCAACATAATGTCAATATTCCGTGTACTGAACAACATTGTTCAATCTATCCACCTTTCAAATCCCCTGAAAGACCTCACAGACAGGAAATGAGAGCTAGATTATAAAATGGGAAAACATACTTCACAATGCTTACTATATGCTTTAAATAACATTTTCTATATAACATGTATGCAGACAGCTCCTGTACCTTTAATAGGCGTGTAGAAGAGAGAATTTCAGTAGGTGGAGCTTGCCATGCACCTGGCCACCCTACCATAGCTAGGGCCTTTTCTGTGGTGGTGCCCTGGCTGTGGGACTCTCCCTAGATATGTTTGCCTGGCGCCAATCTTGTTAGGTTTTGGGTCCCAGCTAGATGTGTGTTTCTAACAAAGAGGGGATGTTGATTTTTCTGATGTGTTTCATCGTTATCAACTTTAATTTTATGTTGTCCATTTTATATTTATGTGTTTTTAAAAAAAATATTTCATAATGTTTAATATTTTGTTTTAATGCTGCAAGCTGCCTTGTGAATTTTGTGTAAAATTAAAAGGCAGGGTATAATTGTCTGAAGTATATCGACTTGCTATTTTACATAAGCCTCATACTATTCAAGTACTTTGGTGGATACCTCTTTCTTTTACGATGTTGCCATTTGTTTTGTGGTGATGTTGGACCTACTCTAAGTAGCACTAACATTGGATCCAGCCCATAGTATTGGAATCATACTAATCTCTCAATCCTCAGTGACTGTGAATTTGGATTTTTGGAACATAATATTTAGAGTTCACTGATCAGGTTAAACCTATCCAACTTGTATTTCATAAACATCCCATCTTTCCTGAAGGGAGCCTGGGGCAGCAGAGGCCCCCATTTTATCCTCACAACAACCCTCCAAAGCAGGTCAGGAAGTGAGAGATCCCAGGAAGCTTCATGGCTGAGCAGGGATTTGACCCCAGGGCTCCCCTGTCCTAGTTTGACACTCTACACCACATATACATGAAATGTTCTCATCCCCCACATCAGAGCTCCGCTTTCTGTTTGCAATTATTATTCATTTTGTTACATTTATATCCTCCATTTTCTTCCAAGGAGCCTGAGGCAGTGTATGACCCTCCTCATCTCCATTTTATCCTCACAACAACCCTGTGAGGTAGGTTAGGCTGAGAGTCAGGGACTGGTCCAAAGTCACCCAGTGAGCTTCATGGCCAAGTGGGGAATATGTTTCTTCCCAGTCCAACACTCTAACCACTACACCACACTGGCTACACACACAAGTAGACTGCATTGAGATTACTCTACTGTACATCCAAATAGGCTTCATCTACAATACTTCAGAGGAACCTAAGGAGCTATCTTATACCAAGTCTGACCTTTGGTCCACCTAGCTCAGTATTATCTACGCTGACTGGCAACAGCTCTCCAGGGGTCTTTCCCAGCCTTACCTGGAGATGCCAGGAATCGAACCTGGAACCTTCTGCATACAAAGCTTGTGCTTTACCACTGAGCTGTGGCCCTTCCAGGTTTGTTGAGGCTAAAGATATGCCATCATAGTTATGCTGTTTATCTCTTTTAGATCGTAAAGCATGCTCTCTTTTCTTGTCCCTGTGAATGTGGGATAGTTCAGGATGAATCTTGACACACAGTTGATTAGAAATGTACAGGAACTAACTAATCTTGCTTACATTGCTCTATCCTTTTGCTCTTTGGAAAGCTAATATTTTCTTTGGGTCTGCTGAGGTCCCATCATTAGAAAACACATCTATAGAATTCTAGAGAACTTTTATTGAATTTACATTTTCTGTCATTGAGTAATATTTCTCTCTGTTGCTGAAACACTGCTTTTAATCTTCTGTGTACACTGATGTCATCACTAAGATTGTTCACTCCTAGGATTCTTGACGATGATTCAGAAATGACTTCTCGAAATATCTCTGCTGCTGATACCCCATAACTGGGTGGAATATGTAGTAATGAATCTGAAATAGGATCTAGCTCCAGTCGATGGTATCCTGCATTCAGATATGCTTGGAGAATAATTGTCTGGTATTCTGAAAACTTGAGGTCTAGTATTGTGTCATTTATTGTGTTATGTCTTTCTCATTGATTGGCCATTTGCCTATCTACACAGAGATATTTCTTGTTCAAGAAGTACAATGATAGGTAAGATCCATTGTTTTGATCCTTCAGCCCACTCAATGAGGTCCAGTGCTTTTTAATCTTCATAGCTCTGCTCCTATTCCCCCCCCCCCCAATATAGAAAATAGTATGCATGCATAGGGCTGTATTGCCATCCTCTCTTTTTACCAATGTAAACATTAAAGTCTACAGGTTCTGCCTTCTCCAATTCATTGAAATCTGTCTCTGCATTCTTTGCATAATTCTTCTGCCATTTGTGGTATACACTTTGTTGATAGCCTTTGTATAATATAATTAATGGCTGTTTCATAGCCTAGCAGCAAGTCTGAATAGTTAGAATATTGGTGAACATGTTGCATTGACTGATGAGGTGAGGTGGAGTGGGGAGGGAGCGGGCTCACAGGTAAATATAGATATAAAATATAGATATAAAAATTCAAGACACACAAGAATATGCACTGAAAATAGATTGGTGCTTAGATGCACAGCAAGACAATCTAGAAAAGCCTGGAGAGGAGGGAAGCAGGGTTATTGTGACAAACACATCAGTAGTTACATAAGAAAGGTTCTAGTGTACCTAGATTTGAAAAGCTCAATACACTTTGAATATTAAAAAGAAATACTTGTTACTTTTCAGCCAGCACTGTCTTCCCATTAAAACTATAATTTTCTAATCTGCAAACCAACAACAAAAACTGATAACTCATCAGCAGTTTGGATTCCAGTTCTATCAAGGGAGGAGAAAAACCATCCCCGTTCAGTAAGGCAGCACTGAATCTCTAATTGACATAATTGAGACAGACCAGGGACTGGATTGATGGGGCAGAGAAAAGGGAGCAGGTGTCCTGGTTGAGAAAGAAATGGAAATCCAGTCTCCCTCTTTATTCAGTAGCTTCATAACACTTGTAAATACAAAAAAACGTTTGATTCGCAGTGTATTTTAAAGTAGAGGTGAAACTGGTGAGCGTTTCCTAGGCAAGGGCATCCAATCCATGCTGCCTGCAATGCTTAAAGTGGTCAGAATACAGTTGAGTAATTGGAATAAAACAACATGCCAAACTGATGCTGTGTACAAACAATGCAGGGAACTCCTCCAGGCATGTCCAAAGCACCAGGCAATATTCTGACTATGGTTCATTTGCAACTAAGATAGTCTTTCTTCATTATTAGTTTATTTAGCACTTAGCATTCAAGATGTTTTATATTAGTTCTCTCATTTGTAGCTCCCTAACCACCCTGCGATATAGACCAGTGAGTTGCCTTTCATTTTTTCAGACCAAGAATCCACCTTTTAACTCTGCCTTGCAAGTAAGTCCACTAGGTTATTAGCTAACAATCATTTCTACTAGCCTTGTCTGTGTTAAGTCGTATGTGACCTCAAAAGGAGTGGCAGGGTAGGGAAGGGAAAGAGAACATTTTCTCCCCTAAAGCTTCCTTGGCTAGTCACCTGAAGGCGAGTGTTGTTCACCTATGGCGACCAGGTGGCCCTATTGCAAAGTTCTGGGTAAAAACAATGCAGATTTTTTTTGGTAAGACTAAAAAGATGTTTTGATCTTTTTTTGAATCAATAATACTAGTCAATTAGTGTGTCCAGCGTCCTCATCTGTCTAACTGCCCTGGGCTCAGGGTGGAAGGGAGAACAATCCAAATACTTGCTTAATGTGAAATGCTATTTACATATGGCTTTTGCTATAATTTACCAGAAAATCCTAGCCATTTTACGTGGAAGTAAGCCCCATTGAGGTTTGATTAGTGTCAGTATGAAACATTACCCTTCATCCTCTGTGGAAAGACTAAGGAGCTACCACAATGAAGAGATCTCTAGTAAAAACATATATCCCGCCTTTGTAAGCAAAAGCCAACTCAAGGTGACTTACAACAATTTAAAATAAGCAATGTAACACAAACTATTTAATACACAGTAAAACAGGAAACAGCAATAAAGATAGCAGAAGTGGTAAAAACAGGCAATTTTAAAAGGTCCTAAATAACAACCTTAAAATAAAACTGTCTTCAGTTCATACTTAAAAGAGGGCAATGAGAGGGGCATACTCACCTCTCTTTTGGTTTTACCAAAAAATGGGTGAAAAGGTACAGGGGGTGGGCAGGTTTAAGGAAATCTACAAGCTTCATCCCAATCTTAGTCAAATCATGCCCCCTCCCTTCACCTTTTAAAACAGGAGATGAGGATGTTGCCATAAAAGGTAAGGTGGACAAAGCCTTTTTGCCCCCCCTCCCCCAATTCAAGTGCTGAACATGTGTTGATCTGGATAGGCAGCCTGAGTCATCAAAGCAGTGCAGAAGCACTTAGCTACAGAGAGACGTGGTAGACAGATCCAGGTAGGAAGGAAGCCCTTGGAGCCCAGAGAGACGTGGTAGACAGATCCAGGTAGGAAGGAAGCCCTTGGAGCCCAGAGAGACGTGGTAGACAGATCCAGGTAGGAAGGAAGCCCTTGGAGCCGGAGGAGGAGAAGAGAGCCCCAAATCATGCCCCCCTGTAGCCTTTTAAAAACTCCAGCAAAGGGAGACGAGCTCCCTTTGTGCAATTCAAGCAATGGGGGACAGGAACAGGACATCCTCATACAAACACACTCTGAAATCCACATATGAGGACTCAGAAAAATAAGAAAATCGGTCCTCTGTGTTACCTTTGTTTCCAATGACTTGTACAGAGGTCCACAACTTTTCTCATGCCCTGTGCTGATGCACCCCACGCCCAGGAAGTGCAGGCAGCCAGTCCCAGCAAATGTCAAAACGTACCTGACAACCAGAGATTATACAAACCACAGGCTTACTGTGCATCCCCTTTCCTGGCTGAAAGTTTGGCACTTGATCATCAGACCAATAGTCCCATATAGAGGGCCATGGGCATACAGATCCCTTTGGAGGGGCTATTAAAATGGCACTTCCCACCTGCACCAAAAGCTTCCAGAGCCTGAGTGTAACTGCAGTTTGCCAGGATTGTGGGTACTGGCATCAGCGCAATGCCTTTGTTGCTGCATGGCTCAACAGAGTTGTGGATCAGACCCATTATCTGGATTTATGTTGGTGTATTGCCAACTTCTCATATAGAATCATAGGGTTTAGAGGAACCTTGGAGGTCATCTAGTCCAACCCCCTGCTCCAGGCAGGAATCTTGCACCTACTACAGTATCTGTGAGAGATGGCAGTCCATCTTCTGCTAAAATACCTCTGGCAAAGGAGAACCCACCATCTCCCAAGGCAGATGGTTACACTGTCAAACAGTTCTTACCATTAGGAAGTTTCTCTTAACATTTGGCCAAATTCAGCTTCCCTGCAATTTCCATCCATTGGTTCTAATCCTGCTCTTGGAGCAACATAGAAGAAGTCTACTCCATCTTTCCTGTGACAGCCTTTCAGATATTCTACAAGATGTAGTGATGGTCAGCAATTTGGATGGCTTTAAAAGGAGATTGGACAAATTCTTGGAGGATAAGGCTATCCATGGCTGCTAGTCCTGATGGTTATATGCTACCTCCATAGGCAGCGTGCCTATATATCCCAGTTGCTGGGGAACATGGGCAGGAGGGTGCTGTTGCACTCATGTCCTACTTGTGGGTTTTGCATGGGCAGCTGGTTGGCTACTGTGTGAACAGAATGCTGGACTAGATGGACCCTTGGTCTGATCCAGCACGGCTCTCCTTATGTTCTTATATTTGAAGACTGCTATGTTTCCCTTTAATCTCTCCTCCAGGCTAAACATACTCAGCTCTTTCAACTCTTCCTCATATGTTTGAAATACCACAGATATGCCAGTAGTAAGACATCCTCTACCTTTTCTTCAACAGTTTCCCAGTTTGGTGCAACTGGCCTGGTGCTTCCCATTTCTGGAATCCATACAAATAGCCCCCATAAAGATACCTGCCCCTTACTGCAGATCAACAAATGCAATGGCAATTTCAACTGGTAAGGTCTAAATATGATTTAAGTTGTACCCGTCTCCCCTCATCTCCAAAAAAGAAAGAAAGAAAGCCATTTTGGCTATTCTGTAATATATGCTGAAGGTAACTGCAAAGAAGGCAAATGCTATTTTGGGCTGCATTAATAGAAGTATAGCTTCCAAATCGCGGGAAAATTCCCCTTTACCAGGCACTGGTTAGGCCTCATCTTGAATACTGCGTCCAGTTCTGAGCACCACACTTTAAGAAGGACGTAGACAAACTGGAGCGGGTTCAGAGGAGGGCAACAAGGATAATAAAGGGACTGGAAACAAGGCCCTATGAGGAGAGACTGAAAGAACAGGGCATGTTTAGCCTTCAGAAGAGGAGACTGAGGGGAGATATGATCGCACTCTTCCAGTATTTGAAGGGATGTCACACAGAGGAGGGCCAGGATCTCTTCTCGATCATCCCAGTTTGCAGGACACGGAATAATGGGCTCAAGTTACAGGAACCAAGATTCCACCTAAACATCAGGAAAAATTTCCTGACTGTTAGAGCAATAAGACAATGGAATCAACTACCTAGGGAGGTGGTGGACTCTCCCAGTCTGGAGGCATTCAAGGTGCAGCTGGACAATCATCTGTCAGGGATGCTTTGACCTGGATTCCTGCATTGAGCAGGGGGTTGGACTCGATGGCCTTGTAGGCCCCTTCCAACTCTACTTTTCTATGATTCTATGATTCTATGATAACTGTGGAACTATAGGATAGGAGGATAAAACCAGCCCAAGAATACCTACATGCATCCGATAAATTGGTGTTATCAGATAATAGAAACTGAAATGTACCAGTGATGTGAACTCACTGATATTACTTTCAGAAAATACAACATAAAAAGTGGGAGGTTTTTTAAAGAAGGGAAAGGGGGAAGGAATAAGCGGTACTCGAGCCTCCATTTAGGCAACTCTTGTATTCATTGTATGTTGGGCAGGACCATCCTAAGAGGATCTTGCTATGTTAACTGCTATTGCTTCAGAACCACTGTATATGAAAGCAGTCCCAACTACTAGTACTGTTTTGTACAACAGGAGGAAATAGGGCTTGGTACTGGTTATAAAACAACGTACAGCCTTCTGTTATCATATATTGCACAAGTGGGACCGGAAATGAAACATTACAGTGTACAAGGCTCTCTCCTGAGCCAGCCGTTCTATCAAGCAGGGCATTCTACTCTTCCACGCTCCCCTGCCATTTTTCTTTTCTGACCAATACTCAACATTCTATAGTTGCTGAGCATGCTCAGTCCTGTTGGGCTTTTGATTGGTTTTTTGGTGTGTATGTGCTACATTAGGTTTGTTTGTAAATATGTTCTTGTATTTTTGCAGAACTCTAGATTCTCCTGAGCAGGCCAATACCTTCCTCTTGCTTCTCAGTGCCTCCCACCCCTTTTGGCTACAATCCTGTTGGCCCTCACCACCTGAGTTCACTATTAGGAGGGAATTATATATGTGTGTAATTCAAGTGTTTGGGAATATAGGAAGTGTTTGGGAATATGTATACCAAGGCAGACCATTGCTCCAATTCCCATAATCCCTGTCCATTGGCCATGTTAGCTGGGGCAGATGGGAGTTGAGTCCAACAACATCTGGAAGGCCACAGCTTCCCACTTCAGTTGTAGGGTGAAGGAAGGGCAGTAGCTCAGGGGTAAAATGCATGCTTAGCCTACAAAAGGTCCCAAATTCAATCCCTGGCATTTCCAGGTAGGTCTGGGAAATACTCCTATCTGAAACTGTGGAAAGCCACTGCCAGTCAGTAAAGACAATGCTATGTTGGCTGGGGATGATAGGGATCGTAGACCAACACATCTGGAAGGCACCAGGTTGGAGAAGGCTGATGTACAGAGCTAGGGTTATGGTTAGGGGTTTATTTATATAATTGCTTATCACAGGCTACAGATTTGTTTACACACAGTTAATCAACAATTGAAGGAAGAGGGCCCTGCGATAATGAGAGGCTCTTCACAGGAGTTATCCTAAGGTAAAACACAGATAGGGGAAGTGACAGTAACTTACCAAAAGAAGCACTTGCTAAGACCTAGTTTGTCTGATGCCCTGCCCCATAGTAAGACCCCCCCCCCAAGTTCCCTGGATTTCTACTCAAGTGCAGATGTGTGGGACGTCCTTCACCACCATTAGGCAGCTGCCCTGTCCTACATTAGACAATATGTCCATCTAGGCTAGTACAGTTTACTCTTAACTGGTAGTGGTTTCACACAGGCAGGCATCATTTCCATCACTTGCTACCTGATATATATACCAGAGATTGAATCTGCATACAAAGCTCTATCACAGAGCTCCTCGTTTAACTAAGCAACAACTTAAAAACTTACCACACTGTCCAGCAACACTTTGGTAATCCAAATTTGAATTTGGCTCACCAAATGGTTGCTGGATACTGTGCAGTGCCGGCTCCAGGATTTTGAGGGCCCTTGGGCAAGCAAGACACCTTCAATGGGGTCCCTCCCTCAGTGAGTCTACCTTCTTCTGCCATTGTCACCAGCTGCTATGGCCCCTCCTCCACTTTCTCATCATTGCTATCGCTTGCTTGACAGGCCAATAAGCAAGTAGGCAGTAGCATTTCCTGCTACTCCTTCTCACCAACTCCATTGTCTGGACCAGAGTGAGGGGCAGGTGAAAAGCAGGTAGCAAGGGCGAGGAGGAGCAAGTCCAGGGGGCTCTTACCAGTGGGACCCTGCTGGAAAGTGGGCCATCAGCAGGTGCCCGACCATGCCTACCATTGATGCCAGCCTGGTGTCAGTTATCACTTAGTAAAATGGTTGTCTGTATTCAGCCAAGATAGCAAACTCAGCATTAAACAGTTCAGCACACGACAGAGACTGCCTTAAAAGCAGGAACAAGGGCTGGAGGTGCCTAGTCGTTGAATTGTTTTATTGTTTAGATTAGCTCTAACATGGAACAAGACCGGGATCCTCCCCATACTTGCATTTAGAAGGAAGCACCTTGGTTGCCTAGGAAAGACTCCGGCCATAGCAGCTGCAGGTTACATGTCAGCAATCAGAGGTGAAGGGAAAGCAACAGGTGGGAGCACGACACCTATTTGACTACAGCTGCATTCATTTGCAATTTGATTCTGGGCACAATTCAAGGTGCTGATTGTTGCCCTTAAAGCTCTAAATGGCTCTACCCCCGGCTACCTAGAGGACTGTCTTCTCCCATTTGAGAATGCCTGCTCTTTAAGATATGCAGGGCAAGCTCTGCTTTTCATTCCATTGGCTGTGAAGGCACAACTGGCTGGCTCATGGGAAAGGATCTTCTCTGTGACTGCACCTAGATTTTGGAACCTATGCCCCCTCCCCCCAGCTTTCTACTGCCTAGCCCAAATGTTTCTGTTCTGGCAGGCATTTTACCTGCCAGGTTGCAGAGTTGTTAAATTCTCTGGGTCCCTTGTTCTCAAGCTGTTTTTATCTGCTATTCCCATCTCCTGTTTTTATTGTATTGTTAACAATAAAACGGGATGGCAGGGTATCTATTTTCTTAAATTAAAAAAAAAAACAATGCGGTGGTTTCAGGTTACCCTTTGAAGACAGAATGACTGCATTTACTCGACATGACAACCCATCATGGGTGACAAGCCACAATGGATTGTTGGGTCGTGTGAACAGGGACCCCTTCCCACAGGGTGGCTTGTTTGAGGGCAACAAGCCACCCTGACAACCCATGGCTTGTACTAGGGGTTGTTGGACCTACAATGGGTTGTCATGTCGTCTTATCACAGGCGACCGACCCCATCAGTGTGGGTCCAGGGAAGCAGTGAGTGAGCAGCTTGGCAAGAGAGGCAAAGACCTCTTGCTGAGCTTGCCCAGGCCACTGCCAGCCACCCCACCGATACCCAAGTGGCATGGTGGAGCGATCATCACTGGCTCGGTGTCCCCCTTGCAGACCGCCTTTTTTCACTCGCCACGGCTTCTCTTTTTTGGAGATTGCTTTTCGCGATTTCCAAGTTGACAGTCCATGACAGCCCTTACAAAGTGCCCAAGTGGCATATTGGAGGGGCTGTCATTCTTTTCAGTGTCCTGCATCTTTTCCACCCTTTCCCAAGAATAGGTGCCTGGGAAGGTGAAAAAGTGTGAGCCACCCCTTTTACAGGAGCATGGAGCTTTGACAGCTGTCAAAGCTCAGGCTTCCTTTTAAAATTGGGTTTTTGACAGGGATAATCAGCTGTTGTTTTTTTTTTTTTTTACATGAACATATGTATATGTCCCTGTCAAAAAAACTGTGCTCCTGTAAAATGGGTGGCTCGCATGTTTTCACCTTCCCAAGTACCTAGTCTCGGGAAAGGGTGGAAACGTGTGAGGACACTGACCAGAGTCCTAAAAAAACTAGAGGATCTCGCTGCAAGGGGGTGATCTACTGCCCCCCCCTTTTGCGAGCAAAGATCACTTGCGGCTTTGCTGTCCCTTGACAGCTTGCTTTTTGACAGCTGTCAGAGAAAAGCAAAGTGAAAAATAACCCTATTTGCAGCCTCTCTGCGTCAATATTCATGGTTGGTGCCTGCTGCATTTGACAGCAGACACCTCCCAGGACATTGTCCATTTTGGACCTGCACAAGTGCATATCTCTGCACTTGCACAAGTCCAAATAAATTAAAAATTTTTTTTTTAATTTGCGCACATTGGGGGTGCAATTAAAAAAAGGTGGCAAACCAGTGACAGCCCCTCCAATGTGATGCTTGGGCACTTTGGAGGGGCTGTCACTGACTGTCAACTCAGAGATCCTGAAAATTGATCCCCTACACAAAAAAGTGGAAGGAAGCTGTGGCTGCAAAAAAGGGCTCGCAGTCAGCAAAGGGAGAGGGAGATAAGACAGGTCCTGCTGCGGAGTCCCCTGGGCTACCCGCAGGAAGACCAAAGGTGAAGGAAAGGGGGACAACCCACAGTGAGCCCGATTGTCTGTTGGGAGCACAAGTGGGTTGTCTCACGAACTACCCACACTGCGTAGCTAATTTGCAAGGTGGGTTGTCGTGTCATGCGAAATCACCCAATATGAACCTGTGTAGTGTCTCTCTTCCAAACTCTGGTCCACAGTAGTATTGTGATTCTCCCACTCCCCAAATTAATTGGTCCCAGATTACTGAATCCAGAATGAAAAGAGAGCATGGACGAACAGATGGAAGGTGGGAGGAGGAGTAGATATAGATATTAACTATTCAAAGTTATACCGGATCTCTATTTGAGTACCAGTTGGGGAAAATGTTTCTTTATCTAAGGGACAAACTGGATGCAATGGGGTCAGCTATATTTGCTATTCATATATTATTGTCCTTGTCCACGTATAAAGTGAGGGGTGGGTTCTAATTTTTATATTAAACAGTGCACACCATTGAGGGGAACTAACCCATGCTCCATTGCAGCAGGCCTCATTCTTCTAGTCCAGCTCTGATACTAGAAGTGAGATAGGCTGAAAGAAATAGGGATAAGCATGGGGAGGTAAGGAGAGGCAAGTGCGGGTTCAGATCCCCTCTCCTGTGCATCCCTTTTGATGTAACAGATCCCAAGTTGTGCTTTGTAAATGAATCGGGCAGCCACAGTTAAAAAAACACAGCTGCCTCCATCATGTGTAGTTTGAACCATATTGGGAGGGAGACATGTTCAGTTTTCTGTAGAAGAAATTCTAGCATTCAGTAGGTACTTACACACACTCAGTTATGCATTCTCTAACACAGTGTTCTCTAACCTTGGGTCCCCAGATGTTTTACAACTCCCAGCATGTAGTTCTCCAAGGTTGGAGAACACTGCACACATTAAGATTATTGGAGGTTCAGATAAACTGATTTGCAAACTACAGAGGGACAATAATTGAGATTGCAATACTCATAGCAAGGAGTGAGTCAGGTAAAGCTATTATCTTCAGATCAAGTGCAACAAAGAAGGAGCCCTACAATACAACAAAGATGGACAGGGAAGTACAAGGTCAATCAGTAAAATAACTTCAACTGCACAATATGTTTTATTTGAAAATTCAGACAGAAACCCTGAGTTACCAGCCACAGAATCAGTTAAATTTAAAAAAAGAAAAGGGGAAAAAAAAGAAAACAAAGCTGATATTATTATTTTTTTTGCACTTTGCATCATGAAGCTCTGGATTGTGCTATTTGACAGGGAGAGTTTTTAAAAACAACAAAAAAAGACAACCCCCACCTGACACCATCACTGTGGGAAAATAGCTTTTTTTTAGAAGCTCATTGCACATTCAAAAGCTAGATATAATCTGGCATAGGTCTAAAGAGTCAGCTGGATTCAAGGATATAGAAAAAGAGTAGTAATTCCAGCCCTGCAGGGTTGGGGTGTTTGTGATAGTGTGATGTCCAAAGGGGAATGGGGAAAGAGAAGAGAGCGTGGTTCAAAATCCTTTTGGATGGCACCCCCCGACCAAGCCGCCGAAGAAGCTTGTGCACACGAGAACTCATAGAGAGAGTCTGTACAAACAGAGGGGATCCTAAAAAGAACCCCCCCCCCTCCACTGGAGCGATCTTGATAAGAGGGAAAGCGGGAACATTGTTCCAGCTGTACCAAGTTTCAGTTGCAGAGGCACCCACTTGTCCAAGGCTTGGCTGATTGCAGTTGGAGGAGAGCGGCTGTATCACAGGCGGCAAGCCACAGGCTGCTGATACGTTCAGCTTCTCCGATGCACTTATATAGATCCCTTTACAAATAGTCTCTCTGTACACTCAAAACAAAACAAAAACAGAAATCCATGGGGGAGAACAAGAAGGCACTTGGGCCTTGATGTGCATTTGAGGAAGTGCCTCAAAATGGACTTCTTGCTGGGATGACATTTTCTTGCTTCCCTGGAAGTCCAAGGGAGCCTGTGCAGAGTCTAGGGAAACAGCACTGGGGGGGGGGGGGACACCCAGCATTCCCAAGTCACAGTGTGGTAGATGGGAGCTTCTTGACCCGCCTCTGTGCCAGGAAGGAGGATTCGATGGGCTTCAGCTGGGGGCCTGGCTTGGAGTTGTTCAACGCAGAGTACGTGGCAGCCATGGCACCCTAGGGCAGAGAAGAGTCACAGGCGTTTGCTTAGGAGACATACACACATACGGGAGGAAGCCCCACCCAAGACCAAATCAAGAGCCCGAAAGAAAGCCAAGCCAAGGAAAGGCCATGTCACAAACTGCTTTTTAGGTGTACCTCTGAAAAAAGGAACATATGAACACAGTCAATATATATTTGCAGACACATGCATCAGGTATGCTTCACAGGGAGCCAAAATCTGTGGCAGTTTCCCTTTTTAATGTACTTTTGGCAGGAAGGCAATGTAATGTCTGAAACAGCCCTAAAGCCCAGGCTTTTTCAGAGAGCCCAGCAGCAGTTATCCCACAGGGCCTGCTCTTGCGGACAAGGTCCTTAGAGAGATGCAGCCTATCACTTGTACTTGTGAATCCTTCTTCTACCTAGCTTTTTCTTTCCTGCTAGGCGAGCATGACAAGAGTATATTACCCCTGTTCTACAATAGCTGTACTGGTGTCTCCAGGCCCAGTTCTTAGGTGATGGTTTTGACCTATAAAGTCTTAAATTGCCTTGGTCCGGAGTAACTAATACACACACAGTTTTGAGATAGTTCCTGCTCAGAGTTCCATCTTCTATGGGCACTAGGCCGTTTCCACTAGGAGCAGAACCTTCTCACAGTTGCCCTAATAATTTGGAATGCCTTCCAATGGCATTATTTACTACATAATTTGTAGAGAACTAGGTGCTGCTTAACAGAAAGAATAGTAACAGCTGCTGATTCTATTGATGCTGGTTTTAATGTAGTAGTGTGTTCAATGGTTTTCATGTTGTTTTACTGCTTTTTATTGTAATTTTGTTAGCCAACAATATGCTTTTAAAAACACACTAAAAAAGCTGAAGCTTCAGGTCAGACCACTTGTCCATCTAGCCCAGTGTGGTCTACTCTGGCATTGGCTGTCCAGGGTCTCAGGAGGAGAAGGGTCTTTCTCATCAGCTGCTACCCAAGATCCTTTTTGACCTGGAGATGCCAAGGATTGTAGCCAGTGTTTTCTACATGCAGAGCATGTGCTCCATCACAGAGCTATGGTCCCTGCCCAAATATTTTTCTGGCTCTCTTCTCACTGATCAAGGGAGATGGAGATTGGGAGAAGGTTAGGACAATGTGGCAAAAATATATATAAAAAGGAATGCTTTGCTATTTTGTAGGATGCTTTTTGGTAGGGAAAGAAGAGTTAACGAACAAGCTCCTCCCTGAACACATAGCCATTGCTGGGTTTCTGGAGGAGCAGAGAATGAGAGGAGAGAGCAGATATTTCTACAGCCAATGCGTTATCTATAATCAGACAGCGCTGGAAGCACACAAACCCCTTCACCTCAACCACTGTTTTGTACCTTTACAAGCTGTGCATCCTGGTGACTCAACTGGCTCTGTGGCAACCTGTCCTTCTGGGTTATCCATGGGTGTTGGAGGACTTGTTTGGCAGTCAGGCGCTGATGAGGATCAACGTGGAGCATCTTTGATACCAGGTCCTGCAATCAGAGAATATAGCTGCTGTGTGCCTTTTTTTCATGAGGGTGGCTGGGAAAATCACAGGTTAGACTGAAGACCGTACTGCTTTTTTGAAAGGTCTTGGCTGCATTTATTTGAGGCTTGCTCTCAGAATCACTTTGACTGTTTGGGAGCAATTGTACCTTGATAGCCAAATGCAGATGTAAATCTCTCCTCTCCAGAGAGCCATCTTTGGCCTTCCCTTAAGATATAACTGACAACTTTATCAGTTGCTTAGGGAACCCATGATGGGTGCTTCCAGACAAGGCTTTTACTGTGCAATCACACTGCCACAGCAGTGCCACATCTACTTAATTTTACAGGAGGTCCAGCTGTCATTGTCTTCCATTTGTAGTCCTTCTGTTTTGGTGGGTGTTTTCCCACTATTTCTTCTGTCTGTCTTCTTACCAGGAAAAAAAGAAGAAGATATAGCTGCACAATGCTTTTTGAAAGCATGAGGAGTGGTCTGTCTGGAAGCACAGTCCCCCTCCATCCCCAGGTCTCTCTTTCCTCCTACCCCTCTCCTTGTAATAACTGATCCATTGCTGGACGGCTAAACAAATTACTATCAGTCCGCTGGGGGGGGGGGGGGATGTTCTTGTATTCCAGAAAAGACTGAGAGCAAGATCCTAGTCCACCTGCAGGAAGAGGCAAAGCTGGACTTCCTGGTTTGTATGCTTTGCCTTCTCTTTCCCAATTAGAGCCCCAGGCCAGCTTCAGCACCCTTGGGCCTATGTTAGGGCAACAGCATTTGTGGGGAGAGTGTGTGTGTCTGTGTGGGACACTGCTAATGCATGCTCTCGAGCCTCTTTTAAATTTAAAAACACACACCTTTTTTCTCCTGGCACTTCAGTGTCAAGCCACTTCCAGTAACCATTTTGGTCCCCCACTCCAATGCCCTGGAAGTTGAGTCAGCCCAGGGCATTGTGGGAGAAAAAATACCTGCCGTCACAAAAACAAAACCACACAACTGTTGTCACAAAAACATGGCAGTCCCTAGGCCCAATATTTTGGAGAACGTTAGTAGTCTAAATGTCTCTCATATCCCACCCAGAGGGCATAGGAAAATTGATGCCATTGCCATTAATGTGGTTGGGCGACCGTTCATGCTCTAATCCAAATTAATTCATGCTCTGTGCCAAATTACAATCCACATTCTTTGCAAAGGGCTTGCAAAATTCTGCGACCAGGATACAACATTCAAAGTCATTAAAGTAAGCCTGCCTGTTCTATAAAAGGTGCTCAGTCACATGACACCCTTTCCTGAGACCTATATGTTGTGTTTTTGCAGAGTCTGGATTTGGGGGGGCAGAGGGGAGAGCAGCAGCAGAAACAGAAATGAAGGCAGGAGAGATGAGAGCATCAGGGAAACACAAAGAGAAGCCACCGGGACCACTCAAGGAACAGACTCCAGTCCACAGCCTTGCAAATCCTGCCGGAAAATCTTCCTACCCACAAGATTCGAAATGAGAAAAAAACAAGCAATCAATTAGATAATTTTAGGAATCCCAAATTCTGCTCCAGGTGGCCCTCCAGGTGTTGTTGGGCTACAGCTTCCATCACCATTGTCCATGCTGGCTGGGGCTGATGGGAGCTGGAGTCCAACAACATCTGCAGGGTGAAAAGTTCCCCATCCTTGTTCTACAGACTATGCTAATGGCAAAAGCAAAGGGCACAGGTCATTTTTTCGGGGGAACTGGGGCTCTTTCCTCTGGAAAACACTGTTGGAACCTGGTCATATAGCAAGCCCTGCCCTCTGCCAATTCCTAGCAGACTGAAGCTGGAAGAAGGCAGAGTCAATCTCTGGCCTCTGCTTCGAGCTGCGAGCCAGTGTAGCGTAGTGGTTAGAGTGCTGGACTGGGACTCTGGAGACCCGGGTTCTAGTCCTCACTCGGCCATGAATCTCACTGGGTGACTTTGGGCCAGTCACTGACTCTCAGCCTAACCTACCTCGCAGGGTTCTTGTGAGGATAAAACAGAGAGGAGGAGAACCATGTAAGCCACCTTGGCTTCCTTGCAAGGGGAAGAAAGGAGGGGTTTAAATGTAATGATAAATAAATAACAGATAAATAAAATACTAAACCTTACCTTGGCCGCATCAGAAACCGTGCCCCAGTTTCCCCCTCTGAGGGAAAACTTTCCCCCACCTATCCGAGTAAGGATCTCCTCGGGGGTGTCACTGGGCCCATTTGCAAATGGAGTGTACCTGCAAGAGGAAATTGGTTTCAGTTTGTTTCTTTAAATTGCAATGCTATAATATCAGATGGAAAGCAGGGATGGAAAGCACAGAGCAGTGGGAGGAAGGAAGCAGGTGAAGGGAGAGGAGAGGGAGGGACTGTAGCCCACATCAGAGGAAGAAGAGAAATTCATCTTTCAGTTCCCACCTCCATCCCACCCACAGCCAGCAGAGAACCCATGAAACTCCTACCAGAGTCTTTAGCAAACACTACTTTCACTTTTAAGTTTTTCTGCACAAGCTGTTTTTAAAAAACCCTCCAAAATTGCTGGGATTCTTAGGAAACAGACACACAGACTATGCGCTTGCAGATTTCATCATTCATTATACAGGAAGTCCCCAGGTCACGAACAAGTTCCGTTCTTAAGAATGTCTTGAAGTCAAATTTGTATGTAAGTCGGAACAGCATAGCGTTCTATACGTTAAAATTGAAATTTACGCAAATTGTGTAAATTATGCAAATTGAGTAGTATATTACGCTGTGTACTCTACGTAAACGACGTAGCGCCGGGGAACCCAGAAGTCCGTTCTTAAGTATGGGTTGTCTGTAAGTCGGACGTTCTTCACTCGGGGACTGCCTATATTTATAAGCATGAAATAAGTCAGTGCGCCCTATTATAAAGCTGAATCATAGGGTCTAGTCTGTTAAGGATTGGTTGGTTTGCTGCAGGGCAAAGGGTTGGCCCGAATGACCTTCAGGTTCACTTTAACTCTACAGTTTTAGTTATTAATAATAATGGGCGGGGTTCACACACCTAAAACTGCAAAAAAAAATAGTGGATCATTACTACAGAAGGAGGAATGGTTAGCCAGCAGATTTCTGGAGAAACATGAATTGGGTAGCCCACCCAAAAAGAATCGGCAACCATTAGAGGGCAAGGACCATAGATCGAGGAGCCCTGCTCAAATAGTAAATAATTGTGCTTTTTTAGGACCATTAAGCCCCATGGCCCCCTTAGGATAACACACAGACAAGTGGAACAACCACTACGTATCCTGTCATGGAATATGGCAGGATGAGGAAATAAGTTTGTTGACTTGGACTTTATTCTCTATTTGCAATCATTTGATCTGCTGTGCCTGCAAGAAACTGGGTCTAGGAATCCTAAGGATATGCAACTGTAAGGTTTTAAATTTTTAGCCCTGCCTGCTATTAAGATAGGCAGGTATGGTCGTGAAAGCGAAGGCATGCAAAAACCCACTCCTTCTGCATAGATGACCATGTGGATAGTGACCATTTAGCATTTATTTATTTATTATATTTATCAATCGCCCATCTGGCCGGTCACCCGGCCACCCTGGGCGATGTACAATTAAAATACAATAAAACACACTAAAATATAATAATTAAAACAATATAAAAAATTCTCATTAAAAACCTAACCCACCCCATATTCCCGCCTGAACAGCCATGTTTTTAATGCACGGCGGAAGCTCATCACGGAGGGGGCATGGCGAAGGTCACTAGGGAGGGAGTTCCATAATGTGGGGGCCGCCACAGAGAAGGCCCTCTTCCTAGTCCCCACCAGCCTGGCTGCTCTGGCTGATGGGATAAGGAGAAGGCCGTCCGTGGCAGATCTTGTTGAGCGGCCTACTTGATGTTGCTGGAGGCGCTCCTTGAGATAAGCTGGGCCGGAGCCATGTAGGGTTTTAAAGGTCAAAACCAACACCTTGAATTCGGCTCGGCAAGCAACTGGTAGCCAGTGCAACTCATTAAGCACTGGCGTGATGTGATCACGCTGGCGGCTGCCCTTAATCAGGCGAGCCGCCGCGTTCTGTACCAGCTGAAGCTTCCGGACCGTCTTCAAGGGTAACCCCACGTAGAGCGCATTACAGTAGTCTAGGCGAGAGGAGACCAAGGCATGAACCACTGATGGGAGCAGGTGATTAGGAAGGTAGGGGCGCAGTCAATCTCCATTGATAGTGGAGATTGACTGTCTAGTGGGTGGGAAACAGCCTACCACTCAGCGTCCCTTACAGCCTGCATGTATAGGAGAAAGACGCCTTAGATGGTCACCCTTGTTGACGGATGAAATAAAGCAAATATTAAGTAGTACGATTATTCTGGAGACCAGGGATTCAATTATTAACAATCCTGATAATCCCCTAGGCTTATACCAGACTTTAGTTGACAACATAAGGCCTTTTCTGGTAAGATCTGGATATCAAAGGACGAACCAATATACATATTCATGGTTTGATGTGGAAGCCAGGAAGGCCAAACAAGCCTTGGTAAAATCAGCTAGGTCCCTGAGGAAGGATAAATCAGAGGATGACATCAGAAGGCATTTGATACAGAGAGGAGGATATAAGATACTACTGAGGTGGAAAAAAGAGAGCTTTGCAACCAACTTCTGGAAGGATTTAGGGCAAGCTGTCACAGAGAAAAATGGGAAACGATTCTGGCATTTGGTGACCTGGGGCCTTAAAACCCCCAAACCTGTGATAGTGGGACAAATCCTGATGGTAAGGTGGGTTGAACACTTTGGCAGTCTGTTCACACACTTGGACACGACTCAGCTGATGATGCAATGCGAATTAGAGGGTGGTTTGATTCTAGGGGCACAAACTACCTGGCCCCCCGTTACGGAAGGGGAAATTAAGAGCCTTATTGGACAACTAACATATGGAAAGGCTCCAGGTAGGACATGTTACCTCCTGAAATTTTCCATTTAGATCCATCTTGGTGGTGCCCAATTCTGGCAGTGCTCTTTACATTGATTGACTCAACTGGTGTTCTCCCAATTGGTTGGACATCCAGCACGGTTGTTCCAATATATAAAAAGGGCGACCCGCAGGACCCTAATAATTATTGCCCAATAAGTTTCCTCGATGTTCCTGCCAAACTGTATGCAAGGCACTTATTGGAGAAATTAGAGCAATGGGTAGAGGAGTCTCACATCCTCTCCCCATTGCAGGCTGGCTTCTGTAAGGGCCACAGTACAATCGATCAGTGCTTTGTTTTGAATTATTTAATACAAAAGCATGTAAACAACCCACCAAAGAAGTTGTATGTTGCCTTCGTAGACTTCTCCCCTGCCTTTGACTCCAAAGACCGACAGAGGTTATGGAACAAGTTACAGGCTTTCTCAATTGAGAAGCGTCTCCTTTTTCTCATACAGAGTCTATATTCTAATACAGACATTAAAGTCCGTTATGGTACAGCGGGCTCCCTTTTTGATTCAATCTTTACATCAAAGGGAGTCAAGCAAGGTTGTATTTTGACTCCACTATTTTTCAACTTATACATTAATGATATAGCTCAAAAACTTTATTCCCGCACCTTTTTCTCTCCCACAATTGGAAAGTTGAGGGTCCCGGCCCTGCTTTATGCTGATGACATGGCTCTTATCTCACTAACCCAAGTTGGCATGAGGAGACTGCTTATCCAACTTGGAGTGTATTGGAGCCTAGTTGCCAATCACAATAAAACCAAGGTTGTCGTATTTGCCAAGAGGCATGTTCACTATAGATCAGTGGTTCTCAACCTTTTTTTGCCCCATGCACCCTTTTCACCATATGTCAGAATGTCATTCCCCCCTTTCCAAGATTGTCTGACTCAAAAGTTGCATTCCAAATAATATGCATATAATATATAATAACTATAAATGGAATATTTCCACAGATAACAAGTGAAATATTTATCTTTATTTTTAATTTAATCTGTGCCATACAATAAGGTGTGAGGTCCAGTAGGTTATGTACAATCTGTAGAATTGTAATTTGTAGAAGAATCAGTATTCCAACAGTTTGAGTATGTGGTCCCAATTCCCCCCCCCCCGAATCCCTAAAATCCCCCCCGGGGTGGGAATTCCCCCCTGGTTGAGAACCCCTGCTATAGATGGACAAGATATTGAACCAACTCGCACTTTTAAATATCTGCCCTCCATTTTTCAGAGAATACCTTGTGGCACGCCCATATTAAAGCGATTACATGTTCTGCCACTCATCTTTTAGGGCCGATAAAAAAGTTGAATTATACAGAGGGACATCATTTAGTTGAACCCACGGAAAAAGTCTACGCTGCCAAAATAATAGCACACCTTTTGTATGGCGAAGCAGTATGGGGCGCTTACTATAAAAACTAATTAGAACCTATACAGAATAACTTCCTGCGTACCCTCCTGGCAGTGGCACATAATATTCCCAGAGCACCATTAAGAACAGAAATAGGCCTTCCCTCTTTGAGAGCCCACATATATAAATCTGTTATTCTTTATGCGAAAAAGCTCTCGCAGTCACCTGATCAACATCTGGCAAAAATATGTTTTCTGGAACCATAGGATAGGGAGGGATGGGTACGTACTGGCAGAAGCCTGATGTCTAGTTATTCACCTCTTTTGGCTACAACTTTACATGATTTATCTAATCACCAAATCCTCAATCTAATACTCAGCAATGATGCCAGGGATGATTTAGAACAGTGTTCTCCAACCTTGGGTCCCCAGATGTTTTTGGCCTACAACTCCCAGCATGCCCCAGCCAGCGCAGCTGTTGTAGGCCAAAACATCTGGGGACCCAAGGTTGGAGAACACTGATTTAGAACATGTTAAGAAATATAAGCTGGCCACTTGGTATCCTAAGTTCAAGCCGGATCACAAGATGGCTCAGTATCTCAAAAGAACTAACCTTCTTTCCTGTTAGGTGAGCTTTTACTCAATTAAGATTCCAATTGACACCTACAGAATTCTTCCAAGGGGATATTTTGTAATCGTCCCATAAGCGAGTGCTTGTGTATATGTGGAGCAGGCCAGGTTGAGGACGTGGTTCACTACATCTTATATTGCTGGCTGTATAATTCACCGCGGACTAAATTCATCCTCCCTTTTCAGGTTTTTCTGGGAGGATTTTAAAATCAGGTGGCTGCTGGCAGATACGGACAACTTTGTAAGCTACAGAGTAGCTTTGTTTGCCCTAGCAGCATCAAAGTTAAGAAGAGCCTTTTTGGCGGGTGTAAACCTTGATGTCAAGCAAGGTTGATAATATTATAAAATGTATATTATATTAATTCAAGATATGTGCATTTATTCAATGTTTTTACTTAGTTATTCTATTGTTTTGTATTATGTTGTAATGGCCATTGGCTATAAACAATACATTTGACTTGACTTGACTTAATCCAGCTTTGTTTGGGGGAAGAAACCCTGCAGTCTGGGAGATAGCTGAGAACACCTGGAAATAGTTCAGCAGTATCTTTGCCCACTGTCCTATGTCCGGGTTCACCTCTTCAAACTTTGGCATCATATGCTGCAAGTTCACCAACAGTTGCATGATGATTTGGCTAAAGTAAAGACACTGGAAAGACTTGTGGCTGTCAGCAGGAAGTAGAAATTACATTGCTAGGAAGAAATAGCCCATTTGAAGGAAGAAGAGAAGCCAAAGGGTGGATTGCCTTTCTTCCTTTGGATTTGTCAGCCATATCTCAGGCGAGGGCCAAAGAGACATGCAAGGAAAATGGCACTAGTTGGGTAGAAGGAAGTACATTAGGGAAACGAGCTCTGGGGGATGAGGAAGATGAGAACACCGATTCTCTTTCAAAGAACAAACAAAAGAAGAAATTATGAAATCCTAATAAAAGCGTTGATCCGTCCTTAAAACCTAAATATGCACAGTGTGATCAGTGCGGAAATCCAAAGGGCAACAAATGTGTGTTTAACCTGTGCTGAGGATGCTGTAAGAAAAGGACTTTTAGAGAGACAGCAGACTGTCCAGGTCATGGTCTGTTATTTAAAACCGAATACGAAAAGTCCCTTCTGTGGAAAAGTGGCTGATCCAGTATGGAAAATATTGAAGTGACAAGGTGAGGTAGAGGAGACTATATTGCTCAAAGAAGCTATGGATAGGGTAGCATGAGCCTAGAAAACCTCCATCTGATTTTGCTCAATGGCCACTGTCTCCTTCCCTGGGCCAAAGAAATCTCTGCCTCTAGAACACAGCAGTTGGCGCCACAGACCTGTTCTTAAATTATTCTTATCTAAGGAAACGTTTCTTTATCAGGGAAACAAAACGGAAATAAAAAGGATGCAATGAAAGCTTTCGACACTGTGTTTGAATTTTTTTTGGAGGACTGAGCCAGAAGTGCTGGCCTTACCATGCTGCATTGGAGACACCTCTAAAGATATGACCTGCCTGTTTTAAACTTTGTGTGTGGTTTTAAAATGGGCAAATAAATATTTTAAATAAGTGTCCACTTACTACTATTGGGGCATCCAGCTCCCTCCTTTCAGTGAGCCCTAGCTAAAAGGGCCTTCAGGATTTGCTATTGGTCACCCATTCCCCGCATGTGGTCCATCCCACTGCTCTTTGCCTCTTCCTAGTTCCCTGGGACCCCCTTCTGGCCCCACATTCTTCCTTCTAACACTGATGCTCCCAAGAAACACCAGGAAGAGGAGTATCCTCTGTCAATTCAGGGAAAATGCTGCCACCTAATGGCATGGCCAGTTATGGGCCACCCTGCCTCAGGGTGTGCGTGGCATGCCTTCTCCATCACTTTTACATGGGAGAGGATGTACTTCAGCTAGGCTCTTCTTGGGAATTGCTGGGCTAGAGTCTGAAGCCACATGATACAGTGACCTTGGTGAAGCTAAGCAGGTCAGAGTCAGGTCAGTGGCTGAAAGGGAGACTACCTGGGAACCTCATGGACATTACCTCGAGGTTCTACCCACACTCTGGTAACCTCTTCTTTGGATCACTGCAACGCACTATACGTGGGGCTGCCTTTGAAAATAGGCCGGAAAACCGTTTTCCAAAATGGTTGGTCCCAATATAGGGCAGCAACATTGTTAAGCCTGAGCTGGCTGAAATATCATATTAAGTCAGTGCTTTGCCATCGGGCACTGGTTTCCTGTCAGTTTCCAGGCCCAATTCAGAGTGGAACCACAGAGTACAAAGCCCTCCCATTCCCCTGGCACACCACTGGAACAGGGGGAAAGTGAAGCCAGCCCTGGAGCTGGCATCGTTTATTTCCCTTCTATTGGAATGAATGGGAAGGGAACAGGGTTTTTTAAAATCCTTCTGAAGACGGAAAAAAAAGAAAAGAAAGGAATAATTTAATAAAGGAATATGAATAATTTTTATTCATATGCAAATTAAAAAATCAATAGATCAATCAACCAATCAAATCAACTAAAGCTCATATGATGGGATGAAAATGTAATAATAAATAAATTAATGTAATCAATAAATACTGTTAACCAAACAAAGGATGACGGCACCTACCCAGCCAACATTGTGTAGAGGAGGATCCCTAAGCTCCAGATATCACAGGCCTCGTCATAGCCTTGACGTTTCAAAACCTACATGAGATGAGAGCAAAGAAAAATAAAAGTGAAGGAATATCAGTCTCATCCCCAAGACAAATAGGACAAAATTTGATAAGAAATGGGGGAGAGCTGAGCTGGCAGTAGCTCTCCTTGCCTCTAAAAAAAAAAAAAGTGAAAAAAGTGAAATAAGTACATGAATGAGTTCATCTGCTCTCAGAAATTTATCACCATGTACCATAACAAGAAGCTTCAAAACACACAAGAGCCCTAATTCAAAGATGTTTAGGGAAGTGTGTGCCTCACAGCTTAGCCTCAAAGAACAATTCACCACGCTGTGCAATTGGATAGAAGGAACAGTTATGCTTCACCCAGGTTTGGCTGCCAATGGTTCAGTAGAAGGTGTGGCAAAGCGAACGCCTGGCTACCACTATTGGTGCACAAGGAGCCCACAAGTCCAGACACAGCACACTGCTTGCATGTGCCAAGTCGAGCATGCAACCATCAGGGAGCCTATGCATCGAGTATAATTCTGCCATACTATATATCTGCAATACACGATATGATCCAATGTTTTCTAGGCTTAAGATGATTTGGTGAAATTGGCTGTTTACTGGAAAAGCAACTCTGGTCCATTTCCAGGAATCAAACTGTGCAGGAACCTCAAACTGTGCAACTGATCCAAGCTTTTGACTTAAATTTCTTATTTCAGTCTCTCCCCATTGGAGTATCTGATCATCATCCTGTTCCTCTTGGACCTTGCATTTTAGGCTTGGAGCCTTTGTCTCTACTGGCTGTTTCCATCAGGCCAAAATGGGTAAAAGCAAGTAGAATGAGCTTGTTTTTGGACTACGGCGGTAATCTGACCATGACAGATTCATCCAAGCTCACAAGCTACTCACCTCTGGAGCCACGAAGTTGGCAGTATAGCAAGGGGTCATGAGGAGCCCGTTGTCCGCCCTCAGCTGCTTGGCAAAGCCGAAGTCACAAATGCGAATAGACTCTGGGTTGCCAGACTCATCTACATAGAGGATGTTGCTAGGTTTCAAGTCTCTGTGGACCACCTGTGAAGGCAACAGTGGAAATCACAGGTCATCCCTTTGGTCATGGCCACCTTCCAACTTTTCATTTTGGTTTTATACTGTCGTTTTAAACTTTTAAATTGTTATATTATGTTTCATCATACTTCATTTTGTGTTTTTAATTGTTCTGAACCGCACAGAGAGCTTCGGCTACCGGGCAGTATAGAAACATAATAAATAAATAAAAACTTACAGACAATAGCTCCAACCCATAGAAAGAAGCCTTCAATCTCAGAGGCTTCCACGAATCCAGCTACTGGACTGCTGCCGACAGGGAGGGAGGAACGACAAAGGCAGTTTTGCCTCTCCATCCTCCTTTTAAATGTCTTTCCTCTAGACAGGCCCCTGAGCCTGACTAGAGAAGGCGTGCTGCCATGGGCTGGGCCGTGGAGGCCATAGGATTGCTCATATCCTGGCCTCTCCTCTCCCCCCCCTTTCCTTCCCTCCGAGGCCACATTTGCAAAAATAAAATAAAAGACAAATCCAAAAAACAGTAAAATAGCAACAGTAAGATATTGATTGAAACAGAGCGATCCTTAAAAGCAGCAGATCCTTAATGGTTGAAAAGCTTGCAGAAAGAAAGCCCTCAGTGCTCACCTAAAAGCAGAAAGAGATGGAGCTCAGCGTACCTCCACACGGAGGACATTCTGGAGGTTCGTTTATTTATTTATTGCATTTATATCCCACCCTTTTTCCTCTTGCAAGGAACCCAAAGAGGTTACATAATCCATTTTATCCTCACAACAACCTTGTGAGGTAGGTTAGGCTGAGAGTCAGTGACTGGCCCAAAGTCACCCAGTGAGCTTCATGGCCAAATGGGGACTCGAACCCGGATCTCCCAAGTCCCAGTCCAGCACTCTAACCACTGTACCACACTGGCTCTCTTTTTGGTGTTGCCACCGAGAAGGCCCTGTCTCTTGTTCCTACTTGTCTGATCTTATGTGATGATGGGACAGGAGCAACGTTTCTGAAGCTGATCTTAAAATTGGGACGGTAAAACTTGGGTAAAAGAGTAAGTTGACGCTGGCAATGTTGGAGCCCACCACCCTATGGCAGGCTTGCACAACTTGTGACCTGCCAGAATGCTTGCAGCCCCTATCAGTTGTGTATTGTGGTCTGAAAATGCTTGACCCCCATACCCCCGTAGTTGGAGGGTCTTCAGGTACCCCTGCCGAAGGAGGTACAGCAGCTGGCAACTGGGGCGAACCCCTTCTTGGTGGTGGACCCCTGTTCATGGAACACTCCCCCCTGCCCCGCAGGGAGGCTAGCCTGGTGCCTACACTGTCCTTCTACATGGTCAGGCGATTACCGTACCTTTTTATTTTCCCAGAACATTTAATCCTAAGTGGATTGGGTTTTATCCTGCTTTTACCTAGTTGTTTTTAAATTTCTGCTTATTACATGGTTCTCATGTGTCATATTTTATTGTAGTTATTGTATGTAATGTGCCCTGGTAAATTTTGTACGAAGGGTGGGATAAAAATCCATTAAAACTGGAACATGGTCTTATCAGCTTGCAAGGGAAAAAGGTTAATGTATCTGTATGTGACACACGATGCAATTTTGCTACTGGTAAGTGTCTTGCACAGGAGTACCTGTACCAAGCACAGACAGTGGTGCAGCTAAGCAATTTTACACCCTGGGCTTAATGGGGGGTGGGGGCACTTTAGATGTTGTGAAGCACACAACTCCCCCATCAGTTGTGAAGCACACAATTAATATTGCTCTTCTTCCTGTCCTGTTCGAACAACAACAACAACGTTTGCCAGCCCTGATTTTAATCATCAGGGCCTGTGCAGTTTTGCATTTCAAACTCACTTAAATCACAGCACCATCGTGACTTCAGGTAGAGGTGGCATTAGGGGAAAGCCCACTAGGGCTGGAGCCTTGAATCTTTCATTTGGAGCCCCAAATCTCTGGGAGGCCATCTTCCCCACCACCCTGCTGTACGTGGGCACTTGCTGAAATAAAGGTCCAGGGGCCCTGAGGATCTCTGTTGCATCTGGTCTCCCTGGATTAGTTGTCTTTTTGCCCACATGTGCTTCAACTGTTCCTGCCCTCACATCCCGCCCAGAATCTTTCTCCCTGAGTTCCCCCCCCCTGAAATCAAATGCCCCCCTCTCCCCTATCCACATATCCCTTTTTACAAATAGGCATGGTCCTTAGGAGACAGGGTCCTTCACTGACTTGGAGCATATGTAAATTAGCATATGCACATTTGTGCATTTCTTTTGTCCTGCGGGCCTGAGCCCCAGATCTTTTTGGTACTTGGCACCGCCCTGGGCTTCAGGAATAAAATGGGAGTTTGCTTCTGCTGCCCTGATGCTCTCATCGCTTGCCACTCTTCAGGGGGTCATTTAGGTGCTCCCTTGATTGTGGAGCCCTGGACTGTGGCCCCAAGGTGCAGCGAGCCCCACTGAGCACGGAAACATCGCATCCCCCCCTCCACTTCCCCAAGAGCTGCGCCCACCTCTTTGTAGCCAGAAAAAGGAGGGAAAAAGGACCTCCAGGCCCAGCATGTTTCTCAGCATCTCCTACTCACCCCTTGGGAGTGCAGGTATTCCACAGTCCTGCCGATCGTGTGTAGAACAGAGCTGGCCTCCCTTTCAGAGAAACACTTCTGCTTGAGGATCCTGTCCAGCAGCTCTCCTCCCCTCATGAGCTCGGTCACCAGGAAAACATGCTTGCCGTCATCATACACCTGAGAAAGGGATGTTTGTGGACAGGTTTGAAAGAAGCGATTTAAGCTACACTCCTGAGACCACTTGCAAGCGTATACATTAGCATTTACATCCAAGAGAGCCAGTGTGGCGTAGTGGTGAGAGTGTTGGACTGGGACTCGGGAGATCTGGGTTCTGGTCCCCGCTCGGCTATGAAAGCTCACTGGGTGACTTTGGGCCAGTCACGGACTCTCAGCCTCACCTATCTCACAGGGTTGTTGTGAGGATAAAAGGGAGAGGAGGAGGATTATGTAAGCCACCTTGGGTTCCTCGCAGGAGGAAAAAAGGTGGGGTATAAATATAATAAATAAACAAACAAATAAATAAATAAATAAATAAAGATGCCATCCTCACAGGCAGCCTGAGCAAGGGCAGCAAGCTGCACAGGGCAAAGTGTGTTCCTCACCACTACAGGTTTTTTACAACACACACACACACACACACGAAATCTAGTGTTGCCCTTGGCGGCCAGTTCATGAAACTAACAAAACCGTTGCATCTTTCTCCAGCAATGCTCTGCTGGATCAAAGCCAACAGGCACGACAGCGAGAGGGCGGGGCTGCAAATCCAGGAGACCGTAAGCCGAGTGTGAACCCCTCGCAGAAGATGGCTGCTTCCTTGCTTCCATGCCTCCAGCAGCACCCTCCCTCCCATTGCAAGGAGAAGCTCTCCACTGCCGGAATAAAGGAGGGGTTCACAGATGTATCTGAGTGCAACGTCAGAGCGTGCTTGTGTGTGGGTGTGTAAATTCTATGGATCTTGCAAGGTCATCACTATGCAAAAAGTCAGCAGCAGGGAAGTGGATCTAACTAGGCAGTGACAAAGGGGAGAGAAGGAAAACCTGTCCATGGGGCTACACATTTCTACAGATGAACTGCAAATATAGTTCCTGACCCTTCTCCTCCCCCATCAGTGAACTCCCCCTTGTGTTTCCAGAATTGCTTCCCCCCACAAACATGGGAGCTGATTAATCCTATTCTACTATTACACTCACATCCTTCAGCGTGATGATATTTGGGTGCTGTCCGTACCGTAGGAGTATCTCAATCTCTTCCGAGGGGTCTCGCTTACTCTTGTCTATGACCTGCAAAAAGTATATTGCTTATTATTATAATGCAACACCAATTTAGCATTTATATCACGTCTGAGTGTTCAAAACACTGCCTGTGAATTAGTTTGGTGATCTTTCCAGCAACCCCACATAGTTAGGCCACTATTATCCACTTACTGCAAATGGGGACTGAGGCCGAGAGAGAGAGCTTGTTGGAGGCCACCTAGCAAATGCATGGCGGTTGTGAGATTTGAAACGGGGGACTTCTGAAATCAGAAAGTGAGGACTGCCTGGCGCCAATTTTGCCATCTTTTTGGCAGTAGGTTACCTCTTTCCTCTATTCCCAGGCATTTGCTGGCATGTGATGGGCTCTTTAATGCATCAGTTGAATTGTTTATGGTTGTCACTGATGTTTTAGTGGATAATTGTTTTTAGTTGTTTTAAACTTTGGATGTTTTAATTTTGCTGTAAGTCGCCTTGAATCTTTTTTTGAGAAAGGCATCTAATAAATCTAGATGATGATGATGATGATGATGATGATGATGATAATGATGATGATGATTCGGAACTTGCTCCACTATTATGTTGCAATAGCTCAGGCCCAAGGTCGTGCTGTGCAAATGAAAGGCTATAAAATGCCATTACGACTCAAATGCCAACCTTGCCCCCACCCTCTATAAACAGCATCTTCAAATTACAATTCCCTTTAACTAATCATGATTTTTTTTTTAAAAAAAAGGTACCACTATTCATGGGCAGAACAAAGGAGAAAGGCCAACCTTGACAGCGTATTCCGTGCTCGTTGCCTTGTGAATGCAGCGCTTGCACACTGAATAGGATCCCACGCCAATGGCTTCCTTGACCACGTAACCGTCGCTAAACTGGAGATTCTTGCCATGCAGTTGCTAAAAGTCAGGTGAACACAATGGAGCATAACAAGGAGAATTTAGCCCGCATCAGTGGGCCTGGGCCATGCTATCTATGCAAGATGATGGAGGTGCGTGACAGCATCTCAGTCTATTTTCAAAGAGCACCTGCGCAAATACTGCCAGAACAAACAGCAGCTTTGAGGAGGGGAGGGTGGCGGACTAGAGGCAACTTCACTGGATACAAACAGGTGTCTTAAAATTTGCGGAGGTGCCTACATGGAGTATATACCAATCGACGTGCATAGATTCATACGTGGATATAGGCACATGAATACTGAACAACTTAAGAGACCACTTGCATCTGTTGAAGTTGCCTCTAGCCCATTTATTTTTTATTTTTATTTATTTATTATATTTATGAATCGCCCATCTGGCCAGACATCCGGCCACTCTTGAGTGATGTACAATGCAATAAAATACGGGGGGACACACACACACAGTATAAAACACAATTAAAAATCCTAACCCACCCCATATTCCCACCTGAAAAGCCACGTTTTTAATGCCCGGCGGAAGCTAATCAAGGAAGGGGCATGGCGGAGGTCACTGGGGAGTTCCATAAATTGGGGGCTGCCACAGAAAAGGCCCTCCTCCTAGTCCCCACCAGCCTGGTTTCTCCCATGAAAAGCTTGTACCTCTTTCAAACCATATGCTACTATTTCATGGTTGTTACTTGGTTTGGAAATTTGTAAAATGAGACCGGGGGGGGGGGGGGAGGAAGCAGGTTTTAAATTTTGGGAGACGACCTCAGTTAAGCCCAGCTCTAATGCAAACAAGGTTAAAATTTGCTGGAGTCGTGGCAGGGCTCCTGGGGGGTGGGGAGAGGACTGCAGCTTTTGTGATACTTCTCAGGCGCTCCTCACACCTCTTCTTACCTGAACCACAGAATGCAAAGGCATGGGTGGGGATCTGGCCTTCTCGTCCTCTATCAACCCGGTTGCCACAAAACTGAACCCTCGGAAGAGCTGATGGGCCCCTGCACTAGGCGGCATCCCAGGGGAGTCTGGAACAGGAGAGGCAGAAAAGGTGAGAAATAGTCCTATTGAAACAGCAGCATGTTAGCTCTTGACCATTTGCTGTTCCTTCCCCAAAATCAAGGCCACTCTGTAAAGTGCAAGAAGGAGCCAAGATAAGACCAACCAAATGAGTGCAATCATAAAAACATAAGACGAGCCCTGCTGGATCAGACCAAGGATCCATCTAGTCCAGCATTCTGTTCACACAATAGCCAACCAGCTGCCAACAGGAAACCCCCAGGACTGGGCAACTGTTCCCATTCTAAAAGGCTGAAATGCCTTTCCTAAGGCTTAGTGGAGAACATAAGAGCCCTGCTGGATCAGAACAGGGGTCCATCTAGTCCAGCATTCTGTTCACACAGTGGCCAACCAGCTGCCCACGGGATCCCACAAGCAAGACATGAGTGCAACAGCACCTCTCCTGCCCATGTTCCCCAACAACTGGTGTACATAGGCATACTGTGTGGCGTAGTGGTGAGAGTGTTGGACTGGGACTCAGGAGATCTGGGTTCTAGTCCCCACTCTGCCATGAAACTCACTGGGTGACTTTGGGCCAGTCACTGACTCTCAGCCTCACCTACCTCACAGGGTTGTTGTGAGGATAAAATGGAGAGGAGGAGGATTATGTAAGCCACCTTGGGTTCCTTGCAGGAAAAAAGGCGGGGCATAAATATAATAAATAAATAAATAATGCCGCCTCTGATTCTGGAGGTAGCATATAGCCAATCAGGACTAGTAGCCTTCTCCTCCCTGAATTTGTCCAATCCCCCTTTATAGCCTTCCAAATTGGTGGCCCTCACTACATCTTGCGGGAGTGAATTCCATCATTTAACTATGGCTGTGTGAAGAAGTCCTTCCTTTCATCTGTCCTGCTTCTCCCACCAATCAGCTTCATGGGATGACCCCTTTGGCTTCCTAGTATCATGAGAGAGGGAGAAAAATATCTCCCTATCCACTTTCTCCACACCAGGCCTAATTTTGTACACCTCTATCATGTCTCCCCTTATTTGTTGCTGTTGTTGTTCTTGTTAACTGATCAGCCAGGGTTTCTGCCTCCCTACTGCTAGAGAACTGCTAGTTCAGGGGTGGGGAATCATCCCAAGGGTCTAATTCAGTTTTGGAGACGCTCTTGGGGGCCATATTCTAGTGGTGGGTGGGGGCAAAGGGAGGGGGGCAGAACGAAAAAACCCGGCATATTTTAGGAAGTGCTTTCTCTCACTGCCAGTTGCTCAGCCCTAGGAGAGGCATTTCAACCTTTTAGAAGGGGGGCACAAAAGCCAGGATACTGCCCAACGATCAGTGGTTGAGGGAAATGGGGTGGAGCCAGGGGGGGTGGCCATTTGGGGAACCCCTGGCCTGGAGGTTCCCCACACCAGTACTAATAGAGGCAGACCTACCTTCTGTCTATCTCTGTCCTATTTATTTATCTATTTATTTGCAGCATTTATACCCCGCTCTTCAGCCAGAAAAGGCTCCCAGGATGGCTTACAAAGATTAATATTAGACAGTCCCTGTCCTCAGGCTTACAATCTAACAGACATGACACAAAAGGAAAAGGGATTGGGAGGGAGGAAGAAGAAAGCAAAACTCAGGCACCAGTTCTTAGTTACAAGGTTCTTATAGATCCCCCCCCCTTTTTTTCCTGGCGGGGAAGGGCAAAACCAGCTCCCTGCAGCTGCTCCCTCTCCAGCTGATGTATGGGGTCAGGCTGGTCTCCCCCTTGCTGTGATATTAATCCTGGGAGGCATGGGGTGCAGCCTCCCAGTGGCCCTTGGTTCTCTGGCCGATGGATGAGGCCGGAGTCTGCCACCCCAGGGAACTGTCAGTTGGAGCTGTGTGTCCCTTCCGGCAGGGAGGGGTGAAGTGAGCTCCCTGCAGGTGCTCCCTCTCTGGCTATGAACAAAGTGTCCAGACATCAGGGTTAGGCTTAATCACATCAGCAGAGCACCATAAGGCCCTCTTTTATTTTTTGCAAAAGTCCAAAATCACGAACCTTTAGGTGTGCGGGAGGTAAACTCTTTGTCAAAGTAAAAGGTATCATCTGGTCGGCCCACGGCGGGCTTGAAAGGCGGCTTCATTTCTCGGCGAAAAAGCTTCTGCAAAGTGAAAATATGACAGAGAAGGAAGGGGCAGCTGAGCCCATTTTACCAAATAAGGGGAAACACACAGAAATATGGAGGAACAGATGGACCAAGAATGCCAAAAGGGGCAAGAGCACAGCAAAATTCCAGCCACAGGAGTTCTCCCTGAGGTGGCAAACCTGTGTTTAGACTGTACCACTCTGGGTTTCAGGTGGAGGCTCACATGGTGAAATGCTCCTTCATGCAAAAACATTTTAAGAAATAATTGTCAGGGAGAAAAGTTTTAACCCTAGTCTTCTCACCGATATGCTAAGGTTTTTGTTTTTGTTTTAATGTGGAGGGACTGTTTTTGCACAAGGGAGCATTTCATTATGTGAGCCTCCACCTGCAATCCAAAGTGGTATAGTCCAGACAAAGGTTTGGAAGAACTAGCCAGAGGTTTAACTGGATCTTATTAACAGCCAGACTTTTGTACATTCTGCAGTTCTGGTTTGTTGAACCTAAAATTGGTTGGTGTTTTGCTTAACTAATGTAGACCAGAGGTAGAATGATAATTGGCTGGGTATAGAGAGAAAAAAAAGACCACCCACACCTCTTATCCAGCCATTTGCAGAATTTTGGGGACGTGGTTTCCTTTCCCACAAACAACCAACATGCAGAGACCTGCTTCTATCACAAGCCAATCAAAAGTCGTGCTTGTATTGTTGCCAGTTATTGATGTGAATGTTAAGATCTTTCAGGACTGAAGCGCTAAACAGAGGAAAGAGGTTAATACTCACATTCCAGTCAATGGTGGAATAGAAAGGGTGACGCTTTATTTCTTCAGCACCATCCGGTCCAGATCCTGCAAGATCAGATACACCATTTTGGACCACTTCTACATACACCATAGGATCAAGCCAGTGTGCTCATGGTGACGTGTGCTCCACAACTCCACACAAACGAAAAAAACACACACATACACAAATGCAGAATTGTATTAACTGGAGTGCTTGGACTCTTGGAGTGCTTGGACTCTTGAGAATCTCAGCTTCATTTCAGAAAATAACAAATATGGAGGTGCTTTCCTAGTCCCTACGGTTGATAGGCTTGAAAGTGTGGGCAATGGTTTTCAAAATCTCTAAAGCAAGGAGAGGGGCTCATTCCCTATAAAAGCAGCTCTGCTGGATCTAACCAGTTCCAGGTCACATGATACTGTATTGCTAATGTTACAGAATTGAGTTATGTGTGGAAGCAGGAACTAGGAAGAGGGAAGCTTCCTTTGTGGATGGCCCCCTTTGATCGCTATTGTGTTGCTGATGTCACGTACACGCCCCAGATCCTAAAACAGTTTAACTTCATAGTGGGGGTTTAAAATGCTTGTCAAGAATTTTAGCAATGCTATGCCATGCAGCAATTCTCACTGAAAAGTCAACTGTGCGTCTGACCCCACGAACACCATCTGTGGTGGTGTTCGTGCTGCAGATGTGCTGAGACACAAAGCAAGCAAGGATTGTCTTACCTAACCTGTTGGTTGGGTTCCTCTTGAAAAGGGCTCGCAGGAGACTCTGTGCTTCGAGGCTCAGAAACTGGGGCATGCCCAGCTTTGCTCTAAACAAAAGGCAAATAAATAAAATAAAATTGTGCAACCAGCCATGAGTCACCAAGAAAGAAGCAAAGGAACTGTAGCATCTCCAGCTCTCTAATATGCCATCACCCCCCTGTTGCCTTGCCTTGCACAATGCACTTTTCAAGGACAGAGATTGCTCTAGCATTCCCACACCACAAACCAGGGTTGCTGAAATAGCAGAGGGACTTAGAACGATGCCTCCAATGGCATGCACACTTCCAAAGAGTGCAGAGTAGACGCCAGCAAGTGGCAGGCCCTGGGCCAAACATATAACCCTCACCTCCAAGTGATGCTATTTGATACGCTCACTGTCCAGTCCAGCAAAAAAAAAAGGTGTGTGTGACTGGTGGAAGGCATATTTTATTTACGTATGTATGGTTATACAAACATTTATTGGCCACCCTTCCAGTGCGTATGCACCACTCACGGGTAGCTAACAACAAGGCAAGGCAAGCATAAAAGTACAATAAAATTCCAAAGGGGGGGAAAATACAATAGAATAACAACACAGACAGCCGCAGCAGAAAGAACAAAGGCATCTGATAAAAACGTATCTATCCCCCCCCCACCTCCCCCTCCCTTTCTGAAGAGTCCCCTACGCCAAACTAGTTGCCGAGCGGAGGTTTAGCGCAAATGCAAACCCTCTCCAGATCGGTATGCTGAGAGGTTCCCATGGACTTACTTGAGAATGAGTGACATCGTCTCCTTCCGGTCCTTCCCCTGGAATGGCAGACTCCCTGTGAGCATCTCAAACTGCAGAGAATAGCAAGCAAGAATAAATCACAGGTATGACTCAGGGGGCAACTCTCGATTAACGTTTATTCATTCTATTTGTTTGCTTTACTTGGTAATTAGGTTTTAGGGAATTTTTGTTTTGTTCAATAGTGTTAGTACTTTACCTATACTATTCTATTGTGAACCTCCTGGATGGTACTGTTGGGTCAAAAGGCAACATACAAAATCTATAAACGGCAGCAGTGTCTACCCCATCATAATTCGTAATTTGTTCGCTTAGTTATGAATCCAACATTATAAACTGGATGAAAATTCTGTTATTCTGAGATTTTGAAGCATCTTTGAATTTTTGTGCATGTGGGTACAAAGTACATCCTGGTCACAGGGGTGGGCGAATGAGTGATGTTCATGCTCGCCAAGATTCTCCAAGTGTCAGCTCATCTCTCCTCGATTTACGCTCCCATTTCCATTCGCTGTTCATTTTGCGCCAACGGGGAAATTGCGCAAATGAACAGTATGAACGAGAAAGTTGTGCAAACAAATTCCCAAATTCGTGCAAATTTCCCCCAAAGAGTAAAGTGTGAATTTCATTCTACTTGCACTAATGTGGACTAGGACATTTGTGCTAGTGTTCATTAGCATGAATGCGCACTTGTGCAAATGTGCCAATCCGCATCAGCGCAAGTGCAAGTTAGAACAAATCCACCCCCACCCCCCAAATTGAAAAAGTGGTCCATAAGTCCATGGAATGCATGTGACTCAGAAAAAGTTTTAGAAATTTAGAAATCTGCACATTTCTGAAATTTGTGCAAAATTAAACAGGGAAATTTGCGCTAATAGAAAGCGAGCACATGTTCGAAAATTTGTGAACGTTTTCTGCAGACGCCTTCTCCTGCTTGTGTTCGGGGTTTTGAACGGAGCATGCTCACATATTTTGTGAGCAGAAATGGAATTCTCGTATATCCCTGGAATGTGGTGAAGCCCACTGGGTGGATCTTGGGCCAGCTTCTATCTCTTAACCTAACCAACCTCATAGGGTTGCTGTGAGTAGGGATACATGAGCTTTCTCGACTTGAAAAAGAATGCCCCCCCCTGGGCGTGTGTGTGTGTGTGTGTGTGTGTGTGATTTGATGTTCAATGTGCTATTCAAAGGGGGTGATTCTATTCATTCTGCCTGGCAGGGAAGGATCTTCTTCAGGGGCGAAATCGGAGGGTGGAGGCTGAAAGCGAGCATCTGTCAGGCATAAAAGGTAGCTCATAATGTCGGCAGTGAGATAATGCAGCAGCACAAAGTAGATAAAACGGACCAAAACAAAAAGCATCTGATGCCCCCCCCCACACACACACACACAGGGCATCTGTCAGACACGAAAAGTATATTGACTTCAACAGAGCCTGGCATCACTGGGCAGCTGCAGGGGGTCCCAGTTCACCAGGAGGGCCCACCAGAGCCAAGCCCCAACCCACTGCAAAGGAGCAACAGTGGCAGTCACCACTGCCTGAACATGGGTGGCTTCCTCCTCCCCAGCTACCCAAAGGAAGAGTGGCAGCACACAGTTGCCAGTGGTTCTCCTGCCCAAGTGGGTGACGGGGCAGTGAAGGTGGCTGCAAGGGACTGCCAGTAGACAACCAGAGGGCAGACAGCTATTTCTTGTTGCCATCACCACTTCTTTGAGCAAGTGATCACAAGGAGCAGCTGTAGCTTGCCTGCCCTTTTTCTCTGGGTGGTTCTGAGAATTGGGCTTTCTGGGGCCCATCTCCACAGCCACTCAGAGCAACAGGCAGCTGCTACTCACATCACTTACCTGCATGGGCAGTGATGACACCACTCGGGTAGTGAGGGCACTACGCACCTGCTGGGCAGTGATGGCATCACACCTGCCTGGGCAGTGAGGGCACTACTCACCTGCCTGGGCAGTGATGGCATCACTCACCTGCCTGGGCAGTGAGGGCACCAAGGAGCAGGAGCCACTGCTTCCTGCTCTCTCACTCTGCCAACTGAAGATAACACAGCATGCATCTGATAAAGTGGCCTCTCCTCCACGACAGCTTATGCCAAACAAATCTATGCCAGTAGTCCTTGCCTTGCTGTTTTTATCCCAGTTTGTCCTTAGCAAGGCCAGATGGGATTTAAATACAATTGCCACAAGATGGCAGCACTGATTCACCTAAAAACACCTACCCTCGCTGCTTTGCAGGTAGCTTTCACACAGCCAGAATTGAATGTCAAAACACTGCCCAAGAGCCTGAGTAGATGGAAGTGCGTAGTCTCGGACATGGCACTGAGAGCCCTGAGGAGGATTGTCCTGGGGCACTTCAACATCCACACTGAGGCTGCCTTGTTGGGGGCATGTCAGGACTTTATGACCGCTATGGGGCAGTCCCAATATGTCATTGGCCCAACACATGTTGGAGGTCACCCTCTGGATCTGGCCTTCTCATCAGGGCAGAAGGACAGAGATCTGGTTGTGGGGCATTCTCTCTGACTCCTTTGTCATGGTCAGACCTCTTCCTATTGCAGGGGTGGGCAACATGCACCCCCTGGCTTTTTTTGTGACCCTCACTCACCCGTTGCTGCCACGCCACCAAATCTGCCACCCAAATTTGGCAGTGCGGTGGCAGCAAACTGCCTCCCCCCCCCCCAGCAATTTTGCTTTAAAACAAGGTACATGGGGAACATGCTCCTCCTTTTCAAGCAAAAATGGGGGGCAGGGGGGAGTTGCTGCTGAGCTGCCGAATTTCTTTGACAGGGGTGTGGTGGGGCAGGAGGCAGGGGTGTGGCCCCCAGTGGAGTCCGGGGGTGAAATGTGGCCCCCTGACCTGCCTGGAAGCTGCCCACCCTGTCATAGCGTGCTTTAGGCTGCAGGGCTGGGGGACTGATTACGATGGGAGGCCAATGGCTCGCCCTGAATTCCTAAGAACTCTTGGGGTGTTTCTGGCTGGCATTCCTGTTGATACCCTGGTCTCACTGAGGAAAGCGGAGATGACCTATATACCTATAACTACCTATAAGTGCCTCTATCTCTAGCTAGAGCAGTGTTCTCCAACCTTGGGTCCCCAGATGTTTTTGGCCTACAACTCCCAGCATGCCCCAGCCTAGAGCTTGTTTGACTCCATGGTTTACCAGGGAGCTGGGAGTAACGAGAGCAACAGAAAAGGCAGAAGACGCCAAGCAAAACAGACCAAGCACAGGTAAAGAGCTCACCTTGAAGCCTACGCTGCGGCAGTGATCGCGGTACATAAGCAGCAGTACTTTCCTACTCCCACTGCATCCTCGCAGTGCCCCCCAGCAGAGCTTTTTTGGGTGGCACATGGGCCTTCTTCCACTTGGCCAGCAAGGAGATGTGGAAGGACCATTAGGGAGGTCTGCTGCGACTTCCTCACTAAGCACTTACGACTTTAGCAAATCACAGTGTGGGTGAGTCTTTGAGGATAAAATTGCTCACACACACAAGTGTGACTTGGATACCACATTGGACGCAGCGCCAGTGAATGTGTCCCAACCAAGCACCATCCAGTCAGGTGATATTGGATGAGTCTCAGTTATTGAGGCCCAAGGACACAGACAAGAGGCTTGGAGGAATGTCCTACCAGGTGCTTGTTCAAGCCTCACCCCTTGTGGCTCATAACATCAAGCAGGAATGGGTGAACCGGCTAGGTCCAGGGGTCTACAGATGCCTCTTTTTGATAGGCAGTTGTCCTGACCATCGTGAAGGAGGAAGCGGTACGGCCACTCCTGGAAAACTATACCCTGACGATTTCACCAACTCTTGGCCAGTCACAGATCTGCACTATTTGGGCCAGGTGCTTAAGCCCATGGTGCCCATGGACCTCCAGGCACTCTTGGATAACATCGGTTTTCTGGATCCATTTCAATTTGGTTTCCAGGTTTGGTTTGGCACCAAAATGAGTACCCTTCTTCACATGCCACCGTCTTTGGGGATGACGTAGGCGGTGTTCCAAGACAGTGGTGACACCCCATCTCTGTAATGCTGTCCCAATGAAGGATTGCCTGGTGCTGAACATAAATGTCTACTTCGCTAAAGTAAAGACCTCTTGATTTGCCCAGGTCTTTTTAGATTTGTGGTTTTAACCTGGTGTGACACTGGCTGCTTCTGTTTCCAGAGGGGAAGCTGTGTTAAGCCTGTTGCAGCAAAAACAACACGGAGACTTGTGTCACCTTACAGACTAACAAATTATGGCATGAACTTTCATGGATTACAGACCACTGATGAAGTGGGCTGTAGTCCACAAAAATATATACAATAATAGAATGGGGCCTATGGCTCTGGCTCAGCGATAGAGCACATGCTTTGCATGCCCCAGATCCAATCCTTGGCATCTCCAGGTAGGGCTAGAAAAATTCCTGCCTGAAACCCTGAAGAGCCACTGCCAGTCAGTGTTGACAATTCTGGGCTAGACAGATCAATAGTCTGACTCAGTAGAAGGCAGCTCCCCACGTTCCTAACAACTCTGTTGTTTCGACTATTTCTATCTTATCTTGTTGCTCTGCTCTTTTTACTATGTTGTTTTCGTGTTTTACTTGTTTTTATTCTGTTGGCTGCTCTGACAGCTTCCGAGCTGCAGAGCGGAATAGACAAAGAAACAAAAATCAACTGTACCATTAATACCCCATACGACCACCAGTCAGCACTCTGAGTGTGGCCGTAACGATTCACCACTTCTGGCGCCATGTACTCCACAGTCCCACAGAAAGAATATGCCTTCTTCTCATGGTCAATGGCTTCTTTGCTCAAACCGAAGTCTACAAAAGGAGCAAGGAGACAGGGAATGAAGAGAAACCCCCAAAAAAGTAAGTAAGTGAGAAATTCCCTGCTTAACAAGGACAAGGCAAAGGGAGTCAGGCTTTTATCAAGTACTATAGGAAACAACAAACTAGCAACCACAACAAACAACAGTCAATACAGGTCATACCTGTGAGTTTGATATGTCCTTCGTCATCCAGGAGAATACTGTGAGAAAAGGGGACAGACAGAGGCGGTGTTAGGGGGTGGCCCACTAGGGCTGGTGCCCCAAATCTTTCATTTTGAGCCCCGAATCTCTGGAAGGCCACCCGCCCCACCACTCTGCTGTCCATGGGCACTTGCTGAAAGAAAGGTCCAGATGCCCTGGTGATCTCTGTTGCATCTGATCCCACTGGATTAGCTGGCTTTTTGCGCACCTCACTTCCTGCTGCCTGCCCTGCCTTGAATCCTTCTCCCTGAGGGTTTTTTCTCTCTGAAATCATATGCCCTCCTCTCCCCTTTTTTTACAAACAGGGATGGTTCTTAGTAGACAGGGCCCTTTACAGATTCTAGAGCATACGTAAATTAGCATATGCAAATTTGTGCATTATTTTTTTTTTTGTCCTGTAGGCCTGTGCCCTGGATCTTTTCGGTACCTAGCACCACCCCTGGAGAGACAGAACATAAGGTGGAGAAATAGCTAGAATGGAGACCGGCAGAATACACACAAATTCGGTGTGGCTGAACTGTGGCTTGTAAGGCAGACTGCAATTGCATTCCTGGAGACAGATCAGGATAGCTAACTTCCCTCAGCCTGATCTTAATCTCTTGTCAAAGCCTCATAGGGAAGCGGCAGCAAATTTGTAGAGCCCAGGTTCAATCGCTGGCATCTCCAGTTAGAAGGACCTGGTATAGCAAGTGATGCAAGCAAAAGACCACCGCCAGAGACTCCGGAGACCTGATGACAGAATAAACAACGCTAGACTAGATGTACTACTGATCTGCCTCAATATAAAGAAGCTTGAGATATGTCGAGGCAGACCGCTCAGGAAAAGGGAGCAGTGGCAAAACCCTAACCGGCAGGGTACCAAGCAAGGGGGCTGCCAATTATTGTGATCTGGCCGGGGATCTTTACAGGGGAGGGCGGGGCACAACGGGATGTGATGTTATGGATCACCTCAATCTCCCCTATTGTGCATTAGCTCTCATGGTTTCTTGAAGGTGCAGGAGGCTGGCTAGCGCTTTTAGGCATTTCCAGCAGAAGGGAGCATCAATTCACTTCTATTTTCACATGCCCAACTGAGAAGCAGCTTGGGTCCTCTGGCCCAGGGATGCATTCCAGCTGCCTCTTGGCTCTACAGAAGACAGAGCGCCATGGCAGGCTGCAGCAGGGAGTGAGGCCAAAGAAAGATGTGGCGATGTAGGGCAGGATATTGTACCCTATTGTCCCGTCACCCTCCAGGTGTCTCAGGCAGAACGATGTGCCACTTGGAACAGTTAGTGGCCCCTGCAGCCTAGCGAAGGGGCTCACCCCGATCCAAGTCATTAGCCCAGTTGGCAATATGCACGTCAGCCAATCCTCAGCAATCCACCCTGAAAGAAGCCCGTAAAGGAGCTTGAAACTTTTGGGCTCTGCATACTTCTCTGGTTTAAGGTCCCGGTATACGATTCCCAGATGATGCAAGTGACCGAGGCCCAGCGCCAGCTCTGCAAGGTAGAACTTTACATCTTCCTCGGTGAACATTACCTGGGGGGAACAGAGAGTAAGCCAGCTGGGGTCAAACTATGCAGAAAGCAATGGCAAGGACTATACTATGCATCTGTAAGACTGTTGAGCAAGCAAGGACCTTTGTTACTCCAGGTCGAATTCTGCAACTTGAGAATCACCTTTTCTCTTATTTAAAAAAGCAAGTTTCTAGACCTCATCGCCCATGTAGAGAAAGGGCTAGAAAATGCATAGATATCTGGGTAAAAGCTCAAAAGGGGGCAGACCAGATTTTCAAGCTTCTGTCAGAGGATCCCAATTTTGCAAGGGTGCGGGGAGAGGGAGAAGAATGTCAGGATCTTTGAAGGAGAATAATGAATCTGGCCAAACAGATAAGACATTTGCATAATTTATTCTTGTTGCAGAATCTGGGTTGCTTCATTTATTCTTGCTGCAGAATCTGGGTTGCATGCCATTTCTGCAGAACTGCCTGATGCCCTGGGAGGGAGTCATTCTCTGCGTGAATGTTTTGAGCACATCTTTCCCCATCTCTATTTATTAAATATGCCCAACCTACCTGCTTGCCTCAATTCTACAAGCACATTCTAGTAAATGCATCCATTTCAAACACCCACACAGAAGTTGCTAAGTAGCTGAAGCGGGGTGGGGGAGAACAGATTCTGAATCTTCTTTATTAGAAGATTTTCCCGTTGTTGTCTTCCTGATGTCACGTGCTTCCTTGTTCTCATAGCAGTTTCCTGTTACCCCATCAAGGCCTCCCCACACTTCCTGCCAGCGTTCCCCACCACCAGTCCAAGGTAGCCAATCACTTTGCTCAAGCAGCTGTGGTGCAACAGAAGGGAGCAGAATCAGAGAGAGAGAGAGAGAGAGAGAGAGAGAGAGAGAGGGTGCACCACTGTTTTGCAATCATTTTGCTCTGTCTGGCAGAGAAAGGTAGCTGGGGGGGGGGGGAAGAGTTGGCTTCTTATCTCATTCCAAAAGTCCTTTTCCTCAAATGCCATAACTTTGAACTGAATCTTGGAATCCAAGTAACAGGATTTTTGAGGAGAATGGATGCAGAAGAAATGGCAAACAGAGTTACCACCAAATAAGGTCTTGAACACTCATTTGGAATGTATGGAACAAATCAAGCTGGAACAATATTGTCAAATCTATGATCTCACCGCCCCCCCCTTCTGCATTGCCGCAGATTCTGTAACAAAGGGTCTTACAACCATCCTGCTACAGGTCTTAAAAGTGACAGTCTGCATACTGAAGTGGCCTAACTTGCCCGGAAATGAAATTATCTTCACCTCTCTCTTCCTGCCGTAATACCTCCACCCTTTCAGTTTAGATTGTAACCTCCTTGGGACAAAGACCTGCCATTTTTGCTATGTCATTCTGTGTATGTTGATGACATTTGGATGAATAATAAAGAACCACATTTTCAAATATATCTATTTATAGTGTCTTTCTACAATCTAGAGGCCGCCCTGATGCATTGCTGCTTCCAGGGTCCCTATATTTCCTTTAGTTTGCAGATGCTTATTGTGCTCCTGCTACTCACGGAGGGGTAAGGAAGTGAGTGAAGGACACTGAAACTCCTCCAACCCCCAGCTTCTTCATCACGCCCAGCCCACTCGCCAGGCTTTGGAGATACTTCACCAGCATTGTCCACGTGTTTTCACAGGACTGGCTCAACTGCACAGGCAACCCAAGTGCTTGCTTAGGGCAGAAATACTTTTAAGGAAACTATTAAAGCAGCATTCAATTTGAAAGTGGCAACTCAACATCCTCTGTAAGGGATTCTGGATCATTTATTTATGGCACAATCCGTAAATTGTGCTGGGAATGCTGGTGAAGAGTTGTAGGACTTTTTTCTGCCTAAACATACATAGGATTGCACCTTTAATTATTCATTCAATTTATTAGTCTCCCTTTAACAAATTGTTCTACATTATGATCTTTTGGATTGTGTGGAGCTGCTGGGGGGGGCGGGGGCAAAATTCTGCCAGCTCTGAAACTTTCAGCCTCATCTTTGACACCTTGAGGGCTAGAAACGTGGGAGCTTTTCATTATTTAAAGATGAATGGCGAGATTTGAGTTGTCAAATTCTGTGCAGTGTAGCAGAGATTGCGTGCTTGTAGTGTGGTGCAATTGCAGAGTTGGGGAATATGCGTGGCCTCAGTGATAGCTATTAAGCATTTTACGATGCCGAGAGCACTAGAAGATCTGACACACTATCTGCTGAGATGTAATTTTAACCCAGTTCCAAGCCTTGTACACTACTAAACAGTGTCTGGTTACTACCAAAGCTTCTAATTCTTCCAACATTTCTGCCTTTCTTCCAAGGAGCATACCTTGTTCCTCCACCCCCATTTTAGCCTCACAAAAACCCTATGAGGTATGTTAGGCTGACAGGAAGTAACTGGCCACGGTGGGATTAGAATCAGGATTTCCCCCGAGTCCTAATCCGATGGTCTAACCGTGACCCCACACTGGCTCTCTTCAGAAAGTAAGCAGTGCAGGGTACTTACAATGTTGCACAATAACTGCATTGCACTGTTTAATTCCCTTAGTGACCTTTTATTGTTTATTTTGAAACTCCAGGCATCTATTCCAGCTTTGATGCAGTTGATTAACACTTCTGGTGATCTGTCTGGCTATTCAAGTCTGAATTTATGCCAATTGGAAGTATTTCTCATAGTGTATTAGCAAACTGGCAATTCTGATGGTGCCCAGATTTTATTACCTACTTGGAAATACTTATTCCTAGAGACATATCTCAAATGATTATGCTAAACTTGAATAAGTTGACTAATGAGATCTCATTGTATACAGATAGATGGACAACTTTAAAGTTGAGTTTGTGGGGTAAAGTTAATACACTTAAGATGAATATTATACCTCGGATTGTTTATGTTATACATGGGATTCCTTTCTCTATACCTGGCAAATATTTTCAAAAACTTAATGCTTTGTTTTGTAAATTTTGGGGGGTTCCTCTCCAGCACAAATATCCTTGAAAAGGATACAACTTTCCATTAAAGAAGGTGGGTTTGGCTTTCCAGATCTTGCTTTATATCATCGGGCCTATCTGTTGACCTGTACAAAATTTGGGTCTTTCCCACTTAGATTTTCCACCTTGGTGATTTCTGGAATCTTTTTGTCTGGAACCTCTTCCTAAATAGATGGCATTAGGCTCTCAGCATACTAAAATAGATAGGATTCTCCCACAGTTATGGCTGTTGGAGACGTGTGGTGGACAACATCAATTTTGATATTTTGATCCATTTTCTCATGCCAAATTGACTCTATGGAGAAACCCAGATTTACAAATTGGTAAGAAAATGTTTTTGTGATGGACTTGAATGGACAAGCTGATTTTTACTTTGGATCAATTAGTGGGGATTAACAATGAGTTTTTGTCATTTTCGGCTTTGCATGCCAAATATGATCTGCCTGCCATGGCTGAAAGGCAATACTTGCAATTGCAAAATTTGTTAGAATTTAGATTTGGTCCTGCTGCTTTTACAGCATCACAATCTCCTCTGCTGTCGGAAGTATTTATTGAGGCTGATCTGTCATATTGACCTATGATCCATGTTTATAAATACAGTCATGCCTTGGATTGAGAGCATAATTCGTTCCGGAAACGTGTTTGTAATCCAAAACACTCTTATATCAAAACGAAATCCCCCCAAAAAAATTTGTACAGAGATTTTTAATTTAAGCCGTACTACGGTACTTGTATTGCAAGACGTCGCTTGTATATCAAGTCAAAAATAAATAAATAAATATTTAAAAATTTGCTTGTCTTACAAAATGCTCTCAAACCAAGTTACTTGCAATCCAAGGTATTACTGAACTTATTATCGGTGAATAAATACAATACACGGGGTCTTAAACAGGAATGGAACAGGGAACGGTTACTGAATTGTCCTATTTTGTCTAATCAATGGATTGTCACTTTAGTGTCTGTATCTGAAGCGTTAATGGATTTTAGGTTACATCTTATTCAGCAAAAATTCTTGTTTCGTGTCTATTGGAGACTACAGCATCTCTTTAATAAGGGTTTGTCCAAGTCAGCTAACTGCTGGAGATGTAATACTGCTAATGTTTTCTTTAATCATACGTCTTGGCAATGCCCAATGCTCTTTTGGGGTGGAGGTTCTTATATGGATAAACCTTGTATTGGAACACTCCTTAATATTTATTGATGCACATATCCTTTTAATTTATCTACCTGCTTCCTGGAAGTTAACGCATGGTCAACGTAAATGGATTTTCCGCACCCTCTTGACTGCTAAAAGACTGATATTACAACATTGGAGGGATAAATGCTCACCTCCTATAATGCAATGGATTGAGGACCTAACAACGTTCTCAACATTTGAACGGGTGGTATATAGACGCCACTCATGCATGGACACATACCGTATATGGATATTTGGTCTGCTTTGTTGAATGGTTTGGGGGCAATACATCATTGTTTAGAGTGGCCATGTCTAAAGACTGTTTAGCCATGATGATGTCCAACCTCCGGTAGGAGAGGAACAAGAAGAAGAAGTTGAAGCTTACCATATGTATATTTTTTTCTTGTTATTTTTGTCTAGAAAGTTGAATTTTCACACACACACACATATACACACTTTATATTTATTAATTGAAATGGATATATTCATATGATATCTATGTAGTTACATTTTTTCTTTCTTTTTTTACTTTTCCTTTTTCTTCTTTTGATTGTTTTGGTTTGTTTGGTTTTGTTGAAATTGATAATAAAAAATAAATGGGGGAAAAAACAAGAACAGTTCAATTCCCTCTGCTAGCATCCAGCCTGATGCAGCCAGACAGATTGCGAGTTACATGGCACACACGTGCTCACCTCTTTCGAAAGGCGCATGAAGAGGTCCCCCCCTCTGAGGAAGTCGAGGATGAGGTACAGTTTCCCCTCGGTTTGGAAAGCTGAAACGCAAGACACAAAACAGGAAACAGGATCCCATTAACCTGCCAGTAGCAAGAAGAAAGAACTGACCAGCCAAACCTGAGTGACACTGACGAGTCCAAGGTATACACAAGGACAGGCAGCTTTGGGTAGTATGCAAGTCCTGTGCCGTCACTAAACCACCAGTACTCTCTATGTCAACCTTCCCCAACCTGGAGCCCTCCAGACATTTTGGACTACAACTCCCAGCATTCCTGACCATTGGCCAAGCTAGCTGGGGCTGATGGGAGTTGAAGTCCAACACATCTGGAGGGCTCCAGGTTGGGGAAGGTTGTACTATGATATTCTGTTGCCCAACACCTGTGGAGTAAGTGCTCTACTTAAACGCATTTAACAATGCTTCAAAACGGGGGTCTGAAGCGGGGTTCAGATCCTGAGTTAAGGGAAATCCCACCTACTGTTAGTGCCAACTAACAATTTATTTATTTTAAAAAAATTAGGCCACCTTTAAGGGCAAAGGTCCTCCCAAGTCAGCTTACACAATAAAATCCCATACAATAAAATCCTGTAATGGAAATTAAAAAAAGAAAAGAAAAGTAAAATCAACTGTAAATTGCTTTACAAGGGGAAGGAGAGACTTACAGTAATACCTTGGATTGCAAGTAACTTGGTTTGAGAGTGTTTTGCAAGACAAGCAAATTTTTAAATATTTATTTATTTATTTTTTTACTTGATATACAAGCGACGTCTTGCAATACAAGTACTGTAGTACGGCTTAAATTAAAAATCTCTGTACAAATTTTTTTGGGGGGATTTCATTTTGATATAAGAGTGTTTTGGATTACAAGCATGTTTCCGGAACGAATTATGCTCTCAATCCAAGGCATGACTGTACTCCAAATCTCTGAGGCTGGCTCTCAAATCTGTTAACCACGTTTAACAAGGTGCCATCATTATGTCTGTACTGGCCCAGTAAATGTATGCAGTTTCTTAGCCATAAATTCTTGGGACTCATTACATTTATATCTCACCTTTCTTCCAAGTAGCTCAATGTGGTATACATGGCTCTTTCCCCATTTTATTTTCAAAACAACCCTGTGAGGTAGGCCAGGCCAAGAGACGGTTACTGTCCCAAGGTCACGTAGGGAGCTTACTGACTGAGTGGGGATTTGAACCTGGGTCTCTCCAATCCTGGACCAATACTCTAATGACGGCACCACACTGGCTGGCTGTACTTCAGGATGGAACTAGGCATTACTATAAATATGCAGCTGCTGCCAAAAATAGCAGCCTTGTGTCAAGATCTCCCCTTTCGTGATGTGCAGTAGAACTTACCCCCTGTCCTGATATCATGATGATGTCCATTTCCCTCCCTGTTTTCTACTTCATTGGCTGCTAGTGGAATGCTTTGGCAAAGCTGTCAGGACATGGGTAAGTTTAACTGAACATCACAAAGAAAGAGGGGGAAGACTTTGACATAGGACTGCCATTTTCAGCAGCAACCCTGTGTTTATTGTAATGTGCAGCTCTTTCTTCAGTTTCAAGCACATGTAATCCATGTTTGCTACTTTGCACTGAAGAGTTCCTAGCATATAGCCTTCTCATGCATACATCCGGGAGGCATCACTGTATACATGTGTAAAATATTGAGACATTGGGGAGCTGGGCTTCTATGCAAGCAATTATTTCTCATATGTCTAGACCACTTCACAGGAAAAGCTCTCAAAGCAGGTTAAAAGCCTAGCTGTGATCTTGACTGTTCCCCATAAGACTCACAAAAATACATTTTCACACTCACCGTAGTGCAGTTTCACAATGAATGGGTGATTTACTTCCACCAGAATGTCCCTTTCCATTTTTGTCCTTACACGATCACGCACTGTCAACACAGAAGACCCAATTCAGATGCAACACTTCTAAACACACACACACACACACACACACACACACACACACCAGCCCCAGCTATGGAGATCAACATTCACTCCAAAGCTAGTCAATACCTCCCCAGGACTTAGGTGCCACATCAATCCACCATTCCGGAGGGCGACTAGGCGGGAAGAGAATTATGCCGCAGACGACGCATCACTGAAATGTATCCCTGTGCCACAACTTCCCAGTTCCTTCCTGTCCCTAGCACACGGAGCCTCCTCACCTTTCAGGGTTGCTTTCTTCAGGACTTTCATAGCGTAGAGGTGGCCATTGTCTGGTGGGGTGACTTTTCTTACGAGGAAGACCTGTGCAAAGAAGAGACAGACCAGAAAAGAAAGGGACAGTCACACTTAGCAGAATTTCAGTTAAAGGAGCAGCTAAAGTTGGGGCGTGGGATGGAAGGCATGTTCAGCTGTGCCTTAATGGCTTTGGGCCCCTCGCCGGATCGTCACCTTGAAGTGGTGAGTGGGCTTGTGGAGGTTGGCCTTTCACAAAGGTTCCATGGACTTTGAAGAAGCCCGAGTGCAAGGTGAAAGGGAGAAACGTGCTAAGCGAAAAGCACGTCAAATGAATCCTTTACAGGACCATCTTCTATCTGGTAACCTGTGTCCTCACTGTGGGAAGCTGTGTGGATCTAGAATTGGCCTCCACAGTCACTTACGGACCCATCGCTAGAGTCTACACAATCTTCTTTAGAATTTCCTCCTTTTATCCCGGAAGACAATCTTACTCGGTCACGAGTGATCGCCTGATGATGAATGGCTTTGGGCCTAGTAGTTATTTTGATTGCAACACAAGAGGCGGCTGTGGCATCTTAACCAAAAGACAACAGGTCTGTCCTCCTCCTTGCTCACCCTGCATATCTTCCCCAAACACCATAACCTGCTCCAAATGGTCTCCAGCAGTTCATCCCAAATCACTTGAGCTGCAGAAGTATGGAGACAGGATAAGCTGAGCATGCCATGCTTCTCCTCAGATCCGAAGCGCCTGAAGGCCTTTATAGATGCTTCAGCAGCAGCAATCAGCGTAGAGCATTGTCTCTCCATTTCGGGGTGGTGGGGAGTTGCTACAAGCATGCGACACCTAAGTTTGCACTATCTGCTATGGCTGCTTCAAAATACTGCTGTATTTTTATGGCTGTAAAAACTTCTATTTTGAACGCTTGCTGGTTTGTTGCTTTTGTTATCATTTTTATTGCAGACCGCCCTGGAAACTTTGTGATGAAGGGCAACATGAGCAAATAAAAGCAAAACAAACACAGCAGATTCACACTTGAGTATTAAAAAGGAATGTGCCGCCCAGTCACATACAGCAGCCTTCCCCAAACTGGTGCTATTCAGATGTTTTGGGCTTCATCTCCCATCAGCTCAGGCTAGCATGGCCAATGGTCAGGAAGGCTGGGATCCATACGGAGAGGCAGTGTGTGTATTACCTTGGGTTAGTGGGGCACAGCCCTGGGAAGTTTCTAGCCTCCAAAATATACACAGGGAACCCCAAAACAATAGTCCAGAGTCCACAGATACACATTCATATCTTTTCATTTAACCTTACTGGGACTTACATATCAGAGCTAATTGGAAATGTTGCTACGGTGGCCCAGAGAAGTTCTCTCCCTTGTCTCGAGGGGGGGTGGGGCTGCAGGGAAATTGCCAGGTGGTTTTACCCCCCCCCCTTCTTTCTTTCTTCCTATCAATTTTCAAAAGGCTTGGAACACTGACCAGTTATGACAGGACATATGGCTACACGCACCCCCTTAACAAAATTTGGCAAGACTAAAGTCCGGAAGCCTTGCCCAGCCATTAGCCAATAGAATGCTGCTGCTAAAGAACTCACAGCATCCAGCTACGAGGACACTACACAATGCGCACAACTGGGAACCTGTTATTTTTTATGAAGTTGGCATGGATAATACTGACTCGGGTTTGAGTGCCAGTGACAAATTCCGCACACAGTCTTTCCATCCTATAATGGAGAAACGTATCATTGGGATGGGCAGACTCATTCAATCATACGCCACGCTGAATGAGAGGTTTAAGGTGCAATCCTATGCAAGTTTAGACAGAAAAAAAGGCCTACAACTCCCAGCACGCCCCAGCTAGCTATGCTGGCTGGGGCATGCTGGGAGTTGTAGGCCTTTTTTTTTTTCCCCCCTGTCTGAACTTGCATAGTATTGCACCCTTAGTTCTCTTGTGAATAGATCATATCCAGTGATGAAGTGGGCTCTAGAGCAAGGGTGTTAATGGACAACTATCCATCTGATCTCATGCATTCACAGATGAGTTTCTATTGTTCTCATGTATGTATGTATGTATGTATGTATGTATGCAGACAGGAAATCTGTGGCAGAAATTATCACTGCACAAATAATGGACAAGTTGGTGACCAGCTTTCCAAATGTCAACATTGCTTTTAGAATGTATCCTGCCATTTTTTAAACAAGTTGTGAAAGAGAGCACTCTTTTTCTGGGTTGAAACATATAAAGAACTATCTTAGGTCAACCATGGGACAGAAATGACTATCTTCACTTGTACTATTCTCAACTGAAAACGAGCTTTTGCAAAAAATGAAATCTGAAGATGTAATCTGTGATTGTGCTAACAAAAAGAGACAAAGTTAATGTTCAATTTACATTTACTTAAGATATATTATACAATCATGCCTTAGATTGAGAGCATACTTTGTTCCGGAAACGTGCTTGTAATCCAAAACACTCTTATATCAAAACAAAATCCCCCAAAAAAATTTGTACAGAGATTTTTAATTTAAGCCGTACTACAGTACTTGTATTGCAAGACGTTGCTTGTATATCAAGTAAAAAAAAAAAAAAATTAAAAATTTGCTTGTCTTGCAAAACGCTCTCAAACCAAGTTACTTGCAATCCAAGGTATTGCTGTATCTGTAAGGTTAAACTGCTTAATCAAACAATAATTGAATTGAATTGAATCTTTTTGAAGGTCCCAAACTCTTTTGTAGGCCCTTGGGAGTTTCATAGGCTCTAGATTTCATAGATTTCATAGACCATAGAGTTGGAAGGAGCCTACAAGGCTATCGAGTCCAACCCCCTGCTCAATGCAGGAAACTAGAGGAGGGGTCTCCCATCCAAGTAATAACCAGGCCCTGACCCTGCTTAGCTTTCTGACGCTGAGCTGAGTTACATGGTTAAGGGCTGCAATTCTATGCACACACAGCTGGGAATAAGTCCCAGTGAATTGAAGAGGCCTTTATTCTGAGTAGACTTACCTAGAAATGTGTTGAAGACCTTGTGAAGGTTTAATGAGGGGCTCCCTATAGCAATGCCAATTTCAGTGTCAACCTTGTAGCAAAGGTTAACCTGCAGGCCAACCGTGGAACCCCTACCAATCCCAGTCAAAATCATATTTATTCCAATATTATAAGGAGGCCTTACTGTACTCCTGACTGTTCACAGGATCTGGATTTGGATGAGGCTAGAAATCCGAAGCTTCTAGTCCCCATCATAAACGCAAAAGATCTGAAGGTAAGTGGGCAGTGTCTACTGACTGCTTGGAAAGGAGAAAGGAGCCTTAGCTAGGTCTTCCAGTAGATTTTTTTTTAAAAGGTGGGCAGGGAGGAAGTGCATATAAACATGTTCTTGTGTCTGTCTATATACCCAAGTCACTTTTCCAGCAAAAAAAGGCAAATGTTATTGCATTTACACTAGATCATCCTCATTAGCAATATTGCAGATGGCACATCTTTTTGTACACCGAGTTGAGAGAGTCCTTGTGATGAGAGCTGGCAACATTGGTCAGGCCCCTGCTTCACTCTTATTCAGCTCAGCGAGGGACAAATTTAATCTACATCAAATGGTGAACTCACTTTTCCAAAAGAACCCTGTCCTAGGACTTTCAGAAGCTCAAACTGTGACGGATCGGCCTTCTCAGACCCCTCTTTCACCAGGTAAGTGATGGCATATTCTTGGACAGAGCCTTCATTCTGAAGTATGGGAGGGGAAAAAACAGCATGGTTAGCAGGCCTTACAGACTTAAAGCAGGAAGATAAGCCATGACTCCAGCAACAACAACAACAACAACAACACAACACCCAGAGACACTGCACTGGCTTTGAGCTCGTGGAAAGCAGGCTAACTCTCTTGTCAACTTAAGAAGCCATTGAGATGCTGGTAGTCACACACAAAACTCACCTTTACATGCTTCTAGTGAATTGCCCACGCAGAACTAAGCAGTGCATATGAAGCACTTAGGAAAAATATGCCATGAATATGCGATTATAATCCAGGGATGTGCCAAGGCCACAGTATATCCATAATATACAGAAGACAGTCAGAGGCAGGAGGTGGCAGCAGCAGCAGCACGCACACACTCACCCCTGGTGACCAGCCATACAATGAAGGCTTTTTTTAAAAATAGTTCTATGCAGTATTTCTTTCATTCCCTGCAGTTCAGGGAGCGGCTGCACTTCACTTATGCAAAGGTAGGTATCAATCAGGTGCAATTTTGACAGCGCACGGGTCTGAACTGGGAAAGCCAACATTTTAAAACAAGCTCAGGAGCCCCACGGGTCTGTCGGCTCATGCATTATGTGCCCCCCCTCCAAAAGGCGTCCATTACAATGAAGGGGAGTCAAGGGTGCTGCCTCAGGCAGAAGATGCAGGTACAAGCTCAAGAATGTTGGGACAGCCTTACCATTAAGGGCGGTTTAAGGCAGGAACGGGGAACGGGTGGCCCTCTGGTCTGGAGGACCTCTGCCTCCTCTAAGCAACACTGCATTTGAAACGGTGCAGGCATTTTAAGAAGAGCCCCGCTGGATTAGACCCAAGGCCTCTCCAGCTTCCTGTTTCCCCACAGTGGCCAACCACATGCCTAATGGGAAGCCCACAAGCAGGACATGAGAGCAATGGGCCTCCCCACTGTGGTTTCCAAACAGCTGGTATTCAGATGCAATATTGGTGGCATTGCATCGGGCCCCCCGTCTGCCTTGTGCAAAGGATGGCTTTATGTGGCAGCCATCACGTAATTTGCATGCGTGCCTGTGGACCACCCAGAGAGCTTTGGCTATTGGGTGGGATAGAAATGTAGTAAGTAAATAAAAAATAAATAAATAGCTCAAAACAAAAGCCTCGGAATCAGACACAGATCCAGATTACATCACATGCCTACAGTGCCTCCTCGGCCTTCTGACTGAGTCTCAACAGAAGAGGGTTTAAAAAAGAAAAGAAAAAAGATTGGATTCCATTTCTATTTGTGCTCTGAATAATAATGCTGCACATCTTCCGCTCGCATCGATGGACCTTCTGGCCTCTCTCTTAATGATCCCCCCCCCCCTTTGCACATGCAAGTGTGTCTTTGTACACACACATGCGCACGCGCACGTACACGCGCACACACACACACACACACGCATGCACCAAGCGTGGATATCACTTCATGTATCTGACGCAGCAGGGCTCTGGCCCACAAAAGCTTATGCCGCAATAAATGTGTTAGTCTAAGGGGTGGAGCACAAGATTCTTTGCCCCAGTGACATGCTCCCAACAGCAGGAAAGCTTTCAGAGCAGCTTGGTGGCTTGCAAACATTTGCTGTTTTCAGCAAATACCATATGTGCGCTCTCCCCCGCCCCCCTCACAATCCTCTTCCTTCAGTATCAAGTGCTGTACATTTTGCCATCGAATTCCCTTCCTTTTTGGCGGGTGGCAAGGAGAGTGAATGCCTGTGCCGCCAACATTACCCACCACACCAAGACAAACACCCTGGTTTGTTGCAAAACACAGTTGGTGCGGCTGGCACATCAAGCAGGAAAGACACCAACCCCCCTCGCCCAGCGCCCCAAACCATCTGTTCAGCTTCGTAAGCAGTTCTGTAGAAACAGGAGTCCCCGCGCCTCCTGGCAGCCTCTGCCCCCCCCCTCCCACAACCTTCACAGAGAGACTGAGGAAATGCCAACACTTACAAGTGGCACTGTCTGAAGCATGCTTTATTTAACCGGAGGAAAAAATCAGAATCAAGAAGGATGAATAAGGAAACTCAGAGAAGTCATATTCATTCACTTATGAAAAGGAAAAGAAACATATCAAGTGACCCCTACATGGATTGGGACCGCAATACTTGATGGAACGCCTCTCCCAACCACAATCTACAACACCACGTTCAACATCTGGGGCCTTCCTCTGACCGCCACCTCCAAGGGAGGCTCGGAGGGCGGCAACTAGGGGGAGGGCCTTTTCAGTGGTAGCCCCCCAACTGTGGAACAAGCTCCCCCCTGAGGCCCGCCTGGCGCCAACTCTGCTATCTTTTCAGCGCCAGGTTAAGACTGCCCTCTATGTTGAGGCTTTTAACAACTCTGAATAGTGCATGGTGGGGTGGTCATTTTTAACTCTTTTACTGGTCACGTTGTATTAACTTGTCTTGCTATTTGTGTCATTTTAAATCTGGTTTTTAATTTTTTTACAATGTTTTTTATTGTGTATATTTTAAATTGTACTTTTAATTCATTGTTGTAAACTGTCCAGAGAGCTTCAGCTATTGGGCAGTATAGAAATAATAATAATAATAATAATAATAATAATAATAATAATAATAATAATAATAATAATAATAATAATAATAAAAACCACAACCTAAGAAGAGCTTTGCTGGGTTGGGCCAGTGGTGTATCTGCCCCATCCTGGCTCTCACAGTGACCAACCATGTGCCTCTGGGAAGTCCACAAGTAGGATATGAAAGTGATAGCCCTTTCCCACTGTGGTGCACCACCAACTGTTATTCAGAGGTACGCTGGCCCAGTTCCCAGAGGTTCTGTTTAGTCATCATGATCGGTAGGTACTGACAAGACTTATCCTCCATGAATTCGTCTAATCCCCTTATAAAGCCATCTAAACTAGCGTATAGAGTGTCAAACCCTTGACCCATCTAGTCAAATATCGGCTAGTCCAGTGTTCTCCAACCTTGGGCTATGCTGGCTGGGGCATGCTGGGAGTTGTAGGCCAAAAACATCTGGGGACCCAAGGTTGGAGAACACTGGGCTAGTCAGATTGGAAGAGGCTCTCTCAGTAACAGTCTTTTCCAGCCCTGTTAATGAGGTGCTAGAATGAACAGTATCATTTCAGACTGTAGGAAGGTAGTGGTGGAAAATTACATTTTTGAATGTGCTAACAGAGATATCTCCCTGGAAGTAGAAAATGGGACACAGCAAGGAGCAGGCTGGGATAGTGCCTCTCTCCCTGATGGGCTATTTTATTTTGCAGGGAGTATAGCATTAAAACAAAAGTTGGTGTCTGTTTTGATTGAAGGCAAAGTTAAAGAGACGTTCCTGCCACCTGTTGCACAGATCTCTTTACACAATAGCTAACACAGGCTGAAAGCCCCACTCCCAAATCTTTAGGGCATGTTCATTTTAACAGGGCAGCTACCTCAGTCAAAACCTTAACTGCCCCATTTAGATACACAACCATTGTGGTCTCTTAAGTTGAGAGGCCCCAAATAATAATAATAATAATAATAATAATAATAATAATAATAATAATAATAATAATTATTATTATTATTATTATTATTATTATTATTATTATTATTTTAAAGGTAACTAAGGCTGCAGTTCTATACACACATATGTTTGTAATGGCTATTAGTCACATACAATAAAATGTTTTGACACACATGTATGTGAGGGAGAGTAACCACCACCTAAATCAGCGGAACTTTATTCTAAGTAAACATGCACAGGATGAGGCCACAAGGTGGCTGGGATCATGTCTATCTGGGCCGGTTCACACATCGCTTGCTTCATCTGGGCTTGATGACTGGCAGGTCAACGTTTGAGCTAACTTCGAATTTGATAAAGTGTTGCATTTGAGTCGAGAAGATGCAGAAATTCTACTCATGACGACCCAGAAAGCAGCAATTCATCAATTGGCAACCAGCTGAACTTAACACCCACTTATTAAAGCAGGGGTCCCCAATGTGGTGCCTGTGGACACCCACAAAACTTTTTAAAAAATATATATTTTATTTCCCCCCAGTTTTTTTAATATATGTACATGGATTTGTATATATCCATAGCAATAAATACATATGAAATGCATACAACTTTCTAGCAATTATACATAGGCTTCAGCAAAAGCGGACCAAATAAGTATCCATTTGAAGGTGGCGTCTATATGCCACCCGTTCAGATACTGAAAATGTTGTAAGGTCCTCAATCCATTGCATTATAGGAGGTGAGTGTTTATCCTTCCAAAGTTGTAATATCAATCTTTTAGCTGTCAAGAGGGTGCAGCAAATCCATTTACACTGAGCATTTGTTAATCTCCATAAAGCAGGTAAATAATTTAAAAGATTGTATACATCAGTGAATATTAAAGACTGTTCCAGTACAAAATGTATCTGTGTGTAATAACCTCCTCCCCAGAAGAAGCAACTACTGGACATTGCCAAAACATATGTTTAAAAGAAGCATCAGCAGTCTTGCACCGCCAGCAATTAGCCAAATTAGACAATCCCTTGTTAAAGAGACGTTGCAGTGTCCAACAGACACGAAACAAAAGTTTTTGTTGAATAAGACACAACTTAAATTCCATAGACATGACAGGTAGATGCTAAAGCAGTGAACCACCGATTAGGCATTTTGTGGTGGTCCCCACGGCAGTTTCTCAAATTCCCAAAAGTTGCCACAGGTCCAAAAAGGTTGGGGACCCCTGTGTTAAAGGGTCTCTTCTGCCCTATTTGAGATTCCTACATTTAAAAAAAAAAAAAAAAAAAAAAGATGCTGAGCCTGGCAGTCAAGAGGCCTGTAGTTGCTTTATATCAAGCAAGACCACTGGTTCCTCTAGCTCGGTACTGGCTACACCAGGGACAGGCAAACGTTTTGAGCTGTGGGTACATTTGGCAATTTGAGAAACTGTCCTGGCCACCACCACAAAATGGCTGCCAGGGAAGGCACAGCAAAGGACAAATAAGCTGCCCAAAAGACAGCTTATTTGTACAAGGCAGAGGTGGAATCTGAGTCCCAACACACTAAACTATTCCTTTGAACCTACACCAACTGGCAACATCTCTCCAGGATTTCAGAGTCATGAGTCTTTTCTGGCTCTAGCTGGAGATGCCGGGGGCTGGATGCGGGAACTTTGCGTGCAAAGCATATTCTCGACCACTGAGCTGCATGCCTTCCCCCAGTCAGACGATCACATCTTGTTGCCTGGGAGTGACCAAAAGTAGATCCAGTGCTCTTGGGACCACTCTCCTTGCAGTCGCCCAAAACTTCCTCTGTACAAGTGGTCCAAACCAACACCACATTGGTCACCAGCACCCCAGAAGTAATGAAAACAAAACGAGAAGATTGTAGCTTCCAAGAAACCAAGCCAGATTTTCTCACTGTTCCACAGGGTTCTGGCCAGAGGTTTCTGCTTGCAACCGTTGAAATGTTTTATGAATAATTTCCAGGTGGATACTGAATCTCCAGGTTTGCAAAAACAACAAGGCATTTGTCACTGCACACTCTAGTATGTTTGTCAAACCAAGCGATGCTTAGTTTATTTATTCTTTGTATTTGTGCCTCTCCTTTTCCCCGTGGCATTCAAAGTGGCACATCCAGGCACTGACCAGACACAGACCAGCTGAGCTCCACCAAAGTGGCCACATCATGTGCCTTCAGACCAGGAGGCCTTTGGACCAACCAGATCATGAGAACACGGGACATTTCCTAGAGATCTGCAATGCAGCTGTGAGTTACTTTGTAGACTTGCCCAAAGAGGGGAAGAACACACACCATTCATCCATGAAGCTACTGCACTGCTACAGCTAAGCTAAGCTAAGCAAGCACAATGAGAACTGACTGCCTTGCCAGGCTGAAGTACTGACCGGGTTGCTGATGTTGCCAGCAGAAAGGATCGGCAGCCTGTGAGGTTCGGCACGCCGTTTCCCGTGTATCCATAGTGCGAGAAAGGCGAAGATGCGACGAAGCCTGGGTTCCTTAGCCATATCCATCGTCCCATTCCGATCAGAGCGGCACATCTCCCACCAGCAGAATCCCCTGGGCTCCCTAAGGAAGCATGGCTGGTGGCTGTGGGCGTACCATCAGCTGGAACAGCCTCCGTTTCATGGCACTGGCACAGGTGGCAAAAGCCAAACCGAATGAAGCATAGAGGCAGTGCAGCCTTCAAAGCAAAGCAGGTTAAAAACAGAGCTTCCTGCCCTCCTCTGAAGCAAAACACTTGCGGTAAGTTAGCTTCAAATACCTCACAGCTTTCACGTCCTAGTTTCACTTTTTCTGTTCAAAGTGAAGCTTCTCCCCTAAACATTACAGGGCCTGGTTTATTGTAGGTTTTTAAGAACAGCTCTATAATAAGGATTTGTCTGTCAGCTAATGGCTGGAGGAATAATACTGCTAAGGCTTCCTTTAATCATATGTTTTGACGATGTCCAGTAGTCACCTCTTTTTGGAAGGAGGTTATAATAAGGATAAAGTTGGTATTGGAACACTCTTTAATATTTACTGATGCATATGTTCTTTTAAATTATCCACCTGCTTCCTGGAAGCTAACGCATGGTCAATGGAAATGGATTTTCTGCGCCCAGACTAATATTACAACATTGGAAGGATAAATGCTCACCTCCTATAATGCAATGGATTGAGGCCCTTGAGGACGCTTTCAACATTTGAACAGATGGCATAGACACACCACTCTCAAATGGACATGGACATTTGGGCTGCCTTTGTTGAAGTTGATGTATAATTGATACATTCAAATCATGTAGTCATACACATACATACATACACATACATATATATATATTTCTTTTTCTTTTCTTTTTTATAGTTTGTTTTGTACAAACTTATAATAAAAAATAAATTTAAAAAAGAAAGAAAAAAAGAACAGCTCTATAGGACCACACCGTATTCCTTTCCACCAGAGTGATAGAGACACATTCAGCCTCACAACAGAGAAGGGCCTCAGTCCTTACAAAAAGCATCATGAAGCATAAGCCTCAGGCTCTTGCACTTGCCATGACCAAAGGGCTAACATGTGCATAGTAAAAATGCAAACATTCAGAAGAGCGTTAAGTGGGAGAACAGAAAAAGTGGAAGTGCTTCTTGTAACATCGAAGGTGGTCCCTGAATTTGCTGATCATGCGGCCAATTCCCATTGACTGGTGAAATATGAAATATTTATGCATGTGCATGCACATGGAGCAGTGGATTTTTAAATTGCTAGTGTGGTGCAGCGGTTAGAGTGTGAAACCAGGCTGAAGAGAACAACCAGGCTCAAATCCTAATTTCGCCATGATGCTCACTGGGTGACCTTGGAACACTCACTGGGCCAGTTTGCATGACATGCTGTAGGGCTCACCGTGGGTTATTTAACCCACGATGAGCTGCGGTGCATGTGGCAGCCATTATGAATATGCAACCCCCAATGGGGTTGCAGCGATGCGGGTCATCTGAACCTGGCCACTGTGGGTTATTTGAGGGTTTTAAACAACCCTCGCATAACCCTACTACAAATCGACGTTTCCCTGTTGGCGCTCACTTACTTTATAGCCTCCTGTGTGGGCAACCTAATGGTGACATCAGCAACCAGAGGGAGGCACACACACTAACTAGTGCAACTAAGCTTCTCCTCAAAAAACACTGTTCTCTTCTCCTTTCTGGCAACGAAAAAAGATACTGAAAAAGAGCTACAATCTGCTAGCATCCTCCTTGAACTGTGGCACCAAGAGCTGCCGGTGCAAGAGAGCAGAAAACCACAATTAATACTTCAGTGAGCACAAAGGTAGACTGCCTTGACAGAGCTGTTCATCAGGGGATTAAAAAATGATCATCTAGAACTTAATATGTAGGCAATGTGATGCACATGACACAACACTCCAAAACAAAACAAATGACCAACAGTAGCGCATCCAGTTTATAAATTTATAGATTTTTAAAAAATATATATGGACAGATTTTAAAATGTGAAATGTTTCAGCACAGAACACCAGTTTCAGTCACGGAAGCTGATGTTTTATGCCCAAATGTTTCACATTTTAAAATCTGTTTATAGTTCTTTTTTAATCTATAAATTTATAAACTGGGTCCAATACTGTTGGTCGTTTGTTTTCATCTACAAGTCGCCTTCCAATCACACCCTTGCTCATACTTTTACACATAGCTTTTTTTAAAAGAAAGAAGACAACCACTTCTATCTACTGTTGATCAGCCACGATAGCGCAGAACACACCAAAACAGCCTGTCTTTTTCTGAACCTTAGCGGCTTTCCACTTTTGTTTCTTACTTTTTGGATCAGAGTGCCCCCTCTTTTGGGGGCATGCAAAACGGGACAAAGTCCTACCAGTTCTGAGCAGTACTATCATCTTCCTGAAAATTATGCACCTACACTACCTTGTGTATAGGCAGGTACCAAAGTCAAGTTATGGGGTCGGGCATGACAGGGAGTTATAGAATTACGCATGTAAGAGAATGTGGATAGAAAGAAGTTTTTCTCCCTCTCATATCAGACTAGAACTCGAAACTAGAACTGATTGACAGGAGATTCAGGACAGGCAAAGAAGACACTTCTTCACGTACATGTAATTTGTGGAATTTGCAGCCACAAGAAGTGGTTAAAACCCATCTAAACTAGTGGCCATTAAAAAAAAGTAGTGTGGGGTGGTGGTGGTCCACAGATCCATGGAGAATGCCAGCACAATCCTATACATATCTCCGCAGAAGTAAGTCCTACTGAGCTCAATGGGGCTTGCTTCTGAGTAGACATGTCTAGGATTGCAATGCAAATCTATCAACGGCTACTAGTCTTGATGGCTACATGCAGTCTCCAGGTTTACCTCTGACCCCAGTCCGGTGCCCTCCAGATGTTTGGGGCTACAACTCTCAGCATTCCTCGTGATTGGCCCTGCTGGTTAGTGCTGGTGGGAGTGGAAGCCCAAAACATCTGGAAGGCACCAGGTTGGAGAAGGCTGCAGTATGCCAACTGAATACTAGTCGCTGGAGAACAACAGTGGGAGATGGGTAATGCCTTCATGCCCTTCATGTGGGCTTCCCAGAGGCATCTACTTGGCCACTGGGGGAAACAGGATGCTGGACTGGCTAGACCATTGATCTGATCCAGCAGGGCTCTTCTAAGGCATGCATTGTAATATAGATCAATGTGTAGTCCAGTGTAGATGAATGTGAGGTTCCGGTAGACACTGGGAAGACACCACTTCTGACTGCTAGGAGTGTGGCCAGTTCACCCTTCATTTTAGGTTAATTAGATCAAGTCATTAATCCATAGTTCTGGACTTGATATAATCCAGCCTCTCTCTCTCTCTCTCTCTCCCCCTTCTCTTTCTTTCTCTCTTAATGCTTTTAAGGTTGCAAAAATGTTTGGAAAATGGACTTTTTCTAAATGCACCAAAAGACGTTAAAGAGCACAAACACAAACCCCAAGATGAACAGTTTCCAAAAGTCTCAATTTTGGTCCACATTGAGATTTTTCAAGGGATAAAATCACACCTGAAGGAATTTCAAGACAAAGCTGTGGAAGAGGCATCAGTTGCTGTTTTTCGACTTGCTTCGTTCATGAAAGTAGAATTGTGAATTGTTAGTAACATGCCACTGAATAATGGATGTTAGCTGCAGCCCTGTAGCTTGCTTGATGCTGCAAAGGAACGTCATCTACCTTTGCTTTTGGGGGCAGGGCATATTGGGAATTTGTTGGAAAGCAACTAATGCCTCCTTTACAAACTAACCTGCTGATGCAACAGACATCCACACACTTCCAAACCTGAGTTCAGACAGTTAATAGCAAAAAGACAGTGCATGACCTCAGAAAGAAAGATATGCAGCCTACATTAACTTAACTCAGATCCTGTACAGAAATAAATTTCCCATCTCTCAGCATCCGCTCAAGATATAAAAGGTGAGAATGTGAAAGAAGGATCTCCCCCAAGCAGGAGTTTTGCAACAGTGTCACCCTCACCTTATCTGCAGTGTTCGCAGCATCTCTCTCTATCCATGTTGGCTCCCGTTTTGCCTGCAGAACAAACAAAAATTAGTGCCAGAGCAGATGTTCTATGGATGCCAAAACAAAATGTTAATCTGAAGCAAGAACATCATTTGCAGGCAGCACCAAATAGCCAGCACTGGAAGTACAGCATTGGCAAGGTTTGAATTCCATGTTCTTCAGAATCGGCTGTTTGGCACAGAATGCAATATCTATTGTGTCTCAGTTTTCCATTTTTCCCAAATGTGGTTTCTAGTCCATTTCCCCAAATGTAACCAAGAAGTGGGGAGTGGAGAGGAAGTGAATTTCTCTCTGCCATTCTTTTCCTTGCCAGAATCCTGGCACCGAGCAACAGTAGTTAAATATATGCCACAAGCAAGATTGGAGAATTTGGATGCGTTTTGGCACCAGTACCCACAACCGTGGGAAGAGGCGGGCAGCTAGCCACGGCTCTATTTGGATATTCCCTATTGCCACTGAGCCATTTCTTTGCCACAGCATTTCTACACTTCTCTCCACCCCATTTCATCATCTGCCCCATGCTTGCAACAGCCAGGAGCTTTTAAACTCCTTTTCATGAATCCCTGTAGGTTGTAACCAACACTGACTGCTATAAACCTACGAACAGTAAGACTTCTAGTAGTTGTGGAACAATTAGTTCTCCCCTTGCTGCTGTTCCACATTGTCCGGGTGGACCACTATCCAGTTTGAGATTGGTTTAGGGGCTCTATGCTTTGTGAAGAGACAAGCATATACACTTGTTTTGGGAGATGCTTGTATACAAAACCACAGGACAGAGGCATGAATCATGATATACATCTACCCAGACAAGACACATTTAGCAAGACTATTCACCATCCCCGGGAAAAGAGAAGCCTGTGTTATTCCCACAGCTCCAATTACATCTGCCCACAACTTACAACAGATGTGTGGATATGCAATATAGAGGTTTTGCTCTTTATTTATTTTTTTAAAAGTGTCTAGTCCTCATGACTGCAGGCAGCAGCTCGAAAATTCAACTACGACACATGTCACCAGGACCTGCCCACACAGAATCCTATTCCAGAGAGTGAGCCAAAGATGTTTTACTGAAGCAGAACAGAAATTCTACTTGGTGCTCTTCCCCCTCCCCCTCAAGAGTCTCCTCCAAAATAACCATGAGCATTGGGTCGCTTCAGACTCAGGTGTGTTCCTCCGAGACATTCACACGACCATGTGCTGGATGGGCATTACCTTCTGAAGTGGACATAGGTCTACATTAGCCCCACCTTACCTCTCTGCTCTTATCCCAATACACCCCTGCCCGTGACCTTCGTTCCTCCATCTCCACCTCACCCCATTGTCCAAAGATTTCCTGCTCCTCTTCTGCCCCTTATGACTGAAAATGCCTCCCAGGCATGCCTGTGTGATGCCACCTCTCTTCCTTCAAATCCCTGCCCAAAACCCACCTTTCCATAAAGGCTTCGGCAACAACACCCTCACTCCCGTGGTCTACGGAAACTCACCCTGTAACTAAGCCGAAGCAGATGTAAATGGAACAACTGCATGTTGCTTCCCTGTTTACCCCTGCCTTCTCTTCCCCTGATGTTTCCCCTGTGTTGAATTTTAGATTGTAAGCTCCTCGGGGCAGGAATCTGAACTCTTGTACTCTGTGAAGCACCACGCACACTGATGGAGCTGTGGAAATGAATGAATGAATGAATAAATAAATAAATAAATAAATATTGTAAGGATAAAAAGCTCAGTCTCAGAGGCAAGGAGACACTGCACAATGCCTCATGTCTTCAGCCATTGGGAAAACTCAACATCTCTGTGTGTTTAAAGTTACCATATGAAAAAGGTGTATGCTCTACTTCCTAGCCACCCTGCCTTCCACGCCCCCAACCTGGAGAGGAACAAGGTGCCAGGAGTGTAGGAGAAATGTAAGTTATGAGCTGTTAATTTATGTGCTGTGCTAGCAGAGGTGGGATGGGGGTGGGAAGAGGTCAGACCTCAATCAATGTTAGCAAGTTCTTTTCTGACGAAGCAGAGATAGATAAGCAATCGATGGCATGACCTCCAGCTGTGTCGAATTTCCCAGTACTGTACCTATTTTTAAGCCTCTGAAGCAGCTCGTTTGACAGTGCGGATATCATGTACAAAAAAATTCCCCGCTGCCTGCAGTTGACCCAATGGAAACATACCACTTAGTCTAGCAGTTTCCTGAGTGTTTGGGGGGCTGGGGCAGAGAAGAAGAGGAATGGCAATCAATTACAACCCTGCTTGTAATCCCTGGAGTTACGTCCCACTCTTTCAGAATACAAGTTAGGAATTCCACCCGGGATCTTGCACCAGGAAGTGCTAAAATCCAAGTAGGACACCCTTCTCAAAGCCTACCAGTTTCTCTTAAGCTCTTCCGGTTCCCCCTTCTTTAGCATGCACCCGCAACTGAAGTTCATCCCCAAGTACTCTAACTGCATTTGCTCTCATTTCAATCTTTGAATGAGGAGCCGTAGCCCAGCGGTGGGACCTTCTGCATACAAAGCAGGTGCTCCAAAGTTCAATCCTTGACACCTGCAGTTAAAAGGATCAGGTCTGCCTGAGACCCTGAAGAAGGGCCAATGCCAGACCAGGGATGAGTAACCTGTGGCTCTCAGCCTAATGTCAAACCCCCACTGCAAACAATCAGTTCAGACTCCTGGCAACAGCAATGTGTCCTTTCCCTGGCAGCATGGGAAAGAAGAGGGAAAGTGAGAAGGGGGGGGGGGAGATAGAGAGAGAGAAAATGGGTGACTCACCCATTACCACTGGCTTCAGCCATGCTCACTGCTGACATGCAGCCCCAGCAGATTACCCATGGGGGAATGCAGCCCTTGATAGAAGGAAAGGTAGCCCAACCCTGAAGTAGGCAATACTAACTGGACTAGATGGGCAAATAGTCTGACCTGGTATAAAACAGCTTCCTGTGTTGTTGCTGTTATTAATCTATTTTTTTTATCATCATCATCATCATCATCATCATCATCATCATCATCATCATCATCATCATCTTCTATACCACCCAATAGCCAAATCTCTCTGGGCAGTTTACAAAAGATTGAAACCTTAAAAATACAATATAAAACATAATATAAAAACCATTACATACAAAACAATTAAAAATAATCAACAAGAGAGAACGAAGGATGGTTTAAAACCTTATATGCCATCAAATGCCTGGGAGTAGAGGAAAGTCTTAACCTGGCACCAAAAAGATGACAAAGTTGGGCCAGGCAGACCTCACTGGGGTCAGCATTCCGCAGTCAGGGGGCTACCACCAAAAAGGCCCTCTCCCTCGTTACCTATTTTTCCCTCCCACCCCCACCACACAATCTGTTGTCCTCAACATTTGAACTGTAATCCTCTTGTGCTGGGTCCTCATATTTTTTCTCCATTATTTACCTGTTACATAGATTTCATAGATCATAGAGTTGGAAGGAGCCTACAAGGCTATCAAGCCCAACCCCCTGCTCAATGCAGGAAACTAGAGGAGGGGTCTCCCATCCAAGTAATCCAAGCCCTAAGTGGTTTGGCAAAAAGACTGAGATCAGTTCCTCCAAGTGAAGGCATATAGTCTCAATTTTAGTCAAGGTTCATTGACTTTTTCTTGAAATGGGTTGAACATAAATAACCATGGCATTATCAACAGTGAACTGGAGTGGTGTAGTGCTGAGAGTGTTGGACTGGGACTCGGGAGATCCGGGTTCTAGTCCCTGCTCGGCCATGAAACTCATTGGGTGACTTTGGGCCAGTCACTGACTCTCAGCCTAACCTATCTCACAGGGTTGTTGTGAGGATAAAATGGAGAGGAGGAGGAGGATTATGTAAGCCGCCTTAGGTTCCTTGCAGCAAAAAAGGTGGGGTATAAATATAATAAACAAACAAACAAACAAACAAAAACCAGGCCTGACCCTGCTTAGCTTTCCACGCTCAGACAAGCTGAGCCAGCATAAGCCACAGGCCTGTTTTCATCCCACCCATTCTCCAAAGAGGTCAGGGCAGCATTCCACACACACCCTCCATTTTACTCTCACAAGAACCCAATGAGGTAAGCTAGCAAGGCTGGCCCAAGACAATTTGCTGCCTGGGGTGGAGCAGCAAATAGCAAACATAGCATGGTACCCAAGGGCAGTCAAGTTATTTTGGCACCTGATGCAGAAAATCCCACAAGTGCCTCTCCCCCTCCCTAGCAGTAAATACGTCATCATCATCAACAACAACCACCTAACAATTTGCTGCCTCTTTCATGACACCCAAAACCATCCGCTGGAGGCAGTCACCTCACTCTGCCTAATGGTAGGGCCAGCCCTACCTGGGAACAGGCCCAACATCAGTCCATAATCTCTGAGGCAGAGCAGAGGATTTGAATCCTGTCCCATCAATCCAATGCTCCAACCACTACACAACACTGCCTCTATGTTAGTCTAAAGCACGACAGAGGAAGAGGGCATAATATAGTAAAAAATAATAATAATGGTTTCTGGATGGTTCATTAGTATGTTCAGTATTTAAAATCGCTCTTGTACTCATGTCCTATTTGTGGGTTTCCCATGAGTAGCTGGCTGAACAGAATGCTGGACTAGATGGACCCTTGGTCTGATCCAGCAGGGCTCTCTTCTTTTGGAGGGGCAGGTAAAAGCCCTCCGCTCCTTGGCATTTACAGTTCACCTGCTTTCATCTCCACACAGGCTGGAGGAGGATATGCAACCGACTTTATTTTATTTTAAAGTTAGCTCTTCTCCCGGACACCTGTCCCTCTTCTCCAGCCACAGCCTGCTAAAGCACAGAGAGGACCGTATCAGAAGGGTGTGTCTTCTGACAAAGGAGAAGCTGACAGGAACCCAGAGCCTATTTTAAAATTTGCAGAGATAAAGGTCACAAGCCAGCCGAAGTTTGAACACACTTTAAAAAAAAAAAAAAAAAAAATCCCTCAGTTTTAGGAAACGAATCAAGTATATGCTCAAACCGCAACCCTCCTGCAAGGGCTCTTTAAACAAACCTTGAAGGGTCACTTTACGCAAAAGCTGCTCCGACTTCCTCTTCTCTCCATCTGCAGTGAAATTGCTACAGCTCATCGGGCAGGAGGAAGAAGAGCAGCAGAGGGACCATTTCCTGGGCAAATTGGCTTCCCCGAACACAGGCCAGAACGAGAAGCCAACAACCTACGTATATCCAAGGAGCATCGGGCAATTTAAAATTAGGCCTATGAAAGGGGGGGGGAGAATGGGTAACACAGAGGGAGTCGTCTCTTGCCTCCCCCAAAACGTATTAGGGAGACTTGAATCCAAATATTTTTCTTAGCCAGATGCTTTCTTTAGCACAATAGGAGGTCGATGCCCTCTCTCTACAGCAGGGATTGGCAACCTGGTATTCTCCAAATGTTCTGAAATACAACTCCCATAATCCCTTACCAATGGACATGCTGGCTGGGGCTGATGGGAGTTGTAGTCCAAAACATTCAGAGGGCACCAGGCTGTCTACCCCTGCCACACATGACAGACTGTGTGTGGGGTGGGGTGGGGTTGTGGGGAGGAGCAGAAGATTATTGCACTGGTGATCACACACACCTTTTTCGGTGCAGCTATCTCTAGAGGGCAGCCTGGTAGGACTTTTGCCAGTGCCCCATGAGTGGCAAAAGGGGGGTCCACTGTCCCAACAGCACTGCCACCTCACTGAGAAGGTTGGCCAAGACTTCAAATCCCCGCAGGCATGCTACTGCAAAAGATCACAGTTGCACAACTATGCCAAAAAAAATTTTTTGCACATAATTCTGTGCGCAATTTAAATGGGGATAGTGAAAGCCAGCTTGACAGCTGGCTTTCATGTTCTCCGGGGGGGGAGCCGCAGCGAGCTCAAAACGGCTCGCGGCGGGGAGGGTGGGAAACCAGTGCCAGCTGCTCCTAAGTGCCACTTGGGCACTTTGGGGGCAGCTGGCACTGGCACTCACCTGGTAGCCCCATGGCAAGAGCGGTAAGGGTTTTTGCCGCTCTTGCCATGGGGCTTCCTAGCTGATTCCCCACACCCATGATGGGGTTGGTCGTCTGGGTTCGGATGACACAACAACCCATTGTGGGTACAACAACCTCTAGAACAGCCCATGGGTTGTTGGGGTGGCTTGTTGCCCTGCTCAAGCCACCCTGAGGAAATCAGTGCGGGTTCACACAACACGACAACTCCACGATGGGTTGTCATGTCGTGCAAATCCAGTCCCTGTGTGCTGCCCTGAGCAACTTGGAGGAAGGGCGGGATAAAAAAATGATGATGATTTCCAGTTGGAATATGGGGAAAGGTTACAACAGCTACAAGCTAAATATGTGTTTCTTACATTTGCATCCTCTCTTTTCTTTAAGGCAGGAGTGGGCAGAAGGTAGACAACTCCAGATGTTTTGCACTTCAACTTCCAGAAGCCCCTGCCAGCATGGCGAATGGTCGGGAATTCTGGGAATTGAAGTCCAAAATTGAAGTACGGAGATCTACTTTCTACCCACCCCTTGCTTTAAAGAGCTCAAACAGTTGGGGAAGATACATGGAGTCATCCCAAATAATTCTCACAACTGCCTTCTAAAGGTAGGCCGGGCAGAGGGATTGCAACCGGCTGAATGTCGCCCAGCAAGCTCCCAGCTGTGCAAGAATTTTGACCCAGGCTTCCGCAAACCCATCACTCTTAACCACTACAATCAACACCAGCTTATGTCTGTGCATCAGCAACCAGGCATGGCATCAGCATGGGGCACCATTCAGTAGCTGCTGCGGCTCCAGTAACCTGGCAAGCGACCAGGCACCTCCCTAGCTCCCCCATTTAAAATATATTTCCCCAACTCTTTGAATCAGCACTGGGGGACGGGTCATGCTTGAAGCTGTCTTTTGAATTCCCCACAACGCCTTGCTTGAATTCCCCACAATGCCTTGCCACTTAGCCTTGCTCTGGGGCATTGTGGGAAATCAAAATGGCAGCCTCCACACTGGGCTCCCAGCCGCCCAGAGCAAACTCAGAACATTGATGCTGCTGCCAACCTGCTGTTGTTAGAAGGAGCCCTGCCAGAGGTCACTTTGCCCAGAGCTCGAGCCTGGAGCTGATCCTCATACCGGCAACCCTGTTAAGAGGCTTTTGGTTTCACCGCTCTGATATATGCCAAACCAAATTACAAAGTTATGATCTCCATCTCGGAGAAGCCATCTTATGCAAACACCGTGGAGCCCTGAAATATTAGCAGTGCAGTGTTGAACTTCTTCCTTCAGGCTCTTGTGAAGTTGGGAGCACAATACCAAGTATTGCAACGGTTCTCATTGGTATTTTGGGGAGCTCAGCAATTTTCGAAGTGTTGGGGAATGCTGCTCTAAGCCCCAACGACCACACTTAGACCAGCATTCCTCAACCTGGCACCCTCCAGATGTGCTGGGTGACAAATCCCATCATCCCCAGCCAACAGGCCATTGGCCCTCTTGGCTAGGGATGGCGGGAGTTGTAGTCCAACACACCTGGAGGGCACCAGGTTTCATAGATTTCATAGATCATAGAGTTGGAAGGGGCCTACAAGGCCATCGAGTCCATCCCCCTGCTCAATGCAGGAAACTAGAAGAGGGGTCTCCCATCCAAGTAATAACCAGGCCTGACCCTGCTTAGCTTTCCACACTCAGACAAGCTGAGCCAGCATAAGCTTGAGCAAGCCTTGCTTAGAGAGTATTATTTGCAGAAGCTACCACAGGAGAGGAGGCCGTATGCCCAAGTGTTGTACTGGCAGTACCTCTGCAAGCATACTTCCAGTACATGGAGACATGATGGAGGTGTACAAAATTATGCATGGTGTGGAGGAAGTGGATAGGGAGACATTTTTTCTCCCTCTCTCATAATACTAGAACCCAAAGGGGTCATCCCATGAAGTTGATTGGTGGGAAATTCAGGACAGATAAAAGGAAATTCTTCATACCACACATAGTTAAATGATGGAATTCACTTCCACAAGATGTAGTGATGGACACCAATTTGGCGGGCTTTAAAAGGGGACTGGACAAATTCATGGAGGATGAGGCTATCAATGGCTATTAGTCTTGATGGCTATATGCTACCTCCAGTATCAGAGGCAGTATGCCTATGTACTCCAGTTGCTGGTGGGAGAGTCTGTTGCACTCATGTCCTGCTTGTGGGCTTCCTGTGGGCAGCTGGGTGGCCACTGTGTGAACAGAATGCTGGGCCAGATGGCCCCTTGGATTGATCCAGCATGGCTCTTCTTATGTTCTTACAGAGAACATGTTTGCACCAGTTTCCCTCCCCAAAATGGTATTTGCTAGACTATCCCACAAGTTGTTGGTGCAGTTGGCACCTCATTCTGATTCAGACCTTCACCCAATGAGTACTTTCCCCTTTTCTTTCTTCTGAGAAACTTCCAACTGCAACAAGCTGCCCCCTACCATCAAGACCGTTGGGCTATCTAGCCCAGTTCAGTCTATAACTGCCAGTGGCTCTACGGGAGGCCCTTCCCAGCCTAGCTCTTTGTGATCTCTTTATCTGGAGCTGGTGGGGATTGAACCTGGGACCTCCTACATACAAAGCACGTGCTCTACCACTGAGCTACAACCCCTCTGGAAATCCGGAACAGAGAAGCCCCCTTCATGTGTGACTCATGCTGAAAGGGACTACGGGGACGGACTTTCAGCCTTGCTCCTCAACATCACAGTTTCTCCTAGCCCTGCCAGTCACATGTTCACCTGCATATATGTGGGATCTCCTCTCCCCAGCACTGCCACCACCTATGGGAAAACTGTTCCTTCACTGGACAATTCCACCTATGGGGTTTCTTATTTATAGCAAACGCTTATATTTCTGGGCCTAAGGAACTCTCTGCCACCGTAACTCAGAGTTCCATAAGCTGACCCTTTTCCGCTGCCACCAATTCTCTTAGAATACTTTAGAAACCCCCTAGTAGCTGGTATAAGAGGCTTGGGCATGAGGTGAGCACCAACACTAGAGACAAGATAAACTATTAAACAAGTAATTTATTAAAGGGATATTTTGTACATAAGAGATTACTAATATTTACTTTGGGATTTTCACAAGAGTGCTCAGCAATGATTCTTAAGGACTCAAGAGACACTTTTGCTGTTACAAGCCTCTTATTCCCTAATAAGGCCAAATTCCCTAAACCTCCACATGAATCAAATACACTTACAACCAGGTCCAGTTTCCAGATACAGTCTTCCTCTAACAATTCTTCTTCAAGTTATCCTGCAGTACCTGGGCAGACTTTGCAAGGGGTCGGTCATGAAAACAGCGCTATGCGTTTTTGTGAGTAGCTGTGGCAACGGCTCGAGTGTCAGCGCAAGGCATTTTGCTGCCCAAAGCAGACCCCAGCTATTGCTGTACCATTCAGACACCAATCCCAGTCTTCCTCTCCCATAGTGCCACCTGAAGCAGGTCACTTTGCCCTGCTGCTCTGCAGGGTCAGCCTTGTGAATTGAAGGACGGTTTAGGGTTTTGAATGAAGGTGAACTGAAGGACGGAATTTTAGCACGGTTTATTTTAGGAAAGAAGCAAGAGTGGACCAGCAAACTGAACACCTTGAAAGTAGGCATAGCCAGGTGTCGTTCAAAGCCGCAACCTGGCAAGCCAAGACATGGGTAAGTTTTAGGCCAGCTTTCCCCAAACTGGCGCTCTCCAAATGTTTTGGACCACAACTCCCATCATCCCCAACCATCTGTCATGATGGTTGGGGCTGATGGGAGCTGTAGTCCAAAACACCAGGCTGGGAAAGTGGATTTAGACTCATCTCCACCTCCCTGCCCTTTAACTCTTCTTAAGTTGTCTGGGCAAATATTCAAAGCTAGGGTTTTTTGTGGGGTTTAAACAAATCCTGACCTTAAACTTTGTGTATATGTACAGGAAATGCAAAAAGAGAGAGAGAGAGAGAGAGAGAGAGAGTCAGGAAGCAGGCATTTAAAATGTATAAATGCATGGCCAACCTTTTTCCTCTAAGCCACTGCTGGGGTTACCTTGGAACCACCTAGAGGTAAACACAGTGAAATTATTATCACTGTGCAATTACCATCAGGAAAACATAGTGGGCACATATTTCCCTCTTCAGTAAAACATTTCTATTCCGCCTTTCAGAAAAGCATCCTCAAGGCAGCTATTTAAATTTACATGCTAAAAATGCACAGTAATAAATTAAAACAGCATTTATTTAAGTGAGCACTACTAAAACCAGCAGCCGATAAATGGGGATCTAAAAGCCAATAAACATCTGGGGAACAACAGAAAATGCTTAGGAGAAATTAAGTTTGGCATCAGGTGAACAGGTAAGTGGAGGGAGTTTCAAACGTCACAGTGCCACCCCTGGAAAGGCCTTTGGTTGCAAAGAGGAAACCGGCAGCAGCTTCTTACTCTGGGTACAAAGCCTGGAGACACTTATAATAAGTGCCTGCTCTTCCCCTCTCATTCACTCACATGCACCCCCTAGTACTTCCATTCTACTGTAGTGTCTGTCATCAGTGCTGCTACTCACCGCTACAAAAAAGATATTCCGGTTTCTATGGCAAGAATAATATGCGATTCTTGTTATTCTGACCCAGTAAGTCAGCCTGCATAATGTATTTCTGTATCCCGCACCCCAAAACTGGCTTTCCATGGTTCACGTGGAGGGACTATAACTCGGCGGCAGAACACCTGCTTTGCATGCAGGAAGTCCCCACATCCCATCCCTGCGATCTCCAGTCAAAAAGGATCCATTAACAAACGATGGGAAAGTCCTCTCCCCCCACAATAGCCTGGGCGCCGCTGTCAGTCAGAGTAAGGCTAGAGCAGTGTTCTCCAACCTTGGGTCCCCAGATGTTTTTGGCCTACAACTCCCAGCATGCCCCAGCCAGCTATGCTGGCTGGGGCATGCTGGGAGTTGTAGGCCAAAAACATCTGGGGACCCAAGGTTGGAGAACATTGGGCTAGAGGGAGAAACATTTGGCACTTGTACAAGGCAGCTTCCTACAATCCCCTGGTTTTCCCAGGGCCTCACCAAAAAGCTGTGCCACCAGGGTGAGCTCGAGGTATGGCTCTCACTCCCTGTAGCTTTCCTCTTCAGCCGCTCTGCACAGCTTGGAAACAATCTTGACTGGAGACTGCCCCGCACCCCGATTCTCTCAGCCTACAGGCCCTCACTTCACAGGAAAAAAGGAGGAAGAAAGAAACTCCAGATGCCCCCAAAAAGTTTTTATTTGTAGGCCCAACGCATTTCAGAAAACATAACATGTTGTATATAGCACCCCCGAGGAAAGCTTTTCCAAAATGTGTTGGGCCTACAAGTAAATCTTTCAGCACCTGGAGTTTCTCCCTCCTTCTCGCCCTCGCCCCCCCCCCGTTTGTGGTGCCACGCCACCCCCGTTCTTGCCATTGTTCCTCACTTCACATCCCACGGCCCAGCTGACCTGATCTCTCACGGGCCATACTCTAGGGCAGGGCTCTCCAACCTTGGGTGCCCAGAAGTTGCTGGACTACAGCTCCCAGAATCCCTTGCCATTAGCCATGCTGGCTGGGTATGCTGGGAGCTATAGGCCAGCAACATCTGGGGACCCGAGGTTGGAGAGCCCTGCTCTAGGGGGCCAGACACGTTGTGAACACCACCGCCAAGCTAAGCCAGACACAAAGGATTGCTTGCACTTGCCTTGGTGCGGAAGAGCAGCCTCATCATCATCTCCACAACCGCTGGGGAGCTGGTCTCCCATCGCCTGCCAGCCACCTTCTCTCAAGTATGGACACTAGCAGCAGTTCTATGTCATTTGGGCATATTTTGGAACTTTCAGCATAGAGGAAACTGTGTAATTTCCCCACAGATAAACCACAAAGAGTGTTTCCAGCACACAGCCTAATTGATGAATCATATAGATAGTAAAAAAAATTTTTTTTAAAAAGGACACATGGCCTCTGGTGGGATCCTAACATGCCCCATTCAGAGAATGCCTGCAAAAGGTTTCCCTGGTCTTGACTGCAAAGCAAAATGCTCTTCCTGGCCTTGCCTATGAAGCAAAGTGTAAGTGCACGTGGCATGAAAACGGAAGTGGCCTCTGCCACGAGATGTGGCAGTGTAACCTCTCCTCCTAGCCGGGGTGGTCCTGCTCAGGGTTCTAACCAGCCATTCCCTCCCAGCAAGGCATTCTACTCCCCCACCCAACCCTCCCCGTCTTCTTTTCCAACTGACATGCAATTTTCCATGGCTACTGAGCATGCTCAGTCCTCAGACTGTTGGGGGAAGGGTGTTCCCCTCTTCGGGTTCTTCTTTAAAAAAAAATGTTCCACTGAATGTCCTCATACCTCCCTTTTATTTCTCAGTGGCCCTGTTTCGTTTCCATTTGGCTGATTCATTGCAAGAAACTACTAGCTTGCAACCCTATGGCAAGCAATTCTACCAACTCTGCAGCCAGATCTCAAGAAATTAAAGTACTTCAGCCTCGTAACTAAGCCAAAGGGTATCTTACATTTAGAAATAGAGAATAAGGAAGGAAGCAAGGGTGCTAGAGAACACTTTAGGCAATTCAAGGTATGATTATATCTTGAGAACCACCCACGGACCTGGTTGATGTAGTGCAGGGGACTTCAGATTGCATTCCAGGGAACTCTGCAGTTCCGCAAAAGCTTGTCTGGGGTTCTTTAAATGAGAAGAATTATTAGTAAACCAGCTTCCCTGAAAAAGACCACCAGTACCAATTTCCCCCTGCAATGTGGGGCCACAGGGAAGCATAAGGCATGCTCACTGCACTCAGTTGCTGCATAGTTGCTGCAAGATAGCACAGTGGTAGAGTGCCAGATATGCATGGAGAAAGTCCCAGGTTCAGTTCCTGGCATCTCCAGTTAGAAGGAACAAGTAGTAGATAAGAAAGACCTTTCTCTGCCTGTGACCCTGGAGAGCTGCCACCGTTCACGGCAAACTGGTGAGACTAAAAGAAAAGTAACTTTCCAAAGAATGTAAGCACAACGCAGAGGTGGTATCTGAGCTCCAAAGCACAAAACCACTGTTTGGAACCCAATAAAGATGGCGCTGGAGGGCAGCCTTTCGCTTTGCAGTCTCCCATATGAATATAATTTTAAAATATTAAATAATAAAATAAAAATCAGGAGGGGCAGGGAGTCTGTGGGCACGTTTTGTGTTATGTTGATACAGTGAAGGCTGCAACCAAACTTATGCAGCTGTCAAGAGAGTTGGACACATCGTGCCACCCTGTCTGAGTGAAACCATGCACCCTGGCAACCCTAGACATAGCCCCTGCCACGGTACAGTGATCAACTGATCAAGGGGCTGGAGCAACTGCACTATGAGGAAAGGTTACAACAGCTGGGATTGTTTAGCTTAGAGAAAAGGCAAGGAAGGGGAGACATGATAGAGGTGTACAGAATTATGCATGGTGTGGAGGAAGTGGACAGGGAGACATTTTTCTCCCTCTCCCATAATACTAGAACCCAAATTATGAAGCTGATTGGTTGAGATATTCAGGACAGATAAAAGGAAGTACTTCTTCACACAGCACATGGTTAAACTATGGAGTTCGCTTCCACAAGATGTAGTGATGGCCACCAATTTGGATGGCTTTAAAACAGGATAGACAAATTCCTGGAGGAGAAGGCTATCAATGGCTACTAGTCCTGATGGCTCTATGCTACCTCCACTATCAGAGGCAGTATGCCTGTGTACACCAGTTGCTGGGGAACATGGGTGGGAAGGTGCTGTTGCGCTCATGTCCTGCTTGGGGGTTTCCCATGGGCAGCTAGCTGGTTGGCCACTGTGTGAACTGAATGCTGGACTAGATGGACCTTTGGTCTGATCCAGCAGGGCTCTTCTTAGGTTCTTATATTTTTGGTGCCAGGTTAAGACTCTCCTCTACTCCCAGACATTTGATAGTATATGATAATGTTTTTAATGGCTCCTGGGACTTACTGTTGTTTAACATTCTTATATTTTTGTACATTGGTTTTTTATGATGTTATTATATTATATTTTTAGGCTTTGGCTATTGGGAGATATAGAAATGTAATAAATGAATGAATGAAATGAATGAACAGGCTATTACCCCCAGGTAAGTTGGGGGTGCTCTGGCTCTCCCAGCAGAGTTCTGGACTGCAATGGGAAGACACACCGGGGGGGGGGGGAAGTCAGTCACTCTCTCATATCAAGATCAAATGCATCCTGTAGATTAGGTGACTAAAGTAGTATTGGTTACAACAGGAGTGGAGGCATGTACCGGCATTTCATAAACAGGAAGCTGCTGGTGCGATACTGCTACTCCAGAACGACAGCTGTCGTTAACGTTATGTGCTAGAAGCGGGCTTCTGGCCTTACTCTGAAGATTGTGAGTAAGAGAGTCTGCATGTGCACATCTTTCACATCCATAACCCTTTTGGTCTCATTGTGGTGTTAGCTTGAAGGAGCGCCTTCCCATACCAATCTGCCCACACTCTGAGGTCATCTGCCTTTTCCACCAAGGTGCCCGATGATGGAATATTCTTCCCCAAGGAGTCTCATCTGGTGCCAACACTGCTTTCTTTTTGGTGCTAGGCAAACACATTTCTATTCTCCCAGGCATTTTTAACACAGGAAGCTGCCTTATATTGAGCCAGACTAGTTCAGTACTGTATAATGACTGGCAGTGGCTCTCCAGGGTTTCGGACAGTAGTCTTTACCAGCCCTACCTGGAGCTGCCACGAATGGAACTTGGGCCCTTCTCCATGCAAAGCATGTGCTCTACTACTAAGCTATGGCCCTTCCCCTTAAAATGCCTGCAAAACCTCTACATACGAACAAAGCTGTCCTATACTGGACCAGACTTGTACATGGTGTGTTTGCCCTCTATTGCAAACATTCTTCAATAACAGCAGCTTCTTGTGGAAGGAACTGGAAGGCTTTCAGCTCAATCAAGACAAAAAAGAGGTATAGACTAACAAATGAACGCACTGCTAAGCTTGTTTCTAGTTCACAAAATCTCTTGTCAGTCACAAGGACAAGTAGTAAAGACAAAACTAGTTGTTCTGAATCAGATTTTTCTCAACTTGAAATGGAACTGATAAGCAGTGCAGAGCGTGAAGGAAGCTGAAGGTGCTACAGTTACCTCAGCAAAATAAAGTTAAAACTGTTGATATAAAATATCAGGTACAGTTCTCTTTGGGTATGTATCCTACAAATAATAGGTTCTTTCAGGTGTATTTTTTTTTGTTACGTATAAACAATCATCATAAAGGAAGTATATGCTATTGTATTTACATTTGTACAAGTATTCCAATAAAATAATTTCAACATAAAGCTATTATTGTGTTTGAATATAACGTTTAAACGAAGCGAGCACATATTGTGTGGATAATTTAATTTCCCCCTAAGCAAATATTTCAGTTCAAATATTTTGTAGCTATTGGGAAAACTATTGATATATTTATACTGTACACAAAATTGACACGGCTTACATTTTTAGTTCTGTTTACTAAATATGATATATTTTGTGTGTTTATTGAGGGGGAATGTGTGTTGGGGAGTAAAAATGAGTCAAACAAACATGCTAAATCAGATAACATTATTTAGAGCACTGGAAAATTTTCCGGGGGGAAATTCCAGTTCTACCCGCATCACTGCCTCATTCTAGAACAGTAGCCTTCAATCTTTTCGGAACTGGGACCTACTCTTAGCCCAAACATGCATCTAGTAAGTCACTTATTTATCAACATGTTTGTAGAGCTGCTGCTACCATTCTTTGGTCTTCAACTGGTGGATTGGGACCCACTACTGCAAAGGTGGGGAACCTCTTTCAGCCTGAGGGCCAAATTCAATTTCAGAGGAGCTCTCGGGGGCTGATTCCCGTGGTGGGCTGAGTCAAAGGCAAACAGGGTGGGACCAAAAATACCAGAATATTTTGCTTAAAGCTCTTGGAATCTCAACTTTTTAGAATGGGGACTGCACAAAACTGAACAAAGGCTGGCAACCCACCACATGATCGATGGTTGGTAGAAAGGGTGTGTAGTTACCTGTGGCACTCTGAGATTCGGCCCGAGCCTGAGGCACTCCCAGAATGGAGCATGTTGTCCTTGCTATGACACAGTCAGGACTGCCCGTCGCTACACGCTTCGTTGCTACCAGCTCAGGGAATTAGGTTGGCAGCTACTACTATAGAATGTCAAAAAAATGTGTGTGTGTATACACATCTGAGCATGCACACACATGTACAGAGGCCACAGGGGCCTGCAAAGAAATCTCTGGTGTATGCACATTGCAAGGGGAGCTCAGCAGAGATAAATAAGTTACCTTCAAGGGAATTTGCCCACGGTTAACTAACATTTTAATTGAGGAACTGCTGCTAAGCCTCTGTGAAGCCTCAGAATTACCCAGAAAAGAGTTTCTAAATTAGTAGCTTAAGGGCGCAATCCTACGCTGACTGGGGCACGCTGGGAGTTTCAGGCCTTTTTTCTGCCCATACTTGCATAGGATTGCGCCTTAAAGATATAATTGTTGGGATGGGGTGGAATGGGTGAGGCTGCAGCAGAAGTAGAGAGAGATTACCAGTGCTGGGCACATCTTGGGGCCTATCTACATGTTACGTTAAATGTGTAGCAAAGCCATGCCACCAGTGGGGTTCTTTTTAGTTACTACTAAGCATGAGGGGGCACCCAATTTTCATCAGAACCATAGTGCACAGGGACGAAAGGTTTACCCCTTCTTTCCCCAACCACGATCCCCACAAAAATCAAGCACTTCCATCCCTGTGCAGCAATTACCCTGGGGGGTGGGGCTAAGGGTGAGATGTGGTCATTGGCAAGTTTCATTTGCTGAAGGATCGGAATTTAAATACTAGCCTTATACACCAGCATCACGTGCATGTTTCAAAATGTTTTATTCACAGAAGTGAAAGTGTTAGAAGTGCCATCATTATTTGCTTGTTAAAAAGTGGAAGTGTGGAAGCAACACCGTTTATTGGGCTGCTTTGCAAGTATCTTATTTTGTGCTCATGCAAATCGAACATAGCAATTGCTGGAGTTCTGGGGAAAACCTCATCTATCTTCTTCTTATATATAAAAGTGAGAGCCCTGACTCACTGACTCATCAATTTTTCTCCTATTTCCAGTTAAGCTGGGAAGCTGAAATTTGGCATGGTTGTTGCTTGTGGATCACTAATAAAAGCTACCTTCATCCTGCATCTTGGGATGCTTTTCTTGCCCAAGGCTCACATTCTGTGGTGTAATTTACACATAAGTAGACCTACAATCCTGTCCTGGTAGGACTTTGCCTAAAACAGGGTAGTAAACAATATTACCAAATTTCAGCCACCTGCCCTTTACAGTTTTCTTGCTATAACCAAACATGCCTGAGACATAAAATGAAGCCAAAAAATCTGCATAACAATGCTGTCTCCGGGGTGCTTCAGTGTCCCCAGGCTGTGGCGGAACAATAGGAGCCATCCACCGGTCATTTTAGTATATTTTTCTTGCCAGGAAAAGCAGAAAACACCTCCTTCAAAAAGAAAAGAAATCCATTGAGGGAAAGCATTGTTATGATGATTTAAAGTTTTATAGGCATCAGGCTTTTCCAGTGCTAATCGACTCCTAATAGTTCTGACTAGGCCTCACCTGTGTTATGCAGATTTCCTGCATTTACATTGCTGAAGGAAAGATTAAGTCTGAACTTAAGTAGCTGAAACCTGAAAACCATTCTTATTCTGATCCTAACAGCCTGGGGGAAACATTCAGTCAGACAAAAGCCTTTCGTAGGCACAATTTGCCTTACCTGAGGCTCTTTTCTCTGGGGTGACTATGACACCCACATTCAATGTACACGAAGTTGCATGTTTCCACAAGATGAAGGTTAAAAAACCCTTAAGGGGGGGGGCTTGAAGTACTCAGAGTACAGGGTAGAAAGTAATCAGTTTTTTACTCCATTCGAAGAACGGGTCCTTCAGCTAGCTTCATCATAAGCTAACAGGGACAACTAAAAAAGAAAGAAAAAGAATGACGAACCTATTCAGTTTTTAGAAAAATGTGAAGTTGTGTCATATTAACATGTCCTCTTCATAGTGCACAGGGACGAAAGGGATGAATCTCCCAGGCCAATCAGTCACTTTTTTTGTTGATCAGCATGGAACCTACGTTTGTCCCCAGTTGACACACTTTAAAAAATGTTGCCTTCTAAACAGAACTGCCAGCTCCTTTCCCCAAGGATAACCACTTTGGGTTCCTTGGAGGATAAAATATGGGATATAAATGAAATAATAATAATTAAATAAAAATAAAATGAAAAATAGGTTAAAGAATTCATTATGAATCCAGCAGCTGTGGGTGTAGATTTTTCTGCAAATTAGTATTGAAAACTTGAGCCATGTCCGTGCACTGGTCAGTGAGTTATGTAGAAGATGCTCTGCAATGCAACGAAGATCTAATTTATAAAAATACTCAGATGGCATGAGTGGATTCAATGCAGCTGTTTTCCTCATTCTACTCAGGAAATATGTGTAGCAAGTGGCAAGAAGGGAGTGTTGGGTGTGGAGCTGTTGGTGTGAAATAACCATGTCAGTTAGCCCGCCTACAATTGTTCATCTCTCTCTCTCTCTCTCTCTCTCTCTCTCTCTCTCTCTCTCACACACACACACACACACACACACAGAGTACTGTGGGAAGCAGGGCCAACATCAACGGTAGGCATGGTAGGGCACCTGCCAAGGGCCCACACCTTAACGGGGGCCCTCTGTCAAGAGCCCCTGGAGTTTCTGCTCCTCTTCAACACTGCAACCTGCTTGTTCACTTGCCTCTCACGCTGGCCACATCAGTGATGGTACGCCAGAGGAGCGATAGATGCCACTGCCCATCTGCTCACTGCCTCTCAAGCAAGCAAGTAGTAGCAATGATGAGAAAGAGGATGAGGAGCAATAGCAGTTGGTGACAATGGTGGTGAGACGGCAGACTCACTGAGGGAGGGAGGGTGTCTTGCCCAAGGGTCCTCAAAAACCCGGAGCCGGCATGGTGGGGACAACTACACTGAAGCAGCTCCTAGACCTACAGCTAATATTAACCTGTCTAGTTAATAATGACTTCTTCCATTTCTCTCTTTCTCTCTCTCTCTCTCTCTCTCTAGTTAATGTGCCTGTTACAGAGAGGTATATAAGCTAATCACTTGCATACACGTACACCAATCTAGGTTGACCATCAGGAGAAACAAGATGGGCAAAGTGATCTCTTAAAACCCAAGATCCTTGATCGCCACCCTGATCACCCTCCCGAAACCCTATGTGTGAAGCCCAAAGTCTGGCCCATGGGGAACAGGCTGCTTTGAATGGTTCTGCACAAAGTCTAGTCACATTCTGCACCCGCTGCACAGGTTCTGAACTGAACAAAAGTGGTTATTTCTGTTCCGGTCTCTCATTACATGAAAGATAAAGTTGTCACAGGAAGGAAGGAAATGCTCTTCCAGGAGGTGTGAAGTCCAGAACACAAATAGACTATTGCTAAAGAGGATATTGGCAGTGGAGAATTCGCATAAAAATGAGAAACCAGCTCAGGGGTGGCAGCGGCTGATCTGAGGTCAGTGTTCGCAAGGCTGGAGAAAAACCACAGAGTATATTCCAAAGAAGTGTAGTGGTCCTTTCCCCGCTGCACCCCAGGTTAACTGCAAAAACCAGGATTTCAATGCAGGCATATTCTAATCATTTGCTTCACCCTCAGGGCTGTGGGGCAAGGCTTACAAATAAAACTGACGTGGGGCATTTAAAAAAATGCCGGGTGACCGGCCAGATGGGCGATTAAAAAATGTAATAAATAAATAAATAAAACTCACAAAGAGGCCCCCCGCTCGGCCATAAAACTCACTGGGTGACTTTGGGCCAGTCACTGACTCTCAGCCTAACCTACCTCACAGGGTTGTTGTGAGGATAAAATGGAGAGGAGGATTATGTAAGCCGCCTTGGGTTCCTTGCTGGAAAAAAGGCGGGGTATAAATATAATAAATAAATAATAAATAAAAATTAACACAATGGATCCTCTGAGAGCCAGTGTGGTATAGTGCAGGAATGGTCAGAACCTTGATTGGATATTAGTAGATCTCTGGTTGATTTGCAGCAAGGATTTCTGACTCCAATTGTTTAATAATTGGAACATCAAAAAGGCTTCCTCCAACCCCAACCCCCAAATTAGGCTGCTCGAATCCATGATCTGTAGCAGTCTTGCCCAACCTGACAACCCTCCAGATGTGTTAAGAATGAATGCAACTCCCACCCAGCTGGGGAGGGACCGCGGCCCAGGTGCAGAGTACCTGCTTGGCATGCAGAAGGTTCCGTGTTCGATCCCCCCCCAGCATCTCCAGGTACAGCTAGAAAAATTCCTCCCTGGAAGCCTAGATAGTCACTGCCAGTCAGTCTCGACATTAATATGTTTCAGTCCAACACATCTGGAGTGTGCCAGGTTCGGGGAGATTGATCTGTAGTAACTCAGAGACACGGGTGAGCGCTTGTATATGCAGATCACCCCAGTGTGAGGCTCATAGGAAATAACTGGCTCCACTCGCTGAGCCATTCATTTGCACCTGGCTGGTGGGCCTCACACTTCTAGTTAAAAAAACACCCACACCCACAAATAGATCACGAAAGCTTGAAGTCTGCCTATGCCTGATGTAGTGGATAGGGCAGAGTTCTCCAACCTTGGGTCCCCAGATGTTTTTGGCCTACAACTCCCAGCATGCCCCAGCCAGCTATGCTGGCTGGGGCATGCTGGGAGTTGTAGGCCAAAAACATCAGGGGACCCAAGGTAGGAGAACACTGGAATAGGGTGTTTGACTCTGACTAGAGGGGCCTAGGTTCAATTCCCTGCTCATACAACGCTCACTTGGTAACCTTTGGCCAATCACTATTTCTCAACCTAACCTACCTCAGAAGGTTGTCGTGAGGATAAAAGGAAGGCAAGCCACATGATGTGCCATCTTGAGCTCCTTGGAGTAAGAGACACAATATTCTTAATTTTCAATTATTATTTATTGCAATCAATTATTGAAGTGGTTCGGGATAAAGTACAATGTAAGATGTGAGGTGGGGTGTACATCTGCACTATTTTTAATTTTTTATTTTTTAAAAAAGGCAGGGATATTGAATGAATCGTGTGTGTATAAAGCCAGTGTGAAAGGTGACATTGCAGGTGTCATGAAGGGTGCAAATTACATCCCCTCCTCCACCTGATGTATGGAGGGCTTGTTCCAGTGAGTATGTGAACAGCTCCTATCCCCAATTATGCATTTTGTGCCTGATATTAGAGGACTTCCCCTTTTTTCCTGTGCCATCTGCTAGTATACCAATGATGAAAAGAAAGACTTGAATTGATCAAGAGCAGAGAAGGTGTGCAATGAAGTTAGCATCTTTTTAGAACTGCCTCATGGTGATACATATACAGAAAAAGGGTCGATGAGTTCCTCTCTTAGCAGACTAATCCGGAGGAGGAAGAGGAGGGAAGGCAGCAGTGTTTAAAGCCACAAGGCTGTGTTTCAGGCTAGCATGTAAGCCGGAAATGAGAATGCCATCTACCGAAACCACACTTTTGCTCTTCTGCTTCATTTTAAGAATTTGGGCAGTTTCACATTCCATGCACCTGACGTATTTGTAGCGTGTGCAAAAACTTTGCCCAGGTCCACACATGTTGCAGAATAAAGTGGAAGAATGGACTGTACCACTTCAGATTGTGCGAGTGGGGTGGGGTGGGGTGATCACATCTTCAAATGCTTCCACGTAAACTGAAATCCAGCACAGCCAGAGGGTTCTATCCAAGCCCTTTCCCTCTTTGATGTGCTAGTTCTCAATTTACGGGGAATCATCTTTTTTTTTTTTAAGAAGAAGAGCATTCACAACTCTCTCTCTCTCTCTCTCTCTCTCTCTCTCTCTCTCTCTCACACACACACACACACCACCTACAGTCTTAGGTGGCACAGTCCATTTCCACCTCCTTCTCCTGCAGGTACAAACTGGCTCAGCATCTCTACTTGTTTGTGTGATTAAGTAATGTGCTTTGCGGCTTTACTGTGGAATGTGTTCCCTGTCAAAGTTGTAAAATTCCATGTGCCTCTTAACGGCAAGATATAGAGATATATATTCCATTGCGCTTCCATTCCTGAGACTGCTTCTTCCACTAAAAGTTACGAGCTCAGAGCACAGGTACCTCCTCTAAAGGCTTGCTGGAAAAAGGCAGAGTTCACAGGAAGCAGTCAGTAACCCGCACAAGGGGCTGAGTGGCTATCATGCCTTACTGAATCACAGGGGCCATAGCTCAGTGGTAGAGCACATGATTTGCATGCAGAGGGTCCCAGGTTCAATCCCTGGCATCTCCAGTTAGAAGGATTATGTGGCAAGAGACAAGACCCCTCTCTCCCTGAGACCCTGGAGAGCCGCTACCAGTTAGAGTACATAAGAGCCATGCTGGATCAGACCAAGGGTCCATCTAGTTCAGCATTCTCTTCACACAGTGGCCAGCCAGCTGCCCACAGGAACCCACAAGCAGGACATGAGTGCAACAGCACCTTCCCACCCATGTTCCCCAGCAACTGCTATACATGGGCATGCTGCCTCTGATACTGGAGGTAGCATCTAGCCATCAGGACTAGTAGCCACTGATAGCCTTCCATGAATTTGTCCAATCCCCTTTTTAAGCCATCCAAATTGGTGGCCATCACTACATCTTGTGGATGGTTTAACAATGTGCTGTGTGAAGAAGTACCGTACTTCCTTTTATCTGTCCTGAATCTCCCACCAATCAGCTTCATGGGATGACCCCACTGGGTTCTAGTATTATGAGGGAGGGAGAAAAATGTCTCCCTATCCACTTTCTCCACACCATGCATAATTTTGTACTCCTCTATCATGTCTCCCACTCACTCTCCTTTTCTCTAAGCTAAACAGTCCCAGTTGTTGTAACCTGTCCCCATAGGGTAGCTGCTCCAGCCCCTTGATCATTTTAGTTGCCTTCTCGCAACTCTACAATATCCTTTTTTAGGTTCAGCGACCAGAACTGCAGAATAGAAAATGTTGGGCTAGATGAACAAAATCGTCTGGTATAAGGCAGTTTTCCTTTGTTCCTAAATGATTTTAAGAACATAAGAAAAGCTCTGTTTGATCAGACCAAAGGCCCATCTAGTCCAACATTCTGTCCACATAATGGCCAACCAGATGCCTACGGGAAGCCCACAAGCAGGACATGAGTGCAACAGCAGCCTTCTGTGTGCATTCCCCAGCAACTGCCTCTAATACTATAGCCATCATGACTAGTAGCCATTGATCGCCTTATCCTCCATGTTCAAACCTGTCAAATTCAGATACTTTCTTATAAATTACAAATATGATTTTACATTAGATAACACCCCCCTCCCACTTCTAGATGCAGTTATTTTCAGAGTTTCCCCTCATCCTCGCCTTCAGGTAATGGAGTTGCTGACTTTGGCACCGGAGCATGAAAGCAGGTATTGTGTTAAGCCAGATGACTGCATCTCCCATATACCGTGACATACACAAATCCAGTTCATGGAGAAAAGAAGAGATGATACTTATTGAACAGGTATAGATTCATACATCATAGAGTTGGAAGGCGCCTACAAGGCTATCGAGTCCAACTCCCTGCTCAATGCAGGAAAGTAGAGGAGGGGTCTCCCATATAAACTGGGGAGAATCTATACCCTTGGACTAATGTATGACAGGCAGAATCATAAAGTATCCATGGGTTTGCATGCTGTAGCACATAGCTTGTTTCTATAAACAGGGCCACAACCAAAAATATTGTATTGGGAACTAATAGTGCCATACACAGAACCCAGTGGCTTCAGAAACCTGAGAAACAGAGAACCTTTGCAGCAGCATTCCCCCTGCCCCCTTGTGCTGTGTGAAGAAGCAACATCTTTTCACTTGTCCTCAATCTCCCACCATTCATTGGATTCATTGAACATAGCAATTGCGGGAGTTCTGGGGAAAACCTCATCTATCTTCTTCTTATATATAAAAGTGAGAGCCCTGACTCACCAATTTATCTCCTATTTCCTGTTAAGCTGGGAAGCTGAAATTTGGCATGGTTGTTGCTTGTGGATCACTAATAAAAGCTACCTTCATCCTGCATCTTGGGATGCTTTTCTTGCCCCAGGCTCACATTCTGTGGTGTAATTTACACATAAGTAGACCTACTTTCCTGTTAAGCCATTCATTGGATGGCCCCATGTCCAGCGTGTGGGCTTACCGGAGGCTTCTGGTTGGCTACTGTAGGAAACAGCATGTTGGATTGGACATTCTTTTGTCTGATCCTGCAAGGCTGTTCTTCTGCGCAAGCTTATCCGGTCTCAGACTCCACACAACGTTCTGCACCTACTCCCTCATGCTCTTGCTAGAAGTTGAGACACAGGAAAAATAACCTGCATTTTGCAAGCAGGATAATATGATTTTTTTAAAAGCAGCAATCAAGGTTTAAATTTTCACAATAGGGCTTGCTGGACAAGATAACAGCTTGATCTCTCTCTCTCTCTCTCTCTCTCTCTCTCTCACACACACACACACACACACACACACACACAGAGAAAAAATATCCCTAGGGGTAGGCAACTTGGTGTCCTCCAGATGTTTTGGACTACAACTCCAGCGGACCCAGCCAGCATGCCAATGGTCAGGAATGTGGTAGTTGCAGTCTAAAACATCTGGAAAGCACCAAGTTGAGGAAAACTAACAGACACCAACCTCACAGTAAAGGAAGTCTAAGTCCCATTTCTCTCAGCATCTCTTCCATACAACGTGTACTAACGGCACAATCCTCAAGGGGGCACGAAAACTCTGTACTCTAAAGGAAGATTATTTCAGAACTCTTTTTCAAGGGTCAGCTGTTTGCACCTCAAGATCCCAACAGTCCTCTACCACTCACAGTTTTAAACAGCCATCAGTCCTTGATGTTGACAGAACGGAGGAGGTCAGAATCACACAGGTGAAAGGGGGGTGGGGAAAGGAATAATCAGAAATGACAGCAAATAGAAGAGGAGGAGTGAATTCAACAATTCTGTGTGTCATTAAAGGCAGCAGAGAAAGATTTCATAGATTCATAGATTCTAGAGTTGGAAGGGGCCTACAAGGCCATCGAGTCCAACCCCCTGCTCAATGCAGGAAACTAGAGGAGGGGTCTCCCATCCAAGTAATAACCAGGCCTGACCCTGCTTAGCTTTCCACGCTCAGACAAGCTGAGCCAGCGAGATGGCTCTGATCCACCATGAACACAATCCAGCAGAAAGTGTTCTGATGTAACCAGAAAACTGTTTAGCACTATCAAGGTACTGGTCTTCTACACGTAATATAGTGCTATATTCTGTGCTACAGCCCCACAGCGCGCATCCCGAGGGCAAAGGAAAAAAGCAGGTGGCACATTAACGCTCCAGCCATACTAATCCCAAGCAAAGAAGTTTAAACGCTTGCTTGTTTTACATTTAAAAAAACAATAAATAATTTGCACACTTACACTTTAGTGCAAGAACTGAGCGTTCATTAAAAAGAAAAAAAAAGGCAGGAGATGGCTGTTGAAAAGTTAGGGTGGGGCTGGGCAGCGTTGCGGGACTTAGAACAGCAGAGGTGCAAGAAGCCAATGCAGGTAAACTTCTTAGCTGGAAGAGACAGGGATGGAGATAATCTAGCCCTTCGCTTCCCCTCTCAAACAACCAATCTGATGAATTTTAACCTTTGTGAAAGAGCTCCCTGTGAACGGCAGCAGTGCAACCAGGAAATGCAGGGCAAGCCAAAAGAGGAGGCTTCAACCTCATCAACAACTGCATCATGGGCGGGCTATCCCTCCATCCCAGGTGAGTCAAGTCCAACCCACGTGCGAGAAGCCAGTACCGGAATTGCATTTAAACAAGCATTACAACAAACCAGGTCATAAGAAATGGGAGGACAAAACACAGGGAACATTGAGGGTACTTCTAGATGGGCCTTCCCACGCACCCCTAAATCGCCCTGCCTCAAACATGGAATTTTACAGGGGGTACAGGTGGTGTTGTGTTCTATTGGTAATCCTCCCATGTTTTCCTACGGCTCCTTCTATCTTATTCTTAACCAGAAAAAAACCAAAATCTGTTAAGGAGGAAAAAGATGGGACTTTGTGCACAATTCCTTTTGATTGGTAGCACCAGGAACAGTCAATCTGGAAGCAAAGGCAGGGAAGCAATGTTGTCTGGATTCCCCAGAATGACCAAGTAAGCAAAGAATGTACATTAGAGTACAGCTAGTAGTGTAGAAGCACCCAAAGATGTCCCAAGACATTTTGATGCCTGAGGCAGGAAGTCCAAATGTTGGTAGAAATAAAATAAAATAAGCTAAATAACTGACCATTTACAGCCCTAAAAATCTGCAGCCTGAGGGTGACTATGTGTGCCAACCACAATAAAATGAAAGCTAAGCCCCACAAAAAAAGGGTGTTGCATTTTCTCTTTATCCCGATGAGGTCACTGAAACTGCCAAGGTACAATACCCATTTTAAACAAAGCCCTGCCTGTTTCACCATCGGGCAGCAAGAGAGTCCCCAGCCCAGAGCCGCAACAGCGTCTTATATTACAGACAGATGCCTGTTGTGCAGGCAGAATGCATAGGAACATAGGAAGTTGCCTTATGCCTAGACAGACCCTTGGTCTATATAGCCCTGTATTGTCAGCAGTGGCACTGGCTTTCCACGGTTTCAGGCAGGCGTCTTTCCAGCCTTACCTGGAGATGCCGGGGATTGAACCGGAGACCTTCTGCATGCAAATCACGTGTTCTACCACTGGACCACAGCCTCTCCCCATGCAAAACTAAATTTTATTCTCCCCCCACAAAACTGAAAGTCACTGTCAGCTGAAGGTATGGCCCAAGGGATATTTCTAGGTGACAGGCCACCCTCTTGAACCCCGAAATTATTATCTTGGATTACTTAGGTCTACTGGATTACCGTACTTCAAGTCTAGAGAAGCCGCTCTCCATTACTAGAGAAAGGTGGGGAGTTCAAGCAGTGCTGACTCCACGTTTTTGAGGGCCCTTGGACAAAACACCCTCAATGGGTCCCCTCCGTCAGTATGTCTACCTTCTCACTGTCACTGGCCCTGTTTGCATGTCATGACAGCCTATCATGGCTTAATTTACCCGCAGGGGTTGTCACGTCATGCTGGGTGCCTGGCTTGCCATGGCTATCATGCCATGCGAACCCAGGTGGTGGCAGGGGTTGTTTGAGGGTTAGCCAACCCTCAAATAACCCTAAAACAAGCCATGGGTTATTTGAAGGTTGTCTGACCCTCAAACAACCCCTGCTGTCTTGGTTTGCATGACACAACAAGCAACGGTAAGCTGGGCGCCCGCAAGCACCTAGTACGATGCGACAGCCCCCGTGGGTACACTAAGCCATGGTGGGCTGTCATGTCATGCAAACTAGGTCACTGCCACTAGGTATCAGGCAGAGAGTCAGTTACCAAGCAGGCAGTGGCATTTACGAGAGTGAGAGGCAGGTGAAGAAGCAGGTTGCAATGGTGAAGAATCACAGAATCATAGAAAAGTAGAGTTGGAAGGGGCCTACCAGGCCATCGAGTCCAACCCCCTGCTCAGTGCAGGAATCCAGGTCAAAGCATCCCTGACAGATGGCTGTCCAGCTTCACCTTGAATGCCTCCAGAGTGGGAAAGCCCACCACCTTCCTAGGTAGTTGGTTCCATTGTCTTATTGCTCTAACAGTCAGGAAATTTTTCCTGATGTTTAGGTGGAATCTGGGTTCCTGTAACTTGAGCCCATTATTCCGTGTCCTGCAAACTGGGATGGTCGAGAAGAGATCCTGGCCCTCCTCTGTGTGTACTCCCTTCAAGTACTGGAAGAGTGCAATCATATCTCCCTTCAGTCTCCTCTTCTGAAGGCTAAACATGCGCAGTTCTTTCAGTCTCTCCTCATAGGGCCTTGTTTCCAGTCCCTTTATCATCCTTGTTGTCCTCCTCTGAACCCTGTCCAGTTTGTCTACATCCTTCTTAAAGTGTGGTGCCCAGAACTGGATGCAGTACTCAAGATGAGGCTGAACCACTGCTGAGTAAAGGGGAATGATCACTTCCCGCGATTTGGAAGCGATACTTCTATTAATGCAGCCCAAAATAGCATTTGCCTTCTTTGCAGCCACATCGCATTGCTGGCTCATATTCAGTTTGTGATCTACAACAATTCCAAGATCCTTCTCACTTGTAGTATTGTTGAGCCAAGTGTCCCCCATTCTGTAACTGTGCATTTGGTTTGCTTTCCCTAGGTGCAGCACTTGGCATTTATCCCTATTAAATTTCATTATGTTGTTTTCGGAGGAGGAGCAAGTCCAGTGAGTCCCTGCTGTGATGTGGACCTTTGGCAGATGCCCAACCGTGCCAACCCTTGACACTGGCCCTGTGCTCAAGAGAAAGGTGTGGGGCTCAAGTCCTACAAACAGACCCACTAATCCTAGATGTGTCAGGCAGGCTGTTGCCTCAATGAGGGGGAAACTCAGATTCCACAAGCTACTCCTCCCACCTCAAATCACTGATCAGATCAGATTCATTTATTATTTGTATATAGTCATCAGACCATCGCAAACCAAATAGTTAACCAAAGATACTAGATATCAATAAAAAAATATAACATATTTCCATAAAGGTAACATAAACCCGGATCATATAGAATAAATGTTAAATTCTGGATCTCTAGCTAAAATAAGTAAATTTTAGACAAACCTATATAAAATTATATAAAATCACTAATCAACCCTCAGCAGTACAGTGCATGCTTTGAATGCAGAAGGTTCCAGATTCAGTCCTTGGTATCTTCATGTAGGGTTGGGAATGAACCTGGGGAGCCACTGATGGTGAGTGTACACCACACCAGCCTTCCCCAATCTGGTGCCCTCCAGATGTTCTGGACTTCAACTTCCATCAGCCCAGCCTCCAGCCATCATGGCCAATGGTCAGGAATCCTGGTAGTTGAAGTCCAAAACATCCAGAGGTTACCAGGTTGGGGAAGGCTGGCGTCCATGATACTGAGCTAGATGAACCAATAGCCTGAGTTGGCATAAGGCAGCTTCCTATGTTTCAAATATTCCATCAAGCAAGCTTGTGTGTGTGTTTGGAAGAACTTGTCATGTTTTGGTTCAGACTGAGACTGCACCAAGCAACAGACCCAACCTGAAACAAAACATGTCAAGCTCTTCCACCATGCACAAGCTGCACACCCCAGATAAAGTATACAAATCAATGCTGTGCAGAAGTAGTCCAGGATTCTAGCAGCAAAACTGGGATGCACAGAAATCTTAAGCGACTGGTGCTGCAGAATCCTAGTGCCATTTATAAGCATCAGTTAAAGAAGGACCTTTGTCCTCAATTTATGCTGCATGCACTGAAAATTTCAGTACGAGATATCAGGTGCCTCTTTCACTTTCCCTTGTTTTATTTTTTAATCATTGTATTGGGAGTAACTTTGGGGATTCCACTGAGGAACTGAGAAGCAGGAAATGACAACGACAACAAGTACGTATTACCCAGAGTGCCTCTTTATGCACTATACAAGGGGTGGGTCAACTCTAGGCTTGTACGTTCTACTTTTGTTTTTTAGTGCTAGAATTCCTTATCGTCTACTGGAGTGTTTGTAAACTTACAAATCAAGAGCTGCTGCTCAGGATCGCTTAACAGTAAAGGCATAACTTGTCTGTGTTCAGTGACCCCAAGTGTGCACTCGTTCTTAAGGCCGTAGTCGTGCTTTGCTAGATTAGACCAGTAAAGCTCCAGCTAGTCCAGAAACCAGCAGCTGCTAGGTGTCTACCTTGCCCACTCAGCCTACCTTCTGCCCACTACAGCGCTACAGCAGTGATCCTCAAACTGACACGTAGCTGTGCCTGCAAATGGGACTACAGAACATGTGTGGTGGCCGCAGGAGAATCATATCCCAACCCGTCGAAATACAAAATACCAATCTGGTGCCTTGATGGCTGCCACAGAAGTCCCCGGGCACCACATGCGGCCACAAAATGAGAAAACATGTGCTAAAAGGTTTCTGCATAGTACTTTTTAAAAAGTGATAGAGAATGCACGCGCGCGCACACACACACACACACTTCCAGCCCTCGTTAGGGAGCAGACAAGCTCAAAAACATGACGACAGGATGTCTAAGAATTGGAGACCAGAGGGCAAAACCAGTCTTCATGCAATTTAGGTTTCAAAAGCAGAGGAAATTGCTTTATATCATGTCAGACTACTTGTCTCCTCTGACTGGCAGGGTCTCAGGCAGAGCTCTTTCCTATCACCTGCTACCTGCTTCTTCTTTAACTAGACATGGCAGGGATTGAACCTGGCACCTTCACCATGCAAAGCAGGTTCTCCGTCCCTGAGCTATGATCCCTCCCCAAGCGCCGCGAGTTCAGCTCAGGAAGTTCAATATTCGGAACTGGCAGTGCCAGAAGAGCAGACGTACGACAGGTGCAAAGAGTGGATGGAGACTACATTAATCGCTGTGTTTGGTGGGGTGGTAGTGGTGGAAATCAGGATAGATTCAGAGAGCTGCAGAATATTGGCGCATTTGTTTTCCAAAATAACCTTAACGCAGGAACGGGGGACTATGGGTCTTCCAGGTGTTGTTGAACGTCAATTCCCATAATCCCTGACCAGTTGCTAATACTGGCTGGGGCTGATGGGAGTTGAACTCCCAACAAAATCTGAAGGTCCACAGGTTCTCCTGAGAACTGAACCTACAAGCTATTATCCCAGCAACCCCAGGCAGTTGCAAGTGCCTCAGCAGGCATATAGTGGGCCCTGTGAATGGAAAGCTTTACACATGGAGGAAAGCTACGACCAACAGCAGCTTCTCCCGAAGGACCTAATCCCATCCTTCTTTACAGCAGCTGGGACAGAGGTAACTAGACTCTTGAAAAACTCCTCTGGATATGCAATTAAGAATTGGTTCACAACTGGATTTGTTTTTTTGGCACTGTTCAAAACATTAAGGTATCAAAATTACATCTGGTAAGAATTACATCTAAATTACTCCTTTGAAACATGGTTCCCGTTCATCTCCTGCATCAGAGATGGGCAGAAGGTAGTTCGGGATCTCCTGGTAGATCTCTGGGTAATTTGCAGTAAATCGTCAAGGATTTCTGACTCTCAATTGTCTAACAATAGCAATAACAAAAAGACTCCCCACCACTGACAACCTAAACTAGGTTCCTTGAAGGACTTCATTGAAGGATGCAGGAAGGAGTCACCTTTCCAAGCAAGAATATCCTTTCAGCAGATGTAAAGAACCTTTAACACACAATGCAGGCAGCCACATAAAAATGCAGGGGGGGGGGGGAGGGAGAAGCAAAACAAACAAAGGTCAAGTCTGTTGTCCAACCACCACCCTGTTTACACACCAAGAGCAGTTCAAGTTCCTCTAAGGCAACCACATTTGTTTCTGTCAAGATCTATCAATATTATCACCTTTGACTGGTGACTAAATGCTGGAGGGGTGGCGGCGTGGAATTTACAGCTTATTCAGGGATAAAAACATACTTCCCTTTTACATCCAATTAGAAAAAAAGATTCACAGCGCAATCCTAGGCATGTCTACTAGGAAATAAGTTCTTGTGTTTGTTCAGTAGGCCTTACTCTCTAGTAAGTATGTTTCAGACTGCAGTCTCACCAAGGACGGAGCCAGAAAGTTGACAGCGGTTGATCACCAAAAACATATGACAATTATACTAACCTGCATTATGTTTTAACACACAAATAACGCACAACAGGAGAGAGGGTCCAGCTGTTTCTGGGACTGTGATAAGCGGGCAGGCTCCCAGAGAGCGAGCGAACAGAGCGAGCGAACAGGGAGAGCAAACAGGAGTTTGGCAGCGGAGTAGAACGACAAGTGCTGCAACAGCAACTGCTGCTGTACAAACAACTACTAGTGCTGCAAGGGAAGGGTGTGGCCTGGGAGCGGAAAGGGAAGGGTGTGGCCTGGGAGCGGAAAGGGAAGGGTGTGGCCTGGGAGCGGAAAGGGAAGGGTGTGGCCTGGGAGCTCATTCTGTTCCTGACTCCCAGCTGAGCAGGAGCACAACAGGAGAGAGGCTCCAGCTGTTTCTGGGACTGTGATAAGTGGGCAGGCTCCCAGAGAGCGAGCGAACAGGGAGAGCAAACAGGAGTTTGGCAGCGGAGTAGAACGACAAGTGCTGCAACAGCAACTGCTGCTGTACAAACAACAACTACTAGTGCTGCAAGGGAAGGGTGTGGCCTGGGAGCTGAAAGGGAAGGGTGTGGCCTGAGAGCTGAAAGGGAAGGGTGTGGCATGGGAGCTCATTCTGTTCCTGACTCCCAGCTGAGCAGGACACAACAGGAGAAGGCTCCAGCTGTTTCTGGGACTGTGATAAGCGGGCAGGCTCCCAGAAGCGACAGAGCGAGCGAACAGGGAGCAAACAGAGTTTGGCAGCAGAGTAGAACGACAAGTGCTGCAACGCAAGTGCTGCTGTACAACACAACTACAGTGCTGCAAGGGAAAGTGTGGCCTGAGAGCTGAAAGGGAAGGGTGTGGCCTGGGAGCTCATTCTGTTCCTGACTCCCAGCTGAGCAGGAGCACAACAGAGAGGCTCCAGCTGTTTCTGCGACTGTGATAAGCGGGCAGGCTCCCAGAGCGAACAGAGCGAGCGAACAGGGAGAGCAACAGGAGTTTGGCAGCAGTAGACGACAAGTGCTGCAACAGCAAGTGCTGCTGTACAACAACAACTATGCTGCAAGGGAAGAGTGTGGCCTGAGAGCTGAAAGGGAAGGGTGTGCCTGGAGCTCATCTGTTCCTGACTCCCAGCTGAGCAGGAGCACAACAGGAGAGAGGCTCCAGCTGTTTCTGGACTGTGATAAGCGGGCAGGCTCCCGGAGCGACAGAGCGAGCGAACAGGGAGAGCAAACAGAGTTTGGCGCAGAGTAGAACGACAAGTGCTGCAACAGCAAGTGCTGCTGTACAAACAACAACTACTAGTGCTGCAAGGGAAGGTGTGCCTGGGAGCTGAAAGGGAAGGTGTGGCCTGAGAGCTGAAAGGAAGGGTGTGGCATGGGCTCATTCTGTTCCTGACTCCCAGCTGAGCAGAGCACAACAGGAGAAGGCTCCAGCTGTTTCTGGGACTGTGATAAGCGGCAGGCTCCCAGAGAGCGAACAGAGCGAGCGAACAGGAGAGCAAACAGAGTTTGGCAGCAGAGTAGAACGACAAGTGCTGCAACAGCAAGTGCTGCTGTACAAACAACAACTACTAGTGCTGCAAGGGAAGAGTGTGGCCTGAGAGCTGAAAGGGAAGGGTGTGGCCTGGGAGCTCATTCTGTTCCTGACTCCCAGCTGAGCAGGAGCACAACAGGAGAGAGGCTCCAGCTGTTTCTGCGACTGTGATAAGCGGGCAGGCTCCCAGAGAGCGAACAGAGCGAGCGAACAGGGAGAGCAAACAGGAGTTTGGCAGCAGAGTAGAACGACAAGTGCTGCAACAGCAAGTGCTGCTGTACAAACAACAACTACTAGTGCTGCAAGGGAAGGGTGTGGCCTGGGAGATGAAAGGGAAGGGTGTGGCCTGGGAGCTGAAAGGGAAGGGTGTGGCCTGGGAGCTGAAAGGGAAGGGTGTGGCCTGGGAGCTCATTCTGTTCCTGACTCCCAGCTGAGCAGGAGCACAACAGGAGAGAGGCTCCAGCTGTTTCTGGGACTGTGATAAGCGGGCAGGCTCCCAGAGAGCGAGCGAACAGAGCGAGAGCAAACAGGAGTTTGGCAGCGGAGTTTGGCAGGGGAGGTCAAGGGGGAGGTCCCTAAAAAAAATTAAAATAAAATAAAATTCTAGGAAGATAGAAACAGAGCACTATGGAAAGAAAGGACTGAGCAGTGGTGGTGACCTGCAAGGGGTGTGCAATGTTTGTTTTCCTGCCGGAGATCAACATGGCCTACACGTGCAACAAGTGCAAGCTGGTCACGCTGTTGGAAGAAAAGGTCAGAGGACTGGAGCAGCAAGTGTCAACCCTCAGGAGCATAAGAGAAAGCGAGGAGTTCTTAGACAGAACGGTGGATCTACAGCACCAAAGCACAGTACAGGAGCCAGAAGGGCAATGGCAGGATGAGGCAGAGTCGGAGACTGCAGAAGCAAGGGAAAATAACTCAGGGGGAACTCCCTGGAAAAGGGTGACTGTTAGGAGCAGAAGAACTACAAGACACTCTGCGCCTGTGGAAGCAGTGGACCTATGGAACCGCTTCCATGTACTTGAGGACGAGAGCAGAGGACAGCCTGCAGAGGACGGATTACCGGGCACCCAACGTGACAGCGAGCAAGAGGCTGAGGGTCAGTCAAGTGGAGGCAATCAAACCAAGGCCTACAGCAAGAGGAAGAGAAGAGTACTCGTAGTGGGAGACTCCCTCCTGCGGGGGATCGAAGCCAAAGTATGTCGCGAAGACCCATGGACTCGCCAGGTGTGCTGTCTCCCCGGGGCACGGATTAAGGATGTGTCAGAGCAGCTGCCGAGGCTCATGCAGCCCACCGACACATACCCCTTTCTTCTCTTCCACGTGGGTACAAATGATACTGCCAAGCGGAGTTACAAAGAAATCACGGCAGACTTTGAAGAGCTGGGAATGGAACTCAAGAACTTCGGGGCCCAGATAGTTTTCTCATCCATCCTTCCAGTACTTGGAAGAGGCGTAGAAAGGGAAAGAAAAATACTCCGAGTGAATGACTGGCTACGAAGGTGGAGCCGACGTGAGGGATTTGGATTCTGGGACCACGGGCTACACTTCCTGGAAGATGGACTGCTGGCAAAGGATGGGTTGCACCTCACAAGGACTGGGAAGAATGTGTTTGGCCACAGCATGAGGAACTTAATCAGGAGGGCTTTAAACTGAATCCAACAGGGGAGGGAGACATAAACTCGGGGGTACCAATGGAAGAAGGCCTCTATGCCACAATGGAGAGAACAGCTCCAGCGGTGCCCATTGATAGTCTACCACAAAATGTAGGGGGAAAGTCGGACTATAAAGCACATAGTCTTTGATGTCTCTATACTAATGCCCAGAGTATGGGCAACAAACAAGACGAACTTGAACTCTTGATACATGAGGGCAAGTACGACTTGATAGGGATAACTGAAACCTGGTGGGATGACTCCCATGACTGGAATACAGCAATTGAAAGGGTATAACTTGTTCAAAAGGAACAGAAGCAACAGAAAAGGAGGTGGAGTTGCACTGTATGTTAAAAATACGTATCTCTGCACAGAGATACAGGAAGAGGAGCTTGGCAGCCCCATTGAGAGCATCTGGGTTAAAATAAAGGGGGCAAAGAATAAAATGAACATGGCGGTTGGAGTCTACTACCGACCACCCAATCAAGGAGAAGACGAGGATGGAACTTTTGAAAAGCAAATTGCCATTGTTTCAAGGAGGCACGATGTGGTAGTAATGGGAGACTTCAATTTCCCTGATATCTGTTGGGAGACTTATTCAGCCAAACATGGCCCCTCCAAGAAATTCCTGAGCTGTGCTGCTGATAACTTCCTCCTACAGAAAGTGGAGGAAGGAACTAGAGGATCGGCTATCCTTGACCTGATTCTAACCAACAGAGACAAGTTAGTGGATAAAGTGGCAGTTTCGGGAACTCTGGGGGAAAGTGACCATGTTATACTTGAGTTCTTGATTCTAACGGAAGCAAAAGCTGAGTGTAGCCAAACACGTACCCTGGATTTTAGGAAAGCCAATTTTAACAAATATCCTGATTAGTAAGCTAGCTAAGAGTGGGCTAGATGGAACAACTATCAGGTGGATCCACAATTGGCTACAGAATCGGACTCAAAGAGTGCTTATCAATGGTTCCTTCTCAAACTGGGGAGAGGTAACGAGCGGGGTACCACAGGGCTCGGTCCTGGGCCCGGTGCTCTTCAACATTTTTATTAATGACTTGGATCAGGAGGTACAGGGAATGCTTATCAAATTTGCAGATGACACAAAGTTGGGTGGAACAGCTAATACTCTGGAAGACAGAAACAAAATTCAAAGTGACCTCGATAGGCTGGAGCGCTGGGCCGAAAACAACAGAATGAAATTTAATAGGGATAAATGCCAAGTGCTGCACCTAGGGAGAGGAAACCAAATGCAGAGTTACAGAATGGGGGACACTTGGCTCAACAATACTACAAGTGAGAAGGATCTTGGAATTGTGGTAGATCACAAACTGAATATGAGCCAGCAATGCGATGTGGCTGCAAAGAAGGCAAATGCAATTTTGGGCTGTATTAATAGAAGTATAGCTTCCAAATCACGGGAAGTGATAATTCCCCTTTACTCGGCCCCAGAATCGACCCCAGGCAGCCCCTGGTGAAATTGGCTGGTTTGAGGGCTCTGGGTAAAAGCAAGTCTTGTGGAGGGCTATTTATCTCGGACCTGCGGGTAGATAAAATAGTTCCCCCCGGGCGGCAAGGCTGTGCTGGATCTAACCCTTGAAGAAGACACCCTCAGGTAACAGGTGTGCCTGAGAGATTTTAAGGAATCAGGTCTTTATTGTTTTGCAGCTTTACTGTGTACCAAAGTGTCTCTCTATATTGTGTGCTTCTCTTATTTCCCTAATCTTGTTGTAAATTGCTACCAGAAATAAACCTTGTTTGGTTTTACCCCACATGGGTTTTGTAGTGCTCTGTGAGTTCAGTATCTAAATCCAGGTTACAGAAATATGAAGGCGAGTCCCTAAACAGAGATCCAAGTAGGATTGCAGACAGCTGAGGCTGGCAGTCTGGTATCTTGAGATCTCAGAGGGTCTTGGTTCCTTTGCCAGTAGGCAAGGGTGGGGTGGTGGCGGGTCAGCCAACCCCCCCTTCCAGGCCACATGGTGGCAAGTGCTGGGTTTCCTTTGGAGTAGGAAAGGGTGGGAGTCTGGCGGGTCAGCCAGCCCCCCCTCTTCCTCCACATGGTGGCAAGTGCTGGGATTCGAAGCTGAACCATAGAGTATGTGCACGTGGGCAAATGAGAGAAATTTGAGAGACTTTTGGTGCATGAGTGAAGAGTTTATTATTTTTTAGAAATAACTGTGAAATTGAGCCTCAGAGAAAACGTTCAGATTGCTTGGAAGGGACTACCCAGTCTGTGTAAGCCTAGCTGCCAGTGGAGAGCGTTGAAGGCAAGAAATCTCAACTGGAGTGAGTAAGCAGAGAAAGCAAAACTCCAAAAAGTTCCAGAACAGCTTGTGTGCCCAGCAAGTGAGCAGAGGGCAGCAAGTGTGTGATCCAAGAGAACCAGGACTGGAGGGGCCCTTGGCAGAGGGCTAGAAGCAAGAAAAAAGTGTGCGTGTGCGTGTCCCAGAGGCTGGGAGCAGCGGTTGCCAGGAGTAAGCGGAAGAAGATCCTACCCATCCAGTGCAAAAAGCGGGTGAGCAGATGGCGGCTGTGTGATCCCAAAGTTTGGGGGCTAGAAGAGCCCGAGAAGAGAAGAAGAAAAAAGTGTGTGCGTGCGCGTGTGTTACAAGGGGAGCAGAAGAAAGGAGAGAAGACCAGGAAACCTCTCTTAAGAGGCTGGTGAGCAAAACGTTGAGTTTTGGGACAGCGTCTGATGAATGATTTTAGTTGTGCTGTGTGCCCCAGAGAAATTTGGCAAGACTTTGGGGGGGGAGGGCACAGTCCTGCCCTGCATCTCTCCCACGGGAGAAGGACTCAGATTTTGAACTTAAGACTGTCCATTTGCTCTTGGGGGGGGGGGCATGGTGAATGGCTAGGCTGGGCAGCAGCAAGCAGAGGGGGGGGCGGACATCAGAACCCCCCCCCCGAAAACAGAGACTTTGTCCTGTGCTGCAAGAAGCGGGCAGAGAATCAGCAAAAGAAAAAGGAATTTCCCTCCAGGCGTCTCCAGCAAAAAGACAAAGGACTGAGATTAAGTGTTTGTTTGTTTGTTTGATTGTTTGTTTGATTAAAACCAACACATGTTGCTGACTTGTCCCTCGGAAAAGGAGAGGGGACAGGTGATTCAAGTTGTCTTGTTACTGGGTGGGCGATCCCAGTGTGGGCGGTAGAGAGCTGAAGAGAGCGGAGAGAGCGGAGAGAGAAGGGGATCTCCCTCCTAGCTGACAGAAGCCCAGACAGAAAGATTTTTTCCTTCAGGTGTCTCCCGAGAAGAAAAGAAGATTGGTGGTAATTGTGATAAAGCAAATGAAAACTGATGGGTTGTTCCTCGAAGGGAGGGGGGATGATCTGAGTGTAATTGTGTTATCTAGATTGTTGCTGGGGGGCCCGGGGGACGGGTGATCCCAGTGTAAGAAGTTTAACATGTTTTCTTGTCCCCAAATGAAGAGATTGGTCCAGACTGGATCAGGTCAATTTGAAATTTGTTTAACTGTGCTGGCAGGGAGGAGATGGGTGACCCAGTGTATCTGTTATCCTGTCCATAGTGTTGTTGGGGGACTGGGGACCAGTGCTCCCAGTGTAAACAGCTGAACTATTGTGTTGTCTTGTGTCATGTGCAAAGGTCAATTTGAAAATGAAGATGATGAAAAATTTTGAATGTAAAAGGTCTCAAGAGGCCAGGGAACAAAGAACTTAGAGGCGGGAAAGCCCTCTAGTGGCCGAAAGCAAAATTGCCAGACTGTGTGTTCTGAAAAGAGCCTTTAGAAACTGAGTAGAGCCTCCAAAGCTAAGCATTAAATGCTGAGGGAAAGTCATCCCGTGCAAGTTTGGGTGGTGGGCAAAAAGAGCCAAGCCCAAGAGGCTGGAAGATTGTCAAGCTGTGTGTTTTAGAAAATGCAAACCTTTGGGAAAAGGGGGTGGTGGTGGGAAGCCATCCCATTCAAGTCATTGGGTAGAAAGTGCCAAATGCAACCCTTGGGAAAGGGGAGTAGGCATTCAGGTCGTTGGGTGGTGGGAGGCCATCCCATCGAGTCTTTGGAGGGGGGGTGATGGTATTCAGGTCGTTGAGAGTGGTAGGGGTGAATTGAAGAGTCACATTTCAGTCAGCAGTCTGCCCCCTGCAGGCTGCGTGAGAAACAGCAACGCTGGAAGGTTGTTGTTTTTTTGAAGTGCATGAAGTTTCTTGTGTATGCAAAACGGATGTAATGCAAACCTGTAAACTTCTGATTGATGGTTATTGATTGTGTTTTGATGTTTGAAGAGCTTTAGCAAACCTGTAAACTTCTGATTGATAGTTATTGATTGTGTTTTGCTGTTTTGATGTTTAAAGAGATTTAAGAATTAAGCTTTGAAATGTTTAAGACTATAGTTAATGTGTTTGATGTTTTGATGCTTGCTTTTTTGTTCTGTTCTGTTTTTGTCTGTGTGTGAAAGAGAAGAGGTGCCTAGTGGTAGGAGGCTAGCACAAGCTCGTTTCTCTGTGTTTTTTGTTAGTATAGATGAAAGGAGAGGGTTAGCCCCTCTTTTCATCTTTTCCCAAAGGAAAGGGTGTGGAGAAACGAGCCTTTGGGGGTACACACACACACCTCATGTGTGAACCGGCTGGGGTGGGGTGTGCATAGTTAGCGTGTAGAGAAAAGAGTTTTTAGGGTTCATGCATGCATGCATGCATGCAGGAACACAAACACACACGCGCGCGCGCGCCTTCTCATGAGTAAACCAGGTGGGGGCTGGGAGGAAGCGAAAGGTGCATGGAACATGGGATGGGGCCTGGTGTCTGGAGGAGCCAGGCTGAGGGCATTCATATGCAGATAGTTCAAGCCATGACTCACAGTTTCCTTCCCCGTGCATGGCCAGGTGAAATTCAAATTGATTGGCTGAAGCAAGAAGGCTACAGAAAAGGGGAGGGGGAAGAGCTATTTCCCCACGTGTAAGCTTTTGTTCTTGGTCTTAGTCTTTTGGGTGCCTGCCTGGCGGTTGGAGCCATGGCAGGCCAGCGAGGGGCCCGAGCCTTTGGGGGGGGGGCCCCTCAGGAATCGACCCCAGGCAGCCCCTGGTAAAATTGGCTGGTTTGAGGGCTCTGGGTAAAAGCAAGTCTTGTGGAGGGCTATTTATCTCGGACCTGCGGGTAGATAAAATAGTTCCCCCCGGGCGGCAAGGCTGTGCTGGATCTAACCCTTGAAGAAGACACCCTCAGGTAACAGGTGTGACTGAGAGATTTTAAGGAATCAGGTCTTTATTGTTTTGCAGCTTTACTGTGTACCAAAGTGTCTCTCTATATTGTGTGCTTCTCTTATTTCCCTAATCTTGTTGTAAATTGCTACCAGAAATAAACCTTGTTTGGTTTTACCCCACATGGGTTTTGTAGTGCTCTGTGAGTTCAGTATCTAAATCCAGGTTACAGAAATATGAAGGCGAGTCCCTAAACAGAGATCCAAGTAGGATTGCAGACAGCTGAGGCTGGCAGTCTGGTATCTTGAGATCTCAGAGGGTCTTGGTTCCTTTGCCAGTAGGCAAGGGTGGGGTGGTGGCGGGTCAGCCAACCCCCCCTTCCAGGCCACATGGTGGCAAGTGCTGGGTTTCCTTTGGAGTAGGAAAGGGTGGGAGTCTGGCGGGTCAGCCAGCCCCCCCCCTTCCTCCACACTATGATTTCTATGAAATAGGAAAACCACAATCCAGCGCAACGTAACTTGTATTGAGATTTCATCAAAGTCTGCGGGCTGAAGTGTGTCCACCGATGCGAACTTTTGCCCAGCACAGTTATCTCACCTGCGGAACTCACTGTCACAAGATCCAACAATGGTGAACACTGCAGTTGTGTGTATTTTTTTAAAAATCCTATCATTAGAAACAGGTTTTCTGAAAACAAAAGGTATCAGCAGCTACTAAGCCAGAGTACATATTTTTCTTATGCTCAGGATGTTCCTGAATTTGAAACAGCCCAAGAATATATGACAGGAAACAGTGTGTTTCCAATATTACCCTGCAAGACTGCAAGAGTATGTCCCTTGGTTAACACACACTATGATGTAATAACTGCTGAAACATTTGGGTAGCAGTGTGCCAAACTCAGGCAGGAGATGTAGCCTGCCTCCAATATCAGCTATTCTTGGGTAAATACCACAAAAGGGAATGTATTAACCAGCCAGGAAGCATCTGAAGTAAGCAACTGTGGGAGACCAGGATCTTCACTGGATAGACCAGTGTTCTCCAACCATGGGTCCCCAGATCTTTTTGGCCTACAACTCCCAGCATGCCCCAGCCAGCTTCACTGGCTGGGGCATGCTGGGAGTTGTAGGCCAAAAACATCTGGGGACCCAAGGTTGGAGAGCACTGGGATAGACCATCAGCCAGAACCAGCATAGAAGTTGCATCATGAAATAGAAGCACTTCTTTTTTTAATGAGCGCAGTGCTGGCTCCAGGTTTTTAAGGGCCAGGTTTTTGAGGATCCACTTTCAATGGGTCCCTCCTTGAGTGAGTCTACCTTCTCACCACCATTTGTCACCAGCTGCTGTTGCTCCTTCTCATCATCGCTACCACTTATTTGCTTGATAGGCAGAGAGTCAGGGTGCAAGTCAGCAGTGGCATCTCCTTCTCACCACCATCGTTGTCTGGGCCAGAGTGAGGGGTGGGTGAGAAAGCAGGTTGCAATGGGGAAGAGGAGGAGCAACTTCCAGCCCCCCCCAGCAGGTGCCGAACCATGCCCACCGAGAATGCTGCTGGCTGGGGGGATGATGGGGGTTGTACTACATGGCTACTACACACAGCATCCAAACCATATGAGGGAGTTGGCCGCAGTGTTCGGAAATTTCTCTCGTTCTGAAAGAGAGTCTGCAACCGTCCTGCTCAGTTGAGGTGGACAGAAGGAATTTATCATCCCAGGCACGGGAGAAAATGTCTGTGCTCCCCCGCTCAGTACACTCAGAATACATACTGCATATTGAGAAGCCATGAACCTAAGTAGTGAAATAACTACTGGTTTTACGTAAGACATTTTATATCACGAGATATTAGGGCTGAAATTTGTGTTTATTGTTTTCCCACTGATGGAAGAAGACCATTATGGTTGAAACGCGTTTGGGACAGGGTATTGTGAATTTGTATAGCCCGGTATAGAAACCAGTTATGATAATGTGCATGTAAGCGATACTAGAGGACTGTTCATTATTTTAATTGTAATATTATCAATTTCCTAAAACCTATATTGTTCTGGGGGTTGTAGGCCAACGCATCTGGAGGGCATCAGGTTGGGGGCAGGCAGGACTAGAGCCTACACCAGTGTTCTCCAACCTTGGGTCCCCAGATGTTTTTGGCCTACAACTCCCAGCATGCCCCAGCCAGCTATGCTGGCTGGGGCATGCTGGGAGTTGTAGGCCAAAAACATCTGGGGACCCAAGGTTGGAGAACACTGGCCTACACACATACAACAGAACACGTCTTTGGTTCTCTCTACTCAAACAGCCAATCCCGAACCGTACGCATTTCTACTCTGTGCAGACCTGTGAGTGAATGCATGCAAGCTGGTGGGGAGGGAGCAGCTTCTGATGCACTTTGCTTTCCCTCACACACACTCGCCATCGTCCATCCTATCCTGCATCATCATCTGAAAATCGTTATTCATTTCACTGGGGCTTATATCAGGAGGAATGTCAGCCGGATCGGGGCGGCTACGTTTTTGTATTTACGCGCATATCATCTCTCAAATCCAAATTAGATCATACAACTGGAAATGCTGTCTCGGAGCATCAGGGTCTTAACCGTAAGCATCCAAGCCGTGGTAGTTCCTGATTGCCCATTTTGGGCGCAAACCTTTCATATGAAGAGATCAGATTGCTCTGCAATCAATATTTATATGGGCACTGCTAGTTCTCCGCAATTTAAATGTATCTCAGTCTCTGTGTTGGTTGAAATTCAAGGCATATTATTGCTGCTAGAGGACATTTGGATGGGCCTAGTCACTTCACCTATCCCATATTCTTAACCAATTACTAAGTATAAGATTGTTTTATTTCTATTGCAAATGACCTTTTATCCAAGAACAGGAATTGTTACTTGGGAACACTATCTTTGTTCTATCACTATTACGTTTTCCACGTAATACAATTTGTGCAATACACAATTGTATAAGAATTGAAAGTGGTATGATAGTTAACCATTGTTAGCATTACATAAGCACTGACTGACCATGGATGTTTAGCTTAAGCCAGAATTTGGAGACCTGGTTTTAGCCATGGTTGCAAACTCTGGGTTGCAGCTAATCATGGCTAGAGTTCGGAAAAGGGGAAGGGGAGATCTTCATATGACAGAGGAAGAGAGGAATGGGCAGGAGCTCATAGGGCGTGCTCCTGACCTGACCCTCTAACCATGGTTAGGAGACTGGGTAATGTTACATCTGTCCTGGGCCTCTGAAAAAAGGTCATGACTTGGCTGCAGTCTAAAATAATTTGCTTCCTTCTTTAAGTCACTCAAACACTTTTGACCTCACTCTCCAAACAATCTTTAGAAGTTGCCATGGGTGACCAATTGTCAATTGAGGGAATATATCACAGTTTTATTCCTAAATTTTACAAGAAGTATTTCAGAGTTTGGGGGATGCAGGAACCTGGGGAAGTTTTTATCTGAATGCATCATTACAAAAACCAAGGCAAGACATTTGGAGCACTTACAAAACAGCCATAAGCTATGCCAGTTGTGCAACTAAGCTATTTCCACAGTGCGCGGGGGGGGGGGGGGAGCTAGCTGGTTATGAGGAACGCAGCACTCTGAAAGCAGATCCTTATTCAATTATTAATTGGAGCCTACAGCTCAAAGAGTGCAGGACTGAGATATTTGTTTAATGGCACTGAAGAGTTTGCCATTAGCAGGGGCCCAATCTCAGCACGGGACAGTAAGGAGTTCTGGGAGGAACAGAAGCAGATGTCTACGATGAGAGCCTTAAAGAGAAGCAGCTGCTTTAGTGCATACACACTGTTGAAGCAAAGGCCAGATTTAAAGTGTTTTGACTCTTCTGTAGCGCCGTTAACATGAATGGTCCTTTTGCAGTCTCATTTCTGCCCCACACCACAAGATGTGGGTGGGGGGGTGAATGATGGTGTTGTGGAAGTTTCCAAGGGTGTTGTGCACTCGAGATAACAAGAAGTGCATTGGCTCTCTCTAACCTTATTTAGCCTGTTGGAGTCATGTGACCCTGGGTCAACCGCCGCTCAAACAGGAAAGCACACGCATTACATGCAGAAAGGTCCAAGGTTCAAGCCCCAGTATCTCCAGTTAAAAAGGAACTTGGGATGGTACAGCTCGGAATGACCTTTGCCAGAGACCTTGGAGAGTGGCTTCCGGTCGAAAAAGAACAGCAACTTTCCAAATGGTGTGCCATGAGAGGGACATGGAATCATGCCTTGAAACATTAAGGCAGAAATGAATGTTGGCTGTATATCCACCGTTCTACGGAGTGTGACTGTCCTGTGCAGCATGGCTCCCTCCCCACTCCCCATGCCAGCATATTGGCAATGACATCATGCCCAACAACTTCTTGTTGGGGCATGATGTCACTGCCATCATTATTATTATTATTATTATTATTATTATTATTATTATTATTATTATTTTATTCAATTTATATCCCACCTATATACTGTTACTCTAGGCGGCAGACAAAATAACAATCAATTAAACAAATACATATGCAATAAAAACATCTGTTAAACATAAAAACAGTATAAAAATTCCATAAAAACAATTAGAATATTATAAAAGGAAGGCCTGCTGAAATAACAAAGTCTTCAGTGCCTGCTTAAAGACGTTCAACGAAGTCAGCAGGCGTATTTCAAGTGGCAGGCCATTCCACAATTGAGGGGCAGCAAAAGAGAAGGACCTCTGGCGAGTAGCTGCCAGTCTCACATTAGGCAGCTGCAGCAGATGGCCCTCCGAAGACCTTAAGTGGCAGGGTACCTTGGACCTAGATCATGTAGGGCTTTAAAGGTAAGAACCAGCACTTTATACTTTGCCCGGAAGCAAATTGGCAGCCAGTGTAAGACCGGTGTTATGTGGTCTCCACGGGGTGTCCCGGAGACCAACCAATATGACACAGCCTATATCAGAGGCAGGTCACTTGTGTCCCTCCAGATGTTTTGGCCTACAACTCCCAAGATCCCTCACCATTGACTATGCTGGCCAGGGCTGATGGGCATTGTAGGCAAAAACATATGGAGGGCCATAAGTTGCCCACCCGCCTGTCCTATATGCTGTGCAGGGGAACTTGCACTAGCATCCGAGCTGCCTAGATATCATGGCTCCGTCTCCAAGCCCCAACTGGCAAATGGGAGGGCAAGTCACAATATTAACTGACCTATCCTGCAGATGGAGGGAGGATGCCCAGCCACCCATTTTGGGAGCCAGTCACTGGGGCATACTGGGGGTACTTTCCAAACAAACACGCTAGATACTTTCAAGTGGTGGTTTTCGAACTGTGCTCCAGGTGGCTCATGCTGGCTCAGCTTGTCTGAGCATGGAAAGCTAAGCAGGGTCAGGCCTGGTTATTACTTGGATGGGAGACCCCTCCTCTAGTTTCCTGCATTGAGCAGGGGGTTGGACTTGATAGCCTTGTAGGCTCCTTCCAACTCTATGATCTATGAAAAATCTATGACCCCCCCCAATGCTCCCAAAAGTTTCACACAAGTTCCTCAGTACCAAGGTTGGAAAAAAGCAGGCACTTATTTCCCAGAAAGACACCACCACCCTGAACATTGGAAACCACAGCATTAAGTGTACATAGTATACTACAGTTTCCTCCCAACCTTCCCCCAAGGAGCTCAAGGGAACACACAGGGTTCTCCCAGTGCCAGTTTGTTTAGCTTCACACAACACCCCTGTGAGGTAGGTTAGGCTGAGAGATGGTGACTAGCTCCAGGTCATATCCAGTGGAACTTCACCAATGTCCCTCCCCTTTGCCCACTGGGGCTTGGAGATGGGGCCATGCTACTTCAGCAATGCTGATGACCAACATTAAATCCGGCCACTGCATCACAACGGCTCTCTAGAACAAATGAGTCACGCTTCGAAGGGACTCTAGGCTGGTTGTACACCGAATACTGTCACATAATGGACTAACCTAGGGGAGGGCAACCAGTTTTGGCCCGGGAGGGTCAGATTACTGGACTAAGCTGGTGAGTCAAGGGACATCAAGGGGGCGGGGCCGACCTCAAAACCCCTCCCCCCCATGACATCATCCACGCTGCCCATTCACCCCATTCAAGATGCACTGTTCCTTCCTACACTACTCATGTCCCGATTAGGGCGCGAGTGGCAGGAGCCTGGACTCCAGTGGTGCAGGGGAATATTCCCCAGCGTCTCTTTCTGATCAGAGATAAGAAAGGGATTCCCCTTTGCCCAGGCTTGCCCTCTGATGAGGATTTCTCTCCCGCCCACAGAGGGTGCTCAACCCTCCGCTGGCCGGATTGGGACCCAGCGTGGGCTGGGTTAGGCCCACGGGCCTGCCAAACAGACCACTGCCCCCTACAGGTGTAGGGAGAGAGCAGCTCCCTTCATCCCCACTGGACTCCTGCTCTGCAAATGCAAATGGCAGCTTTCACTTACGAACCAAAAGTCCAGGGCTATCCATTCCATTACTAGTGTTTTCTTAGCTCTAATGGGAAGAACAAAGAGGAGTACTTAGCAGCAGTGTAGCTTGGCCTGGAAGTCCCATCCTTCTAGAGAAGTCACTTTCTAGCAGCAATGCAAGACTGGGGAATAGGCTTGGATAAGATCGGGCTTATACGTCTCAGCACTGCTGTTTTAAAGTGGTTTCTTACCTACCCTGAACCTATGGAACAGGCGGGCTAGACTTTTTTTTCTTTTTCTTTTTCTTAATGCAACGCAAAAGAGGAAAAGCTGGACCAAGGGTCATAATAGAAAACAACAGACGTCTCAATGGCAAGCCATTCATATTTGGCTATCAATAGCACTGATGACGTCTCCCGATCCACATTGCTGCCACACATAGCTCCAAGTTACTAATCAGGAAGCAAGGAAACCAAGTTAACTAGAACACAGGCCTATATTCTCCCCTCCCTGCCCCCTTCATTTCATGGAGAACATTGCAGTGGCAAGATCTAACCAGCTGTTTTGAGGAGGTAATCTTCTGACCGACTTTATAAACCTTTTATTTTAAAGCAGCCAAGATCAGAGTGTCCATCTCACACCAGCAAGGGATCAGGTTGCTGGCAGCCCCTTGCCCTTCTGTCAGCAGGACTTATTATTTATTTAATATATTTATTCACCACCCATCAGCCAAAAGGCTCCCTGGGCAGTTTACAAAACAAAGCAACACTAAAACAAAAACATCAACAATAATAATATTAAAAACACAGACATATTCAATCCAGAGGTACAGTGGCGATAATAAAATGAATAAAATCAACCATTAAAATGTTGGGCAAATAAAAAGGTCTTCACCTGGCGCCTGAAAGAATAGAGGGTAGGCACCAGGCGCACCTCTTTGGGGAGTTGATTCCAAAGATGGGGTGCCACAATTGAGAAGGCCCTTCCCCTCGTAGCCACCCTCCTAGCTTCTTTTGGAGGGGGCACTCTGAGAAGAGCCTCTGAAGAGGATCTCAGGGTTTGAGCAAGCATGTATGGGACGAGGCGTTCCTTCAGATAACATGGCCCCAAACCATTTAGGGCTTTAAATGTTAATGTAAGCACTTTGAATTGGGCCCGGACTTCAATCAGTAGCCAATGTAAATCATAGAGGACTGGCGTAATATGTTCTTGTTGGCCAGTCCCCGTTAGCAGCCTCGCTGCCCTGTTTTGAACCAATTGAAGTCTCCGGACCGTTTTCAAAGGCAGCCCCATGTAGAGCGTGTTACAGTAGTCCAAACGAGAGGTTATCAGATCACTGGATCACTGTTGCTAGGCTCTGCCTGTCCAGATAGGGTCGTAGTTGGTACGCTCTGGCTGCAATTAAAGAGAGACACAGGCACCTTTTTCCAACGAAAGGCAAGTCTGGATATAAATGGCTCTATCTGGTCTGACTAGCCAACAGGAAGACCAGTGGTCCATTAAGCTCAGTTTTGCATCCTCTCACCGGCAGCAGCTCTCTGAAGTCTCAGGCAAATGGCATTCCAATAGTAATAGTAGTAGTAGTAGTAGTAGTAGTAGTAATAATAATAGTATATTATTATATTATTATATATATATATATATATATTATTATTATTATTATTATTATATTTCATTTCTATACTGCCCAATAGCCAAAGCTCTCTGGGTGGTTCACAAAACACAATACAATAAAAATAGCATAAAAGCAACATCATTTTTTGGTCCAATCTACAAAATTTTAAAAGCAATTCAACAACCAAAACAATTCCAGTACAACCAGACCTGTCAAAAGCAGTTGACACAAATGCCCTGTCATGCCATCAAACACCCTTAAGTGCCATTAAATGCCTGGGGAAGAGGGCAGTGTTAAACAGCTGCTGAAAAGATGAGAGAGTTGGCGTCAGGCGGGCTACAGTGGGGAGATCATTCCATTAAACAGGGGGCCACCACTGAGAAGGCCCTCTCTCCTGTTGCCACCCTCCAAGCCTCCCTCGGAGGTGGCACTTGGAGGAAGGCCTCAGATGTTGACCATAGTGATTCCCATCACCAGCTACTTGGTCCTTTTCAAAAAGCAGAGATGCTGGGTATTGAACCTGGGACCTTCTGCGAGCAAAGCATGTGCTCTCTGCCACTGAGCTACAAGACCTGGCCCCAGCACCAAAAAGCACAAGACCTGCAGAGGCAGCCCTGCCATAAGGCAAGGTAGATGAGCTGCCTCTGGGAGATTCATAGATCATAGAGTTGGAAGGGGCCTGCAAAGCCATCGAGTCCAACCCCCTGCTCAATGCAGGAAACTAGAGGAGGGGTCTCCCATCCAAGTAATAACCAGGCCTGACCCTGCTTAGCTTTCCACGCTCAGACAAGCTGAGCCAGCGTGAGCCACAGGCCTGATCATTAAGGGCAGCTGAGCAGGAGGCAGACAGAGCTTACCCACCGAGCACAATCCAACTGGAAGCTCTGTGGAGTAAGTCCCATTGAAGTTAGCAGGAGCTTGAACTGCAGGAGCATTCAGTTCTCGTTCATTTTATTGAAGGTTGCACAGGAAGAAAACCTTCCAGTATATTGGACCCTTTTTTAATAAGCGGGAGAGAGGGTGCAACTTGGACTTGAAATTTATTTGAAAGGAGATGCTCTTTCCATATTAAACCAATAAAATGGGGCAACTGCCAGGGTGCAGCACCTGGGCGGGGCCCACTGGCACTGATGCCTGCCCTGCATCTCCTACATTGCACAGCTGGTCTATACGCTGTCATTTTAAATTTCCCACAATGCCCCTAGTGCAGCATTGCTCCGGGACACAGTGGGAGATTTAAAACAGTGGCTTGCAGGGGCCCTTTGCCAAGCCCTCTGAAACTGGAGCTGGCCCTGATCCAGGAGGGGAAACCTTCATTTCCTATATTGAAAATGAGCCACTTCTCTTACACGGATCAAAGGAGGGGCATGGAAGGGAATGACAGCCTAGAACATATTTTGTGGCTTTGTTCCTTCATCATATTAAAGTTTGTATGCCACTTTTGGGGCAGGGAAGGCCAAAGGTTTCCTGTTACAGTTGAACCAGGCCTTAGCCTGGGTATGTTTTAGGGTAGCCTTCCCCAACCTGGTGCTCTCCAGATGTTTTGGGACTACAACCCCCGGCATCCCTGACCATTGGCCATGCTGGCTGGGGCTGATGGGAGTTGAAGTCCAAACACACCTGGAAGGCAGCAGGTCAGGAAGACTGCTGCAGCTGCTTACAGAGCCTTCCCCAACGTGGTGCCTTCCAGACGTTTTGGACTACAGTTACCATCATTCCTGACCACTAACCATGCTGGTTGGGGGGTTGATGGGAGTTGTAGCCCACAATGTTTGGACATTAACTTCACTCAGCCCTGCCAGGAAAAAGACAAATTAGAAGGACAGAGCAATTACCGCATATACAGTAGGAACAAATGAGGTTATTAAGATCAGGGAAAGGTACACATTTGGAATCTTACCTTTGACCGAACTTCTTTTCTTTCTTCTGGAGCAGCTTGTCCATTCTGCAAAGCAAAAGAGCCAAACATCCCATTACCAATATGCCCAGCAGTGCCATCCCTCACCGGAAAAACAGCAATGACTTAAGTATTGCTCGATGTTTAAACTTTTATTGGCCCCAAGCCTATTAAAAGCCTCAACAACTTAAGGTCTTTTGTCAGAAGCAAGGGGCTCAATCCCTACAGGTGTTCGCTGGCTGTGTTCACACATAAGGATAAGCTAAAGGTTCTGGCTCATTAAATCATAATGTGAATGAGAATCGTACTGGTGCATGCAGCCCGTTCACTCCCACTTTGCCCTTCTCTTCATGCAAGAGGGTAAACAAACCAGGCAGCGATAACTTAGCGGGACTATGGTTTATTGCACCCAAACAAGCCAGGATTCGTAAACAGACAATAGTTCCTGGTATAAAGTTGTCTTATGAATCCTGGCTTGCTTGGGCTTATGAATCCTGGCTTGTTTCGGAATAAACCAAAATCCCAGGTTTCGACACCACTGCTAAACTATTCCTGCTTGGTTTGTTTACGCACTCATACGAAGTGGGAGCGAACAGGGCCAGCGCACCAGCGCACTGCTCATTCATATTGTGGTTTAATAAGCCAAGAGTTTGGGCTCATTGCTACATGGAAACCTGGCTGCTATGTTTGAAAAGGCAGATACCACACAGATTTATCACACGCAGCCATTCTAAAACATAATGCCATTGCGCACCGTTGTGCTACAAGAACTTAGTTAAGAGAGATAATTAGGTGGCTACTCTGGGCTCACAGGAACATTCACAGAAGAGCTTGCCCACAAGATCTCTGTGCGAGTCACTGCTCTGGGCATGCCCTAACTCACACAGGCAGATGGGCCCCTCTGAAAGCAAGTAATCCTATTTTCATCTTATATACTAATAGCGAATGTATTCTCAAGAGTGCAGCTCCTTATGTAGCCAAAATGGTACCATCCACGTGCAAGAGGGAGGTATCAGCAGGCTTAGGGGAACATCAAGGTTTGCAGACGTACAATGAGGCTTTGGAAAGTAAAAATAAAACCCGGGGGGCGGAACACAGCCCAATGAGGAGTGTGCATCCTAATGGGCATGAAATGTGGAGGACTCTTGGGAGAAACCCCCCCCCCCAGAAAATGGGTGGTGTGGGCGGTGAATGGAATGGAATCAGGCTGTCTGACATTTGGGGAAGAGACTAGTCTAGTCACATAAAGATGCACTGAGCCCTTTTCCTAACACTGAACCTGTCTTCTTCACTAGTACTTCAGTGAGCTTGCAACCAGGATCCTAAAAGATGGGGGGGGGGGGGGGGGAGAAGCAGAATGGGTCTCCCTATGCCAGGGGTGCAGGACAGGATTGGTCCCAGGGGGACAAGAATGCCCCCCCACAACAAATCCAAAGGTCTGGATTATGTCAGGGGGCAGGCTCCACCCCTGAAACCCTTCCTCCTCCCCTAAGCTCTGCCTCCTGACAACATACAGTTCATTTTGCCTTTCAGCATGCAGAGAGGGGCACAGAGCTGCATACCCCTCTCTGCACGGAGAAAGGCCCGTGACCAGTGCTTGGAGGAGCATCGCGTCCAGCCAAGTCATGCACCAGTTTCACCCGGTGCTCACCATCCCGATCTGAGGGGGAGCAAAGCTCACTAGCTCTCCTGCCCCCTCTCCCTTCTAAGGGGGTGTGGGCTCACCTGAGGCCTCGCAGGTGGGGTGGGCTGAGCTGAATTCAACCCATGGGCACCGGGTTCCCCATCCCTGCCCTATGCGATATAGGCCACGTGCAGGTGTGCCCTGCCGCCTTCCTAAGCAAGAGGGTATCCAGATAGGTACTGGGGCTGGAGAACAGGGACAGGAAGCCGGGCAGAGATGATTTCACTCCCCCACCCAATGCAATTCTCTCATCTTCCTACTGCCACAGGAAAACTATTGTTGGAGGAGGAGATTTTGGGAGCTACAGAGTGTTGTGTGCCTGTGTGTAGACCAGTGTTCTCCAACCTTGGGTCCCCAGATGTTTTTGGCCTACAGCTCCCAGCATGCCCCAGCCAGCATAGCTATGCTGGCTGGGGCATGCTGGGAGTTGTAGGCCAAAAACATCTGGGGGACCCAAGGTTGGAGAACACTGGTGTAGACCTTTATGCACTGCCTTCACCCAAAACAGAGATGGAGGCAATTTACAGTTACATCCCACCTTTCCCTCCAAGCAGCTCAGGGCAGCTTACATGACTCCCCTCTCAATTTTATCCTCCCGAAGAGGAGGAAGACTGAGAAGTAGTGACTGGCCCAAGATTACCTAGTGAGCTTCATGGCTGAATGGAGATTTGAACCTGGGTCTCCACAGTTTTAGCTTGCCAGCCTAACCCCAACTGCAGCACACCGTGCCCCCTCTATACACCCCATGGCTTACACTGCCCAGGACCATAGAATGAAATGCGCGAACGAGGGGGCACGCACAAGGTTTAAACGCCGCGTGACTGTTGCATTAGAGTGGTGCGTGAAGACACCACCTCAATGTACTGAGCGAGTCCGTCCCTTGCTGTTCAGATACATAGGAAGCTGCCTTATGCTGAGTCTGACCCTTGGTCCATCTAGGCCAGTACTGTCGACACTGACTGGCAGCAGCTCTCCGGGGTTTCCAGCAGGAGATGCCCTATCTGGAGATGCCGGGGACTGAACCTGGGACCTTCTGCATGCAAAGCGTGTGCTCCATCATAGGAGCTACAGCCCTTCCTCCGCAGAAAGAGTTAAATATGCCAAGTATAATCAATCCCAAGGATGACTCAGCAAGCAGTAATCTTGGCGGGTGTGCCACAGCCAGGTAGCTGAGCTGGCAGATGCAGGAAGCCCTTTAGGAGGGAGCGTTTTATCACCTGGATCCTTGCCCTGCTATATAGAGGTACAAAGTCAACCAAGGAGAACAGATGCTGTCAAAAGGGACTGCTTTTTTTTTTTAATCCTTGATTTTAAGCTACTTCTTGCACGCATATTCGCTCCACCCATGGACTCGTTTGCAAATCCCAACTTCAAATCTTGTTGCTGGGATCAAGGGGTATAAAATGTTAAATAAAACCAAACTAAACAAGTATAACCCTTGATCCCAACAACAAGAGTTAGGAAACAAACGCTCTCTCATCAGTTAGAAGGCCAACAGCATCACCGAGGAGGCCAGGCTGCTGGTCTGAACCCTACAACCCCTCTCCGTTGAGGCCCACAGTAAGCTGGCCTTACGTAACTACATTAATTGCTTCTTTTTTCCCCCCATTAATTTTTTATTCTGCATTTCAGAAAATAAAATAAATAAAAAAATAAATAAAAAACCATTAAAAAATAAAATAAAGTATTACAGTTTTCTTACATGAGATTTGAATAGATCAATTACAATAGAGACATATGCAATGCATACCCCTATATATTTTATATAAAGTAACATATACTATTATCTGTAGGCATAGTTATACATAGGCTTCAACAAAAGCAGACATTGCTTCTTTCTCTAACTAGTCTGCCTACACCTGGGGTCAGCGAGCCAGATGTTTTGGACTACAACTCCCATAATCCTTAAGAACATAAGAAGAGCCCTGCTGGATCAGACCAAGGGCCCATCTAGTCCAGCATTCTGTTCACACAGCGGCCAAGCAGCAGCCCACAGGAAACCCACAAGCAGGACAACAGCACCTTCCCACCCCTGTCCCCCAGCAACTGGAGTACTATAGGCATACTGCCTCATACTGACCATTGGCCATGCTGGCTGGGGCTTATGTGAGTTGTAGCCCCAAAACATCTGGGGGGGTCTATTCCTGGCCTTTCCACTAGCCACACCAGGGAGCAAGCCAGGGCACAACAGTTCAAGCGGCAGGCGACTTAAAGCTCATGAGCTCAGGGGTCAGCCCAAAATCTTTTGAGTACCTGAGGAAGCAATCCTATGCATGTTTAGACAGAAACATTTATTTCCTCAAGGGCTCAGCCCAAGACATTTTGCTGCCTGAGGTGGAGCAGCAAATGGCATCCCATCCCCCGCCCTTCTCTCAAGTCAAGGTGCTCAGTATCTTCGTTGTCTGGCACCTGAGGGAGAAAATCCCATGAACACCTCTCCCCCTACCCCCAGCAGCAGCAATACTATTACTACTACTAGTAGTAGTAGCAGCAGCAGCAGCCATAATAGTGGTTGTTGTTGTTGTTGTTGTTATTATTATTATTATTATTATTCAATGCTTTCAAAGTGTGAGCTCAGACCCACCAGTGGGTCTCAGTGCTGCAGTCGGACTGCCCAGTGCCTCTTCACTTGACCATCCTACAAGCCATGGCTGTGCCACGCATGCTGCATAGGCCGGTGTGGCAGCGGCAGCTGTTGCAGAGCAAGGCTAGTATTTTTAATAACAGTATTTTAAAACAAAAACCTGGGAATACAGAGGAAGGAGATGAGCGGGAAGCAGTTATAGAAGGAAATGAATGTAAAAGCGGGAGGGAGGGAGGAACGAAACTGACAGTTGCGGATAGGGTACAAGTGAAGTGTGAAAGAAGAAGGGGAGAAGAATTGACAGGAGATGAGTAAGAAGAATACCCTTTGAAAAGCACGGGATGGGGCGGGGGAGGAAAACAATATATTTAAAAAGCGTATTTTCTACTTAAGAGTCCCTAGATCAGCAAATCCTGCCTGAAATGGGGAGCTTGAGTAGCCATACCTCCACAGCCCATGTCTGTACTTCACTTCAGGAAAGCTGAACTAACTATGCAACTTCCTATTACAAGGATATATAGCTGTGGCAAAGAATTTAGCCATCTCCAAAGAGGGATCAGATGTCAGGATAAAGTGATTATCAGTAGTTGTCAGCTGATTAGGTGACTGGCTCCAACCCTGTCTACCATTTTGGAACTGGTGGGCCTCAGTCATTTTCAGCTCCCTCAAGTGGGCCCTGGGAGTAGAAGGTTTGAGAAGCCCTGTATTAAATAATGCACAATTTGCTGTCCTTTCACAATACCCAAAATCAACTGCCTGAGGTAGCTGCCTCACTCTGCTTAATGGTAGGGCCCACACTACAGAGGATTCCCTCCCAGTACAAGTGGAATGAGAAGAGCCTGCCATAATGTGTTATCTTAAGCATTACTATAATGTTGACAATTGCTGGCTAATACCTTAGAGAGAGTGAGGAGTTCCAGGAGAACGGCTTGCTATCTAGGGGACTTCACAGCATCCCACTGTCTAAGTCAGGGCTCTCCAACCTTGGGTCCCCCGATGTTTTTGGCCTACAACTCCCAGCATGCCCCAGCCAGCATAGCTATGCTGGCTGGGGCATGCTGGGAGTTGTAGGCCAAAAACATCGGGGGACCCAAGGTTGGAGAGCCCTGGTCTAAGTGATGAGTGTTCTGCATCATGCACAACTTTTGGGGGGAAAGGCTATTTCAAAAATATAGGGTGCGGGGCTGAACATACCGTATATCTTTAATAATACTAAACATTTATTTGTATAGCTCTGTCAAGTCTTCAAAGCACTTCACATGCATTATTTACTTGTAATTCTTACAGCAAACTTGTAAGGTAAGCCAGTACCGTTATCCCCCAAATTGTGGGGTGGGGTGCGGGTGCAGGGAAGACTGAGGCTGACTGATTGCGAGTGGCTTGCCTAAGGCCACCTAGCGGGTTCATGGCAGAGAAGAGGTTCAAACCAGGGACTTCCGGGCGCTTCACTCAGTCTCTTCTCCACTAGGTTTTTAGTTTCAGCTGCAACTTATTCTGGCTACTTTGCAGCTTGTAGAAAGTAGCTTGGCCAAGTACGATTTCCATGCTATACCTGTCAAAAGTGTTAATCCCCGCAAAAATGGGTCTTTCTCCCACCAACCAAACTCCTCCTCTCCCCAAATCCGGTACACATCTTCAATTACGAAACCACGCCTGGGTGGCTGTATAACTTCCCAGCTGAGGCAGCTGCACTTGAAGAAGGTGCTTGTCTATCTGTGGACAACTTGCCTGTCAAAGCCCTTTGGAAGGCACATAATCCTCCGTGCAGACACAAAGCAGTCTGCAGAACTGGACCTTAGAAGCCGAGGAAAGTTCTGAAGCCTTACGGCTTCGATTGCAGGAAACATGAAACCAGACTGCCGCCCGCCATTAAGAGAACTGCCGGTGCATCAGCCCTTCAGCACTAGCTGAGCCTCAGACGGTTTGGAGATTTACTGGCGGGTGGGGGGGGGGAGGAGAGAAAAAGGGAGCATAATAGTCGTAGGAGGCCCAACCATGAGGTGAAATGCAGCAGATGGGGAGAAAATCTTTCTCCCAATCATGGGGCATGATCCACCAGGAAACTGAGAAAAGTCGGAGGAGCCTTCGTAGGCCGCCTGGTCAACTTCCTGCTCGATGGAGAAATCCAGTGCAAGGGCAGCATCTCCCACCCACCCACAACAGATGGATGGCTGACTAGCCTCTGCCTGAAGACCTCCAGCGAGGGAGAGCCCACCACCCCTCTCGGCAATTGGTTCCATTGCTGAGCTGCTCACTGACCATTCAGCCGTTTTGAACTCTCAGCCAAAATCTACCTGGACCTTAACCCCATGAGATGCAAGGCCTTCCCTCAGCAGAGAAGAAGTCTTTGCTCTCTTCTGGGTGAATTCTTCTGCACAAGCCTCATTCAAGTGAATGGGAGCTGCGGCACAAGAGCTCCTGCTCACTTCCGTTCCAGAGGGATCGCTGTGCAGTTCTGTTAGAGCAGCTTCCCTTAACCTGGTGCCCTCCAGATGTTTTGGACTACAATCCCCAGCATTCCTGACCACTGGCCATGCTGGCTGGGGCTGCTGATGGGAGCTGAAGTTTAAAATGTCTGGGGGCACACACATGCACGCACACTCACTCACACTCACACACACAGAGTTTTGCAGAATCTTAAAGACTAGCAGATTTATTGTGGCCACAACAAACTTCTTTGTGGTTGGTGTGATGGGCAAACACAGCTACCTCTCTGGAATTATGCTTCAATAAATTTGTTCATCTTTTTAAAAGGTGCCATAAGACTGTTATGTTCATTGGGGCACGCACAGGAGAACCACTGGTGCGACTGAGTCCTATGCTAATGAGAGAGAGAGAGAGAGAGAGAAGAGAGAAAGTTCCTAATTAACACACATAAACACAGTGCTCTGCAACTTCAAAAGGTTGACTGTTTATTGTGTCCCCCACACCCTTTGAAGTGGGCCATAAGAGTCCCCGGAGTGTGGGTTAACATGCAAAATTACCTAGGCAAAAAATATAATAAAATGCAATGTAAAAGAGACCATGTGTCTGAATAAGCCACTTAGTACTGGAGAGATTTAAGGTTTTAAATAGAGACATGCAAGGATTGTGTATTTCATGAAAAGCAAATTAATTCCAACTTGAAAACGCCTTGGGTTGGTTGTGTTAACTTTTACAGTAAGGACACTGCTGTTATATTAGCATAATAAAGTGTCAGCGCAGCTTGAATGCTGTTTAGCAGATTTGACATTGAACTCATTCAGTTCCTTTTCCTGTTGCTTCCCAGTCATCATCATCAATACATACAAATCAAGCATTCAAATTAACTGTACAAGGGGACACTGGGAAATACACAAGACTCAGTAAGTCCCCCCCCCCCAACTATGCATGGTTTCCTTGTAGAAAATTAGTCTTGCCGGGGTACACCCCTTTGAATGTCTTAGAAAGCAGTGCTGTGCTTGTGTACCCAAGTTCACCGCGGTTCACCATGCCATATTTTAGCACTGGTTTACTCCTGCTGTGGCCAATAGTGGGTCCCACGCTCCTCTACGGCTCTTAGTGTTAAAGTCAGGGTTTAAAGTCATTAGGACTGGAAATCCTAGCACAATAGTTTGGAGAACCCCCAGAGGGAAGCACAATGCAAGCGCAGAAAATCCCTTGATCCAAAGTGAATAATTTTGAGCTCTCTAACACAAAACACAAGGACTGCCTTGCCAGGAGAGAGCAAATACCCATCTAGATGAGGTTCGGACAATACCTCAGGCTACCCAATAGACATCATTACTAAGAGGGGATTTGAACCTGGGACTCCATAGTCCTAATCTGACACTCTAACCCAGCCTTCCCCAACCTGGTGTCCTCCAGATGTATAGGAACACAACCCCCATCGTTCCATGCTGGCTGGGAACAATGGGAGTTGCAGTCCCAACACATCTGGAGGCACATCTGCTCTGACCACTACACCACACTGGTTACCACTGACAAAAAGGGCAGGGCTACGTTTTGAGTGTCACCCAGCAGCTGTTTGGCACACCCCGGACCATCCGATGGGGGTAACTGGGACTCTGTAGTACGGTTTTATAGCATACCTATTGCTGTGTGTAGGCCCCTGCTCACTAATACTTATGGACAGTCATACCCAACAACTAGTAGGGGAAGGGAGAAATATTCACAGATGAGAAGTACTTTTAGCATGCAGGGGGATGGGAGTCAGCAGGTGAAATAAAAATAAAAGCTTTCTGTTGTTTTTGCTGAAATGTTGTTATCCGGATCTCAACCATGCAGAGAATCAGAAGCTATAAGCCTTGGGGTGGGGAACATGCGCGCGCACGCACGCACACACACAGACTAGTTTCCAAAGTTAAGTTACTAACTCTTGCATAGCTTGGGAAATGCAAATAACATTCGTCCCAGCTCACAACACAACTGCAGTTAACACCCCTGCCCTGTGACTCAGACACCCAAAAGTTTGAGAAGCCCTTTTTAAGACCTTCATGGCAAGGATCCCAGAGTAGTTTACATAACTGACATTCCAATCTAGGGTTGTTGCTACCTTTTCCTGGATGAGCTTCTGTGTCTCTGTTGCATTATAGGCAGAAATTCAACAGGTCACCTAGCATGGAGATCCAGTATTCAGGAATGCTGCACCCATTGGATTTCTGCCTGTCGTGCAGAGGTTAAGTACAGGAGCTCTATCAGAGAGAGAGAGAGAGAGAGAGAGAGAGAGAAAACAACAACACAAGTTCCACAGAAGAAAAGCACAATAAAAATATTAATTTAATTAACTGGGATACTAATGCATGGCAAGGGCTTCCCCATTTACTCCAAAGCAAAACAACTATCTGCAAGGGCTTGCACCCTAAAGGCTTTGCAGAATTTTGGATCCAGTTGGTAGGTTGTGAGCAAGATGCATAGTGCATTTAGGATTAAAGTACCAGCCTTTGTAAGATGTATGTAAACTGCTGTTCCACTGTGGCATAGTGGTGAGAGTGTTGGACTGGGACTCGGGAGATCCGGGTTCTAGTCCCCGCTCAGCCATGAAACTCACTGGGTGACTTTGGGCCAGTCACTGACTCTCAGCCTAACCTACCTCACAGGGTTGTTGTGATGATAAAATGGAGAGGAGGAGGAGGAGGATTATGTAAGCCGCCTTGGGTTCCTTGCAGGAAAAAAGGTGGGGTATAAATGTAATAAATAAATAAAATAAATTCCAGGCGGCATTGACAGCTTAATCACTCACTTGGTCATAGATTTCATAGATCATAGAGTTGGAAGGAGCCTACAAGGCCATCAAGTCCAACCCCCTGCTCAACGCAGGAAACTAGAGGAGGGGTCTCCCATCCAAGTAATAACCAGGCCCTGACCCTGCTTAGCTTTCCACGCTCAGACAAGCTGAGCCAGCAGGTCATCTGCAGTAAGGAGGAATCGTCTCCAGGTGATCATAGGGATGTTTTTACAAAAGCATGGTAGGCAGACAGGCAAGTAATAGTAGGAGCATAAAACAACTAGCTGTGCACAAAACAGCTTTACAAACAAGTCGACAAAAGTAGTCACTTTTGCAAGCTTGTTTGCAAAACCATTTCATGCACAACTACGGTATTTGCTAGAATACAAGTACCTATACCACCCACATTGTAGTAATGTCCTGGCTATCTCCTTGGACAGTTTACTGGTAAGTTCTGCTTTTCAGCAGCTCTACATATGAACTGCACCTCCCAGGATTATGCCAACTCCCACATCTTCTTGTATCAACCTGAAAGTTGTTGTTTTTTTTAATCATATATTTATCAATAAATACAAGTTGACTCAGGGCAAGTGAACAGTTCCATGCACATAGGGCAATCTCAGGATTTTATGTCTGGAAGGGATCAGAAGGTCATTAACACCCACTCTAGGGCAGGATTATCCACCTATCAGCCCTGCCCACACAAACCAAGTTAACTCCCCATAATCCAGATCAAAACATACCACATGCAGAGAGCCGGAGGGAAGAAGTTATGTGCAAATACTCTCTGTGACTTGGGGATATGTTAGTTCAGTATTATTGTCACACACAGAGCATGAGAGCTTTTTGTTAAGCGGTTCAACCGTTCAAGGGTTTTGTTACAGTTCATGCAAAGGACATATCTAGAGTCCAGGAAAATCCATTCCCTCTGCTCATGGAATTGTGGGAACTGTAGTTTAAAAGGGGGGGGAGGGGAACACTAGGGATCTGTAATAGAGAATTTTCAGCATGCTCAGACAGCAGTAGGATTCTTGGTGAGAACCTACAACACTTGCAGCAATATGAAACAGCTAGACAGTAGAATAAATATACACCAAGGCCAAAAGCATTTGTGTGTGTGTGTGTGTGTGCGCGCGCGCGCGCGCGTGCGCCAGCCATAAAAGGGGAAATGAAGAAGGGAGAGAGATGAAGGAAGCCAAGCATATCTCTTATCATGGTTCCTCAAATAACCATTCTGGGAAAGGGATCTGCTGTACCACTTCATGACACTTTGAAAAAGTTTCACTTCTGATATACTATTTCCTTGAAGGCAGCAAAAGATGGGAGGCATGGACATGAAATACTACGTTAGGGCATAATTAGCATCTCGAAAGTTGCAGTAGGAGATGTCTGGGCCCCATAGATGCACTTTGAGAGAAGCCCCCATCTACCGCAAGAATCCCAATGGGGTAAAACAATAAGGCACCGTCCAGGCCAGTGGTCAGCAGCATTCACATACTTCAAACACCCACTGATGAAAACCTCTCTGATGAATGCAGTTATAATAACCACCATCAACCCCACAAGGCATTGTAATTTTACTAAGCTGACACAAACGTAGCATGTTCCCCGCAAAGGAAAACAAACAACCCTCTATTTTACACAGAAACTATCATTATCTGCATCTCAAATATGAAACATAAATAAGTCTGCTGTCCAGTCATTCACACACACCCCAAAAACCCCTCCCAGCAATTTATTAAACCCGCTCAGCTTTGTTAGGAGTCCACATCAGGAGAAAGAGGAGAAACCCGTGACTTCCTACTTGCTTTTTTGCATTGATAGAAATTCTGCATTCCTGTGACTAAAAAGGAGCAGGCTTCATACATCTTCAATGTCAAGCCAGTGTAGCAAATATATATAACCTCCATCAAAGTTCCAGGAACCTGCCGCAAACCTCCGGAAGTCTACGGGAGGCAGCCGAGCCACAGTGTTTGGAGAACTGAGGCCGCAGCCAGCCGGCAGAAAGCACACGGCTGCCTGTCCTGCAGGATTAATGAATAAATCCCAAGCATGGCAAAAGCCCTGCGTGTGTCTCACAGAGACTGCCGTTAGTTAACCTTTCTTCTGGTTATCAGAGCGCAACTCTGGATAGCTAGAATAAAGGCAGTCTTAGCACTGGAAGAAGAAAGCAAACCACCCATTCAGTTCGAGAGCCATTGCAGGAAGTTGCCTAATTCAGCAATGGGGCACCCTCCAGATGGGTTGGACCACAACTCCCATCATCCCCAAACAGAATGACCAGGGATGATGGGAGTTGGCAGTCTGATCCATTTGGAGGGTGCCCAGTAAGAGAAGGCTAGTCTAATACTCCATCTGGGAGCAGATCTCCAGGGTCTTAGGTCTTTTCCCTCAGCCAGTACTCAATACCTTTTAACCAGAAATCCCAGAGGTTAAATCTGGGACCTTCTGCATGTCAGACAGGTGCTCTACCACTCAAGCTACGGTCAGCACCACCCCAAGGACTGCCCTGTTTCTTTTCTTAACACCTTGACCAAACCAACAAAGCCACAAAGTCATTTCCTCACTTCTCCGGAGCGCCCCTGCCCAATTTGAAGTGAACAATACAAGAGCTCTCTGCGACTGCTCACAGCCCCCCCATGCAAGTGGTTACCTGATGCCTCGGCCTTTCCGGAGAGCCTGGGCGGCACGCGGGGAATGCGGGCTACAGCTGAACACAAAGCCGAACGTAATACAAGGGAAAGGGAAGGCAATTAAGCAACTGGAGCAACACTCCAAAATGAGAGGAGAAGGGAGATTGAAAGGGTTGGGGGGGGGGGGAGAAATAGGTACATTTCAGCTTCCTAACTCTGGACTGACAAGCCAAGGTCGCATTTTCTAGCCTTACATGGTAGAGGTGATTCCCCCACCTCCACCCCAAGATGTGTAGGCTTCTCGTTAGCTGGAAAACCCACATCCATGCCCACATGGCAAAAGGAAGAGCTCATTGCTATTTTAGACTGCCTAGAAAGGTTCCCGGAACATTTTGTGGCACTAGTTGCACTGAATTACAGGACAGGAGAGCTGCATGGGCGGGTGGGGAATTCTCTATGGAACCCTATTATGTGGCTTCACTATGACCTGGTTCACACGTAACGAGAAGCCGCTGTGGGTGAATTTCCCTGTGGAGCTTTTTGTTGCTGCCGCAGCCGCCATTTTGAATATTTGGGGCACAAGGCGCTTCTCGTAAAATGCTAACCCGGCAAGTGTGGGTTACTGGGTGGTTGACAAGCCACCCACAACCCCAAAACAGTCCATGGGTTCTGGGTGGCTTAGCATCCACCCCAACAACCCACCCTCGCCTGGTTCGCATTATTTATTTATTTATTTATTTATTTATTATATTTATACCCCGCCTTTTTTCCTTCAAGGAACCCAAGGCGGCTTACATAATCCTCCTCCTCCTCTCCATTTTATCCTCACAACAACCCTGTGAGGTAGGTTAGGCTGAGAGTAAGTGACTAGCCCAAAGTCACCCAGTGAGCTTCATGGCTGAGCAGGGACTAGAACCCGGATCTCCCGAGTCCCAGTCCAACACTCTAACCACTATGCCACACTGAGAAGCTAAGGCGTGCCCCCGCTGCACCCTGAATATACAAAATGACGGCTGCCACCACCTGCGAACTGGGCCTATATGTCAGCTATGCCATACACTCCAACCCAGCAGTGCAGCAGAGGGGAAAACACAGGGGAACGAAGCTCCAGGATTTTTTTCACAGCAGGAGCAAGCTGATGAAGCATCAGGGTAACTGATGGCCCACCCTTGCTCTGACAAGTGAATGAGGTGATGACGAGGCTTTCAAGTTTTACTATTGTTTGTGGCAAAGATTAGCACAGAGGAAGTCGGAGAACGAGGAAAATAATGAGTTTGTGCCATGTATGGTGGTCACATGCCGGGAAGATTAGCAAGATTACCCACTGCAGTGGGGCTTGTCACATGAACCCAGTCAAGGTGGCTTGTTGCCCTGGGTAACAAGCCACCCAGAACCCTACAACAGCCCTTGGATTCTGGCTTGTTACCCATGGCAACAAGCCATCCTGGCCAGGTCTGCATGGCAAGCTGTGCTGCTGAGGGTAATTATGCTAATCTCCCTGGCACGTGATCAGCACGTTTGTTGGGGGGGGGGAATAAGCCACCATGGCTTATTTCCCCACTGAGATCGTGCAAACCCGCTCAATGGATCTAGGGCAGTGTTCTCCAACCTTGGGTCCCCAGATGTTTTAGGCCAAAAACATCTGGGGACCCAAGGTTGGAGGACACCGATCTAGGGCCTGAATAGTCCAGCGGTTTCAGATACTGTGAGTGCAATACTGACAGTGCTGTTCTACTACGGCCAGTTTCTATGATAATCACCAGACTCAAGTGGGATTGTATCACTTCATGCTGCAGACTGGGGACGGGGAGGGCGTTGCATGCTTGAAAGTCCACACGTTCACACCCCCAGACAAATTCCTCTCTCTGCACATAAAGAAATACCACATCTGGGGAGAACATTTTGATTGGATCCCTTCCCCTGACATGCTAGCCTTCTACGTGCAGGAGCAGCTGTGTGCACAGGCTAATCATGCAACCCTGCGCTTACAGCCTGACATAGTACACTTCCAAGAGCAGCTTCAGTGCTTGGTGCTGTGCTGATTGTGCAAAGTAGGGCCAGGCAACCTGGTGCCCTCCTGACGTTCTGGACTATAACACCCATGATCCCTGACCATCGGCCATTTTGGCTGAGGCTTATGGGAGCTGCAGTTCAAGACTTCTGGAGGGTACCAGGTTGCCTACCCCGGTGTAAAGTGGCCCCTCCTCGTTAGGCAGGATCAGATGGTAGACTCCAGGCAGAGTGAAGTGAGGCATCCTCCTTGGGCTGTACCACTTCGGCATGAAGGTGAAGGGGCTTGCATTTCTGAATGCTCCCGGATATGAAAAATTCCTTGCATATTGCAAACTAGCAGATCAGAGAGAGAAAGGTCTAGCAAAGCCCTCTTCTCAATGTGCTAGTTTCTTACACACCGGGAGCATTATATATTATATATCATATATATATATATATATATATATATATATAAGATGCTCACCGCTTGCAGACCAAAGCAGCCCAGTCAGGAATTCGACGATCTCCTGAACAATGCCTTGAACTGCCTCTCATGGGCAAGTAACTTTTTACTGTCCTGCTAACCCTACACCTGTTATCTGCCACACTACAGGGAACTCAATCATTTCCGCTTCTTATCCTCATCTCACGCCAGGCAGGCTGCCAGAGCTGTCAGCCTCTCCCTAACTAGAAATATAGCTACATTCCCCTGTCAAGTGGGGAGGGAACAGACACCTTTATCTGATCAAAGGACCCCACGGCTTGGAGTAGAGAAGCCCCACTCTGAGAGACATTTTTGCAGAACATCACTACAACACAGTTAACCTAAGGGTTAATACAGTCCCTGGGGCTACTGTTTATTTCCTTAAATGAGACAACATTATTCTTTTGAAGCAAAGCAAAGAATCAGAGGAAACCCCATGGAGAGAAGGAACTTTTGCAAAAAACAAATGAAGGGGGGGGGAAGCTATGTTCTTCTTGCCCCTGTTATCTAATGGGAAGCTTAGCCACTTCTTTGGTTACTACTGCATTGAGCCAACTGGCCATTAAGAATAAATAATAATACACACTCAAAGTAGTGAAGCCATTAAGCAGATCAATGGCTGTTCCTGGTGTGTGTGTGTGTGTGTGTGTGTGTGTAAGACACAGTACTATAGAAGTCAGTCCACCTGAAAACAAATTATATATTTTGCACCTCAAGGATCTGCAGAAACATCCCCAATGGAACTGAAATTTACCCCCTCAATGACAAAAGCTACAGGCCCAGACATACCAAGCAGGTACTCACTAGGGGAAACCATAACGAATTGGGGTACGGTGTGATATCGCCCATCCCTTTGTCTCCTTTTGATATGATAAATCATCAAGTAAAAAGCTCAGACCTATGAATGACACCATCCCACACTCGTGCTTCCATGCTGTGAGAACAGTGAAAACACTGTGCTGCCCAACTGTGGATATTACGCTCCAGTGGTATTATGCATAGAAATCAACATTTTCAACTGTAAACTACTCTACCTAAGGGTTACTCTTGGGGCTACTGTTTTAAATACACACACACACACACACACCACAAAGGCTTGTGTTCTATCGAGCCCACTCCTCCATCCTCCAGGAGCTCCCTGGGTATCCTAATGCAGTGTTCTCCAACCTTGGGTCCCCAGATGTTTTTGGCCTACAACTTCCAGCATGCCCCAGCGCTGGGGCATGCTGGGAGTTGTAGGGCAAAAACATCTGGGGACCCAAGGTTGGAGAACACTGTCCTAATGAACACTATTGGAGCACTGCTTAGGACAGGGGTGGAGAACTTGGTGGCCCTCCAAATGTTGTTAGACATTCTAATTCTTAATATTTAAAGATGCAGAGTTCTCCAGCTAGCCCAGACAACTCCCTTTAGCCCAGAGCTTCATGGCTGCTGGTGACAGGAGCTGCAGTCCAAAAAGCATTTAGGGGGAGGGCATAAGTTCTCCAGCCCTGGTTTAGGGCTTCTGATTCTTAATATTTAAAGATGCAGAGTTCTCCAGCTAGCCCAGACAGCTGGTGGTAGAAGCCAGTATGGGCTGCACAAACAAGTACGGCAGGCCTCCTCCAGACCTCACAGGGATACCGCACAGGGAAGCCTTCCCCCAACCTAGTGTCCTTCCCCCAGTCGAGTGGCTATGCTGGCTGCGAATGGTGGGAGCTGCAGTTCACCACATCGGGAGGGCACCAAGTGGGGGAAGGCTGCAAAAGGGAGACGGTGCCCATGTTTTCTTTCCAGGCAATCCTCCCACACTCCTAGCTGTGGCCAGCACTGCTAAACCGCAAGCCTAAGAGCTGCCACTTGGCCAAGGCCTAGACCTCCAGACGCCACTTGTGCCAGGCCTCTCGCTGGGCTGCCTTAAGACGCCTCACCCATTCTAACCATTAACCTGCCCCCACTACACCGCCCACACAAATCACTGCTCCTTATCAAGGTTTGCCCGGTCTCCACATTCGTCCTACGGTGTGAGACTGTGAGCTTTCTAGGCAGGGCCTGCGTCAACCTCTCCCAAACTCCAGATGGCAACTAGTACACTGCAGTTGCTAAAAGCAGTGCATTCAAAGGAGCAATGTGGTGCTCCTATGCCACGGTCACGGTGATATACCCTTACCAAATGAGCCAATTATTGAGCCCCTATATGGGGGGGGGGGACAGGCAGTATTGTGTGTTTGTACTGCAGCGATGATATACCCTTTCCCAAACATTAGCCAGTTAATCAGCACTTATATCAGCCTTCCCCAACCTGGTGCCCTCCAGAGGTTTTCAACTTCAACTCCCACTGGCCCCAGCCAACATGGTTAAGGGTCAGGAATTCTGGGAATTGTAGTCTGGACTAGGGTACCAGGTTGCGGAAGGCAATCCCATATATACACAGACAGAGCACCCAATCCTGTGCAGGTTTGGCTTGGAAGCAAGTCTCACTTTGTTCAAGGAGGCTTAGTCCAAAGTAAATGTATACAGGATTACAGCTGTGCAGTACAGTCCTATAACATGTCTACTCAGAAGTAAGCCCCTTGACTTCAACGGGGCTTACTCCCAAGCAAATTTGCTTAGGATTGCAGCCTTAGCCTTAAACAGTACTTTCTCGCCTCTGGTGCTCACCATGCCTTAAATAAATGCTTATCTCGGTCATCTTTACACGTCCAGGTTTTTCTCTCTCCCCCTTTGCATCTGCCTTGTATGTTTATACCAGATCTTATAAGGAAGCCGTTCCATGCATTAAAGAAACTCTTGCCCGGAGATAACTGGAAGCCCCAATTATCTATACCTCTAGAGCAGGACTGGAGCCTGTCCTTCAAGAGATTTGATCCAGAAGCTTGGGCCTGGATCTCTCAAGGCACAGCAGCCCAGATGCAAACCCACGAGGATACCACTCCTGGAGGGCGCAGTTGTTAACAACCCTGGCGTGGCAAGCCAAGATCAATGCACTGCATTAATGCCTCAGCCGCGGGGCATGATGAATAAAACCCCTTGCCGCATTACTAACTTAAGCCCTTTTTTTCCTGCTTTCCTTAAAAGAGAATAACTCAATCGTGTCAGAACAGCTGGAAGTCTGCTTGTGGGCATGTTCTACCGACGATCAGGAAAAGCAATCCTCTCTCGTACCCCCCCCCCCCGCCTCATCCTCTCTTCCAAATCAAGGGTTTCTCAACTCCTTTCCCCACACGGGAAGGAAGGAAGGCCAGAACCATTACGAAGGAGCCGGGCTCCGATGCGTCCCCTAAAGCCGCACACTGATCGGATCAATGAGGAGGTTCGGATTACTTTAATTAGCAGGAAAAGCCCTCTCTAGCTGCTTAGCTTTAATAGCTTCCAGGCGCAGGCAGCGGCCGTTTTCCTTGGGCCAGAAGGAGAAGACGATCATGATTATGATAACGATAATGATGAGACGCAGCAGCAGAAATCCGAACCCTTCTTTGCCGTCTGCGGGATCGGGAGCAACAGTATCACCCCAGGTGGTGGTTATCTTTACAGGAAAGGCGAATGGGGACAGCGAAGGAGGGAAGAAGACCGCTACCCCCCCCCCCAGTTCCAACTCACATCTGCCCCATGATTTGCCCCTCCCCTGCTCGGATGCGCGCCCTCCCCGCCGCCAGCCCCCCCTCTCCATAGGCGCGCAACGGGGCGAGGGGCGCGCACTCGCCGCCCCTCGGCGCGCAGCCTGGAAAAGTAACCAGGGAGGGACCTTCGCCCGCTACAGGACTCCACCAAGGGCAGAAAAGGGAGGAGGCGCCTCGCCGCGGTCCCCTTCGCCCGCCGCGGTCCCCTTCGCCCGCGCCGCGCAGCCCACTCCCCTCGCCCCATCTCTCCCGTCTGCGCCGCCGGCGCCTCTCCGCGGCTCACCTCCGCGCCGTCCAGTTCCATATCCACCAGCTCCACGTCGGGCCAGGGATCCGCTCCCAGCTGGGCAAGCGGCATCGCGGCTGCTTCCTCAAAGCCCCGCGGACGCTGCGAGCCCCTCTCCAGGCGATGTGCACCGTGCCCTCGCTCGCTCGCTCGCTCGTTCCTCCGCCGCCGGCAGCCGCGCTCGCTTCGCGCCGGGCTCTGCCCTTCGCTTCTTCTGCGCCCGAAGACTTTGCGTGCCGCTCGCTTTCCCCACCAGCAACACCAGCGGCGGGCACCGAGCTCCGGCTGGAAGGAGGCGGAGCAGGGGCCGCCGAACGCCGGCCCCCGACGCCCTATTGGCTTGTTCGGCCTTGCGGGGAAGAAGAGGATCGCTCCTCCTAAGCTGGGACGGAACTCTCCGCCTCTGTCTGCGGTTCTCGGCGGGCTTGCTCCGGGGGAAGGGCGGGGAGGAGGAGGAGGAGGAGGAAGAGAGAGGAAGCCCGCCCGCCTCGTTGCCGCTGCTCCAGGTAGCAGTTCTGTTCCTCCCAGTTCCCTTCCCCCCCGCAAAATAAAGCTCAGCTTCGTAATTCCGGAGTCACGGCCGCCGCTCCCGCTTCTTGGCTGGCAGTCGCGGCGGTGCGGATTTTTGCAGCCCGCTCCTGCCTAAAATAGGTTTACTCGGAAGCAAGCGGGCCCCGTTGAGTTCAGTGGTGGGCGAGAGGAGGACTTACCCCCAATGCAATAATGGCAGCTGAAAGGATTGGGTTTAAGTCCCATGTCGGCCCTACATATGATAGAGCCGTTGAATTGAGTGGGACCTGAATCTACTCTACGTAGGGCTAACATGGGGTTTAACCCCGTATCACCGCGAAGAATCTGGTATGGGCCTTTGGACCACGTGTGCGCGCGCGCCTTTGTCCTCGCCTGTTAACTGATCCGGAAATAAACGCTACCCTGTTTCTACTACTAACGTGGATTAGGCTGCAATTTTATACTTGGCGAAGGGGGGGAATACTAATTCGCATCGAACTCTTTCAAACTGACAGGCTTAGGGTTGCATTATTCGTGGAGGAGTAGGATCAGGGTGACCCAGGTTCAAATATCTCACAGTAATTAAGGTCACTGGGTGACTTTGGGCCATTTCCAATCCGGGGGCTGGTGGCTAGCTGTGCAGTGACACAGTTAGGTAATTTTAGGGTCTGGACTTAATGGTCCTGCTTCACTTACCGTACTTCAAAATGTGAGCCAGCCCTGCTGCTGCAGTTAGGGGGTCCTCCTGCTCATTCTGCAGTGGGGGGGCCTCGACCTCTACCCCGAAGTCCTGTTCTCCTGGCACCACTGGATCCCTTCCAGTGCCACCCACCCACCCCTTCCCTTGGTGCACCCGTTATGCCCTGTTGGAGCCCAAACTTTCAAGTTATCCCAGGTGCAAGGATGCTAAGAACACCCAGGCAAGAGGGATGAGATGGGGACAGGCCTATGGGTAAAGACAGGTGTCGGTGGTCAATATAAGAGGTTTAAAGATGTTCTTAAGGCTAATCTAAAAAAATGCAATATAAACATCAAAAACTGGGAAGCTCTGGCCCATGAATGATCTAACTGGAGGTTGGCCTTTCACAAAGGCTCCATGGACTTTGAAGAAGCCCGAGTGCAAGGTGAAAGGGAGAAACGTGCTTAGCACGTCAAATGAATCCTTTACAGGACCATCTTCCATCTGGTAATGTGTCCTCACTGTGGGAAGCTGTGTGAATCTAGAATTGGCCTCCACAGTCACTTACGGACCCATCGCTAACGTCTACACAATTTTCTTTAGAATTTTCCTCCTTTTAAAAATCTCCTTTTTGTAAATTTTCTTTTTTTATCCTGGAAGACAATCTTACTCGGTCACGAGTGATCGCCTGACTTATACGCATTCCATTGAAGTAAGAAAAAAAGTTATTTATATTTTTATTTATTTATCCCATTTCTATACCACCCGATAGCTGAGGCTCTCTGGATGGTTCACAGAACAAAATGTAAAGCCATAAAATACTAGTAACACAATAAAACATATAATATAGAGCCAGTGTGGCGTAGTGGTTAGAGTGTTGGACTAGGACTCGGGAGATCCGGGTTCTAGTCCCTGGTCGGCCATAAACTTACTGGGTGACTTTGGGCCAGTCACTGACTCTCAGCCTAACCTACCTCACAGGGCTGTTGTGAGAATAAAATGGAGAGGAGAAGGAGGAGGATTATGTAAGCCGCCTTGGGTTCCTTGCAGGGGAAAAAGGAAGGGTATAAATATAATAAATAAATACCTTACAGGGTTGGATTCAGGCGCTGCCTACTGAGAGGAAGGGGCTTTCCACAAGAGGAAGGGCTTTGCTCGCAGAAGGTCCCTCTGACTGATTTTTGGGGATTCCCCTCCCCCAAACGGTACAGCTCACCCCATTCAGCAGGGCTTCTTGGTGCTCTGTGTAGCATTTTCAGAGGACTGGAGAGGCTGCCGTGGGAAGGAGGAGGTGGGGAAGTCCACTTCCGCCAGTGTAGTTGATCCAGCAGCATAAATCTGGATGCAACCCAAAATGTTTTTTAAGCTTTTTTAAAAAAATGCAATTAAGCACTGATATCCTGCTGACTTTAATAACACTTTATATAGCACATCTTGTTTTGGCTTAGGTTGCACCTGGTGTGTTTTAGCTGTTAACTTGACTTCCCATCAAGAAGTTCTGAAAAGTAAGTGAGGAGACCTGGATCATCAAGCTGAGTGTTCTTAAGGAGTAGGGTAGCTTTCTGCAAATTTTGCCCCCCAGGCAATGGAATCCACACAGGACCAGTGCTTAATTTCTTGAATCAAAGAAGGTGGGGCTCGGGGCCACCTGAAGTTATACTCTGTGACCAGGAATCCTTTCTTCTAGTCACAGCTGTTTCAGGCCAAGGATAAAACAGAACATTCATCACATGCTCAGAGGCACTCTCTTTAGCGTTCATATGTTTCATGATTGAGATGTGGCTGATTCTGAGACTGGTTCTAGTGCTGAGTCCCAGCTCAGATATAAAACTATGTCCATGGATGTCTTTAACATCTAATGCCATTCCATCACCCCCCTCCCCCGAGGCCATCAGTTTTCCTCTGAAACACTAAGGCAGGACTCTCCAACCTTGGGTCCCCAGATGTTGCTGGCCTACAGCTCCCAGCATACCCAGCCAGCATGGATAATGGCAAGGGATTCTGGGAGTTGTAATCCAGCAACATCTGGGGACCCAAGGTTGGAGAGCCCTGCACTAAGGACTAGAAGCATGACCGGCCTTTTAGGTGGGTTCCTTCCATGTGTAGCTACATTTGTTGCAGTCACATGACAACTTTCCCAGATCATGAAATTGAATGCCCACCATTGCCCTTTGGGCATTAAGTAGTCTTGGTACGGAAAGTTACAGTGCATATGTTATTTCTCATATGTTATGACTCCTATTTCAAGCTCTTGAAATGCCAAATGCTGACGATCTTTGAAGAGGCATGCTGTGTAGAGAGTAGAGATGGTCAATTTCTCTTTGTCACACATTCAGTTATTTAAAAAATCTCAAGTTCTTTCTCTCCCGAATATTAAAAAAGTTGCAAATTTTGTTAAATTCGTATCGAAAACAAACTGAAATGAAATTTTCACTCATCTTCACCAGCCAAATTCAACAGGTACAGCTATTCCCAGTATAGAAAATACCATGATGTGATGTACCTGCCTGCAGGACAGTTTGGCGCCCTAAGCGATATTATATTTAGCACCCCCCCTCTCGTGCCGGGGGGGCCCTCCGGAGCAAAGCAGCCCTGCTCTGCAATCCCCTCCCCGCAGCCGACGGAGCCCCCGCCACCTACCTTCCCCCAGCCCTGGCCACTGCCTCCGAGGAGGAGGAAGTGACGCGACGGGACCCCCGCACTCTGTTTTTGGCTGGGGAAACCAGGGCAACAGGGCTGTTTAAGCCCTGTTGCCCTGGTTCCTCCCGCCAAAACAGCGCAGGTGGGGCTCCGGAAGCAGTGCGGAGAAGGTAGGTGGCGGGTGGCGGCGGCGGGGGAATGGCCCAGCGTCGGCGGGGGAGGCGACAGCGAAGAGGAGCGCAGCGTTTCTGCGCCCTCTTCAGCCACGTGCCCTAGGCAACCGCCTAGTTTGCCTAGCGGTAGCGCCGGCCCTGCCTGGCGACCATATAGCTGTTAAACATGGCTGAACAGACAGAGATTCAAACCCAGACTTTTAAGAGCAAACCACTCAAAGCCCTGATCCTGATGAACAAATTTGTCAGTTTCTCTTTCTCCCACATACAGTATGAATGTTTTAATCTCACGCCTTTTTTTGTCCCAAAAATAGAGAACAAGGTGAAGTTTGGTAAATTCTTACAAAACCAAACTGAAACAAAGTCCCCAACCATCCCTTGTAGAGGTTCCTTTCAAGTCCCAGAGCACCAGGGAGGTGAACAAAACTCTTATTTGGTTGTTTTAACTGCTGAGAAATCCCTGACCCTGGCTGGAGGTCAAGAGTGCCAATGGTACACTGGGGAAACGCAGAAGAGAAGCCCAGGCCAGGGAGCAAATGCCATCAGCTCCTGAAACGACCATCACCCCCTGGGCCTGAGTGCCCTGTTGGGGCAGCCCCTCCCCTGCCTTCCCTGGGGCTACAGAGGGAAGGCAGAAGAATAGCCCAGGCCAGGGAGATTGTACCAGCAGCTCCAGAAGAAACCTTCAGTTGGCCTGAGAAAACTGGTGTATGTTTGGTTTGGGGGGGGGGTCACTTTTGTTTATTTAAACCAGTGTTCTCCAACCTTGGGTCCCCAGATGTTTTTGGCCTACAACTCCCAGCATACCCCACCCAGAGTTGCTGGGTGGGTGGGGCATGCTGGGAGTTGTAGGCCAAAAACATCTGGGGACCCAAGGTTGGAGAACACTGGTTTAAACATTGTAAACCACTTTGGGTGCCTTAGCAGAAAGACGGTATAGAAATGTAATAAATAAATTTTAAAAAATAAAACAGTTTCCTTTTTATTTACTCCAAAGTCACCAGGCAGGTAGTACAGTAACCACTCCTGGTTGTCAAGGTCATACACACCTTGACAACCCGGCAAAGAGTTAATGTCCAAGGTCCAAAGGGTTTCTGCAGCAGGCCGCCCCAGTAGGGCTTGCAGGGGAACTGAGAGCTCTGCCGTTCTGTTCCGCTCCACCCCCTCATTAACAGTCCTGATTAGCTCAAGCATTTCATCTCCAGGAAATTGGCATATTGACAGTGTACCTGACAACCATAATGGGGAGTTAAAAAGTATTACAGGCTTAATTTGAATCAGAAGTGAAATCATAACCCATTTGCTCTGGCACATCAGAACAGTGCCAGAAAGACCAACCCCCCCCCCCAATTTATTTATTTTTTAAAAGACAAACGCAGACTAGCAGTCTTCTCCAACCTGGTGCCCTCCAGATGTGTTGGACTACAATCCCCATCATCCCCAGCCAGCACCTACCTCCTCCTACCCAGGTTGGAGGAGGCTGAACTATGGTATGCTTGGTATTCTACGGCTGTTGAGCATGTTCAGTCCTCATTAGGCTATTTTGGGGCATGTGTCCCCCACAACCTTAGGGGAGCCTTCCCCAGCCTGGTGCCCTCCAGATGTGTTGGACTGCAACTCCCATAATTCCCAGCCAGCCTGGAGGAGGCTGTCTTCCAGGTTCCCTTCCCTAAAATGTTTCTGTACTTATTTATTTTCATTTATCTGCCGCCCAATAGCTGAAGCTCTCTGGGCGGTTCAGAACATTTCATAAAAATTACAAAGCACAAATACAGATAATAAAACACTACATAAAGATGTAGATATACAAAATTTAAAACAATTTAAACAGCTAAAAACGATTTGAGTAAAAATACTAGTCTTAAAAAAACAGCTGACATAAATGCCCCCCCCCCCATATCATATGGTATTAAATACCATTAAATGCCTGGGTGCAGAGGGCGAGGTTAACCTGGCACCAAAAAGATGACAGCGTTGGCACCAGGCGGGCCTCAGTGGAGAGATCATTCCAGAATTGGGGGGCCACCACTGAGAAGGCCCTCTCCCTTGTTGCCACCCTCCGAGCCTTCCTTGGAGGTGGCACTCAGAGGAAAGCCTCAGATGTTGATCATAGTGTCCAGGCAAATTCAGATCAGGAGAGGCGTTCCATCAGGTATTGCAGTCCCAAACCTTGTAAGGCTTTATTTATTGGTTAAAACCAGCACCTTGAATCAGTCTTATTCAATTGCATAGGAGGATTGGCCCACAGAGAATCAGTTTGCTATTAATATATAGCGGGAGCAGGGGGAGAGAGAAACCTGTGGCACTCTAGATGTTTTTGGATTCCAACTGGTACAATGGGAGTTGTAGTCCCACATCATCTGGGGTGGTGGTGGCAAAAGTTCCCCATCCCTAGCACATAGAATTGTCACAAACTATACCACTTGCATTTTATGGCCATGTGGCCCCACTGCTTACAATAAGGGTGCGGAACCTGTGGCCCTCCAGATGCAGTGGGACTACAGTTCCCATCAGCCCTGACTATGCTGGCTGGGGCTGATGGGAATTGGAGTCCAACTACATCGGGAGGGCCACAGGTTCCCCATCCGTGTTATACAATCCCCCCCAGCACATACCCGTGTGCATATCTATCTATCTATCTGCTAATGAAGGATAACATTTTTCATCCATCAGATAAAGTTGGCGCTAGTCCATAAAAAGCTTCTGCCACGAAGAATCTGTTAATCTCTAAAAGTGCCAAATGATTCTTTGTTGTGTTTGCTGGTAACAGACTAACAGAGCCTCTTTCAAAGCAATCTGTTAGTGTGAGCTTAAAGATTTGTGTTTTTGCGAGATATAAATGTTTACTCGAGTTTTAAATTGTTTCTTGTACATGTATAAAAGACTTATTTCAGCACAGTAGTGCCAGTTAGGATAGCTACAAAATGACGTGTGGAGAGAAGATGAATAACGTTGCCCATTGACAAGGGTGCCTTCTGTAGTTCCTTCCCTGTGATAAAATGATGATATGCAACGAGCCGTCTGTCTTTGCTTCCCCGTGCAGACTAAAATGGACTAACTACAATAATAACAAAGACACAGAGCGAGAGAACACCGCAGAAACATGACTGCATTTACAGCCACCACTGCTCTTTTGATGTGAACACAAAGGAGAGAGAACAGCATTGGGAGACATCAGTGAAAGCAGATTAAAAACAAACAGCAAGTGACATTGGTGGCTGCCTCTGGAGCAGCGTAAGTGAAATTCTAGGATATTGAGCAAAAAGGCAAGAGTGAAGGGCCGGTGCATGTACATCAGTTTGCTTGGCGATGCCTTGCAAGTTGCTGTCGTAAAAGTGACCCTCAATAAACTTCGTGGTGGAGAGCTCACAGAATCGGTCCCTCTGCTCCTCCTTTAATGTACTCTTCCAACTTCCCTTTGTCCCATGAGCATATGGAGCTGCCTTACGCAGAGCCAGACTGTTGGTCCAGTATTACTGGTGGCTCTTCACTCTAGCTTTTTCCCCATCACCGTCTACCTGACCCTTTCACTTGGGATGGGGAACTTGCTATGAACCTGTCCATCTATTAAGACCTGCAGGAGAGGGCGCCATTTCTTGCAGAGGCCTAGTGTGGCGTAATGGTTCGAGTGTTGGACTGGGACTCGGGAGATCCAGGTTCTAGTCCCCACTCAGCCATGAAAGCTCACTGGGTGACTTTGGGCCAGTCACTGACTCTCAGCCTAACCTACCTCACAGGGTTGTTGTGAGGATTAAATGGAAAGGAGGAGGACTATGTAAGCCGCCTTGGGTTCCTTGCAGGAGGGGGGAAAGGCAAGATAGAAATGTGATAATTTTAAAAATAGTTGGGCACGCATGAAAGGGTGTATTCTTCCAAACTAAGGGAGAATTGCTCCCAAACTGTGGAATGCACTCCCTGAAAAACTACAATTGGCCTCTTGGCTTTTAGAAAGGGTGTAAAGATGCATCTTTTCCATTTAGCCTTTTGAAATTGTGGTTTAATGTTTTTACCGTTTTTAATGTTTTATCATTTAACATTGTTGTACACTGCCTTGATAGCTTTTTAGCAGGCAAGGTGGTATATAAATGGTAATAATAAATAAATAGCCCTCTTTCAGCCCGAGGGCCAAGTCCAATTTTCTATGTCAAGGACTGCTTTGTATGTAAAATTTTTATTGAGAAGTTTATGTTGTAAGGTCTGTTGGCTGAATTAATAAATTGATTGATTTAATTTTGGAGGAGCTCTCTGGGGGGGGGGGTGAATTCCAGTGGCGGGCAGGGCCAAAATACCAGCACAGTTCATCTTAAAGCTCTTGCTGCCAGTAACTGGCAGTAAGATTGGTGGGAGAGTAAGGACAGATCAAAGGAAGGACTTCTTCACACAGGGCAGAGTTAAACTATGGAATTCACTCCCCCACATGATGTAGTGGGGGCCATCAGTCTGGAGGGCTTTAAAGGGGGATTAGACAAATTCAGGGAGGAGAAGGCTATCAATGATGGCTACTAGTCCTGAATCAGAGGCAGGATGCTTATGTACTCCAGTCCAGTTGCTGGGGAACATGGGCGGGAGGGTGCTGTTGCACTCCTGTCCTGCTTGTGGGATCCCTGTGGGCAGCTGGTTGGCCACTGTGTGAACAGAATGCTGGACTAGATTGACCCTTGGTCTGATCCAGCAGGGCTCTTATGTTCTCCACTAAGCCTTAGGAAAGGCATTTCAACCTTTTAGAATGGGAACGATTGCCCAGTCCTGGGCTGGATCAGTGGCCGAGTCTGGGAAACCGCATTCCCATGGTGGGGAGGGCAGGTTATGGGGTGCCTGGCCCCTGACGGGTGCTGCTGCTCCAGCACCTTTCCTCGCTCAAACTAGCTGCTGGGACATTAAAAAGCAATGCAGTGAGAGATTCCCTCCTGCTGCTGTTTAGATGTCCTTTGGGCCTCCCCAGCGCTGCCTCATGATGGGGCTAGCACTGACCTTGGAATGAGTAGCAGAGACTGAGGCTATAATATAGTAATACCTTGGATTGCAAGTAACTTGGTTTGAGAGCGTTTTGCAAGACACGCAATTTTTTAAATATTTATTTAATATATTTTTTACTTGATATACAAGCGACGTCTTGCAATACAAGTACTGTAGTACGGCTTAAATTAAAAATCTCTGTACAAATTTTTTTTGGGGAATTTCATTTTGATATAAGAGTGTTTTGGATTACAAGCACGTTTCCGGAACGAATTATGCTCTCAATCCGAGGCATGACTGTATATGAAGAGAAACGCTGACAAACCCTCTGATACTATCCCCGGGGGAAGAAGGGGTTGCAGGAGCTTTGTAGCTGCATTTCACCTTGCATGGGAGAAAGGGGATAAGGTACGTAACGAACAAGATTGCTAACTTTTGAACCTCGCTAACAGTCTGAGCTGCACTGATGAGTGGGTGGGCCTGTCTGGAAGAGCTCCACCTGCTGATCTCTGCAGTTCCCCCAGTTGATTTGGGCAGCTCAGGCCTCTGTTAAAGGGGCTACAGCAGCTCAGGTATGGTTGGCTTCTCTCCCCACCCACCAGCTAGCAACCTTCATAATAAAAAGGAAGAGGGTCAGAGGCGGTGTTAGGGGGTGGCCCACGGGGGCTGGAGCTCCCCCCAAGCTTTCATTTGGAGCCCCGAATCTCTGGGAGGCCATCTGCCCCACCACCTTGCCATCCAGGGGCACGTGTGACTTGCCGAAATAAAGCTACAGGGGCCCTGAGGATCTCTGTTGCATCTGATCCCCCTGAACTAGCTGGCTTTTTGCCCACATGTGCTTCAGCTGCTGCTGCCGCCGCCCGAATATTTTTACCTGAGGTTTTTTGTGAAATCACATGCCCCCCTCTCCACTGTCCATATATCCCTTGTTACAAATAGGGGTGTCCTTAGGAGACAGGGTCCTTTAAAGACACACACACACAGAGGCTTTGGAGCGTATGTAAATTAGCATATTCAGATTTGTGCATATTTTTTGTCCTGTGGGCCTGAGCACTGGACCTTTTTGGTACCTAGCACTGCCCTTGAGGAGGGTGTTCTTTGGATCAAGGTCCATTTTAGGAACCCAGTGGGAAGCACCTGTGGGCAGGAAGAGCTGTACTACTTACCTATCTCTACCCCAGCCTTCTCCCAACCTGATGCCTTTCAGAGGTGTTGGACTACAACTCCCATAATTCCCAGCCTGCTCTAATCCATTATCTTAAACTAAATCATTAAGGGTGCAATCCTATGCATGTTTGGATGGAAAAAAGTCCTACAATTCCCAGCGAGCCATGGGGAGTTGGACTTCCCCCCCCCCATCTAAACATGCATAGGATTGCGCATTTAGCCATGAAAATAAAAGACATAGAAGCCGGACATTTCTCTCATGTTAATATCTTGTTTACATGGGGTGATGGGGTCACAGTAGCTCACGAATCAACCTGGGACCATTCTGCCAGCTTACTTACTATTTCATATCCTTCCTTTCTGTGCACATTTGTGGAAACACACCTGTAAATGCACACTAGGGGCCAACCTGGCTGTCTAAGGCCTGATGCGGGGGCCGGGGGGGGGCAATGTCCCACAGGCAGGGCCAGCCCTACCATGAGGCGGAGTGAGGCAGCTGCCTCAGGTGGCAGCTGCTGGCTGGTGTGGAGGGGGGCAGCTGCAGCAGCCCCCTGGCTGCCCCCCTCTGTTGGTGGACAGATCAGTGTGCTCCAGCAGGCAGCTTGCTGTGCACCCCCTAAGGCAGCCTGCTCCCTCCAGGTGTGGTGGAGGACCCTGCCATCCATGAAAGGAAGATTTACATGCCAGTCCAGTTGGCTTCTACAGGTGGAATGGAGGGGACCCCATCTTGTCCTTTGGCTCAAGCAGCAAAATGGCTTGGACCAGGCCAGCCCCGCCCATGGGTGAGATATCTCCCTCTTATTCCATCTCTTTTTATTTTAAGATGTTTCCCTGTACAATGCAGTGACGATGTGTGTAATTGTAAACCATGGACGGAAGTTGTCTGATAGATTTGTACATCTTCCACCATTTGAAAAATCCTGAATAGGGCAGGTTTAAGGTTAGACTTAATAGGCGTCGTCCCCCGTCCCCGCTGTTAACAACAAAGAAAGAGCCCTGCTTGATCAGAGCAAAGGTCCATCTAATCCAGTGTCCTGCTTCCCATAGTGGCCAACCATATGCATCCAGGAAGCCCATGAAGGGAACAGCTCTCCTCTGTTTGTTCCCCAGCAACGGGTATTCAGTGTAAAGCAGTTATCCCCAAGCTGGTGTCCTCCAGATGTTTTGGATTACAACTCCCAGGATTTCTGACCGTTGGCCTGGCTGGCTGGGGCTGGAGGGAGTTGAAGTCTAAATACCTGGAGGGTACCAGGTTGGGGAAGTCTGGTCTTCATGGATGCCCATACTAAGAATTCAAAGAATAGGTGCCTCCTGATTGGCTCAGGGAGCTAAATAAGGCCAAATATGGCTTTCAGGCAGAGCAGTCCATCCAGACGCCCTGCCGGAATGTCTGTCCCTTCTTCTCCTGGGTAAGCGTCTCTGTGCATGCGTGATGGTCAGGCAAGTACAGGTAGCCCAGCCATCCAACACAGAGGAGGCTGCTGTGGAAAAGAGAAGCCAGCACAGAATGGGAAGTGGGCCACACTGCTGTGCAAAAACGAGGGCTTGGAGTTTAAAAAAAAGAAAAAGAGGAACGCTGGTTGTGGTGGGGAAATCTCTTTGAGGGGGGGCACTGCCCTCCCTGAATGTACAGTAAAACTGCCTCTAGGCTGATATAAAGATTCTCAAAATTGCCTCACTATGGATGTTCTATTTAGCCATCATGTGTCAGTACCATTGATGGAGTTCCAACTCAATCCTACACATATCTACTCAGAAATAAGCCCAATTGCATTTAATGGGGCTTATTTCTGGGTAAGTGTGTATAGGATTGCAACTATATCTTCAACAGTTACAAGGCCTGTGGCTCACGCTGGCTCAGCTTGTCTGAGTGTGGAAAGCTAAGCAGGGTCAGGCCTGGTTATTACTTGGATGGGGGAGACCCCTCCTCTAGTTTCCTGCATTGAGCAGGGGGTTGGACTCGATGGCCTTGTAGGCCCCTTCCAACTCTATGATCTATGAATCTATAAGACATTCAGCTTAGCACAGTGTTCCATGTCATGCTTTATCAAGAGTGCAATCCTGTATTAGGATTGATTGACTCTGATTATTTATTTATTTATTTATTAATTATATTTATACCCTGCCTTTTTTCCTGGAAGGAACCCAAGGTGGCTTACATAATCCTCCACCTCCTCCTCTCCATTTTATCCTCACAACAACCCTGTGAGGTCCTGAATACATGCTCTTGTTTTGTACATTTGAACCATTTTGGTGAACTATGAAGACTGTGGTAAAATATTTACCACATGCCTAGCTTGGAAATGGCAAAAACTAGACCCATTTATAGTTTCCAAAAAGCCAGTTCCTAAAACAAGTGAAGAGGCATGTTGGCAGTCCTGGTGTCTAGGGAGAGAGGATCAGAAAAGTGACAATGCAATCATTTTTGCTCAGGGGAAGCGTGTTTGTTTTGTTTTGTTAAATAGGAAACGTCTCCTTTTCTGCAAGGGTGGGGGCAGTTTTACAGCTCACCTTCCAGCCCCATTCATCAGTGCTAAATTCACTTGAGAGATTCAAAAATAGCATTTCCATTGTCATCGGCAATTTAAAAATTCATGCTGTTGACGCTTCCAACGAGATGTGTTTTTTAATGTCAACTCAAAATGGCACTCCAATTTACACGCCCTTCTTAACACTTCACACAACTGAAAATAAGCACACCAGTTTGACAAGTGAAGGAGCAAGGAGGTGCTTCCACAGGCAGGCCATTTTGAATCTTTTCTTTTAAAACATCACAATATACACCTATGAAAGCACATATTTACATTTGGATGCTGAAGATATGTGGGCCATTTGTAAGGAGGAGGGAATACACTTCCCCAAGGGCAATGGTTTGTAACAAGTGCCAAGTAAAAACATGTTTGCACTTCCAATACAATGCAGACGTTCTGTCTGCAAAAGCCTCCCAAATGCTGTGTGGGTGTGTGCGCGCGCGCACTCACCTGTTTACAACTGGTTCTCTTCTCCAGTTCTAAGGTGCAGGCATGGCTGTGCAATGTGTACACATGTTCCAAAATTGTTAACGTGGAGGATCACAGAGTTCACCTGATGCATAAATCCAATGCAAAGAATAAACTCTACATGCCTCGCAGCAAAAACCCTTCAGAGAAGAGGTGGTCCCTATTTTAAAAAAACAAAAGGGAAACGGAGACCCCAGTGGCATTTCCAGTTTAAACCCGAGGGTGCAGATTTAAAACAGCAGCAATTTATTTCTTGATTTGCCATAGTGCAGCTTCTTGCAGAAATTGATTAATTATTACACCAGGAACAGCTGCAACATGTCTATTCATTTTGGATTCCTACCTCCAGCCTTGCAGCTGGGAATTGGAGCTCTGACCCCACTCCCGCTCATAGCCAGCATGAAAAGAACTGTGCAGGCTGCCCGCTCGGAGGCAGGGACACAACCGGGGGGGGGGGGGGAAGAAGGGGGCGTTTCAGTGGGCGGGGAGGAGACAGGAGAGGCCAGGATACGAGCTATCCTGAAGCCGCTCCAGCCTGCTTCTCTTCCGCACCCAAGTGCTTTCGTGAGATGGACAAAAAGGCCTGTCTTGCAAAAATGCAGGGCAGGAGGATGGGGAGGGAAGATCGCCTCCAAGTTTTATTTATTTTATTTTATTTATTATATTTATACCCTGCCTTTTTTCCTGCAAGGAACCCAAGGCAGCTTACATAATCCTCCTCCTCTCCGTTTTATCCTCACAACAACAACCCTGTGAGGTAGGTTAGGCTGAGAGTCAGTGACTGGCCCAAAGTCACTCAGTGAGTTTCATGGGGGCTTAGGAACATTGAGGGCGTAACCCATAGGATTGCTCCCTGAGGCAGGGATGCAGAACCTTTCAGCCTGAGGGCCATTTTGGAGGAGCTGGGTGAGGGGAACATTCCAGTGGTGGGTGGAGCCACAGGCAAAAGGGGCTGGCCCAAAAATACCAGCATATTTTAGCTTACAGCTCTTATTGCTAGAGCTAAGCCTTAGGAGAGGCATTTTAACCTTTAAAAAGGCGGGGGGGGGGGGGAGAGTGCACAAAAGCCGGGAAGCCACCACAAAAGCCGGGAAGCCACCAATGGTTTGTAACAAGTGCCAAGTAAAGACATGTTTGCACTTCCAATACATGCAGACGTTCTGTCCGCAAAAGCCTCCCAAATGCTGTGTGGGTGGGTGTGCGCGCGCGCACTCACCTGTTTACAACTGGTTCTCTTCTCCAGTTCTAAGGTGCAGGCATGGCTGTGCAATGTGTACACATCATGTTCCAAAATTGTTAACGTGGACCACAGAGTTCACCTGATGCATAAATCATCCAGCAATTGATGGCTGGAGGGAAAGTAGGCGGGGCATAGCCATTCCCCATAGCTGGCTGGGGAATGCTGGGAGTTGTAGGCCTTTTTTCTGTATAAACATGCCCTAAGTAGCCCTAACATTGGATCCAACCCACAGAATTATTTATTTCATAAACATCCCATCTTTTCTTTAGATCTTTTCTGCGCCAGGTTAAGACCTTCTCTCAGGAATTTGGCAGCATACAATCAGGTTTAAATCAGGTCTTGAATTTCTCTTGTTCATTGTTTAAAATTGTTTTTCGATATAGATTTCATAGATCATAGAGCTGGAAGGAGCCTACAAGGCTATCGAGTCCAACCCCCTGCTCAATGCAGGAAACTAGAGGATATATATGTGTGTCTCTGTGTGTTGTATGTTGATATGTTCACATGTATATGGATTTTATAATGTATTTTAAAGGTTTTAATCTTTGTAAACTGCCCAGAGCACCCTGTTGGCTATTGGGTGGTATAGAAATCTAATGGATGGATGGATGAAGAAAACTTGGGGCAACATATGTGCCTCCAATTTGTTCCTCACAACATCCCTATGAAGTAATTCAGGCTGAAAGATATTCACCCAGGGAGCTTCATGGCTGAGTGGGGATGTGAGCCCAGGGCTCCCCCATCCTAGCTCAACACTCTAACCACTGCACCCCATATACATGGAAGTGTTCTCCTCCCAAGTGGCTTACATAATCCTCCTCTTCATTTTATCCTGACAACAACCCTGTGAGGTAGGCTAGGCTGAGAGTCAGTGACTGGCCCAAAGTCACCCAGTGAGCTTCACGGCCAAGTGGGGACTAGAACCTGGATCTCCCGAGTCCCAGTCCAACACTCTCACCACTACGCCACACTGCTGGTGGAGCGAAGGAAATAGTGCAGGGGTTTTGGCCTACAACTCCCATCGGTCCAGTATAGCCAGTGTGGTGTAGTGGTGAGAGTGTTGGACTGGGACTCGGGAGATCCAGGTTCTAGTCCCCACTTGGCCGTGAAGCTCACTGGGTGACTTTGGGCCAGTCACTGACTCTCAGCCTAGCCTACCTCACAGGGTTGTTGTCAGGATAAAATGAAGAGGAGGATTATGTAAGCCACTTGGGTTCCTTTCAGGAAAAAAGGCAGGGTATAAATATAATAAACAAATAAATAAATAAAATCTCTATAACTCCTTGCTGTGGCTAATTTTTGGAACTCCCCTCAGGTTGTTTTCTGACCTATGTTTTTCTCTTGGCCCTGGGTCAAGACAACTTGGCTTCACCATCTTGCGAGAAGATGCCTGGCCCTGGGAAGACTGAGGTCCCTTCTCTTGGGAAGCCATGACTGACAGCTACAACCCCTCCAGAATGGGTCACATTTGACCAAATCGAAAGCAAAGTTGACGTGGTTCAAAGGCTGGATTTGACAGCAGTAGAGGGGGGGAGAGGTAAAACCATCCTTAAAATAGACGATCTACCTCACATGGGGTGGGTGGGTTTGGCAGGTCTGCAGTGCTGAAAGGCCGCAGCAGCCTTTCCAGTCCTGTGATTAACATGAGCATCTGGAGTCTCACACATAGCTGGAATTTCAAACTCACTGGCCACCTTCCACCCCACTGGGTTAGTGCAAGGAAGAGGCAGGCAGCCTCTGCGCAAAGGATTTATCTTCCTGTTCAGGATGTCAAGGACTCCGCAGTGTTTGGAAAGAAGTCGAGACCCTCACTGCTCATTTCTTTCCATTTAGGAAACGGGAAATCTGTGGGATGGGGAGGGGAGGGAAGGATGATGGAGAGATTGTAGCCATGGCAACAAGCAGAGAGATGGCCTCTACTCCCAGGCTCCTCTCCTTTGATTGGCTAAGGGTGCAATCCAATGCATGTTTAGACAGGAAAAAGGTCCTACAACTCTCAGCAGGGAATGCTGGGAGTTGTAGGACCTTTTTCCTGTCTAAACATGCATTGGATTGCACCCTAAAGCTCCCAACAGAAGTGGGTCCCTTTTCTGCTCTATGGGTATGTCTTTACCTCTAGCAGTGCGCAAGAAACACATTTCCAAATAAAAAATCAAATTTTAGGAGCAGCAAGCTCAGTTAACATACTTTTGCGAGTAGCGATGACAAATGAATCCCTTTGGGGGGGGCAGGTTGATGCTCCAAAATGTCTCTCTCTGTCTTTAAAGGACACTGTCTCCTAAGGACACCCCTATTTGTAAAAAGGGATGTATGGACAGGGGAGAGAAGGGCATTTGATTTCAGAGAAAACCTCAGGCAGAAAGATTCAAGGGGGGGGGGGCAACAGGATGTGAAGCACATGTGGGCCAAAAGCCAGCTCATCCAGGGGGATCAGATGCAACAGAGATCAGCACCCCTGTACCTTTCTTTCAGCAAGTGCCCCTGGTCAGCTAGGTCTGGGGCAGAGGTCTCCCCAAGATTCAGGGCTCCCAATAAAAGACTCAGGGCTCCCGCCCTAGTGGACCACCCTCTAATACTGCCTCTGGGAGCACTTCCACTTCTGGCCAACTTGCTAATTCTATACAAGTGGTGTAGCAGAGCAAGGGTTCAGAGGGAGAAAGCAATGGGGTGCTTTGATTAGCAGGGAGGATGGTGTCCAGCTGCCTCCCTCTTTGCCAGCAATAATATATTGTTGTGAGCTATTCCTGTTGTAATGAAGAGTATTTTGGGCTGGCCTAGTCTTGAATGGACAATTAAGACCCATTAGCTTTACAAAAGACATATAACACACACAGAGAGAGGGGGGGGGGAGATCAACACAACTGCCTGCATTTTTGGATTCTCTTTGAGGGTGTGACTATATAGGGACTGTCAGGAAGAGTGCCTCCCTTCAGAATTTAGCACTAAACCACTGTTCGACACACTAGATGATGACGACTATAAACAATTGAGAGCCAGTGTGGCCTAGTGGTTAGAGTGTTGGACTGGAACTCGGGAGATCGGGGTCCCTCTTCAGCTATTGAGTTCACTGGGTGATTTTGGGCCAGTCACTGACTCTCAGCCTAACCTACCTCACAGGGTTGTTGTTGTGAGGATTAAATGGAGGAGGAGGATTATGTAAGCCGCCTTGGGTTCCTTGCAGGAAGTAAGGCGGGATATAAATATAATAAATAAATAAGGGTGCAGTCCTGTGCATATTTAGACAGAAAAAAAAGTCCTACTCCCAGCCTGGCTGGGGCAGGCTGGGAGTTGTGCATATTTAGACAAAAAAGTCTTACAACTCCCAGCCCAGGCTGGGAGTAGGACTTTTTTTTTCTGTCTGAACACCCATAGGATTGTGCCCTAAATGTTTTAGCTGTGTATGCCAAAGGCACAAACTACTTTGCTTTAATAAAAAAAAAGGGGGGGTGAAGCCAGGCTGTGGGGAGAAAGAGACTGTTTGGCCTGTCTGTGTCGGTAACAGCGCTTTAGTTTTGATGATGAGATATAAAGCCAACTATAATAAATGCTCATGACATAAAATGCTTTTCTTTTCCCATAGTTTAATCTTGAGTATAAACAAATAAAAGTGGGGCTTTAAACCTTGCTGAGATGATTTGCCCCCCACACACACACACAGACTTTTGAAATAATTTCCCCATTCTGCTGAAACCTTTTAGACCTTTTCCCAAACTGTGTTGAATTGGACAGCCACATTATCATTAAGGGGAAGCATGAGACTCGTCCTGTAACAGATGTCAGCAGACAACACAACAGTGTTTTGGTCTGTCAGAACCCCAGAAGCAGTTTACCACACATGATTCAGTTTCTGGGGAAACTGGAGATCCAGTCCCCTTACACACACACACACACACACACACACAGCTGAAGGCGTAGTTTGGAGACTGCCTGTTCCTGAGAAGGACTTCCCACACTGTTCACCGCCCAGGCTTGCCTTGGAAGGCTCTGGATTTTCAGGCGGCTGTGGTCCCACGCAGGAGCAGATGAGAGGGGGAAAGAAAGAAATCCACCAAAACTGTGACGTTCAAGGGGTGCTGGCCAAAATCTCTCACATCTGGAGCTTCTGTTCTCTCTCAAAAGTATGCCATTAGCACCCAGCAAAGGAAAAATAAGCTAAAACTGGAGATGCACAACCCAAACAAAGTCATGCATCATTTCATCTGCATACAAAAGAAGATGGAAAGACTGATTTTGTTCTTGGGGCTATACACACTACAGGGTAAAGCCAATTTATTTATTACATTCACATCCAGCTTTTCCTCCAAGGATCTGAAGGCAGCATACATGGGTGTGTGTCCCCCATGTTAATCCTCACAACAATCCTGTGAGGTAGGCCAGGGTCAGAGATAGTGGCTGGCCAAAGGTCACCCACTGAGCTTCAGGGTTGAGTGGGGAGTTGAACATGGGTCTCCCCAGTCCTAATCTGACATTAAAATGACGAGAGGGGAAGGCACTTGCGTATCACAAAAACAAGAGAGAAAAAAGCATTTTAATGCAGAAGAGATACTGAAAGGTCTTTTCTCTCTCTCAATATATCTGTAAAAAGAGAAGTGGACCCTGGCGAAGGAAAACTATTATTTCTGAAACGTGTTGGCAAAATAAACATTCTTTCCAGGCACCCTAGGGGGAAAAAAGATAATTTTTTCCTCTCTTTTGTTCTAGTCTGACACTAACCACTACACCCCATTTTCTCTAACATCCATTCCCTTTTCCCAGGGAAGACCGGGAACTGTAGTTCTGTAAAGGAGGCTTGGGGATCTCCGATAGATCCTAGAATCCTTGGCAGGAACCTACAACAGCACAAAACCTATAGAGCCACCTTGGGCCCGTTCTAAGAGAAAGACTGGGTATAAACTTAAGTTTAAAAAATAGATACAAGATTGTAGTGAAGAAAGGCCCTGAGAATGAATTAATACATCCTCTGATGCTGGCCACCCCGAGACAGTCACTCACTTCTAGCATAACGTTCTGCGCTCATGAATAGGTTTGGGGTGTGTGTGTTGGGTTGTTTTTTTTAAAACACCTGTTTTTCAACCTTCCCCAACCTGATGTCCTCCAGATGTGTTGGACTACAAATCCTATCATGATGAGCTGGGCATGATAGGAGTTGTAGTCCAACACATCTGGAAGTCACCAGGTTGGGGAAGGCTGCTCTAGGTGGGAATGCACTGCGGCACTTCCTAGATGTATTTGTGAGCAAGCGCCTAGATTTCCATCAGATCCTGTCCACAGATGCAGCTCCAGAAAATCTTGAAAGAATTAAAGGAATCCATACTGACTATTTATTGATTTTTAAATTTTTAGTTTAGTTTTTGAAACATGTCCCTGCCTTGAGCTTACTAGGTAGCCTTAGGTAAGCTGCCACTCTTCCAGCCTCAGTCCCGCTTGCAATATGGGATAATAATACAAACCTACCTTGGCAGGTTGTTGTGAACGTTACAATACAATCAGTCGAGACAAGGGTGGGTTCGCACGTCATGACAACCCATCATGGTGATGAACCGCAATGGGTTGGTTGTTCTGCAAAGTACCCACGATGATCCCAACAGACGACCGGGCTCATCATGGGTGCCTTGCCCCCTCCCTTTTTCTCCTCAGTCCTCCAGGCAGTATCTGTCAGGGTCCAGGTCAGCAGGCAGCAAGGGTTCAGGGCTGGAACACCAGGGCCAGGAAAGATGGAGGCAGATACAGACAACAGGGCCAAGGTCCGACACAGGTGCAGGGCAACAGAGTCCAAAGGGGCCAGAGGCAGAGGGCAGGTCCTGGTAACAGGCACAAGGTCACAAGCAGAGTCCAAGCATGGGTCAAGGCAAACAGTAGGGTCCAGGGATAGGCAGGGTCCCAGGGAAGAGGCAGGAACAGGCACCAAGATGCACCAGGCAGAGCAGGGCCAGAGGCAGGAGGTCAAGCAAGGCAAGGTTTGATGTAGGCAGGAGATCAGGAACAGGCTGCACCTAGGACAAGAGACCGTGTTGCTGTGGCAAAGGCTGGAGGTGAAATGCAGCTCCTATATAGGCCTTCCCTGGCAGCTCCCAGCTGGTCCGCATTAGCCCACCTGGGAGTGCCTGCTGCTCTGGGCCTGAACTCTGCAATGGTTTACCAGCCAGGGCTCACACCCTGCGAAGCCCTTCGGCCAGTTATACGCAAAGCTGCTGCCAGATGGCGCTGCAGGACTATCCCAGGGGACAACGCAGGCGAAACAACGAGTCCCCTCTCCCTTCCTGCCACAAAGCTGTGCTGTTTTTGTCTCTTTAACTTTTTTGTTCCCTGGAGATTGGGAAAGACGGCTTGACAGCCAGCTTCCTGATCCCCATTTGGGCAGCCACCAGCTTCCCCTTCAAAGTGCCGCAGTGGCACTTTGAAAGTGCTTCGCTTAGGCCGATCTTACCCAGATTAGGAACGGAGGTGCTGCTTGGCGAGTTGTCCACCTGCCTGGGTGGTTGAGTGCTGCTCCCCCCTGTTCTGGATGGGGTGGTGGCACCCCACCCCCATCCTGAAGGAAGAGGTTCCTGCCTGGGAGGGCCCCTTGATCCAGCTTTGTTACCGGAGGTGCAGCTAGCCTCTTTGGCACAGACAGGGTGCCAAAGCTCTGGTGTAATATGATCATGTCACCCACCCAGTCCAAGTTAGCAGTCCATACTGCAGTTTCTTCAGAGGCTGGTGACTCTCATTTCGCTGGGGCTCCTAATCCATTGCAGGTTTTATTTGGAGCTTTATAGGAGCTATCCATGGTGCTGAAAATAGGTTCACCGCTACGGCGCACCATGGATAGCTCCTATAAAGCTCCAAATAAGTGCTGCAATGGATTAGGAGCCCCACCAAAATAGGAGTCGCCAGCCTCCATACTCTGGAAGTCACCAAATTGGTGACCATAACTGAGGCCAGGCTACCTCTGTCCTGGAAGGGTGGCAGCTGGTACATAACCACCCAGACGGTTCTGCATGTAAATGCTGCTGAAATGTAGATGGGGATTGTGTCGATTCTCCAGCAATTCTATGCACAGCTATTCTCATCTTGCTGTTTTGGAATTATTCCCATCCTCCCAGGATCTAGATCCAAGGTGCAAACCTGCGCTTCCACATTCAATAGTTATTCATCCAGTACTTATGTAAAATGGCTGAAAATCTTTTTCTGTGATTACTGTTCCCACGTTACAGATGGGGAACCAAAGCTGAGAGTGTGGATTTCCTAATACCTGAAATCTTGTTCAAAATCTCGCCTCTGCCAGGAGCTCGAGAGTTGGCCTTAGACAAGCCTCTCTCTCTCTCTCTCTCTCTCTCTGCCTCAGTCCCCCCCATCTGTGGAGATAATAATGCTGACTCCCCTTACAGGGTTGTTGTAAGGATTACAACTAGATAATGCATGTAAAGCACTTTGAGCACTTCAAAGCGCTATACAGATTTTTAATTACCAGTATTTCCTTATTTATTAATTATATTTCTATACTGCCCAATAGCTGAAGCTCTCTGGGCGGTTCACAACAATTAAAACCACAAAATACAACATAACATGCACTATAAAAGTTTAAAACTACAGTATAAAATGGAAGAAAAAGCTGAAGTAAAACCTAGCAGCAATGCAAAGGTTTAAAATACAGTAAAGGGTTTAAAACAGGGGTCTTCAAACTAAGGCCCGCGGGCCACATCCGGCCCGCCGGGCCTTTTCATCCGGCCCAGCGGCCGATCTAGAGGCTCCCTGCCCACTGGGAATCCACCCCGCCGGAGTAAGCCACTGGGAAGAAAGGCGTGGGGGGAAACCCCAGAGCGGCGCGCCTGCCAAGCCACTGAGGTACGTCCGCTTCCCCTGGGGAATGAACAGCTGAGAGGCGGGCCGGAAAGGAACACGTGTGCCGGCCGCAGCAAACTCTGCCCTTCGGCCACCTCCCGGCCCGGTGGGTGGGCGCTCTGCTGCCCCTTCCCGGAGGAGTTGCGCCGCCGCGTTACCATGCTGATGCGGAGCGGCCGGAGGACCATTCTGCGACGACGGGGCGGGCCAGCGGCGGCTCAACGGCCTCGACGCGTGGCCTGTTGCTGGCTGGCCGGGGCACCGCGTCGCACACGCTTGCCGCTGGGTTGCCTGGCAATGCGCGGCCCGCTGATGGCGCTGCCGCACGCCCAGGCCTCACTCAGTGCCTGCTCGACTCCGCCGCCGCCGCGTCCAACGTGGTGCACGGGCGACGACCGCTTCCTCTTCAGGAACTTCCACGCCGGCATCTGATACTCCCGGTGAGTCGCAGTCGCCCGAGTGGGGAGCACCAGCCGTGGGTGCTGCGCTCCGCTCCGCACCAGGGTGGACGCCGGGAGCCCCTCTCAGTCGCCTCTGGCCCAGCGAGACCGGCCCTGATGGCCGCAGGGCTAGCAACTCTAACCCTGTGGCGCGGGGGGGGGCAACTGCGCCCCATACTCTGGCCTCCACACTCGGCTCTGCCGCTGCCCCGCTCACCCCAAGTGGCTGAACCCGGAGCTGGTGTGGCCCAAGATCTGGGGGGGGAGTGCAGAAATTCAAACAGCGCCCCCCCTGCCCCGCCGGCCCCCTTTATGGTCCATGGAGGAGTCAGTGGCTCCGTGGAGCCCCCCCCCCCCAGTCTCTGTGTTTGCACTTTCAAGGCTGTGATCCTTGTATTGTTTTTTTCTGTTTTTTTGTGCTACAAATAAGATGTGTGCAGTGTGCAAATCAAGCCTTTCTATTCTGTTTGTGCTTTTAAGGCTGTGATCCTTGTATTGTTTTTTCCTGTTTCTTTGCACTTACAAATAAGATATGTGCAGTGTGCAAATCAAGCCTTTCTATTCTGTTTGTGCTTTTAAGGCTGTGATCCTTGTATTGTTTTTTCCTGTTTCTTTGCACTTACAAATAAGATATGTGCAGTGTGCAAATCAAGCCTTTCTATTCTGTTTGTGCTTTTAAGGCTGTGATCCTTGTATTGTTTTTTCCTGTTTCTTTGCACTTACAAATAAGATATGTGCAGTGTGCAAATCAAGCCTTTCTATTCTGTTTGTGCTTTTAAGGCTGTGATCCTTGTATTGTTTTTTCCTGTTTCTTTGCACTATGAATAAGATATGTGCAGTGTGCAAATGAAGCCTTTCTATTCCTTTTTAAAATGTATTTCAATTTTAGACAGCAAAATAATTTATAATTTATTTATTATTAATTGAATAACTTTCCATTTAATCAAGTAAAAAAAAAAAGGACCGCGGTCCTTTTTTTTTTTACTTGATCCATTCGTTCATATTTTTTTCAAACTATAGTCCGGCCCCCCAACAGTCTGAGGGACCATGAACTGGCCCCCTGTTTAAAAAGTTTGAGGACCCCTGGTTTAAAACAACAGAAACTGAAAAACTAAAATGCCTGGGAAAATAGGAAGGTCTTCACCTGGCACCAGGAAGAGCACAACGTAGGCACCAGGTCAGCATCTCTGGGAAGCAATTTCCACAACTGGGGTGCCACAACAGAAAAGGCCCTCTTCTTAGTAGCAACCCACCTCCCTTCCTTTGGTGAGAGCTCCCGGAGAAGGACCGCTGAGGTTGATCTTAGGGTCTGGGCAGGTATATATGGGAGGAGACGATCCTTCAGATAACCTTGCTCCAAGCCATTTAATATTATTTATTTCCTATTTTTAGACTAGGGGACTGAGGGTGAAGAATAGGATTTACCCAGCCTCATCCCGCTTGCATAAGGTGCAATTTGAATCCAGGATTAAGTATGACACTTGACCATCCATTGTACCATCTGGGCTGCTATAAGAGAACACAATCTATAATCCCTTTTTTTTAGAGCTGCCCTGACTTTCCTCCTTGCCACTGAGTGATCCATATTCCTGTATTGTTGGATTTACTCATCTTCATAAATCGGGTTTTGGACTATTTTCTTCTCAGCAAATGTTCACGGCCTCTAGTCTTTCACCCATCCACAGAAAGCAAAACAAACAAAGGCCCAGTGCACTTGCTTTTAAAAATGTGTATTTCCGTTTTCTTTCCTTTTTGCTTCTGTGGGGGCCTCTGATTCGTCTCCCTCTCCCCACATCCTGAAAGCACAGGAGCGGAAGTGGTAGGGAAAAGGTCAAAGCTGATCAACTCCTGCTCTTTGAAACCACTGGGCACTGAGTCAGGAGGCAAGGTTTAGGCGCCAATATATTTTTCATGTGATAAAAATGTGCCTTCAGGCAATCCTTTTTAAAAATCTATGCAGTTTCCGGAAAAGGCAGCACTGAATGCATTTGGGGGAGAGAGCATAACTCACTGGTAGAGTACCTACTTTGTGAAGCGAACAGCCCATGTCCAATGTATTTATTTAGTTAAAATTCTAAAGCACCCTTCATCCAATTGAATTCCAGGGCGGAGTACAAAAAAACATAACAACCCACGCTTACAAATTCTGTACTGTAAAAACCATGTACAGAATGTACTTGCATGTACAGAATGTACTTCTGCTTATGGTACTCAGAGAAGGGCCTCAGCTGAAGATCTGAATGGCTGTGCCGGTGGGTGTGGGAGGCGGCACTCCTTTGGGTATTTGGCTCCCAAGACATTTAGGGCTCTAAAGCGGGCGGGGGCACCTTTTTCCCTGTCGAGGGCCACAAATTGCCCACGGTTTCCCTCGTGGGCAATCTGTTGGGGACCACATGTTGGCGGTGTGCGCAGCCGAAGCCAGTGGCGAATATCGGGCCAGAGCCAAAAGAGGTGGGTCACCCCTTTTCTCTTTATATTTCCATCACCTCCTTTTATTTATTTTATTTTATTTATTTATTACATTTATTTATTTATTTATTTATTTATTACATTTACTTTTATCTCTCCCTCCCTCTTCCTTCCCACGCTGCAAGCCGCGAGGGAAGGGACGGATCACTCTTGCCAGGGGGTCTGAACTGATCACATGCAGAGGGCTTCTGAAATTAGGCTGGGGGGGGCACATGCAATTATGCCGAGGGCCGCACACAGGTTGCCCTCCCCTGCGTACCAGCACCTTGAATTGGTCTCAGAAGCAAATAGGCAACCGATAGAATTCTTACAGAATTAGCAATAACAAAGACAGCTGCCTGCTGGCACTCATCGGAGTGCTGGGAAAGGGGATCCACCCATGGTGGGCCCCTGGCAACTGCCCAAGCATGCCGGCTGCTGATCCCAGGACTGGAAGGCAGTGGAGGCTGGTGACGCCAGTGTCAGTGGGGCTGCATATCTGCTCCAGATTTTATTCTGAACTTTAAAAGGAGCTATCCATGATGCGGACCCCCATCCCCAAAATAGGTCTGGCACCATGGGTGGCTCCTTAAAAGTTCAGAGTAAAATCCAGAGCGGATATGCAGCCCCACTGACACTGGCGTCACCAGCCTCCACTTTTAAGGAGATAGCCATGGTCCCAACCCTATTCTGGGGGTAGGGTCCAGCACCACAATAGTGCCTTTAAAGTTCAGAGTAAAACCCAGAGTGGATACGCAGCCCCCGCTGACTTTGGAGCCACCAGTCTCCAATGCTGGTAGAGAGGGGTGTGTGTGTGTGTGTGTGTGTGTGTGTGAATATGGAGGATCAATCCATCATGCTACCTGCAGAGCGGTGCAGCTTTACCACTTCACCCACGGCTTGTGAGAGCTCGGTCTCGATTCTTCAGGGGGTGGGGGGTGGGTCGGGGGTGGGGATTGCCCAGTTGCATCTGTGTGCCCGGCATTCAGGACCAAACTAGATGTGATGGGCAGCCATGTTTGTCTATTCATGTCAGACAATCCTCTATTTCAGTGTTCTCCAACCTTGGGTCCCCGGGTGTTTTTGGCCTACAACTCCCAGCATGCCCCAGCCATGGACCCAAGGTTGGAGAACACTGCTCTATTTGAAGGGTTGCCAGAGGACTGTCCTCTGTTTGAAGAGCTGTCCAGTCCCAGTGACTGGCCCAAAGTCAACCCAGTGGCCTGAGTGGGGATTTGAACCTGGGTCTATTACCCAGTCCTAGTCCGAAATGTCATCATCATCAGGCGATCACTCGTGACCGAGTAAGATTGTCTTCCGGGATAAAAGGAGGAAATTCTAAAGAAGATTGTGTAGACTCTAGCGATGGGTCCGTAAGTGACTGTGGAGGCCAATTCTAGATCCACACAGCTTCCCACAGTGAGGACACAGGTTACCAGATGGAAGATGGTCCTGTAAAGGATTCATTTGACGTGCTTTTCGCTTAGCACGTTTCTCCCTTTCACCTTGTACTCGGGCTTCTTCAAAGTCCATGGAACCTTTGTGAAAGGCCAACCTCCATTTAGATCGTTCATGGGCCAGAGCTTCCCAGTTTTCGATGTTTATATTGCATTTTTTTAGATTAGCCTTATGAACATCTTTGAACCTCTTATATTGACCACCCATATTCCGCTTTCCATCCTTGAGTTGGGAGTAAAGTAACTGCTTTGGGAGACGGCAGTCAGGCATTCGAACAACATGACCGGTCCACTGAAGTTGGCGTTGAAGGATCATTTTTTCAATGCTAGTAGTCTTTGCTTCTTCCAGTACACTGACATTTGTTCGCCTATCTTCCCAAGTAATTTGCAGGATTTTCCGGAGGCAACGTTGATGAAACCTTTCAAGGAGGTGGAAGTGACGTTTATAGATAGTCCATGTTTCGCAGGCATACAATAAAGTTGGTAATACAATGGCTTCATAAACCAGTGTTTTGGTCTTCTTACAAATATCCCGATCCTCGAACACTCTATGTTTCATTCGAGAAAATGCAGCACTTGCGGAGCTCAGACGATGCTGGATTTCACTGTCGATGTTAGCTGTATAACCACTACATTACACTGACTTTCCTTTTTGGAGGTTTCCCTTTTGAGCCCTTTTTATTGGGGGAAGGGGCCACAAGTGTGTTGCAATTGCATAAGTGCAACATTATTGGGGGGGGGGATCCTGAAGTTGACACCTATGATTTCCTTAAAAAGAGCAGCCACTTCCAAATCCAAACCATTTATCTCCTGTCCGACTGTCTGTGCCCCATCATTCCTTCCCACCTATTTTGAAAAGATGCAAAGGTAAATCGTGACAAAAGCTCAGTTTTGGTAGTTCTACTATGACATGATGGCAAAAATGAGATCAGTGTGGTGGAAAGAGATATTTAAATGTTGCTTTAAAGGAGGATTACATAAGTTGCATGCTTGCACAGGACAACTGGAGCAGTCTGGAGACACAGTCCCCTCCATAAAGGTGTCTCAACACCTCTGGAACTGCCAAACCGCCTCCTTAGACCATAAAAGTTTAAATAAACTTTTAAATTATATATTGAGAGAGAGGGAGAGAGGCTTTGAGCTTACCTCTTATTTAGAGACATAAAAAGGAATGCACCATTTGCCTGCAATGCAGACTTTTCCAACCTGGATGCCAGCTACGGATGATGGGAGTTGTAGTCCAGCACATCTAGAGAGCACCATATTGGGGAAGGCTGCATTAAAACATACGGAGAGGGAGTGGTGGATCTATTTCCCTCAGCATGTAGTTGCTCTTCAGCCTTCCTTCCCCATTACATATAGATGTTTATGATCTCCGTTCTTCCGGCTCTGTGGTGGTCGGCTGCTCTAAATTCTGCTGCTTTCTTAAAGGACTCCGAACAATCTCTCTTGCTGCCCACTATGCCTGGTGTTCCCTCCCAGAACACCTATGTGAGTTGCCACATGAAGTACCCTCCCCATCTTACGCCGATGCCTTTAACTCTTCTCTCCTATTCTGTCAGTGCTCAATATTTTTCCTTGTCGAATTTCCTCCTATCACTCTCTGCTCCAGTTTGTTAATGTCACTTTGACTTTCGAGCCCATCCTCTGGAACGTTTGCAGTCCCCCTCGAATTTTGCATCATCTGTTTATTGGATACGTGGACGATCTGCTTCTCTTGCCAAGTAACTGAAGATCAGTGCCATCTTCATCAATGACTGCTGAGGAATACTGCAGAATTTATTTATTTATTTATTTATTTAATTTATTTATTATATTTATATCCTGCCTTTTTTCCGGCAAGGAACCCAAGGCAGCTTACATAATAATCCTCTTCCTCCTCCTCCTGCTCTCCATTTTATCCTCACAACAACCCTGTGAGGTAGGTTAGGCTGAGAGTCAGTGACTGGCCCAAAGTCACCCAGTGAGTTTCATGGCCAAGTGAGGCCTAGAACCCGGATCTCCCGAGTCCCAGTCCAACACTCTAACCCATATTCTTTGTAACAGTAGTTTCTTGTAGGACACTTGTTTTTTAATTTGAAAGTGGTGTGGTCCTAGACCAGTTCAGCCCTCCCCATGGCCTCCCAAACCCAACAAGCTGCTTTTCTGCTCACTAAACCAACTGTTCCTTCAGCTCTCTCTCATATCTAAGAAAACTATGCTTTTCAACAGACCAGGCAACTCAAAACAGGAAGACTGTAACGAAGGCCTCCTTTGTTCAGTTAATGACCAGTTTATTACCTTGAATTGCCTCACTCTGGCAGCAATTGAATTAGGGTGCGGTAACAGTAACATCTTTCCCCAGGCACAAGCTGTTGTCCAGGAGTGCAGAATTTCCTCTCAAAAGGTTGGGTAATATATATTTACAGTCTTTAAAATGAATGTTGTAATGCTTTTTATTTTCACCTTGAAATAATTGAACAGGTTTTCTAGGTGGCAGATGAAAAGCCAGTTATCCACTTGCTGGGAGGCTTAGCGAGCGCAGCAGGTGAGGCAGTGGCACCACTGCATGCTACAAGCATATTCATGCAGCATATTGAGATCTAGGTGTAATCCTTGATTTTCATACATTTGGCTTCTTTACCTGCTACATATATAGTGTTTTGGAAGGCAGGATGGTTCTTTTAAATGTGTGTGGGGCCCATGGCTTGAGAGGCAAATCTGTCGGCTTAGAATGGACTAGTTACAGCACTGGATCAACATATTTATTTATTTATTATATTTATACCCCACCTTTTTTCCTCCAAGGAACCCAAGGTGGCTTACATAATTCTCCTCCTCCTCTCCATTTTATCCTCACAACAACCCTGTGAGGTAGGTTAGGCTGAGAGTCAGTGACTGGCCCAAAGTCACCCAGTGGGTTTCATGGCCGAGTGGGGACTAGAACCCGGATCTCTCGAGTCCCAGTCCAACACTCTCACCACGACGCCACACTGGCTCTCCAGAACAGGACTGGCTCCAGGTTTGAGAGTCCCCTCTTTTATCAGTGAGCCCCCTGCTGCCCAAGGATGGGTGGGTGCTGATATCAGGCCTGCTCCAGAAAGAAGCCACTGCCTTAAAACTATTAATTTAGCTTCCATAGTGTTCATTGCTTACTGCCATCCATATAGGATACCTGCTTTCCTCTGAAAACATTCTGATCTTGCACAAGAGTCTCTCTGGGTGTCAGGTTTTCATCGAAATGTATTCAATGCTTAAAGCTGTACAAATTGTTGAGGGTTGTTTCACAGATGCAACTCCATTCAAATTGGACTCTTCTATATTAGGGTGGGCGTGAAAAGGGAAAGCCCAGGAGAGACTCTAATCCTCATCGTATTATTTTTTAAAAATGTTTTTTAATTGATTTTTAAAATTAATTTTAAAATGATTACAGAACGAATCACTACAAACTCTAAGGCATTACTATTCTTTAGACATTTAACACATTAAAACCTATTACAAACATTAAAGAACAGTGTGACCCATCCAATACCTTATAACAATAAGACATCTAGACATTAATAACCTTTGAACATTGAGACACTACGATAAAGGAAATGGATTACCACTTACCACACCTTGCTTATCATTCCTAAACCTCCTAAATGGTTCCCATTCCTGTCCAAATTGATTTATCCTATGTATTTCCCACTTAACCCAAAGAACCCGTGTAATTTTGCTTCGGATTGCCAAACCCCACACTTTAACATGCCACTCTTTTAGCAAGGCATTTCCTTTCTTTTCCGGTACTCGACATAAAGGAGATGTGCTGCTAAATATACATATAATAGGGTTTTTTTCCTTTGTTCTTTGGTACTGCATGTTTCCGATAAGTTAGTAAGCAAATTTTAGGATCTAAAGGTATAGTGTCTTGCAAAATATTGATAATATTAAAAATAATTTCTCGCCAGCATCTCCTTGCCCCAGAACAGTTCCGCCAACAATGCACAAAGTCCGCTCTTCCTTTTCTGCGTTCATCATCATGTTCTCTTTACGGCCCTTCAGTTTCCTTAACATCTGAGTAATTTCATTGCATGTGACTACTAAGGGATAGGGCTGTCATGTTCTATCAGGTTAGCCAGAGCCTGAAGCTTTAAGGTCTTTCCTGATGTCACGGAGCCAAAGGAATGGAATTATACCGTACCGGATAATTCTTGTGTGCAGTAATACCTTGGATTGCAAGTAACTTGCTTTGAGAGCATTTTGCAAGACAAGCAAATTTTTAAATATTTATTTATTTATTTATTTACTTAATATACAAGCGACGTCTTGCAAGATAAGTACTCTAGTACAGCTTAAATTAAAAATCTCTGTACAAATTTTTTTGGGGGGATTTCGTTTTGATATAAGAGTGTTTTGGATTACAAGCACGTTTCCAGAACAAATTATGCTCTCAATGCAAGGCATGACTGTACCTATGAAATGCATTTTTGGCCATTTAGGGCACAATCCTATGCAAGTTTAGACAGAAAAAAAGGCCTACATCTCCCAGCATGCCCCAGCTGGCTGGGGCATGCCTGGGAGTTGTAGGCCTTTTTTTCCTGTCTAAACTTGCGTAAGATTGCACTTTCAGCCATTTCATTTTGAGAGAATTGAAAACGTTCGCTATTCTGACTTTTGCAGACCATCCCTACGGAAGGCTAGTCATTTACTTAACACCATCTTTGTTAAACTTCCTTGCTTACTCTCTGGTGATCTTTCCAACCTCCATAACTCTGCACAATAGAGCCCTGGTGGGCAGCTAATTTTAGAAGGGGTTTTTCATTTTTACCTGTTTTCTCTCCCACCCCCCTGCAGAGCTAATAGCAGCTTGGAGGAGATTGGGAAACATGGGAGAGAAGGTGGGTTATACTCCTCCTCTCCCAGTGCCACTGCTTGTATCAGAATTCTGTGCCCCTCTTTTGTCTGCACCTCTTTTGTTCTGTAATATATCAAGTTGTAGGCCTTTTTTCCTGCCTAAACTTGCATAGGATTGTGTCCTAAATGGCCAAAACTGCATTTAGTAGGTGGTATAGCTCCATTCCTTTGGCTCCGTGATATCAGGAAAGACCTTAAAGCTATCCAGAATCAAGGATTATCCCTAGATTTTAATATGCTGCATGAATACACTTTAAGTTGCATGCAATGGTGCCAGTGCCTCACCTGCTGCCCTCACTAAGCCTCCCGGCAAGTGAATAGCTGGCTTTTCATCTACCTACAGCACAGCTGGCTGGGGAATGCTGGCAGTTGTCGGACTTTTTTCTGTCTAAACATGCATTGCGGTGCACCCTAAATCAGCTTGTTGTGAAGATATCCTGTATAATAAATGATGCTCTGTGGCCATTATGGGTGCCATTCTTTTTTTAAAGAAAAAGTTTTAATTGTGGGGGGGGGGGGGCAGCACAGCACAGAACCCTGAGAGGTAGGTTAGGCTGAGAGTCAGTGACTGGCCCAAAGTCACCCAGTGAGCTTTCATGGCTGAGCAGTGACTAGAACCCAGATCTCCCAAGTCCTGGTCCAACACTCTAATCACTACACCACACTGTTTTTAACATAGTGTTTTATTCTTTTCATCTTTTAAAAATATCTGTATTGTTCCCCACTCTGGAATCTGTTTCGATGTGGAGCAGTATACAAATATTGTAAATAAATAAATAATATTTAGGGGAGAGACCCCACTGGGGGAGGAGGCCAACATCAAATAAACAAGGATTGAACATGCTCGGTTGGCATAGAATGCTTAGTGTTGGTGGGGGTGGAAAGACTGGAAAACTAGGGGAGGGGGAAAGGGAATGGAATAACCCGGTAAAGGGCATGGGTGGCTGGCACTCTGATCAGGAGCACTCCACACCACAACATTTTGTTGCAGCTCCCAATTATGCTCTTTAATGCCAGCCCAAGAGCCCAGAGAATCCTACCAGATTTGTTTCACCCAGGAGTTTCATTGTTTGCTGGCTCCACCATGTGGCAGAATAGGGTTATTGACACACACACACACACAAAATATAGTTAGACTGGGAGTATTTTTCACACATGAGGTACTTTAACTTACCTTGAAGCACACACTAAACGGTGTTAATCTCTAACCATTGTTCATGCAGAAAAGAAAGTGGAGGAGTGGCATCTGTAATGCAAATTAGTATTCTGGTCAATTAAAGTTCTACATTTGCATTACAAACCTGATTGAATCCAGAGCAGGGCCGGGTGCTACCATTAGGCCAACTAGGCAGCTGCCTAGGGCACAGGGCTAAAGGGGGTTCCAGAAACGCCTTGGGGAAAAAATACAGCGCTCTCAAGTGGGAAGGGGGGCGCTAAATATCTGATGTTGCCTAGGGCACCAAACTGCCTTGCACCGGTCCTGATCCAGAGCCTCATTCAGTGTGTGAAATGCCCACAGGCCGCAGTGAATCCACATCAAACTTTACAGTGGAACTCCACACACACACACTGTGTGCCTGTACCTGCCCAATGCATCAGAAGACTTGTTGAAAAATAAAGATACTTTCAAAAGCACAGGAACATCGGAAGTCTTATACCATGGGTGCATCTCAGCCCAGAATTGTTGACACTGACTGACAGCAGCTCTTCAGGGTTTCGGGCAGGAGTCCGAACTTGGAGAATGGCTTACGCTGGCTCAGCTTGTCTGAGTGTGGAAAGCTAAGCAGGGTCAAGCCTGGTTATTACTTGGATGGGAGACCCCTCCTCTAGTTTCCTGCACTGAGCAGGGGGTTGGACTCGATAGCCTTGTAGGCTCCTTCCAACTCTGTGATCTATGAAATCTAGCCCTACCTGGAGACACCAGGAATTGAACCTGGGACCTCCTGCATGCAAAGCAGGGGATCTGTCACTGAGCTACACAGCATTTATTCAGTTGTGCAGCTCTGAAACTATTCAAGAGGACAAAAACCCAAATGAGCTGGGAAGAGTTCCAGAAGTATCTCCCCAAACTGGGTGAATTGGTAACAGAATGGCAAATGAGATTTAATGGAAGTGAGAGTGGTGCACATTACGTCGGAGGAATCCTAGACATATATACACAGATGGGGCCTGAGTTGGCGGTGACCCATGTAGGGAACAATTCTTGAGGCCATGATGGATAGCGCAATAAAAACATCAACCCAGATTACGGCAGTTGCAAAAAAAAAAGGCAAATTTGGTGCCAGGGATTCTTAGGAAAGGGACTGATAATAAAATGGCCAGTATAGTAATGCCCTCATACAAAACTGCAGTGCAGCAACATTTGGAATTACTATGTACAATTGTGGCCGACTCATCTCAAAAAGGGCAGTCAGTATACAGCCGGAAAAGGGGGCAGAAAACGGCAACCAAAGTGGTTAAGAGGTTGGGTTGCCTTCCATGCAACAGAAAGGCTAAAATGTTTGAGGCTCTTTGGTTTAGAAAGAAAATATTACTAAAGTGAGGGTGGGGGGACATGATAGAGGCTTATAGGGGCTTGTGGTGTGGGGTGTGGAGAAAATGGGTAGAGAGGGGACTTTTTCTCCCTCTCCCATAATGCTAGAAGTTTGGGTCAGCCAATTAATTGACTGGTGGACGATTCAGGACAGACAGAAGCTGCCTCGGTATTAGAGGAAAAAATAATGAAATGGAATGTCCATGATCAGAAGTGGTGTGCTACAGTGAGTACAAGCCACTGGAGAGCAGCAGCAGGGGAAAGCGATCGTCTTCATGCCCTGCTTGTAGGCTTCCCAGAGGCTCCTAGCTGGTCATTGCAGGAATCAAGATGCAAGACTACATGGATCTTTGGTCTGATCCAGCAGGGACAGGGTTCTACTTATATTGTGGCCAGTGTGGCATAGTGGTGAGAGTGTTGGACAGTGGGACCCGGGAGATCCGGGTTCTAGTCCCCACTCGGCCATGAAACTCACTGGGTGACTTTGGGCCAGTCACTGACTCTCAGCCTAACCTACCTCACAGGGTTGTGGTGAGGATAAAATGGAGAGGAGGAGGAGGATTACGTAAGCCGCCTTGGGTTCCTTGCAGGAAAAAAGGCGGGGTATAAATATAATAAATAAATAAATAAATAAATAATATTGTTAACACACCACCCTCCACATTCTGAAATAGTGCAATCATAGGATGTCGTTAGTATATATTTCTTTTGGATATTTGTTTCCTGACTTGGGAAGCTTCCTAAAACAAAGGTTGAGTATCTCTGCTAGAATGGTTACCTGCATGCTTCTTTCCTCCTTGCGAGTCCATCAGAATGGTTCGAATTTGTCGGCTGGGAAAACGTAAACCTGATTCCTGAAGTGTAGATATGCAGAATGCCACCCGCCCACATGGCTGATGGGGAACCATGTGACTCATTTCCTGCATCGTGATGGTGGCATCAGAGCAAGATGAAAAGTATCTGGTGCATGCATTGCTCCATGTGCCTGGACATGCACACTGCCATGGCAGGAATGCAAGAGGTTGCCATCTAGAAAACTGTCTTGAATGGTTATCTTGCACACTGTGTTCCAGCCTGAGATTTTGTATTTTAAACCTATCCTGCACCTGAAATCTGGATGCCATTCATTCTCCATCATTATTTACACATCATAAATAAAGCTATTCTGTGTGCTTCCTATTTACAAGAGACGAAAATGGCAGCTCCGGTTTGGAGGTATCTATTTTCCATTCTTGTTCATATGCTACCTCCATGCCCAGGAGAGTTCCAAGTTACCAGAAGAAAAGAAATCTGGACAGACCCACCAAGTACTTTAGCTAGAAATGTGAAAAGGCACGATGCAAAAACAAGTGAAGTGCCAAAACCTTTTCAGTTTTGTTGTAGAAATTTAGTGCAAATGGTGATTTGGCTTATTGGCATTTTGGATCAAATCCAGGTTGTTCTGTATTTACAGCGGAGCATTTTTGTCCGATAGTTTGTCTTGCCTTAAACATCACAAGCAACCACTCCCTTTCAAGACACCATCCCAGCTGAATAGATTACACCAGTGTGGGTGCTTAACCTATTTTCTCCCTTTAAAAAACATACAAACAAATCCCCACCCAAACACATCCTGTGGCTCTGGGGATCCCAAGAGCGGTCTCTTTCTCTGTTTGTTATGGAAACACACCACATGTTCCATGAAAAGATACTTCCAGCAGTCCAAGTGACAGCAAGTACGGATGAACAAATCTATCAATTTCGGTTTTCTCTTTTGTTTCTCAATCTTAAATTCAGTTCATTCCCATTTCCACATCCGTTTGAGATTTTTCAAAGAAGACGTTTGAATGAAAATGTATGTGCATTTTTATTTATTCTTATTCCTGATTTACTTGTTATACTTATATCCCGCCTTTCCCCCTAAGGAGCCCAATAACACATTTTTTTGTCCACAGTTATGCCAAATGTTATGTATGCATTTTTGCAAGCAGTCTTCCCCAGTATAATGCATTTTTTGACATTATTTGCACTAATACACGCAGTTTTGTGCGCACTTCCCCCCTAATATGGGCATTTTTGTATGCTTTTAACTGGAGAACTCGATCGCAGAGTTGGGAGAAGTGTACATTTGTGAATTTCGGCTTCTGCATAGGTTTGAAAGTGAGAAATGAGGTAAGTTCACATTAAAATTGAACCGAATGCATTTCTCCCCCGCCCTTAACAGCAAGCGGTACCTTTTTTTAACCTGCAGTGTTGTTAGTTAATGTGCTACTTTGGACATAATGCTAAACTATGGTTTAGTGTTAAGAGAACAAGCTCCCCCCCCCTCCCCACGCAGGTCTCTGCCCTCTCCTCAGAACGGCTGCACCTTCGGATCTTTTCACTTCCAATGAACTGCAGCTTGCCGTGTCTCATCTGAACCTGGACAAATTGTAGTTTCTCTTAACTATGGTTAGTGGAAACAAGCCAGCTTTAAACACAGTTTATGTATCTGGTTTGTTTTCACTAACCATGGTGGGGGGGGAGAGCACATGAGCCCAGGGACAAGCTAGGTCCATTCTCATAATGCTAACCATGGTTTAGCATTAAGTCCAAGTGCAGCAGCCGCCATTGATTGCATTCTACTGTTGCAGCAAGTCACAGTAGCCAGAAGCAGGCCGAAGGGACAGTGTAGGGGAGTGACAATACCAAGTGGAATCCAGAGGTGGTGTTGTGCTTCACCTCCTGCTGCCCCGCCCCCGAATCTTTCTGTCCGAGTTTCCCCCCCCCCGAAATCAAACGCCCTCCTCTCCCCTGTCCATGCATGGACAGGTTGCTTACCTGTAACTGTAGTTCTTCGAGTGGTCATCTGTGCATTCACACACATATGGGTTCTCTGCGCCTGCGCTGAGATCGATCGGAACTTCTTTAGCTGAGCTGAACTGGGCGGGAGCCCCTCCCCCTCGCGCGTGCTCCTTAGCGCGGCTCCCGCCCGTCTCCTCAGTTCCCTGAGACCGCCTATTGCGACCCTTGGAACCGAGGTTGATTCAGGAAAAAAAGAGCTTTACTACACCCCCTCGAACTCGATGGCTACGAGATCGATAGAAAAAAGAGGACTCAATCCCGAGCAAATCGAGATTGTTTAAAAAGAAATGACAATATAACAGACTATCGAACTCGATGTCCACGAGATCGATAGATAAAGTCTCGATCCCGATATAATCGAGATCGTCCAAATAAAAGGAAAAAACATAATGAAAAACAGACCATCCCATTTCCACCTGGGTATCCATCGAACTCGATGCAGACACCGAGAGGGGAAGGAGGGCGGGTTGTGTGAATGCACAGATGACCACTCGAAGAACTACAGTTACAGGTAAGCAACCTGTCCTTCTTCTTCGTGGTCTCTGTGCTTCACACACATATGGGTAGATTAGCAAGCTGACTTACCGGAGGTGGGTCGGTGTCGGTAGTCAGATGGTGACCGATGATAGGACCGCTCTCCCGAAAGCGTTCTGCGCCCTGGCTCGAACGTCGAGGCGGTAGTGGCGGATAAAGGTGGAGGGTGAAGACCAAGTTGCCGCCCTGCACAAGTCCGATAGAGAAATTCCTCTGCCAAATGCCGTCGAAGTCGACATGGCTCTCGTAGAATGTGCCCTTACTGAGCCCGGTAAAACGCGATCGGCAAGTTGATATGCCAATTTAATAGTGTCGACCAGCCATGAGGACAGTCTTTGTTTCGACACGGGGCAGCCCTTTTTCGGTGGGCCGTAGCAGACAAAAAGTTGTTGAGTGCGTCTTATGGGCTCTGTACGCGCCTTGTAGAAGGCTAGGGCTCTACGGACATCGAGGCTGTGTAAAAGTCTCTCGACATCCGACGTTGGTGATGGAAAGAATGCTGGAAGTATAATGTCCTGACCCAGGTGGAACTCAGAGATGACTTTGGGAAGAAATGATATATCTGGCCGCAAAACCACTTTGTCTTTGTGAAAGGTAGTATACGGAGGATCAATTCTGAGTGCGGCTATTTCGCCAACGCGCCTTGCAGATGTAATCGCCACAAGAAACAGGGTTTTGAGCGACAGAAGGCGTAGGTCCGACTTCGCCATGGGTTCGAACGGCGCTTTTGTTAGTGCCTTCAAAACCAGTTGAAGGTCCCATCCCGGTGTAATATTCCTCGTTGGAGGACATAAATTTTTTAATCCCTTCAAAAACTGCTTCACTAGGGGATGGACAAATAGTGACATGCCGGTAGAAGTTGCGCGATAAGCCGTAATTGCAGCCAAATAAACTTTAATTGATGAAAATTTTAGTCCACGGGTCATCAACGAGTGCAGAAAATCGAGGACAGTGGATACCGAGCATGCTGCAGGGTCTTTACCCGAAGCCGCGACAAAGCTGGAGAAAGCTTGCCATTTCCTCTCATAAGAAAGCCTTGTCGAAGGTTTGCGTGCTGCCAGCAAAACGTCTTTAACCGCCTCAGACAGGTCCGTATCCATCGTTATCTGATCCTCCATGCTGTGAGGCTTAAGGGATGCAGATTCGGATGAAGTACCTTGCTCTGGTGCTGTGTCAGCAGATCGTCTCGAGTCGGTAAATGCAGATAATCTCCCTGGGACAGATTGAGCAAGTGGGCGAACCAATGCTGTCTCGGCCACCACGGAGCAACCAGTATGCAATTTGTCCTGTCTAGCGATATCTTGGCTAGTACTCGTGTTAGGAGAGGAATTGGAGGAAATAGGTAGTAAAACCCGTTGCTCCATTCCAACAGGAACGCGTCGGTTATCGACTTCGGGTCCGACCCTGCCCTGCTGCAGAACAGTGGACATGCTGCGTTTTCGCTGGTTGCAAATAAGTCCATGTCCGGTCGACCCCACTGTTGAAATAGGGAAGTCAACACTTGCCTGTTCAGTTCCCACTCGTGTGAGTGCAGAGACACTCTGCTCAGTGCGTCCGCCAGTACGTTCGTCTTTCCAGCGATATGGATCGCCACAAATGACATCTGACGAAGGAGGGCCCATTCGTAGAGTCGCATAGTCAGTCGTGTGAGGCGCATGGATTTGGTGCCTCCTTGCTTGTTGATATAAGCCACCACTGTGGTGTTGTCCGTCACAATCTGTATGTGATGTCCGGTGAGATAATGTTCCATTCCTCGGAGCGCCCTCCAAACAGCCATCAGCTCCAGCCAATTGATATGCTTGGAGGCTTCCGTCGGAGACCATGTGCCCTGTACGACGTGGTCGTCGGAGTGGGCCCCCCATCCTAGTAAGGATGCGTCCGTCGTCAGTATCCTGCTCGGTACCGGCGGTTGAAATGGTACCCCGTCGAGTAGATTTGATTCCTGCTGCCACCACCTCAAAGACTCTCTTACGGCTCGTGGGAGTTGTAGACGAAGAGAAGGTCTGTCCTTTTCTGGTTCGAAGGCTCGAACAAACCAGGTCTGAAGAGGTCGCATGCGAAGCCTCGCGTAGCGTACGACTGCGATGGTCGAGGCCATGTGCCCCAGAAGTCTTTGTACGACATGAGCTGATGTCACCGATTGTTTGGACACTTTGCTTGCAAGGGAGATCAGTTTGAACGCCCTGTCGTCCGGGAGATATGCCCGACCATCGAACGCGCTTAGCCTCGCCCCTATGTATTGGATCTCTCTTGTCGGCTGTAAGACCGACTTCTCCGCGTTCAGACAAAGTCCCAATTCGAGCATGAGATCGAGAGTGTGATTGAGAGCCCTCTGGAGCTCGACCCTCGAGGATGCCACCAGCAACCAATCGTCGAGGTAGGGGAAGATGGTGATGCCTCTTGCCCTTAGACTTGCGCACACCACCGCCACACACTTCGTGAATACCCTCGGCGCGGTGGAAAGTCCGAATGGAAGAACGACGAACTGGTAGGAGTCGTCCCCCACTCGGAACCGAAGGTATTTCCGGCTGTCCTCGTGGATGGCGATGTGGAAGTATGCATCCTTGAGGTCGATGGATGCAAACCAATCGCTCCTTCGGAGTAGTGGGAGGATCGATTGGAGCGTGACCATGCGGAATCTTTTCGGTGGGATAAAAAGATTTACAGTCCGAAGGTCCAGGATCGGTCTGAGTCCTCCTCCTTTTTTCTTCACGATGAAGTACCTGGAGTATAGCCCGTCCTGAGAGTCTTCTGTGAGGACTGGCTGTATCGCTCCTTTTCGAAGGAGGGTAGAAACTTCCTCCATCAGCACCCGAGTTGGACGGGTGGTCTTGATCCCGAGAAATGGGGGGAGAACTCCGAACTCGATCCTGTAACCGTGTTCCACGATGCGCAGTACCCATCGATCCGTCGTGATGGTCCTCCACGATTGGAGGTGGTGGCAAAGTCGAGAGCCGAAGAGAGTAGTCTGAGGTAGTGCAGAGGTGTCGAGGTGGTGAGTCAATGACAGCACGGTTGGGACGGCGAGGCAGTCAAAGACGACGCCGGCCGGCGTCGCCTCCCCTCCTGGTGCCTCTGGACCGCTGCTGGAACGGTCGTTGCGGCGCTTGAGGCTGCGGTGCTCCGGGCCTCCGGTTCCCGCTCCTGTACTGGCCTGGCTGTTGGTACTGTCTGGCTGGGAACGGGAATCGAGACCAACGTCGTGGACGAAAACTCTGGGACGGTTGTTGGCGGATAAGCCCCATCTTTTTCGCCGTCGTCAGAGCTTTCTGGGCAGAGTCGAGGGAGTCGTCCGTGGAGGAATTAAACAACCCCTCGCCGTCAAAAGGGAGGTCCTGGATCTTCGCCCTATCGTCGGGAGTCAGGGCGGTAGAGCGAAGCCATGCGTGCCTCCGCAAAGCCACGGAACCGACCATCGACCTGGCGTGGCTGTCGACTTGGTGCCTTGCTGTATTCATCTGCAGGGCACCGATGCTAGTCGCTTCTTTAACCAATTGAGCTGCCAGGTCCCTCTTGTCGTCTGGCAGATAATCACAGAGGTCTCCCAGCTTCTCCGTGATGTACATTTGATATCTAGCCAACAACGCCTCGTAGTTAGATATCTTGAGCCCGAGGGAAGACGATGAGTAGATCCTACGGCCGTAGGAATCTAGTGTCTTACCCTCTTTATCTGCCGGAGTGGTATGCTGTTTCCCCCCACGAGACTGCGCCGATTTGACTATTAGCGAGTTCGGGGTCGGATGAGAAAACAGGAATTTCGCTCCTTCCTCCTGGATTTTGTACATTGACTCCAGGCGTTTGGCCGTCGGTTTAGTTGAGGCCGGAGTCTTCCAGGTCTCCTGCACCGTCTCCAACAGTGTCAGCAGGAATGGAAGGAGCAGCTGGTTCGACTGTGTCGTCCTAAGGACAGCATAAATGTCATCCTTGGCCTTTCCTTTCGAAGACTTCGCCTCGACTCCCAGAGCAGTCACCAGCCGGCTGACATGCTCAGCGAAACTCCCCATGTCCTCCGACGGGGAGACCGCATCTTTAGACTCCACCTGCGCGTCTGGCGAAGTGGAGTGGGAGGAGGAAGCCGCCGAGTCCGAATCCGACAGGTATGCCGATCCCGACGAGGAGTGGCCAACAACATCAGTCGCAACCGGTGGACGTACGAGAGTCTGTGGTTGAGCCGTCGATGTCGACGCAATCGGCTCTCTCACCACTTCAGCCGGGGCACGAGACACAGCCGCATCTCGTCGAGGTGAAGGAGAATGCCTCCGACTCCGGTGCCTGTCCGGAGAAACTGAACGCCTGTGGTAGTAGTGACGTTCAGACCTCTCGCGTCTCGGTGAGCGTCTCGACCTCGAGTAGTAACTCCTAGAACTCGATCCCGAGTAGTAGGAGCGAGACCTTGACCTCTCATCTCGGTATCGGGAGAGACGAGATCGATGGCTCGAAGTCATGGAGACCGAGTCACGAGCCCGATAATGCGGGGATCGTGATCGGCGGCGGTGCTCTTGACGCTCCTCTGCGTACCCAACCGACGGAGACAGCAGCGGTGGAGGACCCCTCGAGCCCGAACGGGGTCTGCCCGATGTCGTCTGCTCCTCGAGCTGGGCTGGCGAAGCCACAAGCTCTCCCTCCGACAGGGAAGCTGCCGCAGTCATCGGCTCTTTTGCGATCTCTCGGCCCGAGGAGACGTAGTCGGGGCCGGGGTGGACTGGTGGGCAATCGGTCCCGAAGCTCGATCTCGAGCACCAGTCAGAGCCTCAAACATCGCCACCGTTCGCTTCGATACCACCACAGTGGACGAAGTCGACGGGCCCGCCATTTCCTCAGGCTCAACCGCCATTTTCTCCTTAAGGCGTTTCGCCTTATCCTTACGAGCCTTCTTTGCCAGTTTCTTTGCCGTTAGCGTGTCCGTTAACGGCTTCTTGGCAGGCTGGGATCCCCCAGGCCGTTCCTCTGGAGTGGGGCCTTTTGCTGACAGGGATTGCTCCCACAAAAGGGCCCTCAATTTCGTTTGGCGGGCTTTTCTGGCCTGCTTAGTGAAGGCCTGACAATGCTTGCAGGACTCCACGACGTGTCCCTGTCCGAGACACAGCAGGCAGAGTAAGTGATTGTCAGCGGGGGGGATTTTAGTCCCACACCGCTGACATTTTCTAAATGGTGCCTTGAGAGGCATAGTTAGAGATTAGATCAGGAAGAAAAATAGAGAATAATACAGTAACTAGGACAAGAACGGGGGAGAGAAGGTTTTAGGTAGGATTTTTTTGAAGATTTTTTTTTTTTTTTTTTTTTTTTTTGAAAAATGAAAGTATAGGCCGAAAGAGAATCAAGAAATAGAAAGTTTATGAAGAGAACAAAGATTTTTAGATCAATAGAAAGACTAACAAACTCAGCTTGAAAACTTGAAAGTGAAGAGAAGAAGAACCTATCGACTGGTCGCAAAGGCGGTCGAAGAGGAACTGAGGAGACGGGCGTGAGCCGCGCTAAGGAGCACGCGCGAGGGGGAGGGGCTCCCGCCCAGTTCAGCTCAGCTAAAGAAGTTCCGATCGATCTCAGCGCAGGCGCAGAGAACCCATATGTGTGTGAAGCACAGAGACCACGAAGAAGAACCCTTTTTACAAATAGGGGGTGTCCTTAGGAGACAATGTCTTTTACAGACCTTAGAGTAGATGTAAATTAGCATATGCAATTTTGTGCATTTCTTTTGCCCCGTGGGCCTGAGCCCTGGATCTTTTCCGTACCTAGCACCGCCCCTGGTGGAATTCTATCCAAGCCAATAGGACTAGGATAATTTTTTATGCTGAAGTGGTGCTGAAGCAGAGGTGTCCTGCACCATGCCCATTCTTTACAAACTTGAAATGAAAAATGATTCAAAATGTGTATTGAACATTCCATCTACACAGTCTGTGAAAGTCACAGTTATACCTGCCCTGCCCCCCCCCACCCGGGGAACCCATCACCTCAAGTCTCTTTTTTTGTTCAGCAAAACTGTTAGAGGCCCTTCATACTTTATATAGCGGCAGCATTTGTCGTGGCAGCATTTGCTGCGGTAAACGTGTGAAGTCTGAGCGGAAGATGCAAATCTTCAAACACACAGTGGACATAATTCAAGAAACAACAGGCACGTAATATATTATTTGCTGCAGCTGAGTATCTCCAACTGTTTGTGGACATGTGCCTTTCTTACACACACACACACACTGCAGCAAACACTGTTAGCACTGGCACACTTCCTCTATGCAAAACATGTTTGTTTCATAAAGCATGAAACGGCTGTCAATCCTGCAATATTGCTGCAGAAAGAGGTCTGGGTTACTCTACTAAGTGTGGTAGGTGCACTTAAAGTTTCTGAATATGGTCACACAGAGTTGAAGATCAGCACCGTATGTTAAAACTTCATAAAATGGCTATAACAGACCAGAATCAAACCAAGGTGTTCTGTATTGCTTGGCTTTTGGAATTGTTGTAAATGGATAGCTTATTCATTTTCTTCATTCTTTCTAATACATGCCTTTTTAAGGGTTTACCTTAGGGACTTCTGCTATTCCAGGTAGTATATTTTAAGTAATTGCAATTAAGGATACAAACATACAAACCAATTACGGTCCTCATGAGAGCTGCAATTTGAACTCAGACTCCCGGAATCAAAAACAGACTCTTAATTTGAGATAGGATGAACTACTGAGACTTTATTGGGGCTCTTGTTGCCATGTTTGTTTTAGGAATAAAACACATTGATTAGGCAGTATCCCATTTTATTGGACCAAGATGTTTATGTTTCATTTGAAAGGAGGCTCAAGTAACCCACGCCAGATGCCTTGGTATATATTCCAGCATTATTAATAGGCAGATAATATTAACAGTTTGCTCTACTGCAAAAGAGGGAGGGAAGGGAAATACCGTAGTTCCCCTGATGGCCAATGGAATACAGCATTGTAAGGTTATGATAACTGTCAACAAAGCACGCCAAAACAGATTTGAAAAAATTTAAAAGCGATGTGCTCTTCTATTTCCAGTTTGCATACTTCTGCTAATGATCAGCATAGGAGAGGATTTCCAAAGAGAAATTACAGTACAATATGCTTGGCATCTATAAAAGCTCTTAAAACAGTCTTCTTGCGACACATCTAAAATGCAAAGTGTTGGGATATAATCAAATATGGCACGCATAGTGAAATTACTCACTGCGTTGATAAACAGACATACTTTCAGTCCAAAAAGGACAGTCTATGACAGCCACACCATGTACTTTGCATCTATAGTAGGAACCTGCACTAGGGATTTCCCTTTTCACCAGTCAGACTAGGACACCAGTAAGCTCTGAGGTATATCTTCAGCTGGATCAAATGTCTAATGGTTTGCCATCAACTTGGAAAAATTGGGTAACCTGTTTTCCGTGTTCCATACCTCAAAAAGTAGGTAAGAAATTTCATTTAGCTAGAAGGTAATAACCACAGTGGACATCTATGTATTGCCTTGATTTTTAATTAATATTTGTATATAAACAAACATGTTTAAGTGTGTCTAGTCTGACTTGTAAGGAAAAGGGGCAAGGGGAAGTTCAAGTTGTAAAATAATCTACACTTCACATGCAAAATTTGAAAGGTGTAACTGAAGTCCCACTAATGCCTCAACACGTTCTCCGTTCTTATGAATCTGACGATCCAGTAAGTCCATCTATACGGCAAAATACACTTTTGGACCCCACACAAAAAGGGGTGAGGAATAGTGATGTAAAAACTATAGAAGCTGGCCCTGTAGATATACAACAGGGTGTATCTGTCATTTCTATTTGAGCACATGAAGCTGCCTTATATTAAGGGTGCAATCCTATGCAAATTTAGACAGAAAAAAGGCCTACAACTCGCTATGCTGGCCGGGGCATGCTGGGAGTAGTAGGCCTTTTTTTCCTGTCTAAACTTGCATAGGATTGCACCCTTAATGCCAAGGTCTTTCCCAACACCTGTCAATCTCTTCTTTTGTAACCAGGGATGCAAGAGATTGAAGCTGGGACCTTCTGCATGCAAAGCAGGTGCTCTGTCACTGAACTGTAACCGTTTTTACTGCACTGTTGCGACACTGGTCCAGCTATATTTTGATTAAAAACATTAATACTCTCCTCAGACTGCATGCACAATTATATTGTTTTTTATTTAGGAGCCATCCAATAATACAGAGAATTGTTAGAAGAAAATGAATGAAAATCTAGCAATGTTAAGCTATACAGCGTACAGCCAATTTAAGAACATTTTCAAGAACATGTACGGGTTGTATCCAGCATTAGTCTAACTTGTGTCCCATTTCTATGGATCTACACTAAGTAGGGCTAACATCAGGATACAACCCAATGTATTTTTCATTAATCCTGTTGATTTTTACACTCATGAACAGTATTGTCATGAAATTTTAATACAGGAATTAGTGCTTTTATATTTGAATGAAAGGCACTAGTTATCTAAACTTGCATGGGATTGCACCTTAAATCAGAGGTCTTTCCCAACACCTGTCAATCTCTTCTTTTGTAACTAGAGATGCAAGAAATTGAAGCTGGGACCTATAACCAACCAATAACCAAGGTCCCAGCCAACAAGGTTGAATATTGGTTGGTTATTGGTTGTATAGCCAACCAATGCTTGTCTGAATAGACAGGGTACAGGATTAGTGTGTGTACTTTTTCAAATTGTTTGGTTTATTCTGAATTCAGTAGTGTTCTTGCGGAAATTGGATCGTTTCTCCTCTACAGGGTGAAATGGTGTTACACAGCTCATTTATCCTCATTTGGGGAAGTACGTTACATGACAGCAAGGGAGACTTTTGTTTGTCATACCACCCCCACAGAAATACAACTGGCACCAGCACTACAATCTTTTTGATAGCAGGTCAAAACTTTTTTATTTGCTAAGGCATTTTAAGTTTGGTTGTGTGATACATTTTAAGTTTGGTCGTCCTATACATGTCTACCAGAAGCTGCATTAAGCTCAATGGGACTTACTCCCAAGTGTGTTTAGGATCGCAGCCTAAGGCTACTGGTATTTTAGCAACCTCCGAATAGTTCTATTGTGTTGCTTATTGCTTGATTGTATTTTATTACGGTATGATATCCTTTGTATACTGCCCTGGTATCCACAAGGATGAAGGTTGATTTTAAAATGCATTTAATAACGAAATATGTGCACACGGGAGGCATGGGCAAGTAAAGACCAAAGGGTTGCATGGTCAAGGAAAAAGTGACTGGAGGTCTGAAGCAATGCAGGTAGACACGCTGTCATTCAGGAACCAGAAAATTCAACATTGGCATCTTTTCGCGGCAAATTCCAAGTTATTTAGCTAATGTCCCTTTAAAAGGGGGTATAAAACAAAAACAGTTCACCTAAGGCAAAACTTACATGTTACCCCCTTTCATTTTTAATAGATTGAACTCTCATTACTCTTTGAAGCACCACTATTAACTAGGAGCGTACTATTGGTAATTATAAGATCAAGTCATGTCACAAGTAGTCTGTTTGGACTTGCTTTTGGAAGATACATCAACAAGAACCTCAGACAAGGTCTTCTGGAGTACAAACTCAATGCCATTTTACTGTAAGCACCAGAGAAACCATGTTTTGAATACAACTTATTAGTCTGGATCCAACCCATTGTTGGATAGCTAGCTGCATTAAGGAAGTGTGTGTAAGTTGAGCTTACACTTAGGATAGCATGCTCATGTAAGTTACTATAGAACATATACACCCAGTACACACAATCAAAACAAGCCATAGTGACTTACTTGCTTGTTTAAATTGGTAGTGTGTTGGATGCCATTGGCCTAATTACTTGCCTGGGCACAGCTTGTCTTGTCATCTGAACCCAGTAGGCATGGCTTGAGGGGGAAACAACCCTCAAACAACCTATGGCCTGTTGCAGGGTTGAGGGTCACTTCCTCCACAAACAAGCCATGTTGCCCAGGTTCAGACGACTTGACAAGCTGTGCCTGGGCGGGTAATTAGGGTAACCAGCACGTGCCGATTTAAGCCATGGTGGGCTTGTGCGACCATGCAAGCTGGCCCATACAAGCGTTTAAAGAAGGAAAATAGGTTTAGGGTGCAATCCTGTGCATGTTTAGATGGAAAGAAGTCCTACAACTCCAGCAAATATGGCTGGCTGAAGCATGCTGTGAGTTGTAGGATTTTTTTCTGTTTACACATGCAGAGGATCTCACCCTTAGAAACTGGTTAAGTATCAAAAAAGGGCAGTAAATTGTTATCTATTTATTATAGTATTTTTACAGCCAGGGAGGAGCAGAGAAATTTTCTGCCTCAGGTGCCAATGTAACAGTCTTGACTGGCCTTGGGTACTATGTACCTTGAGTGGGGCTGGCATTGTTTGCTGCTCTACCTTAGACAGCAAATTTTCTTGGGCTGCCTCCTGCAGTCTGGCCAGATTCATTATAAAGCATGTGAATACTCAATATACAAAGTTACATCTTTTATGGCATTAAAAATTACTGGTGCATTCTACCTATTATTCTGATGGACTGATATGATCAGATCAAAACCAAATAATTTATGGATTACTTGTGTAATACAACTCTTGGCCTTTAATTCAACCTTGCATTAAGCATTCAGGTGCGGTTCGTCCACCTTCAACATGCCCATGTGCTCATAACTCCACCCACCACCATTGTGGCTTCTAAAGAACCATTCACATCATTACTACTTCTGCAAAATGACTAAATACTGTGTGGTTTGCATAAGGAGATTTGTCTTCTAGAGCTTTAAACGTTCAGAAGGAAGTACAGTACAACCCTTCCAGAACTATACCTCTTTAGAACCCAGGTCTGGGGAAAGGACATGATTAAATACTCAAAAATAGCATGCCAGGGAAAACACTAGTCTGGAACCTTTCTCCATGACAATGCTAAGCTTTCCATGGAAAAGTATTCTATCATGTGATTCTCCACCTGCATTATTAATTGGAAAATTCCCAGTACTATACCATGTGCTTTTGTGGAACATATAGAGCAGCGCTCTCTCTCTCCCTCTCCTATAATTAATTTACGCTTAAGCTTACCAATGTAACTCTGAAAGGAGAGGGCAAACAGAACACTAGTAAAAACAGTCCAAGCCAAACAATATCCAGCTTTATTAAAGGTACTTTTCATAAAACGATCAATCAATGGTATTCAGGCAGGACATGGGCTACAATCTGCAATGTTTTACAACAAATTCCAACTCCCCTTCTCCTTGGACTACCAAAATGTAAAGTTACTATATAAAACCCAATGAAGAATCTTCAATTCATACTTGGAACAGGGAAAGTTTAGAGTGAGGGTGGACACTTTCACATTTAATATGTTGTTTAACAACTTTTCACAAGCCTACCCTGACTTTTAGAGGAAAACAAAACTGCAGAATTTTTAATCTGAAGATTCACACTATAAAAAGAAATGTGGCTCATCTCCGAGCCATCCTCACTCCCTCAGTATATGACACCAGAAGTCTGAATTGTCTGACACTGTGAGAATGCATTTGATTTATGGGAGCATAAAACAGACACCCTATGCCATACTCAAGAGGAGTGATAAATGCAATGTAAATGACAATGTGAAAGAACAAACATAGGAAGTTAAGTACAGTTTTAAATTTACCTTCTCCTCAAGACACAGGCATTTTGGGAATTTAACGTTCATGCAACCATTTCAGAAATCAATACAGATGAACAGTATCAGGAAATCCTCCTTCCTCGTGTCTACCAAGACCCCCTCTTGCAAAATTGAAGGGGGACTGTTAAAAGCCCAGGATCTAAGTAACAGAATTAATGACATTTGTCCCCTCTCCTCCCCCTAAAACACAACAACAAAGCGTTCTGTGTGCTAACAACATAGCTTTAAAAAAAAAGTAAAACAAAATTCTGCATTGTTATAAAACTTGATAAAAAATAGTATTTCAAACTGTACAGTCACCAGAAGTACACAGTTATCAAAAATTCACACAATTCACTTGGCATCCCCAGCACCTTCAGCTTTCTGTGCCTGAAAGACAAAGACAATTCCATCAGAGCGCACTTTATGTTGCTGTGACCTTACCACCCACATGCGCAGTATTTGCATGAATCTAAAGTTTGTATGAAACAGGCACACACTTATTAATATACACGCTATTATCATCATACAACCCCTGATGGGAAAGGCAGATCTGAGCAGCAGAACCACAACAGAGATTTCTTAATCACTTTTAAATTATCTTATACATCACCAGAATCGTACTACTACAATGTCAGTTTCATTCACAAAAAAAGCAAAAGTTTACAGGATACAGGCTTGTAGGCATTATTTATCTTACTGCAAACTCCACTCATACCTGCCTGTAACCAATATTAATACATGATTTGCTTGCCAAAGTAAAGAAAGCTACTATATTGCTATTATACCTGGTCTGTTTTGGCATCTCCATTTTCTGCAGGGTTGTTTCCATCCTTGCCCTGCGTCAGCTTTCCCCTTCTTTCCCTTGGGTACCTTCTCACCCTTCTGCCAATCAATGGAAATAGGTCAGCAGTTATTTGTTCATAAATCAACAAGCAACTGTTGATATAAAGGACTTCAAAGCATTTAAAAACATTTGTTTAGAAGCATCCCAGACTGGGAAACCAAAATGCATTAAAACAAAATTATGTAATATTTTAACATTACCTTTGGAGCTGCCTTTTTAGGTTTGGGTTCCGGCTTTGGGGGAGCAGGTTTCTAGAAGGAAAAATACCATTTATGAGTAATTTTGAAATAATAAAGATCGTCCACACACCGTCTGCTTTGGTGTGTGGTCATGCTTAGAAGTCAACTAAAGGTGCAATCCTATGCATGTAAGGCTTTTTTCTATCTAAACAACTCATAGCATGCCCCAGCCAGACATTTAGGCCTGGGGCATGCTGGGAGTTGGAGGACTTTTTTTTCTGTGTAAATGTGTATAGGATTGCACACTTAAATGTGTCAAATGCAATGCATGCTGCTACTATCAGCACTTCTTTAAGTCACTAGTGCTACCACCACCCCTAAAAAAGTATCATGCAACATACTTACAGCAGATAACCTTGCTGATCTCCGCTGTGGCTGTTTTAAAAAAGAAAGAAAATGTTAACCATTAGAGCAGTTAGAACCCCTCGTGGCTTATTAGGACTGTACAGTGATGGCTTGGATTGAGAGCATAATTCGTTCCGGAAATGTGCTTGTAATCCAAAACACTCTTATATCAAAACGAAATTAAAAAAAAAAATTGTCCAGAGATGTTAGTATATCAAGTAAAAATAAATAACTGAATATTTAAAAATTTGCTTGTCTTGCAAAACACTCTCAAACCAAGTTACTTACAATCCAAGGTATTACTGTAACAGCAATAAACTCAAATTGAAATGTTTCACACTCACTTCATCTGATATGTAAGGTTAAAATAAGACCAATGTAGTAGTAGTAAAACTAATTCAGACTGTCATACTGAGAGAAGACCCATCATGACTAATTGTAATCCCATTGATTTCAATGAATCTACTCAAAGTCTAGATCCAACCCATCACAAATTAGGGTCTATAACGTAAAGACAATTAAAGTTCTTACCTCATCCTTTACTTTGGCCTTGTCACCCTTGGTATCTCCTTCAGCCTACAAGGAATTTAAGAAGTAAAACAACTGAAGAAACCAGACACCAAAATTCTAGTCTAATTTCTTTTGGGGGCTTAAATACCAAATACATAAAGAACTTTATCTGAAGTATTGCAAAGCTGACATTTCATAGATAGATTTCATAGATCATAAGAGTTGGAAGGGGCCTCCGAGGTCATGCAGGAAACTAGAGGAGGGGTCTCCCATCCAAGTCATAACCAGGCCTGACCCGGCTTAGCTTTCCATGCTCAGACAAGCGGAGCCAGCGTGAGCCACAGGCCTATGTGTTTCAATTTCTTGCTTGTTTCTTTCCCCGCTCAAATTTAGATTTGCACATAATCTAACAACTATTTAGATTACCGGTACTTGTCTTTCTTTCATGCAATGAAATCACAAGATATTGGCACTGAACATTCCTAAGCTTAGTAAGTGAAGAGACTTGCAAAAATCACACAGAATCTTTCTGGCTACATAAAGATCCAGAATAAGAGCTCAAAATAATAATTATCAGGTGGCAAGCAGACACAGTAGGGTTTCCCTGAGGCCTTAAAGAGCTACCAGAAGGATCCAAGTTCACAAGATGCTAATTTTTGAAGGGCTATACCTTCCTTCAAAACAATTGAATGCAGCAATTGTTATTGAATACAGCAAGTTCTCATGTTTGTGACAATTATGACTTCAATAAAGTATATGTAATCAACATCAGATGTAGTATCCCTTCATTTTCTTTTATGATACATGTATTTTGTTTATTTCTGGGGTCCCTATGTCCTTTCAAAGAGAGATGTGTTTGTTTGAAAGTTGTGCGGGTAATAGCATTGCCAGATGCCCCTTATTTTGATGCATTATTCTTGATTCCCTAACATTGCAGCTTTAGGCAACATAATAGCTCCTTTTATTTCAGAACACTATGACCTCTATTGAGTCCATGTAACAGACCCAAGATCTCACTTATTTCTGGAATTTTGATCTTGCAAATTGAGGCTTTTCTGCCTACTCCTAGCGCCCCTACAGACCTATGAAACTATGTCCTGTGCCACATTTAGGACCATGCTGCTGTGCTGATTCTTCCTTGCTGTAAGGGAATATCCTGATTCAGAGCTCAGGCGATTTCCCTATGTCCAATACCCTCCACCCCAAGACGTAACTAGAAAAATCGAATTAAGAATGCCTCTTGCGGGTGAAACGGGGACCTGGCAACCCAAAGTACTCCATAGAACCAAGCAGGCTACAACATGTGTGGCAACTGGTGTTTGTTCGGGGTGGGGTGGGAGGAAGCTTCCAGCTTTGCACTTCAGACAGCTTCAAGCCTAGCGCTTCCCCTCGTCTGGAAAGAGCAAAGATGGTCACTTTCGCCCTTAGACAGAAGGAAGGGGGCAGGAAAGATTTACTGCATTCAGGGCAAATGGCGGGGCCTTCTAAGCATCTTCGCTGACGGGGGTTAAAAAACAAAATACAACTGACAGGACTCCTGTCAGTGCTCAACAGGGATAACACCTCCCGCGGGGCTTTAAGAACAAGCGCTTTTTTAGGGCGGTAACTGCAAGCCTTCCCGCCCTTTTTGAAAAGTGTGTGTGTGTAAGCACACAGCGCATCCCCATTTGTTATTGGGGGAAGGGGGGGAAGAGAACGAAAGATGCGAGCGCGCGCCTATTTTCCACTTCCCCAGCACGCACGCACGCGCGCACCTCCTCCCGCCAGCCGCGCACGTGCGTCCCTCCAGCCAACCACCCTCCCGCCAAAACCCCAACTGGATCGGTCCGGGTTCGTTTTCCTTCCCTCCCTCCCCACGAGCAAGCGGGCGCGTGCCCTCTCCCTATTGGTGGGAAGGGGAGAGCGCGCGCGCGCGCACACACGCGGGGGGGTTGTGGGACGGCCAATAATTAACGGTCTCGCGCTAGTCCGCGCTCTCTCACTATCTCTCCCCCCTTTTTCCTTGCAGAGCTTTGCAGCCCCCGCTTCCCTCATAGGCCACCAAGAATGCGCGGCGGTTAACGGTCGCTCTTCTTCTGCTCCGCCCACTCCTCCTCGTCTCCACTTTTAAGTCCTGACGACGACCGTTGAGCCGGCGCACGCGCTTCCCCCTGCCTCATAGCCGTTAATCGCCCGGAGGGGGAGGGAAAAGGGGGGGGGTGGAAAACAAAACAAAAAAAATGAAACAAAACGGAGCGCGGGAGGTGGGTCGGTGCGAGAAGAGAAAGGAAAGAAAATGGCGGCTGATCCGAATCTCACCCCCGCATAAGCATCACTCCTTTCAACTACCATCTCTTCCCTTTCCTTCCCCCTCGCCCGTCTCGCGTCCGGGCCCTGCGATTCCCTCGCCGCAGCCACGTACCTTTCTCTTGGGCATGTCGGCGGCGCGTGACAGAAAGAGAGAGAGAGAGAAGGAGGCTCGGTTGGAAATAGAAAAAGCAAGGTCTCTAGAAGAGGAAGAGGACGAGGAAGAAACTCGGCCGCTTATGAGAGAAAGCCAGGCAGAGAGGCAGGACGGAAAAAAGAGGGAGGGGGCTCCGTTTGTTGGGCTCGCTCGTGTCGCTCGCGACCCCACTAATTTGAATCGGGTGTTTATAAAGTTTTATATAGACCCGGACGCGGCCCAACCGGTTCCAGCCGGATCCCCACCGCCCCGGCCGCCCATTGGACAGAGCGCATCACGTGGCGAGGGCCGGCCAGGGCGGGCGTTGCGAGGGGAGGCGAAGGGCGCGCGCGCGCAACTAGTCTTGCCTTCCACCTTCCTTCCAGCTAAAGCTGTTACTTGGTCCTGCGAGTAGGACCCAGATTTGTTTTTATAAATAACAATAGTCATTTTTTAAAAATGCCTTTTCGGCCGCCGATGTGCAGAAAGATTTTAAAGGGGGGGAATAAACAATCTACGCAGGTGTTCTTCGTTACGTATATCCGTAGTGGGGGGGGAATAAATACACATAGCAGGTTCTCACGCCTCCCTTATGCACCCCCTGCCTCACCCATAAAAATAAAATACCCCCCCCCGCCTAGGTCTGAAAATGCATTGCAAAAGTATTATTTTACCAGGCAAGGAGCTCTTGCTCCTATGGCGGGGTCAGTTAGGACTTGCGCCCAGGTAAGCGCGCGCAAGCTTGCAGCCTTAGGTAGCCGCTGACAAGCAGCGCAAGGTCCCTTTCTGCAGGAGGGCGAAATTCGGCCTTGGCCGGCGCACCTGGCCAAGTCGCTGCGCGTGCACGCTTTTCCTAAAGGCGCAGGGCAAGAAATAGCAAATGTAAGAAAGGGTGTCCCGTCCCCCCCCCGTTCGCCACTCCTTCCAGACACCATAAAGCCCACTAGAAAGAAATCTGGGTGCAAGCTTAGGGAGAAGATGGCCTCTTCATGCAGCTCGAAAGGAAGGTGCGGTCATTGCCTAGTCGAGGACGCCAGAACGTAACCCACAGCGCCCCCTTCCTTTTCAACCTTGACGACGAACTGGCAGGGTCTCCTGACTCTCCAAGAGCAAGCAGCCTCGGGCCACAGGTGCAGCAGCAGCCTCCTCCTCTCTGCTCCCCACTACTAGCGGGAGAAAGGAAGGGCGCTTCGGTGGTGTTGCTTCTACCGGAGGCTCTGCCTTGATGGGGGCCAGGTGAGGAGCTGTCCTCTTCAGCACCATGCTGCCCTGCTGTTACAATCCCTAGCCGCCCCAAGGTCAGAACCACAGCAGTATGAAGTAGGCACCAGTAGATGTGAAATACCAGCAACGGATAACCATGCCACCTCCATTTCATCAGCAGTCAGAAACAGCCCTTGCTTGCACATGGGCTGTAAAGAACATTTAATGATGGAGGGTCTACCTGTCTTACGGTCAGAGACAGCATGCCTTTGAATATTAGCTGCTGAGGGTTACACTGGGAAGGGATGGTGCCTTCAAGCTTTGCTTGTGGGCGTTCTGGAGGCAGCTGGTTGGCCACTGTGGGTAGCTACCACAGTGGCCTACCAGCTGCCTCCAGAACGCCCACAAGCAAGTTTCCTGATCCAGCAGAGCTCAGTGTTCTTATGAGAGTTGTTTCTTTCACCCAATTTCAACACTTACGCCCCAATATGGTTGCGACTGTTTTCCCTAGAAGACTCACACCTGAAGAGCCAGTCATTTCCCTTTGAACATAGAAATTATTCATCTCCCAAATGAGCCTATCCGGATTTTAAGATCTTTGTGGAAGGCCCTTCTCTTGCTCCGGTCCCGTCCCATCCCGTCAGAATAATGTAAAGAGCTAGGCTGGCTCCCAGTCTCTTGTCCTTCCACTGGTGGAAGGCAAAGATTTTTATATAGATAGGCCTTTGGCATTTAAGCTGGTCCATTGCTGATGAGAGGGTTAACTGGTTGGGTATTGTTTTTTATTGATGTTTTTAGTCCATTTTTGTGTTTTAATTATATTTGTTTTTATTTGAATTTTACTATTGTTGGCTGTTTTGAGTGCCATTTTTGGCCAAAAGGCGAGCTATAAATTTAAAGTTCAATTTTTAAAGTGCCAATTGCCAAAAACAGCCAGCTGCAAAGTATCTGCTTTCATTCCATTGAGATTCTACAAAACCCATTTATTTCACTCCAAACACAGGTACCTGAGAAGGAACTACTGTATAGCTTAGAACCTTGCAACTTAAAAGAACTTTTATGTCAGTCTAGCTCAGTGGTTCCCAACCTTGGGACCCCAGATGTTGTTGGCCTACAGCTCCCAGCATACCCAGCCAGCATGGCTAATGGCAAGGGATGCTGGGAGCAGCATTATCTACAAACTAGTTAAGCAGGCTGACATGCATGGTAGCGACCCAACTCTAGGCATTTCTGGATTGTGCCTATTTTTTAAGATCAGATCCACTAGGACAGAGTTCCGCCTGTTTTGGATGGGTTGCACTCAGTGAAAGAGCAGGTTCTTAGTTTGGCCTGCAACATCTGGGGACCCAAGTTTGGGAACCACTGCCTGCATTGTGTACTAGCCACAGTTTCCGGAGGCAGCCCCATCTAAAGCACATTATAGTAATCCCACCTTGATGTGCGACCCTGGGGTAACAGTTTAGTCCAACACTTCTGGAGGGCACCAGGTTGTGGAAAGGCTGATCTACGCTGTAAAATTGGTTTACCAAGCTAATATATAGCTACTTTTTTGAGCATGACCATGTCTGTCCTCAATCAAGCCCAGACAAAAGCTTTGCTCAACTTACACTTGGAAATTCAAGAGCAAGGTAGAATCAGGGAGCACTCCCAAGCTAAGAACCTGCTCTTTCACTGAGTGCAACCCATCCAAAACAGGCGGAACTCTGTCCTAGTGGACCTGATCTTAAAAAATAGGCACAATCCAGAAATGCCTAGAGTTGGGTCGCTACCATGCATGTCAGCCTGCTTAACTAGTTTGTAGATAAGTACTTCTTTAAGACAGATATTCTTTAAACATCCCACATTTTAGCCCCAAAACAGATATTCTGGGTGAAAAGTACATTGGACTGCCCTTATATGGTGTTTTGTAAGAGAGCCCAGGTTCATCCAGAGCTCCTGGGTGACACTGTAATCCTTTCTAGAAATTGACTCAAAACAGGAAATCCCATGTACCTGCTTCTTCCCATCGCTAAAGTATTCTAGAATGGGGCAAGATTTCTCATGTTCCAGTCCTTTATGTTTGTGTCAAATAATACAACAATCAACTGCTCTGATGGCCACACAAAAAGTGTTGTGCTGGTACCACAAACTGGCCCCGAGAGGTAGGTAGTATTTGAGATTTTTTGGCACAGAGCAGCATGTAGGGCATGTTGTACCATATATAGGATGGTGTTTCAATCAGCCATCTCAGAGTTTCTATTACTTCGTGAATAAAAAGCTATCAGAGTAGATAACTGGCCACGTGAAGGCAGCCCAGAGTGTAGTTATAATGCTGCGCAGCCATCAGCATTTGGGAGCAACTGCAGCTCAGCAACAGAGCACATACTTTGCATGCAGAAGATCTCAGATTCAATCTCTGGCTAGGGCTAGGAAAGAATCTTGCCTGAAAACCTGGAGTACTGCTTCCAGTCAGTCAGCATACAACTCCTTTGCTGAAGGAACTGCACTGACTACCTATTCACTACTGGTCCAGGTTTAAGGTTCTGGTGCTTGTGTACAAAGCCCGAAACAACTTGGGACCAGGATACCTGAGAGAGCACCTTCTCCCTTACCAACCTGCCCGGTCACTGAGGTAATCGGAGAACATTCTCCTGGTGGTTCCACATGGTTCTATGGCCCAATTGGAGTCCTCAGTGTTGCAGCTCCATTTCTACGGAACTCCTTGCCTCTGGAGGTCAGGCAGGCTCTGACATTGTATAGCTTTCAGTGCCTGCTGAAGACATCCTTGTTCCAGGAAGCCTTCCTTACCAACCAACCACGGTTTTAATTATACCTTGTTTTCTATGCATTGCATTGTCTTATTATTTTCTATGCATTGTCTTTATTCTTTATCTGTTTTTATCATTTAATTGTTCACTGCTTTGAAATCTGCTTAGATATGAAGCGGTATACAAATACTGTAAATAAATAATAAGAAATAATACTGAGCTAGATGTACCAATAGTCTGACTCACTATAAGGCAGCTTCCTACATTCCTGTGCTTTTTTGTGAGATTGTGTTTTGCTGGACACAGGAGAGAATCACAAAACCAGCGACATACTGTAGGTACACCTCTGTGCATCTAAATAACTAATAGAAACTACTGATCAATGAAGTTACAAGGTAACCTCAAGTAGCATACTTGCCAAACAAAGATACCACCACCAGCTCTATTGGTGCAAGCTACTCTGTATATACTTACTTGAAAGGACTGGCGTGCCCAACGTTTACTTCAAAACCACACTGACATACTGAAACTTTCCTTCAGGATGGTAGAACTTAAGAAGAGCCTGCCGTGCTTAGACCAAAGACCTACCTAGTCCAGCATTCTGTTTGTACAGATGTCTATGGGAAACCCGTAACAGAACATGAATGCAACAGCCCCCTCCTCCTCAGTGTTCCCCAGCAATTTGTATACAGAGGCATACTTCCCACAGAACATACCATTCACATTTTTTAACATGTTATCCTGTTTGTTTTTAATGCAGCAGAAACTTTTACTAATATATTCTTTTCCATCTCTGAGATAACACCGCATGACTGGGGTGTTATTATGCATATACACACCATACAAGAAACAGGAAAGTTCTCTTTAAGAATTAGAGATTGTACTTAAGAGCCTGTTTCCAGACATCACAAAGGTACAAAGATGCAGCTCACCACAGCAGGTAAAACTACTGCTTGAGAATAAATTTCCCATAATTTATTTATCGCTATGTATTCGTGTATATAGCCTGAGTTACTTGCATCAAAAAGGATGCAACTCTTAAGCAGTTTGTTGAATTACATCATCAGCCCTCTGACAGTTGGCTCATCCTCACCATTTCAGAATGAAATGCTGAAAGAAGATCATTAAACTACATCCCTTCCTTCTTTGGATTCACTCAGTCTTAGAACAGCAACTTTGAATAACCATCAACTTGTTTTTAAAAGATGCCTGTTACAAAAATGCTTTATTCATGTCTTGATTATTTAATCATCTTCACAGCTGTACCCAGTATGCTGATTTTTGTTTGTTTGTTTGTTTTAGATAGGACATTTTGTAGTGCCATCAAAAAGTAAAACACCACCTTAAACGCCCCCCCCCCCCAGCAAAGTATGCTGCATTAGATACACCATGAACAGGTTGGATTGTAGCCAGCGTGTCTGCCCAAAGCCCTGAAGCACATATGGAGACAAGCAGGAGGAACATTATCCCTGAAGTACTGAAACCAGTGGGACAATGCATGCCCTTGTGGAGCTTCATAGATCCCGGCCCTCCAAACTGGGGCAATGCTATCATTTCTGGCCATACAAAGAAAGGAGAGATGGAGGGGGGGGGGAATTGGGATACAGCCAGTCTCCGAACTAGGGGCCAGACAAGCTCCTCTAGAACGCATTGACCTCACCCCAGTCACCCATTTGTTTGCGTGTATGCAACAGGGACCCTCTCTAAGATGCCCAACTGCAGCTTTCCTGCACTCCACTGTAAGCAACTTCTTAGAATTCTGGGAAGTTTTAGAAGCCTCTCGCATTGTAGCACAGAAATGCAGCCATTTGGGAAGACAGAAGGAAAGCCCTGCTGCATGCACAAACCTTCCCACATAGACCTATTTAGTGTTGTCCTTGATTCACCAATTCCACAGCAAAAGACCTTTCGTTCTGTACTTTTTAAACCATATTAAATTGAGGAAACAATAAACTCATTTCAGACACCATGTTCCCAACCACAGCTTGGATGATAACCAGAAATATAAAGGAGGTAAAGCAGGAGTGGAGGGGTACCAGTGGTCCTCCAGATGTTGTCAGAGTCCAACACCCATCAGCCCACATGGCCAATAGCCAAGGATGATGGGAGCTGTAGTCCAGAAACATTTGGAGGGCCATAGGCTCCCCAACCCTGAGGCAAAGATGTGTATATGTCTACTGAAAACACACCGACACACAAAAACATACATTCCCATTATCAAGTGAACCCCACTGGGCAGCAACTGGACTATCTGTACCTTGGCTCACATTTTCCCCTCTTCCCCCCGCCCACCACACCCGACTCCCAGCCCTACAACGTCCTTCTCATCATGCAGATACCACGGTCAGTTTCTCTAGGAAGTCCATTCTTTTGTTTTCTAGGGCCTGCAAAAACCCCTGGATTCTCTCTTCCCGTTTGGCCCTGACTTCCTGCAAGAGCGTCCGCCGTCTCTGAGCATCTCCACAGGATGTGGAGTCTTCCTCTTTCAGCTTCTCCAGCACGATTGCCTTGTCGCTTTCCATCTGCTGCCACTTCCTTTCTTCCATGTATAGATCCCTGGCTTTCTGAAAAAGAAAAGAAAAAAGTAATGACATATTAGCTTTTCAAATTGCCTTATAGTAGAGACTGGCTTTCCCCCAGCCTGGTGCCCTCCAGAAATGTTGGACTACAACCCCCCCATAATCCCCAGACTCAATTAATTGGACTGAATGATCTCAGCTGCATTTCTGTGGGAACTTTTATTCCCTTCCAGGGGTTGGGGAATGCTGTTCCAGCCAGCCTGTGATTGGCTAACAGATATCTCTTTAGAGTTGTCAGGGGCATGAGCATAAAAAGAGGAGGCTGTAGCCACCTGTTATCTTCATCTTCATTTTTCATCTTGCAACTTTGAGCATCACCTTATGGGGCTCTGTCCTACTGAAGTCCCATGCCCACATGCATAGAAGACAGCTGTATGTAACTTTTGTTATTTTTGCGTGAAGTATTGTTTCAAATGTTACTCTGGCTCTTGTATGTCTTTTTATTCCCCTTTCCCTTTGTAAATAAACTTAACACCTACCTCAAGAGTTGTGTGTGCAGTCCTTCCAAGTAAGCCTTGGTACTAAATCCAGAGCTTTCCTCTTGGTTATTGCTACTGTTTAAAGTTTCAGGCTTGAGGCTTGGAGATAGGGTGTGGTGGTTTGAACACCTACGCCTCAAGGGTGTCCTGCAAGGTCTGAGACTCCACTGGCTCAGGCTGAAGTGGACATAAGGGGTGGTGGCAGCCTACTCTGATGGATTGGTGTGCAGCCCAAGCAACCTTGCCTACACTGCTGGGAGCTAGGCAACCCCCTTCCCCCCTTTATTCATTCATTTTATTTATTTACACATAAGTGAATGGGCATCCTTCACATAAGTGAATGGGCATGGCTAGAGAGTGAAGGAGGGTTCCAGATGCCTCTAGAACCTACTCCATCCTTCCCTGGAACTTAGGTTTCACACACAGCCCGCACACACCTTCCAGGAATCATACACTCCTCAAGAGAGGTTTCTCCACCATTCAATAACCACTTTCTAAGGTGAATCCCCTTGTTCTTCCTAGATTTTTTTGATTTTTTTTTTACAACTCTGAGATATAGGATAGGTAATGAAGTGGAAAGGGGGAGGTAAGAAGTGGCAGTATTAAATTATCTTCATCCTAGATGAACTTTCTTTGCAAAAGAAACCATCAAAATAATGTCTAAATGGCTATTGCAAAAGGCACTCTGGAATCCTTCGGATTTCTTGATGTCTGGCAGGTGCAATACTTCAAGACCACACTGAACTTCATATAAGCCAGAGGCCAGCAATCAAAGACTTTGAGGCCATGTGAAGCTTTCAAAGGATGAAACTGTTTCTTTGCCAGAATCCCCAAAAATTTTGTTTTAAGAAATTATTATGTTTCTAGACCTCATGGTTTGCACTGCAGAGTAAGCTTGAAAAACATGGTGGTGAATGTCCATGATTCTAGACACTTTTATTTGAAACCATGTCCTGCCGATTTCCAATGGGATTTTCTTCCAAATAAGTGTACTAGGAATACAGTCAATATATTATAGAACATCAGAAGCAGGGAAGTAAAGAAGAGCCAAAGTTCATGATGTTTTTCAGCTCTCCTTCTTCCAAAATCTACTTAGTAAGATTACTCCATTTCCCCCACATTTGCAGCAATATTTTCAGAATCTTATATAACATTATCTTGGCATGAAAATATTTGCCTTAAAAATGATGTGTTTTAGTTGTATTTTCATTGTCTTTTGTATCTTTTTATTTAAACTGCAGAGATTTTTTTTAACTGAAGGACCGTATAATTGAAAATACCTTAAATAAAAAATATAAGTGATATTAGATGCAACACAGATTTGCAACCGAGCTGGGGTGTGGAATGTGTGATTTTTTTTAGCAGTAAGCTGCTTTTTTTTTTTTTTAGCTATGATTCCCAGTCTCCTAAAACTTGAGGCAGGCAGGCAGGCAGGCAGGCAGGCAGGCAATTATTTAAAATATGTCTATGGAGAGTTCGTGGTTTGCTCTTTTGCCTCAGCCTCTTAACTTTCTTGGGTTCCTACCTGCAAAGCACTTGTAGTTCATCTGGAACCGCAGGATGGCCTCCCATAAATTCCAGAAGGAGTATTCTGGCCACAGCACAGACTGGAACACCAGGCATGCATGGGACTGTCTGCAGAAAGAAAGACAACGAGCTTAATGCATGGCCTGCAGAGGAAGGAATAGAAAAGAAGCCAGCAATGCTGCCAGTCAAGAACAGACCCACAACAGACCTTTCATTCAGTCCCAGTTACCCGGGGACTGCAGGGCTGAAAAGCAGCACTCTCTGGACTCATCCATTGGTAAGAGGAGCAAGGGCCACTGGGAGGCTGCACCCCCTGCCTCCCAGGAAGAACATCACAGCAAGGGAAAGACCAGCCTGGCCCCATCCAGAGCCAGTGTGGCGTAGTGGTGAGAGTGTGGGACTGGGAGTTGGGAGATCCGGGTTCTAGTCCCCGCTCAGCCATGAAACTCACTGGGTGACTTTGGGCCAGTCACTGACTCTCAGCCTAACCTACCTCACAGGGTTGTTGTGAGGATAAAATGGAGAGGAGGAGGAGGAGGAGGAGGAGGAGGAGGATTATGTAAGCCACCTTGGGTTCCTTGCAGGAAAAAAGGCGGGGTATAAATATAATAAATAATAAATAAATTTAAAAAAAAAATCCATTGGCCAAAGAAGGAGCAGCTGCAGGAAGCTTGCTTTGCCCTTCCCTGCCAGAAATAACACCTAGAACAGCCTTCCTCAACCTGGTGCCCTCTGGATGTGTAGGACTACATGGCTGGCTGAGAGATGCTGGGACTTGTAGTCCAACATATCTGGAAGAAACCAGGTTGGGGAAGAATGACCTAGAAGAGCTAGTGCCAGGGTTTGCTTTTTTCCTCCTCCCTCCCAATCCCTTTCCCTTTTCTTTCATGTCTTTTAGACTGTAAATCTGAGGGCAGGGACTGTCTTATTAATCTTTGTAAGCTGCTCTGGGAAACTTCTTCTTTTGGCAGATGAGCAGGATAAAAAATGCTTTAAACAAACAAACAAACAAACAAACAAAATATGATCATTCGTTGCATAAGTATCCGGAACACGTGTTGGAATTTAGTAACCTCAACTTCTGCAATAAGAATGCTCAAGAGGAGGACCTATGACAAATCCAGAGGTGTCTTAACTTGCAACACAACCTTTGTGGTGCTGAAGAATGACTTCCCCATTGCTGCTGAAAGGATGAGGATGGCGGGGCAAGGAGGACTGCGATCCCAAGGACACGTTCTGGAAGGTGCATATCTCACAACACCACCTCAAGATCCTTTTGGAAGCTCGTTTCCCCACCAAAAAGGAAGCATACAAATGTATCAGATAAAGGCTATTGCCAATTACGTTTTTATCCTGCCCTCTCCCCAAGGGGCTCAGGGCAGCACACACGGTCTCTTTCCCCTCCCCATTTTATACCCACAACAACCCTGTGAAGGGTAGGTTAGGCCAAGAGTGTGTCGCTGGCCCAAAGTCACCCGGACAGCTTCATGGTCAAGTGGGAGTTTGAACTTGGGTCTATGCATGCTCACTTGGCAGTAAGCCCTACTGGGTTCAATGGGATTTGCTCCCTAGTATGTATGTATGTATGTATGTATTTATTTCATTTTTATACCGCCCAATAGCCGAAGCTCTTCTGGGCGGTTTACAGCAGGCTTACAAACTAAAAAGACACGACACACAAGGAAAAAGGAATGGGGAGGGAAGAAGGGGGAATTCCCCCCAAAGTAATTTCTCTATCAATATAAATGGTAGATGAAAGAAAAGGAATATACTAATAAACTATATTTGCATCTGATAACAAAATCAGGTACAATGTACAAAACCAGATCATTTGACCATAAAAAGCTATTTTAAAAGTTTAACTTTTTCCTTTAATACTCTAAACTTAGGATTGCTGTTGACTTTCTTATTAAACACAGTAAGAGTGTTCAGGCCAGGGGTGGGGAGTCTCAGGCCAGGGGTGGGGAGTCTCAGGCCCACGGGCCAAATCCAGTCGGCCATGCTCCCTTCCCCTGGTCTCACCCCCTTTCCCCTAACCACCAACTGTTTGGTGGTCTCCTGGGTTTCGTGCAGTGCCCCCCCCCCCTTCTAAAAGGCAGAAATGCCTCTCCTAAGGCGTAGTTACTGGCAGTGAGAGTTCTAAGCCACAGTATGCTGGCATTCTAGAGCGTGCCCCTTTCGCCTTTGGCCCCAGCAACCATTGGAATGCGGGGCCCCCAAGAGCTTTTCTAAAACTGAATTCATCCGCTGGGCTGAAAGAGGTTCCTCACCCCTGGTTTAGGCTTACCGCTCTAGTCCAGTATTCTATCTACTTCACCAGCCTTCCCAAACCTGGTGCCCTCCAGATGTGTTGGACCACAACTCCCATCATTCCCAGCCAGCATGGCTACACTACATCACACTGGCCCTCAACATAAAGCCCTTACGCAGCAGTTCCTCTGTCCATACTGGAGCGTCAGCGCACGCTGGGCTAGGTCCATAGATCTCTCTCTCTCGAGAATTATTTTATTAGAATGGCTTGGCGGAAGAGAGATTTAGGGGAGAGTTTCTCCTCACCCCCAAATGCAAGATCCCCCAGCAGAGCAAGAACAGCAGATCTTGCTATTCAGCAGAGCGGTCGTCGCAGTTTGGCGTTACCTGCCAGAGCATGAAATCGCTAAGCCGGACCTCTCCAGAAGTTCTGATCAAGATGTCTGGGTGGGGAGATTTGCAGGTATAGAGACATTTGTCGATCAGCGATTCCGACACATCACTAAAGGAGAGAAGGACGACAAATCGCATTAGGAAGGGTATTATTCATTATCTACAAGCAAAATGCCCATTACGATGACAATGGGTGGACCTTAAGAGCTGGATCAGACTAAAACGGTTCAAAAAGCCTAGCATCCTGTTTCATACACAGCAGTCAACAGGAGCCTTCTAGGGAGCCCATCAAAGCTCAGGGCCATCGCCACATCTTGTGGCAGCAAATTCCATAGGTTAACTATGTGGTACAGTGAAGAAGCACTTCCTTTTGTCTGGCCTGAATCTTACTGCTGATTAATTTCATTGGGTGGCCCTAGTGCGATGAGACAGAAAGGAAAACTTCTCTTGCTCCGCGCTTCCTCAACACCATGTATACATTTTATATACCTAGTATATTATGTCCCCGCTCTTTCCTCTCTACACCAAAAAGCCCCAAATGCTTTCGCTTTCCCCACAGGAGGGGACAGGCCTGTGGCTCACGCTGGCTCAGCTTGTCTGAGTGTGGAAAGCTAAGCAGGGTCAAGCCTGGTTATTACTTGGATGGGAGACCCCTCCTCTAGTTTCCTGCATTGAGCATGGGGTTGGACTCAGTAGCCTTGTAGGCCCCTTCCAACTCTATAGTCTATGAAATCTACGAGGGCGTCCAAATCCCACGAACATTTTAGGGCGCAACCCTGTTTAGATAGAAAAAAGGCCTACAACTCCCAGGCCTTTTTTCTGTCTAAACTTGCATAGGATTTTGCACCTTTAGTTATCCTGTTCTGCACTTTCTCCAGCTCTATGAATATCCTTAGTGTTAATTATTACATTGGAGAGATTTCCATGCTAGTGCGGTGCAATGTATCTATTTATTTGTTTGTTATTCATGCTTTTTTCAGAAAGACCAACCTTGATACATTCCTCGGGAGAGATGCGATTGAATGCAATAATAGGAAGAAAGGGCTGGCTCAGTTCGTGATTCCACCCAAAAAAAGCCTTGTTACTTTCATATCCCCTTTCCTCAAGGATTCCGGATTTTCACTCCTCCCAACAACCCTGTGAGGTAGGTTGGCTGAGAGTCAGCGACTGGCCCAAAGTCACCCAGTGAGCTCATGGCAACTAGAACCTGGGGATAGAAAACCCGGATACTCCAGGAGAAGTCCAGTCTAACGCTTAACCACTACGCCATACTTGTAACGTTACTTCATTTTCAATGTATTGTTTTTGTTTCTTTTATCTGTTGTTATCTTTTTATTGATCACTGCTCCGGGATCTACTTGATATGGAGCAGTATACAAATACTGTAAGTAAGATAATAATAATAATGATGATGATGATGATGATGATGATGATGAATCATAGAATCATAGAAAAGTAGAGTTGGAAGGGGCCTACCAGGCCATCGAGTCCAACCCCCTGCTCAATGCAGGAATCTAGGTCAAAGCATATCTGACAGGTGTCTGTCCAGCTGCACCTTGAATGCCTCCAGAGTGGGAGAGCCCACGACCTCCCTAGGTAGTTGATTCCATTGTCTTATTGCTCTGACAGTCAGGAAATTTTTCCTGATGTTTAGGTGGAATCTAGGTTCCTGTAACTTGAGCCCATTATTCCGTGTCCTGCAAACTGGGATGAACGAGAAGAGATCTTTGCCCTCCTCTGTGTGACATCCCTTCAAATACTGGAAGAGTGCGATCATATCTCCCCTCAGTCTCCTCTTCTGAAGGCTAAACATGCCCAGTTCTTTCAGTCTCTCCTCATAGGGCCTTGTTTCCAGTCCCTTTATCATCCTTGTTGCCCTCCTCTGAACCCTCTCCAGTTTGTCTATGTCCTTCTTAAAGTGAGGTGCCCAGAACTGGACGCAGTACTCAAGATGAGGCCTAACCAGTGCCGAGTAAAGGGGAATTAGCACTTCCCGCGATTTGGAAGCTATACTTCTATTAATACAGCCCAAAATTGCATTTGCCTTCTTTGCAGCCACATCACATTGCTGGCTCATATTCAGTTTGTGATCTACCACAATTCCAAGATCCTTCTCACTTGTAGTATTGTTGAGCCAAGTGTCCCCCATTCTGTAACTCTGCATTTGGTTTCCTCTCCCTAGGTGCAGCACTTGGCATTTATCCCTATTAAATTTCATTCTGTTGTTTTCGGCCCAGCGCTCCAGCCTATCGAGGTCACTTTGAATTTTGTTTCTGTCTTCCAGAGTATTAGCTGTTCCACCCAACTTTGTGTCCATCTGCAAATTTGATAAGCATTCCCTGTACCTCCTGATCCAAGTCATTAATAAAAATGTTGAAGAGCACCGGGCCCAGGACCGAGCCCTGTGGTACCCCGCTCGTTACCTCTCCCCAGTTTGAGAAGGAACCATTGATAAGCACTCTTTGAGTCCGATTCTGTAGCCAATTGTGGATCCACCTGATAGTTGTTCCATCTAGCCCACTCTTAGCTAGCTTGCTAATCAGGATATCATGAGGCACTTTGTTGAAAGCTTTGCTGAAGTCCAGATATAATGTCCACAGCATTCCCACAGTCCACAAGGGAGGTTACCCGATCAAAAAATTAGATCAGATTAGTCTGACCAGGATTTGTTCTTGACAATCCATTCTGGCTTCTAGTAATCACTGCATTGTTTCAAGTGCTTGCAGACTGACTTCTTTATAATCTGCTCAAAAATCTTCCCGGGGATTGATGTCAGACATGATGATGATGATGATGAAGAAGAATCCTTTACAGGACCATCTTCCATCTGGTAACCTGTGTCCTCACTGTGGGAAGCTGTGTGGATCTAGAATTGGCCTCCACAGTCACTTACGGACCCATCGCTAGAGTCTACACAATCTTCTTTAGAATTTCCTCCTTTTAAAATCTCCTTTTTGTAAATTTTTATCCTGGAAGACAATCTTCCTCGGTCACGAGTGTTCGCCTGATGAATAATAATAATAATGGCGGCTCTCCTTGCAGGGAGATGCACTGCAACCCCCCCAATTTGCAGACAGTGAAGTTAGTAAGTGTGCTCAAGGTGCCACGGGTGCACACTTCCACAGCAGTTCCACTTCTGAAATCATGTATGTACCCAAATGCACAGACATATACACAAGGTTACCTGGGTTGAAGCAGCCCTTCTTCAACACCCCAAGCCAGCTCTTTCACTGCATTGCTGATCTCTTGTCTTGATGTGTATGCAAAGCCAATGTTCAAAAAACACCTTTTAAAATTAAAAAAAATATAAAGAGAGATTATGGGGGGTGTGGAGAAAGCAGAGAGAAATTTCTCTCTCTCTCTCTCTATTTGTCTCCCTGGAAGAACAACATGGCAAGGGGGAGATCAACCTGGCTCCATCCATTGGCCAGAGAAAGAGCAGCTACAGGGAGCCCCTCCCTACCAGAAATAACACCTAGAAGAAATAACACCTAGAAGGAAAAGGCGTTTTTAGTGCCTGTTTGCTTTTTTCCCTCCTCCCTCCCAATCCCTTTTTCCTTTTGTGCAGTGTCTTTTAGATTGTAAGGCTGAAGGCAGCCTTACTATCTTATTATCGATCTTGATAAGCTTTTCTGGGAGTCTTTTTCTGCTCAAGAGCAGCGTAAAAATGTTTTAAAACAGTAGTAACAACAATATGGACAACGACAACCTAGAACCTGGCACCATCCAATGAAATTGGTTCAGGACAGACAGAAGGAAGTACTTCTTCACAAAGCACATAGTTAAAACGATGGAATTCGCTGCCACAAGATGTGGCAACGGCAACTATCTCAGATGGCTTTTATAAAGGGATTAGACAAATTCATGAAAGAGGCAAGGTCCATCTGCAGCTATTCACCCGGATGACTAAGTCCACCCTCCGTGTTCAGAGGCAGTATTCCTCCAGATAGCAGCTGTGGGAGAGGGCTGATGCCCTCATGTCTTGCTTGCAGGCTTCCCAGTGGGGAATCTGGTTGGCCACTGTGGGGAAACAGGAAGCTGGACTAGGCAGGCCTTTGGTGTTCGTAAGGGAGAGAAAGGAAACTGCTGAAGGATGTTGCAGGAGACAGCAGAAACACTGCTGTTTCTGGAGAGCGGGAGGGCGGGACAGTATATACCTTGATGGCAGGGGTATTGAATATCAGGGCCACCTGGGGTCCCAAGCCCGGGCCACCTGGGGTCCCAAGCCCGGGCCACCTGGGGTCCCAAGCCCGGGCCACCTGGGGTCCCAAGCCCGGGCCACCTGGGGTCCCAAGCCCGGGCCACCTGGGGTCCCAAGCCCGGGCCACCTGGGGTCCCAAGCCCGGGCCACCTGGGGTCCCAAGCCCGGGCCACCTGGGGTCCCAAGCCAGCTCTCCAGGGTTCCACAGATGGTCGTGCCCCCTTCCCCTAGCTCCATCCCTTCCCCCCAACAGCTGATCTTTTGGAGCTTTCCCAGGTTTTGCAGTTTTTCTCCCCCATTCTAAAAGGTTGAGATGTCTCCCCTATGGCTTAGTTACTGGCAGTAAAAAGCTTTAAGCAAAAATAGGCTGGTCGTTTTGGCCCCGCCCCTTTTGCTTTGTCCCCTCCCACCTCTGGAATGCGGTCCCCGAGAGCTTCTCTGAAATTGGATTCAGCTCGTGGGCGGAGAGAGAGGTCCTGTACCCCTGCTCTATGGGAAGGCGTTTGAAAAAAAATCGCAATAGGACTCACGTATTGAAGTGCTTTGTTGCCAGCACGACCTTGGCAATTAGTTCCTGGATATCTTTCGGCAGGAGGGGCAGGTCCCCGACAATTCGGACGCACACACCGTGTTTCTCCAAGTTCTCCCTAAAAAAGGGTGAAGAGGGAAGAGAATGGTTGAATTTTTCAAACACAGCATGCAAGCCAGACATCAGCAATGCCAACATGGACCTGATGTTTATAGGACCAGATTACCTGGTTATGTAGTTATTTATTTCAAGTATTTTTAGGCTGCTCCTCAGCCAAAAAGGCTCCCAGAGCAGCTTACACATCACCCATCAAACAAGACAGTCCCTGCCTGCAGGCTTACAATCTTACAAAGGTCGTGACACAAGGAAAAGGGAATGGGAAGGGAAGAGTGGGTGGAAATGAATTCTTTTAGCAGCACTGCTAAATGAATTCTTTTAGCAGTGCTGGTGGATAAGAAGGAGAGCAGTGCTCTCCTTCTTATCTCCCTCAGCTCAGCCTGCTGGAATGGCTGGTGGTGGTGGCAGCTGAGGGCAGAGGAGCCTTCTGAGGCTCCAGAGATAATGCCTCCAAGAGACTCTGCTTACATCTTGAAACAGGATTCATTTGGGGTGAGAGCGGGGGGAAGGAAAGGGAGAACATACCTCACAAAGGGTGTACCTATTATTAGGAAGAGGTGGAACCTTATGAAAGATGACAAGGTAGCAATAGATTTGAGATCTCTCTGCCAAGAGTGGCGTAGTGGTGAGAGCTGGACTGGGACTTGGGAGATCCGGGTTCTAGTCCCTGCTCAGCCATGAAACTCACTGGGTGACTTTGGGCCAGTCACTGACTCTCAGCCTAACCTACCTCACAGGGTTGTTGTGAGGATAAAATGGAGAGGAGGAGGAGGAGGATTATGTAAGCCGCCTTGGGTTCCTTCAGGAAAAAAGACGGGATATAAATAAAATAAAGAAATCTTGTATTGGATGAGCTATAACAGAAGAATAGTGAGGAAGTTATTAAGGCTCAACAGGTAGTGTAGTGAACTTTCACAGAGTCCAGAAGCCAGGATAGTTTCTTGGAGCCATGCCAGGGCCCTACGTATAGCCTCAGCTTGTATAAGTTAGGAAGAGCACCAGAGATAATTGCCTTGAAGCTGCCTTCCCCAATTATATTCCTTAGATAAGGGCTGCTTTTGCTGTGAGAAACGAAACTGTTTGCTTTACTGAAGCAGCTTTGCCCCCCTTGTCTCCTAGGAATGGGGGCTAGCTTGGGGCTTACTGATGGCCTCTGAAAAAGGGGGAAAGAGGAGACCTCTATAAAATCCATAGCTTGTACTTTGGCTTTCGGCTTGGAAAGAGGAGTGCACAAGTGTCCAAGCAACCCAGAGCAATGTCTGTCATACTAGGAAGCTCTGCGACTGAGGGACATATGTAAGCTTATCTTTGCCTGTTTATTGTTTATTATCTGCATCCATATTCCATCACTGTATTCAATAAACTGTATGTTATCTTTCACACAAGTGGTTTCGTCTCTCCCTGATTATCCTCAAATCTAAATTGAGGTGGCCTTGGCTGGACTAGTAATAATACAGAACTCCAGAGCCATTTGATTATATATGACCTGGCAGCCATGGCTTCACTCAAAAGTGCATTAAAGTTAATTGAACCACAACAAAGTGTATTATGTGGTGGCTGGTTTTTATGTGGTGTTGGTTTTTTGTTATTTTTAAACTAACGCACATAGTTTTTTAACTAATGCACATAGAGGCATTTATTAACACTGTGGCTAACAGAACGGCAACCCTAACTAATTTCGTACGTTGCTGCAGAAATAGAGAATCTGACTACATGCACAGTTTCTCTTTAATTCAGCCTGCGCTGGAATACAGAAGTGCCCTATGCTGCCATTTCCAGGCTCTACAGGACAAGAAAGCCCCAACAGAAAATCCTGCCTCATCTTGCTCATCCATCATTCTCTGAAATAACCAAGAAAAATGACATAACCAGGTTTACACAATGATCAGGACGGAGGCTGCTCACAGGCAAAGCACTTAAATTATGTATGCCCTAAACAGCAACACCAGAATTACAACAGCTTTCATCATCCCCAATATCTGAATAGCTCCCCAAAATTCTAGACAATTTAAGGGGAACACGTACTATCCACAACAAGCACAATTAATTTTATTATTATTAGGAACGGCTAGAATGGTTTTAGCATGATGCTGGAAAACAAAAATAAGGAACACGTGGTTCCAAAAATCTGGGGGAAAGCTGAAAAAGTAGCATGACAGTCAATTGATCAGAGGGAGGATCAAGTCAAATTCATTCTTAGAAATGGTTTCCTTTCACTGCACACATTAGTGCAGGCTCTACAGACCAGCATCCACTGAGTTCACAATCCTACTTTTGGAAGGGTATCGCAACTGGTAAGGCTTACCGCTGAAAACAAATCATTTTGCAGTTGTAATAGAGATCAACACTGTACGATATATGCTTATACAGTAATACCTTGGGATTGCAAGTAACTTGGTTTGAGAACGTTTTGCAAGACAAGCAAATTTTTAAATATTTATTTATTTATTTTTGACTTGATATACAAGCGACGCCTTGCAAGACAAGTACTGCAGTACGGTTTAAATTAAAAATCTCTGTACAAATTTTTTTGGGGGGGGATTTCATTTTGATATAAGAGTGTTTTGGATTACAAGCACGTTTCCGGAACGAATTATGCTCTCAATCCAAGGCATGACTGTACCTAGGAATAAGTCCCACTGAACTCAACGGGGTTTATTTCTGAGTAGACGTGTAAAGGATTGCACCATAAAATAACCTATACAACAAGTGGATGTTCAGGGACAACAGTTCTAAAATGTGTATAGAACCTGTGATGAATAACATAACACAGGCTGCATGTGATGTACATAGCTGATGCTTTTGTTTTTATATTGTGGTTACGTGGTATTTCTAAAATAAAAATACTGGTGTTTTCTTTTTTTTAAAGTGGAAATTAAGCATCAATTTATTTTATTCATTTTCAGAGAGGGACACAGGCTGACACTCCCAACAGCAGCATTCGGATTCCCATTTTAAATGTTACATTTTATCAGATGACTATCTCTCCTTTATCTATCGGTTATATTTTAGGGGGGGGGGGGATTCTGGTTTTTAATTTGTAAATATTTTTACACTGTAAGCCGGCCTGAGTGCTATGGCTGTAGTGGAAGGCCAGGGTATAAAATCGACCTAATAATTAATTTTTGCTTATACCAGTATCCAATTTGAGAATATAATATTCCCAACACAATTATATATATGCTAGATGGCGGCCCACAGCCATTTCAGCTGATAAATCCCAAGAGGCACAACCCTCCCTCCCCAAATTGGCTACTAAGTTAGCCAGCCAAGGGAATTTGGTCTTACGCATGTGCCCACGACTTCTCTCTCCCTCACTCCTCCTCACTGATGCATGCACTGTTTGTAGTGAGCTTTCAATGCCGCAAGCACAATACAAGACGCAACACACATATATAAAGTAACGCAACTTAATAATTATATAGTAAAAATGATTAATATTATACTTTGCATAGCGAATTACCGTATGTGTGAAATATATAATGTTTAAATTATAGCACATTCCCTTATAATCATAACACTTTTTCTAAGTGAACAAAGCTCTCCACATGTAATTTTCTATGTAATCCTTACAACAATCTCATAAGGTCATATTATATTATATTAAACCCATATTATAGATTGGACGCAGGATCAAAGGCTGGGAAAGAGCAGCTTGCTTGAAGTCATCCAGTGAATTAACAGCTGAGATGAGATTTGGACTGGAATTCCTAGCTCACGGCTCATTCCCTTAACTACTATGCTACCCTGGTCTTTGTTGGAAAGCCTGGTTGCCTATTACAGCAGAGTTGCCTTATACAAAGAAAGCACGGTACCACCGCATTTAGTATTAAGAGGGGATAAATGCAGGCTAGAGCCAATTTAGAAGAAGTTCAAATCAACTTAGGATGCAATCCTATGCATGTTTAGACAGAAGTCCTACAACTCCCAGCATTTCATGGCCAGTATATACATGCACAGGATGACATCTTTACTTTATAAGTGCTTTTATAGACATCCTCGAAGAACCCTATCTAACACTGTTTACCTACAAGCACCCCCTAAAGCTGGGTGCGTGAGTGTAAGTAAGTGAAGGCATGAGACGTAGTCACTTGCTCCCCTCAGAGAGAGAGAGAGCGCACATGTTGCCTGCTGTAGCAGGGGCAAAGAGAAAGTGGAAGGGGAGGGAGTAGAACCAGTCAAGTTGCAGGACTCAGGACAAGGGGGATGAAGAAGTCAAACAGCTGTGGATACAACATATTCTCTATCGCCCCCTAGTGTCTGGAAGCATGTCTGTTCCTATTATCCAACAGTCTTTCTATAAAGGATTTGTTTAGATCAGTGTTCTCCAACCTTGGGTCCCCAGATGTTTTTGGCCCACAACTCCCAGCATGCCCCAGCCAGCTTGGAGAACACTGGTTTAGATTACCTAACTCTTGTGTTTTAAGAAGCAAGCTCTGATGTGATCTGTGCAAACTCTTTATAATAGCAGCTTTGATCTAGATAACACAGCTCTCCACTCTGGAAAGTAGTATACATTTGTTACAGTAGTGAAAACAAAATGAATAGATGGAACCTCGGAAATCTATGGTTTCTTGGAAATCAGTTTTGTCCCGAAATACGTTCCTGGGCAGAGCAATCCTATGGTCTCTGAGAAAGCATCCCAGGGACCATAGGATGTTTTGGATTTCCCCTCCCACGGCCGTAGACACTCATATGATCTTGGGAAGGGGAATCAAACACCAGATCCTTCCCCTCTCCTCTTCCCTGCCCGTACGGAAAGAACCACACTGGCTGCTTTCCGACAACCTCATAAGGGTCAAAAAGGAGGCATTCCAGTGGGTGGAGAAGGGAGGGGAGAGGCCAGGATCCACAGAATCCTATGGCCTCTCTGCCACCTGTCCCCACCCATCGCCGGTAAGTGAGCTAGCTTTTTTGAGGATGAGGAACGGGAGACAAAATCGCCTCTGTCCTCCTCCCATCCTGCCAGCAGCAGCCCAGCAGGGCACAGGATTTTCAGAAGCTTGGAGGCTTCCATCTAAAGGGCAGCAATCCCATAAAATTCTGCCCTAAGTAGTAAGTTAATTTAAACATCATAGCAATACTCCACATATCCTCAGCTACCAACCTGTCAGTTAAATAAGTCTCAATTCCCCCACCCCCTGCCCCGACAGAACGATAGAGGAATTTTAGCAACTGTAAGGACATCGATAACCAGTTCTAGATCTTCCATAGGCACCTGATTGGACTTTAAGATCTTTGCCCAAGGTTTTTCTCCAAGTGCCCCATACCAGGTGAGGTGTGGCGGATAGCCACTGGAGATAGGGCCTTCTCAGCGGTGGCACCGCAATTATGGAACACTCTCTCCAGACACACTTGCTTGGCACCTAACTTGATGTCTTTCTGGCACCAGGTGAAGATCTTTTTAAAATTTGCCCAGGCCTTTTAATCTATTTTAGCTTCTAAAAAGACTTAATTCCACCAAATGATTTTATCGTTATTGCTTTTATTCTATGCTGTACTGTAAAACCTTTTTTAAAAATTGTTTATTTAAGCCACCATGGGAACTTTGAAGCATTTATAGCCTGCTCTTCAACAAACAAACAAGCCTGCTTCCAGAACTATACTTTTGAGATAAAGTAGTGAAATTACTTTAGGATCTAGGGGTAGTAATATCTAGTCATTTCCTCTATCAGAGCAATAACTGTATTTTTGACACAGGCTTAATTCACGTTTCCTGCTGGAGATGGTCATCACTTACATCATGGTTTCCAACTTTTAATACATATAGAAAAATGCAGATCACATTATTTAGAAAGGCGGACATAAGGCCTTGTGGGCTGGAGGAGTAGGACAGAAAGATCTTACTGTTCTTCTAGAAGGCGGGCAAATTTTTGCCTTGCTAATTCCATCAGGCCCTCGACTTCTTCTCGGGGTCGTTTGAAATTCTCAATACTAAAAGCATAAACGGTGACTTCCTGGATACCCAGGCTCAAGCACCACTGCAGTGTCTGGAAAGAGAGGGAGAGAGTTACCCAAGACAAATCTGACAATAAGTTACTTTCTGGAAGCATGGTGAACCCTGGCTAGAGTAGGGTTGGGCAGCAGATAAGCTACTGAAGGCTTGCTATAGATCAGCAAAGACATTTGACTTCCAATTGTTTAATGATAGCAACAAAAAGGCTCTCCCTCCCCTAAATGAGGATGTTAGGATCGCTGACTTGTAGCCACTCAGATGCATATTTGTATCCTAGAATATGGGTAAAGTGGGCCATTGGCTTCCCTCCCACCCCGGACACCAATTTGCACCTCCCTCTGGAGTCGATGATGCTCACTACCTCTTCTTTACAGCACGTCAGAATCTTAACCGCTAGAAGCCAGACTGTTTTGGTTGCGGCCCTCAAGCTCTGGAACCTCTTTTCTGAAGTCTAGCTCCTTGTCAGGATTTCAGAAAAGCTGATTATACATTTCTTTTACAGCCAGCATTCAGCTGATCTGGACCCTTCTATGGCTATTCTACAACATGTAGTTTATTTCATGTTGTTTTGTCTGTCTATTTATTGCTTTATCATTACATTTATATCCCACCTTCTCCCGAGGGCCCAGACTGCCATGCCTGCCACGCCCAGCCACCAATCGTTTTGTGCATTTCACCCCCATTCTAAAAAGGTTGAAATGCCTCTCCTAAGTCTTGGTTACTAGCAGTGAGACCTTTAAGCTAAAATACGCTTGTGGGGTTTTTGCCTTCGACCCCACCCTGCTCACCTTCGGCCCTGCTCACCAGTGGAATGCAGCCCCCGAGACTTTCTCCAAAATTGAATTTGCCCCCCCCGGCTAAAAGAGATTCCCCACCTCTGCTCCAGGGCCACCAGTTGTCCACCCCTGTACTAAAGTGGTGGTGATGGGGGCAGTGGGGAAGGCAGACAGACATGGAATAAAACTGGAAACCACAACTCTGCCTTGGCATCCTAAAAAGCCATGTGCTCAGAAAAGATGCTCCCTCACCTGGGCCAGTTTTGCGAATCCCTGTGAATGTCCTTCCAGTTTCCTCACTTTATGCTTTTGAGCATAACGGCGGTTGCCGTCCATGATGAAGGCAATGTGTTTGGGCATTGGCCCTGCCTGGAGGCAGAGAAAGAAAGAAGAGCGAGGGTGAGCAGACACAGAGTGAGAGTCAGCTTGCTTTCACAGTGAACCTGTACCATGAGCTCTCTGGAGGGTGCCGGATTGGGGAAGGCCGCTCTGCAACAAAGACTGTGAGCAGGGGAGGGTGTGGGCATGAAAGAAGCCAATGAAGTCGGCAACGCACCTCTAATCCCCTTTAAAACACACACACACACACATACACACCGCTTTTAGATCAGGCTTGCAGTCCAGATGTTGTTGGGATTGTAACCCCCATCACCCCTCACCATTGGCTAGGGCTGATGGGAGTTGCAGTCCAACGACATCTGGAGGGCCATAAGTTGCCCACTCCTGATTTAGATCATCAGTTGCTTAGTTGGAAACAAAATCACACAGGAAATGGAAGGTGGGTCAGAGCCTAACCCAGCCAGATCAAAAACTGCCGAGAAGTTGCAATGTGTGAATTCCACACTCTGGCTCCTTGGCATGACCATTTTGGTCAGACATTCATCCGGGGCACCTGCAGGAAATAAGATGCAACAGGCATCAGGATACACAGGGATCTCTTGCTGCTTAGCCATAAGGCAAGTAGCAGGATTGCAGGATCAGTCTGGACCACACAGTCTGTGTAGCAGGATCTATTCCTTATTTTAAAATGTGCATCTCACCTCTTTCTAGAGAAAAGAAAGACAGAAAACCAAGCAATAGAACTGGAACACAAAACTAGCAGTGAAAGCCCTATGAGTTTCAAGAATGAACCAATCGAAGGCTTCTGTCCCACCCCGTTTTGATGTGGAAGAGATACAAGCTCTACTGGGTTTCTCTAGAGAGAGAGTTCCAGGCAGTTGGAGCCACAGTACCGATCCCAGTTAAGACAGCGAAATGAGAACTCAAGGACAGTGGCACCAATGTGCAGTTCTGGGCAGGGGAAAGCATTCCTGAAGGTACCCATCTGTCTACTTTCTATATTTCTGGTTTACTTGTACAGAAGTCCCCTTACTTGTTAATTCAGAAGACTTGCCTTGCCAGATCTGACCAAGGTCTATTTAGTTTGGTGTTCTGTTGCCAGCTGCACCCAGCCAGACACCTCTCTGAGCTCACAAGCAGGCATATCAAGGTACGCCCCACCTGTTTGTCGCCAGCATCTGGTACCAAAAGCGATATGGTTACTGTGCATGCAGGTTCCTTTTAGCCAGCATGGGCTGTTGACAAGCTTATCCTCTATGGCAGAATGGGCTGTGGGGCCAAATCACCCCGCACCAGGCCCTCTGTAACCACACCCACTGATGTCATCACCCCTCCCACCCAGCTACCCAGCTTGCCTTTCTCCGTGCTGAGAAAAGGACTCGGCCAGTGCTGGGAGGAGTGGCTGGCTGGATCTGTCCCTGGATCTGTGCAGCGTGTGTTGTCCCCATGGGAGTGCCGGACAAGTCCTTGGGTTTGCACAGCGTGCACGGTCCCCATGGGGGCAGAGTACGGACCCACACAGCTGGCGTTGGGAAGAGCAGCCAGCTCTTCTCAGGGCCGGCCGAGTCCCCCTCTGATCAGAGATAAGAACGGGAATTCCTCCAGGGACAGAGGAAGAACCCAAGGAGGCTCTGCAAGAGTGGGTGTAGAAGCTCCGTGGCCCCCGATAAGGCCCACAGACCAGAGGTTCCACATCACATGCAATCACCGAACTCAAATACTTTGTAAGATAGCGCCGGTGTAACACTTACCTTTATCACACCGCAACAGAATCTCTCCAAGATGGACAGTTCTCCTTCTCTTATCCATGACATTGTGCTCTCTGGTCAAGTACGCTCTTTGAGAGGCAGAGAAAGGAGAGCCTGAAGTCATCCAAAAAGAAAGCAAAGACAGTCAGATCTGAAGGTAGAGGAAGTCTGAACCACAGGGGGCTTCCACACAGACCTCTCACAGCACTACCAATCAAGAAGCATTGCGCAACTATTTTGTCCCCCCTCCCCCCTTATGGATTTTTATGGCAAGGGAGAAAAAAAAAGATAGAAGAAACGGTGGGAAAACACAGAAGGGTAACAAATAGAGGGTGACTACGACGCCTGAACCCCCGTGTAAAATTCTGTGTTTGAGGCAAGACGATTGCACGACAAAAACCTCGTCTGGACCCACGGGATCAAATATGTATAAGTGCAAATAATCACAGAGATTCCTTATGCTGAAAAGTTTATAGGAATAGGTGTAGATTATCCCTCCTTGTCCACCCTCCCTCCTGCCAGAACGGCTGTTCTTTTGGAATGTGGAATTTGTGCATGAAAAAAAGCAGCACCCAAAAAAAATACCCACAATTTAAGTAGCCTAGTTGGCTGTGTGGGGCTGCTTGCTTGTGGCTAGAGCTACTTGCTAGGAAAGCTCCGGCCTCTCAGAACAGAACTCTCCCTCGCTGGCAGGCTTACAAAGACTGTAATGGATCTGGCAGGGTGCAAGGGCTCAATTTCAAGCAAGAGACTGAATAGCCGCCCAGGCCAGCAGACAAGACGCTCCGCACAGGGGCTGTTCAGACATCATGCAGAACCTTGCGAGGGAAGGTTTTGCTTGAAAGAGGAATGTATCTTCCCCTCTGCAACCACCTCATAACTGGAACCCTGACCAGCAGCGACTCTACTCAAGATCTACAATCCTGGGAAAGAATTGAACCTATGGCCCTCCAGATATTGTTGTACTACAACTCCCACCACCACAGACTGCTGGGCTGGGCTGATAGGAGTTGAAGGCCCAACAACAACATCTGGAAGGCCATGGGTTTCCCAGTATTATTCTCAGATAAGGTTATTTACAACTGTTTTACCTTTTCTTAAGGCTACTTCCCCCCACCCACCCATTCATTCCATTTCTACACCACCCAAAAACCAAAGCTCTCTGAACAGTTTACAAAGATTTAAAACCTGAAACATACAGTATTATGCATAATATAAAAACAGTTTAGCTATAAACATATAAACAGAGCAGACACACATATGTGCACACACATATCCAAAAATATCCCATGAACTGATTAAAAACCTATCATAGGTAGGGAGTAGAGGAAAGTCTTAACCTGGCGCCAAAAAGATAACAATATTGGTGCCAGACGGGCCTCACTGGGGAGTTAATTCCATAATGGGGGGCTGCCACCAAGAAGTCCCTCTTCCTTGTTGCTCGGAGGAGGCACCTGGAGGAGGGCCTTAGATTATGAGCACAACATACAGGTTCATGTCGCGAGAGTCGCTCAGTCAGGTATTTTTTCTCCCCCACCTCAGTTTAAGCTTTTAATCAACCTTTTCATTTGGAACTGGGAGTTGACTGGGTATTTTACATAGCCCAACAAGCTGCCCCACCTACATGCCAGATCCCTTGTGTCCAGGCTACAGGTTTGTGAAGGGAACAATGGATTGGGCTCTACCAGGTACAGACCAGGAGAGCTTGCCAAGAGGTGCTGCCTCCCTTTCAAGTTAAATAAACCGCAGGTCTGGGAATCCTCACTCTCCCCAGACTGAGCGGGTGGTGACAGCTACACATGTCCAGGCAACAGGTTCCAGTCTGGTCTACACTGCAGGGTGGGTGGAGAACCTTCCTTCTCACACCAATCAAAGCAGAAGCCAACAATTGCCCATTAAAGGCCCTGGAGAATACAAAGGTCTTAACATTCGCTCCCAGTATGTGATGAGCTGCTATCTGCACTCAGCAAGGAAGATTCCAACGCCCCATAACTGGATGACCCCCTTTTCAACTGAAGTGCTCTTGGACTCTTGTCCTAGGATGGCGGTGGGCATACTTCAGGCCTGTGGGATCTACTTTGATTGGCAGACCTATGGGTTCTCCAGTAAAAAAACAGAGTCCATTGCAAAATAGTTGCTCAGGCAGTGGACACACCCTGAATACGCAATAACAGGGTGCTTCCGAACATATGCTCAGCCCAGGAATTTGCTTCCAGTATCAGAACTGAGCTCACAGGCCTTCGAAGCAAAATTCCACTCGTAATTTTACCTCAAGCCATCTTACTGCAGCAGACAAAGATCTACCAGTCGATCCCGATCTACCTTCTGCCCACGCATGCCCTAGGAATCCCATTCCCTGCCTAGTGCCTCTCCACACATTACACAACAGGAAAAATCCAGGTTTGCAACTAAGTGTGCACTTAATGGGAAGCTGCAGCCAATCCTGACTCTCTAATGAATGCAACCATATAATATACTCTGTTCCGAGGAATGTCTCATTTACACATTATATTTTTAAGCGTGCATTTAAAATGTTAGGCACACCCAAAAAATAATAATTGTGGGAATTGGTTCTTCTTACACTGTGAAATCAAACAAGAATGATGTGCCCTCTCTACAGTAAGTTCAGACTTCCCATGGTCTCTTATCTTCCCCCCTAGTCAAGCCAAGACCCTCCATCCTGACTCCTCAGTGATGGCCCCCACAAGCATGGAACTCTCTACCCTGAGATTTTTGCCTGTTACCTATCTCGTTGTTCTTTGGCGCCAGGCAAAGCCCTTATCATTTCCCCAGCCCTTTCAGACATGATTTCAGTCCTGTTTTGTTTTTGTTTTTAGCTGGCCTTTAAAGATATCCCTGTCATTTACCGTAGTTCATGTTTTCGTGGCTGGTTGGATTCCTGCTTTTCTTTTTATGTAAACTGCCCTGGGATTTATTTATTTTTTAATGGAAGAGCAATATAAAAACCATCTGCACTTAATAGATAAATGAATCTTAAGAGATAAGGGTCTATGCTACTGTCGCTAATTCTGCTCAGATGTGTACAAGACTCATGAGCCATATACAAGGCCTTGCCTATCTCCTATGTGCAAATAAATAAGAAATCACTGATGCTAGAGCAGCACTAACTTTAGCAGCAAAGTAGCCATTCCTCCTGTGGCCAGCAAGGCTCAAGCGAGAGAGAGGAAGACACCAACTCTTTCTGCCCCAGCCAGCATTATGAGAGATTATGGGAGTTGAAGTTCAACATCTGGAAGGCCATAGATTATACATACTTACCCAGGAGTAAGTCCCATGAAACTCAATGGTGCTTATGATTTCTGAGCAGACATGTACAGAATTGCATTGTCAGTTATGTATTTCCTTTCTCTGCAGTAGCAACGCAATTTGGGGGTGGGAGGGGGCTTCCCTCCCTCACTCTTCTTTACTGATTTCTCTAGGGAGACTGCAGGCTGCTTCTCTCCTCTTGACAGTGCTGCAGGGGCAGTGGAATGGAACATAAAAGGCTGGGGGTGGTTTACAAGAAAGTAGAGAATGAGGGAACACTACATCCCTTTATACTAGAGCCCAGATCTCACTGTGCTGGTAAGCCTGTATCTGTATCACTTCAGATCACAAGGTGGGGCCTCACATGACTGAATGCTCCTCCATGGGAAAAAAAGAAATCCCTGTACACAAAAATCTCTGTTCAAGAAGACGCATCTTAGTCTAGCCTTCTCCCAAAATCTAGCTTTCTATATGCAGGGAAAACACAGAGGAATGTGACCACCTTTTGCCCCAAGGCACTTCCCTGAAGTAGAGTGGCTTATGGTGCTACTGTGAGAGAAAGCAAAGGGGTGCAGGAGGATGCTACAGTTCGAGTTCCTCATAAAAGAGTTCTAAACAAACCCAGAAAATTCTGGGATTGTCCAAATGGATAAACTGGAAACGTGGAAAAGGAAGTGATATATGTATCCTCTCTGGTTGGGAGTAGTCCGACATCCTCAAAGAAACAGAAATTCTGCCCTTACAGGCCCTTTCCTAGTGAATGGTGTGTGTGTGTATACATGCGTATGGAGCAAGTTTATTTTAATTTGTCATCAAGATTTATATCTTTTTAAATAAAATATCCAAGGCAGCCTTAACAGTGCCATCCTATGCAAGTCTATTCAGAAGTATGCCTCACACTGAGTTCAAAATGTGACTTCTCCGATTTAGGATGCAATACTCACCAGGGGGTAAGTTCCATAGGGCTTATTTCTGAGTAGGCATACATAGGATTGCATTGTTATTCTGTCATGGCCTTTTGCTTACATTCAGGCTGCTCCTTTTGGGATGATTTTTGTAGGAAGCAGGCTGCAATTTTACGCCCTCTTACCTGGGAGTAAGCCCCACTGAATTTAATGAGACTTATTTCTGGAGGGGGCACGTTATAGGATTGCACTGTTAACCATCAATGGTTATATACATGAGTGATCAAACTTTTCCCTTTTAAATAAATACAAGGCGTATTTCTTTATTTATTTAACAGTATTTATGAATCACTTACACTAAAAGAAATTTCTAAGCAGTGTATAAAAATACAGTATAAGATTTATTTGTTTATTTATTATATTTACATCCCGCCCTTTTTTCCTACAAGGAACCCAAGGCGGCTTACATAATCCTTCCTCTCCATTTTATCCTTACAACAACCCTGTGAGGTAGGTTAGGCTGAAAGTCAGGGACTGGCCCAAAGTCACCCAGTGAGTTTGATGGCTGAGTGGGGACTTGATCCCAGGTCTCTGAGTCCCAGTCCAACAGTACACCACACTGGCTCGTGTCCTTAATTAATAAATTATGATTCTAATTAAGATTATAATTGAAGACCATATATCTGTATCTACTGTATATTACTACTGTATACAGAAATCAACAATACCTTCCTGGGAATGCTTGGCAGGTGATAGTCAACACACAAAATGTATGCCACACACAACACACAAAACCTTCAAGGAAGGGTTGCCCACCTTCAAAAAAGTATATACGAATCCTCACCTCTCTTCCCTCCTTCTATGTGGGGAGCAAAAGGGTCCCCTCCAAGAGGAAGGCGACATCTGACTCCCCCCCCCCGCAAAAAAAAAAAGTCCTGTCTCGCTACCACGCTTCCTCTACTACCGTGCCTGCGTGTGTCATTCACTCACCTGTCTGTACGCAGCCTGCACCTTCTCCTTCCAGCCCTCCTCCTGCTATCAGCGCCGCTCGGCAAGCGGGTGTGACGCGCAGTTCCGTATATGTCACTGCCACCCGACCCGCCTTCCGCGTCGCGTCACGGCGGAAGTGTGCGTGCGCCGGCGGAAGGGGGCGGGGAGGATAGGTGGGTGAGCGCCATTGGAACCCGGACCGGGTGGACGTGGGTCGTGTGTAGCTAGCGCAGCAGCTGCCTTGCCACTTCCGCGCGCTCGCCCAGCCCAGATCCTGATGGATTTTTTTCGTCGTCGTTCTGCCGGGTGGGTGGAAGGGGACACGCAGCCCCCCCGTCGTAGGCACATGTACTCGGAAGTTAGTCCCACGGAGTCTTTAAATGCGATTTAGAGCGCCATTCTATACTAAAGTCCCATTGAGTTCGGTGGGGCAGTTTACTCAGGTAAGGGGGTATAGGATTGCAGCCTTACTCCGAGGTGTAAATGTGCATAGGATTGTGGGTCGTGTCCAGGTTTACGGTGCAATACTATACAAGTCTACTCAGGAGTAAGCCCCATAGAATTCAGCTGAATTTACTCCAAGGTGAATGGATGTAGGATTGCAGTTTTACTTGGAGTAAAACTGTTGAAATAATTAGACTTAAGGATGATGATGATGATGATTATAATTATATACCTGGTCTTTTAGGATAACTCCTTACAAGGCAACTTGCAACATTCAAAAGCAATAAAAACATGCAATCAGTAAAAGCAATGAAGTCACAGCATAGCAAAATGACATAGTAGGCAATCACTTGTGACCAAGTAAGATTGTCTTCCAGGATAAAATTATGTGGAGAGAAAGCCTGATATATTGAACCCTGACATGTTTTCCCCTTTCCGCTGTCACCCCTCAGTCTGCATAATCCCCACCCAGGGCACAGGAGACACAGTTCTGGGAAGACCAGTTACACATAAGCCACAGCTGCATACCTTCAATGGGGCACATTTACACTTCCCTCAAGGAAGCGCATAACATTCCGGAGGTGGGGGGGCGCAGTCTCAAAGAGCTGCAAAGTGCCCGAGAGATGCCAGCACCCGAAAGGTGCCACCAACTCGAGGGGTGGGACCAGCCCACCTGATCATCAAGGGTGGGGAGGGGGCGAGGGAGGGTAGAAAAGATACGTGCGGAAGGACAAAGGGTTGTTGGAGAACTTGGTGCACGCTGGCACAGACCTGGTCCTCAACTCCTGTCGGGGACCCAGTACGATCCAATCCTGGGCATGGCGCCCGGCGCCCGGCTAACCAAGCCGCTACGGAAGATCAGGGAGCCAGATTCTCTGATGTGAGGTAACTGCACTGAGCAAAGCCTACCTTGTAAGCCAATTGAATACTTCGTCTTTGTATCTGTATTGACTGCTCTGTTTATACTGTGAAATTCCTGTAGTCTATTAGTTCCGCTCCATTAAACCCTCTTGAAACTGAGCAGATTGCAGGTTCCTTATATCTATGGGACTTCTTGTCAATATCACTTGCGGCTAGAAATAAAGTCTTGGGACCCAAGGTACAGGGCACAACTTTGGTGCCGGTTAACCCTTAAGGTACCGAACCCGCACAGCGGACCAAGTGCGGTTCACCACAAATTACAGAAAGAAAATTATATAAAGAGGAAATTGTATAAAATTGCGTAGACTCTAGCGATGGGTCCCTAAGTGACTGTGGAGGCCAATTCTAGATCCACACAGCTTCCCACAGTGAGGACACAGGTTACAAGATGGAAGATGGTCCTGTAAAAGGTTCGTTTGACGTGCTTTTTGCTTTTCTCCCTTTCACCTTGCACTCGGGCTTCTTCAAAGTCCATAGAACCTTTGTGAAAGGCCAACCTCCAGTTAGATCGTTCATGGGCGAGAGCTTCCCAGTTTTCGATGTTTATATTGCATTTTTTTAGATTAGTCTTAAGAACATCTTTAAACCTCTTATATTGACCACTGATATTCCACTTTCCATCCTTGAGTTGGGAATAAAGTAACTACTTTGGGAGACGGCAGTCAGACATTCGAACAACATGACCGGTCCATTGAAGTTGGCGTTGAAGGATCATTTTTTCAATGCTAGTAGTCTTTGCTTCTTCCAGTACACTGACATTTGTTCGCCTATCTTCCCAAGTAATTCGCAGGATTTTCCGGGGGCAACGTTGATGAAATCTTTCAAGGAGGTGGAAATGACGTTTATAGATAGTCCATGTTTTGCAGGCATACAATAAAGTTGGTAATACAATGGCTTTATAAACCAGCGTTTTGGTCTCCCTACAGATATCCCGATCCTCGAACACTCTACGTTCGAGCAAAATGACATAAAACAGTGCCATTAAAAAGTATTAAAAATTATGCCAGCACACCCAGATGAAAACTAATCATAAAAGTCCCTCATAAACTAATTGAGGTTCAACAAAGCAGCTGCCCCCTACCCATGTCCAGAAAGGGGGGGGGGAGCGATTGTGTGTTGTTTATTTTTGTCTCCTTCCTGATATTATCTATGATGATTATTTACATCCCTCCAGGGAGCTGAGGGTGGTCCCTCCACACGCATTTTATCCTCGCAACAGCTCTGTGAAGTAGGTTAGGCTTCTTTCTATATCAAGTCTTTTTTAAGAAAAGAAAAGAAAGATGGTGCTTTTCATAAATAGGCACAGTTCTTACAATGATTATGTAACTATGAAAAATTAGTCCCTGAATTTCCTGGCTTTCCTGATCTTTCGGCATCCCCTTTTCCATTTGTATTGTGTTTATTAGAGATAGTAAATCCGTGGGCAGTGACTGAGTTGTTTTCTTAATATTTGTACAGCACCTAGAGAAGGTCAGGCATTTTATAAATAGTCATGATTTCCTACAAAAATCTACTTCTTGTAAGAAGGCACTGTGCACATGCTTAGGTTCATATGTCAGATATTACAGTCCATTTTGGGGGGAAAGAGTTATAACAGCAGCTGGTTCCTGCATTGCAGGGTAGGCAGCTCAATGCCCACCAGATGTTTTGGACTCTTAACGCTCATCAGCCCCAGGCAGCATGGCCAATGGTCAGGGATTATGGGAGTTGTAGTCCAAAGCATCTGGCGGGCACAAGGTTGCCTACCCCTGCTATATTGTGTTCAAGAATTGTGAATTAAGTGTGCACCGTTCCCTAGAGCGGTGGCTCTCAACGTTTTGTATCTTATGGCCCACCAAACACACTGTCAAAGAAACTGGGTCCCACCATGACAGAAACGAAAAGCTCACTTTTTCCAAAAAGCTCATCTCGATTGGATTGCACCATAAATGTGCTTTACGGTAATTGTTTGATATAACCAATTAATCAATTAACACTGATGAGCGCTAACATATTTCAAAAGTAGTTTAACTTCAACTACTACCTACCTAAAAAGTAGTTTTTACTAGCTAATTACAGTATAATAAAGGTGATTGTTGTACTTTTGTCCATGTGGACACCATGTAATTTCTGTCCCTGGATTTTGCTAATCTTTTGTAAGCTGCTTTGAGAGCCTTTGGGGCCTGTAAGGTAAGACAGAAATACTCTAAATTAATAATGAATAAATATAAATATAAATAAACTACTTTGAAGTAGGTTTAAGTGCTTTAAAAAAAATGATTCCCTCCCTGGTTTGAAAATTAAAACATGTTTTTTAAAATTATTAAATAGGTATCAAATAAAATATTTACTGGAATTTAAGGACTTTAGATACTTACATTAGTCAAATAACGTGCAAATTGTTCTGTACAAGTTGAACTTTAAAGAAGTAAAAATTAATAATGAAACAAGATCTGATATTGTTTCAAGCTGTGATTTGTTTTTTTCTTTTTATTATTACTCACTATTTTTTACACTGTCACTCACAGATACAGTAGGAAGAATTCTAGGATCTGAATGTATGGCAGTGGATTTAAAGTGGTTGCATAACATTTCTCAGAGTAAATGAACATTCTCAGAATAATTTTTTTTTTTCAAATAACTTGCCTGAAATCTTACACATTCTTGGGATGAGAATTATCAAATAGCAAACTCAGGTGGTGAGTGCCAACAGGACTGGAGCCAAAACTGAGGAACAAGAGAGAGGTATCAGCATGCTCAAGGGGGTCCTTGAGGTTTGCAGACGTACAAAACATTTTTTTTAAAAAAAAAAAACTGTGTGCACCCCCCCACACACACACCAAAAAGAACAGCCCAATGGGGATAGGGCATGCTCGGTAGCTACAGCATGTTGTGTGTCAGCTGGAAAGAAAAATGGTTTTGGGGGGAGTGGAATGGCTGGTGGAACCTTGAATAGGAGCACCCTTGGTTTGTTAGAAGGGAAGACACACTGCAACATTTTGTTTCAGGCCCCACTTGGACGAACCTGAATAGTCTTCTGTCAGGGTCCTCCACAACCAGTGCTTTTTTTCTGGAGAAAAGGGTACCGGAACTCTTGGATTACATTTCCTCGGGAGTAGATGGCGATTAAATTGTAATGCAATTAATAGAAGAAAAGGTGCTGGAACTCAGTTCCGGTGAGTTCCACCAGAAAAAAAGCCCTGTCCACAACAATTTGCACATGTTATATAACTAATGTAAGTATCTAACGTCCTTAAATTCCAGTAAATATTTTATTTGATACCTATTTAACCATTTTTTTTAAATGTTTCAGTTTTCAAACCAGGGATGGAAGCATTATTTTGGTGGAGATTGCTGGGGGCTGGGAGAGGCTTTGCCCCCCCCTCCAGCCTCCAGTGATCCCTAGATCTCAGCAGGCAGGGAGGGGCGGTTTAAACCTCCCCATTCCTGTGCACTGAGGTGTGAGCATGTTTATGTGTGCGCAGTGTGCGAGGATGTGTGTGCATGCATGTGGGCTGCTATCCAGCACTGTGTGTGGCCCTTGGGGCTAGAAAAGTTGTGCACCCCTGCCCTAGTAACTGGGATCACTGGCTGGCAACCCCCAACCTCCGCTGGCCTCTGCACATACAGTCCCTTTCTCCTCTATAATTGAATGGTTGTCATTCATTCCTTGGGGGTGGGAGAGCACTGCACTACACTGGTGGTTCATATGAAGCTACCTTACAGTGAATCCATATAATTCAGCCTTTGCCTGGTGGGCTCCAAATGGTGTTGGACGACAATCATCATTCATCTGTGTTGGCTGTGGATGATGAGAGTTGTAGACCAGCCTTCTCCAACCATTCTTGACCATTGGCCATGCTTGCTACAGCTGATGGAAAGTTCAAGTCCAAAACATCTGAAGGGCACCAGATTGGAGAAGGCTGTTGAAGACCCAACACATCTGGAGGGAACCAGGCTAGGTAATCTAGTATTGTCAGTTATTCTGACTGGCAAGCGTTCTCCAGGGTCTCTCGCAAAAGTCCTCCCCGTCACCGGTTACCTGAGTCTCTCTAACTGGAAATGCTAGGAATCGAACTCGGGACCTTCTGCATGCAGACATGCGCTCTGCCTTTCCTCCGTCTGGTTTCCAAGGGCAGGGAACCTCTAGGGAGGACACAGTGTGTCTACCATGTGCAGAGTGCAGAGAGAAGCAACACACTTCTCACAAGTCCTTCAGAGTATCTACAGCAGCCTTCTCCCACCTGGTGCCCTCCGGATGTGTTGGACTGTAACTCCCATAATTCCCAGCTAGCTGGCTGGGGATTATGGGAATTGCAGCCCAACACATCTGAAGGGCACCAGGTGGGAAGAAGGTTGATCTAAGCCTTCTCTCCACATGTACCATCCATGCCCATCACTTGACTGCTTAATCAGCGCTTTTGAAACACTGTTTCCTAACATAACAATGCATCATCTATCATCGACAAACTTATCATCATCCTTTGGAACATGCCACAATAATTTAGCAATCTAGTTCTGCCCGGTTTTGCTTCATGCTCAGGCATGCACAGATTGGCATCTAATCTCAGTTAGGAAAGCTGGCCGGCCAGCTCATAGTTTGTCTCTTATTTCTTGTCTTAAAAGTGACACGCTTCAGAGCCGAACGCTGGTGCCACGTGTCTCAGCTCAACTTATTTCTTGGAAGGAAGCCCCTTGTCACTTTCAAATTAGCCACAAGAAGGCAATACGTAACTGCTTTTAATCCAGGTTACTTTTCTGATCCACTGAGTGGTGTTAGCTGTGCAACTGGCCTGATGACTCGATGATGCATTCCTGGGAGTTACTGTTACACAGGACTACAGATGTAAAATTTCTGGAAATTTTGAAGCTGGGGGTTGGGGGGGAAATGGACATTTTTGATAAAATCGAAAAATATGCAATACTTTTTTTTAAAGTGCTCTTTACAGATCCAAAGTCACTTTGTTGCTTTAGGACCACCTCCACCAACTGGGTGCCCTTCAGATGTTTTGAACTTCAGCTCTCATCAGCCTTAAGCAGCGTGGCCAATGGTCAGGAATGCTGGGAGTTGTAGTCCAAAACATCTGGAGGGCACCAGCTTGGGGAAGGCTGCTTTAGGAACATAAAATATATTGTGTATAACTTGGTTTGCTCATAAAATTATTATTAAAATTAAAAACTTTTAAAAGTAAACTCAGTAAATTTGTAATTATTGTCTGAATAAACTTTTTAAATTGATTATACCAAACACGATAATTTTATGAGTAAAGCAAGTTTTACATAATATATTCACTCATATATATTATACATAATATATATACATATGTATAATATGTGGCTTATGCTGGCTCAGCTTGTCTGAGTGTGGAAAGCTAAGCAGGGTCAAGCCTGGTTATTACTTGGATGGGAGACCCCTCCTCTAGTTTCCTGCACTGAGCAGGGGGTTGGACTCGATGGCCTTGTAGGCTCCTTCCAACTCTATGATCTATGAAACTATATACATATGAGTAAAGGAAGTTATACATAATATGTATACAGTCATGCCTTGGATTGAGAGCATAATTCAGTCTGGAAACATGCTTGTAATCCAAAACACTCTTATATCAAAACGAAATCCCCCCAAAAAAATCTGGACAGAGATTTTTAATTTAAACCGTACTACAGTACTTGTATTGCAAGACGTGTCTTGTATATCAAGTAAAAAAAAACTCTGAATAAATATTTAAAAATTTGCTTGTCTTGCAAAATGCTCTCAAACCAAGTTACTTGCAATCCAAGGCATTACTGCATAAGTTATACATAATATACAAGTTATACATAACTTATATACATAATATATGTTACACACACATACATGTGTGTGTGTGTGTGTGTGTGCGTGTGTTCCTATTTTACGTCTGACCAAAGGGACTTGAGCAAGTAGTCCTTGGAAGATCTGAATCATCCTAGAAGACAGAAACAGGAAGAACTGGAGGCAGAGGAAAGTCTGTATCCAGCAATCCAATATCTCTCTGTGTTTGTAAGGAAATTTAGGGAAATGCCTAAGCCTGTCCTTGTTTATGGGGTGGACTATAGAGAAATCTGGTCTGACGGAAAAGCTATTGAGATTTTATTTAGCTGGGGAAGACCCACCTATTAGGAATGGTAAGCGACCATATTTAATTTAAGAACCTTTAAGCAACCTCAACCTATTTGAAGAGTGACATTTCATTGTTTAAATAATTTCCGTTAACCTGTGTTTTGTTCATTTTGAAAGGTGGTCTCTAGTGGTGGTGTCAGTCCCATGCCTACGCCATAGGAACCTGGCTACTGGGTTTCGTTTAGATGGAGTTTATGCTAGTGACAGCAGTTAAAAGTTTTATAGCTGAGACAGCATTCCCTAGTGGTGTCTAATTGGGAACTTAATAAAACTGGCAGTGAGTTCCATAGACCCATGCCTCAAAGTTAATTAAAAAAAAACAAACATTGGTGGGATAACCCACATGATGTTCTGTCACATCTGTTGGCAGTGGTGGATAACCTACAGTGTTTCTTTCACATGTGGGCTTTAGATTAGAACGACATTAATTGACTGTTACAGCATCTAACAGAAGAAGCCCAGAAACAAAAGACTTTATGGAACAATACCCAAATTATCAAGAGAATTACACATAGAATTTAAAAAAGCATTTCCCCCTGTGGCTTCATTATTTCTAGAAATTTTTAGTTCTCTAGTCTTTCTATAAAAGTTTTACTACATGTTTTTTAGAATCATTGGGGGGGGGGAGGGAGTAAAGGCTGAGTAGCAATATATAAATACCTTATCTTAAATGTTTTATTCATTCTAAAAGAATATATTTCATAATCCATAGCTGCTCAATTTTTCAGACAAAGGCAAAAATGGCCCTTGGGAAAAAATGAACCCCACGGTTCCCCCCCCCCCAAGCCATCACATCTCCACACAGGACTGGAGATTCATGGGTCCAGGTGTCTTAATGCACCACTAACAAGTGGCCTGGCAGGTTAGCACTGTGTAGGAGGCAATGCTTCCCACCCCACTGTCTTTGTATAGCTGCTCAAGAGCCCCTGGATTCTTTGATGTTCTACATAGTGGCGCATGGAAGTGGTGGAGGCTAGTCAACAGGCAGTGGATGTATCACTGGTGGCTACATGGGGGCAGTTCTGGTTGTGGCATCTCAAAAGGAATAGCTGTCAATGGTGCAGCTAAAGTTGGACCTCAGAGCCAATGCCCAGGGGTCCACAGCCTAGGGGGCTCCCAAGCTCGTGTGTGTGTGTATTCCTTTTCTACAGTAAAGTGCTTATTCCCAAATAAATGTCTTTACCATCAGGGCAGCAGAAACAAGCTATTTTATTACTGTAGTTACGATGGTGCTATGATTTAAGTGAGTTTAAAATGCAAAACTGCATGCTCAGAGGTTTTTGTTTTAATCAGGTTTGCAAACAGTTTTTGTTTGCTTTAACTTATTAGGAAACGTAGAAGCAGTTGTAAAGCATGGAACAGAAGTTGTGGAGAAAAAGAGATGTGCTAGTGGTGTTCTTCACCACTGAAGTAATACACATGGCCACCTAAAGGCGCCCACCCAGCCAGCCATAAGACCACGTTCTTAAATTGCCAAGCTATACCACTGGATAGTCTAGAGCTCAAAAAGATGCAGAAAGGGGCCACAAAAGTGATCAGGACTGGAGCAACCCTCCTTCAAGGAGAGGTTACAACATTTGGGGCTTTTTAGTTTAGAAAAACAGCGACATGATCAGCACTTATAAAATTATGCGTGGTGTGGAGAAACCTCTCTCATATACTACTAGAACCCAGGATTGGCCAATAAAGCTGAACGGTGGGAGCTTCAGCACAGGTCGAAGGAAGAACTGCTTCACACAGCCTGTCGTGAAATGGTGTTGCTTTTATTTTAAGGCACCTTGGAAGAATAAAGCTGGAAGGTGAGTTTTTAGTAGATAAATAACGAAATACTTTTTGTTACATCTCATAGCAGCTCAAAAGCCCTACTGGAAAAGAGGCTGAGAACTCGAGGTGCTGATTGAAAAGCATGAAGAGACTAGAGGCACCTTAAAAGACAAACTCATCATTGCATAGAGCCAAGTTACATAGGACACAGGAGATTTCATAGCTAGAGTTGGAAGGATCCTACAAGGCTATCGTGTCCAACCCCCTGCTCAATGCAGGAAACTAGAGGAGGGGTCTCCCATCCAAGTAATAATCAGGCCTGGCCCTGCTTAGCTTTCTATGCTCAGACAAGCTGAGCCAGCGTGAGCCACAGGCCTGTTCCATGTACAGGATCTCCTGTGGCTTTAAAATATGGTTTAAAACAATAAAAATGTTAATAGCATTGGAGAAGGAGGGTTTAAATTCACCCCCACTCCATATTCCTAACTGAAATTGCTCCAGGGACCTGTCCAACACCTGTAACTTTTCTCCTGCAAGGCAGGAGAAGGCCCCAAAGTAGCTTCGGCACCGGGATGACTGGAATATGGTTGGAAAGTGGCACAGAAGGAAAGGATTTAAAGGAAACCTCCTTCCAGTACTGCAGTCCCAATCAGTTTTCCCTCCCCATGCCACCACCTCCAGCTGGTATTGTGTTGTTGTTTTTTTAAGTGTGGGAGATCCAATGATGAATCTCTCCCAGTGTGATGCCCAGTTGGATCCATGAGCTTTTGTGGGCCAGAGAGGCCATTTTTGTCAGATACATGGTAACCTTAATGGGCTGGTGGTGTATGTACAGAGAAGAGGTAAGGGCAGGGAGTCTCAAAGATCCAATCAGAATGGGTGTGGCACACTCCCAACTGGTGATTAATTCCAGAAAGCAGTGCATAAACACATGGAGACCGAGACAATTATTTTCTATCAGGAGCTAGCCACTCCCAGAACCAATCCAGCCCAAGTCGGATAGTTTAAAATGAGGTTCCAAGTTCGGAAACTAGGGGCACATGCTTTAACCGAGGATGTAGTGCAGGGGATGGAGACTGGTGGCCCTCCAGATGTCACTGGACCCCAGTTCCCAGCTGCCCCAGCCAGCATGATGGGAGTTGTAGTCCCAACAAAAACTAAAGGGCCACAGGCTCCCTGCCACAGGTGTAATGTGAGAGCTGGTGTGGTTTGGTGGTTAGCATATTGGATTAGGGATGAGGCTACGCAGGTTCAAATCCTTGCTCTACAATGAAGCTCAGTGGGTGGCTCTCATGATGCTGTGTTTTTGGATCATAATTTTTGTGAACTGCCCAGAGAGCTTTGGCTATTGGGCAGTAAAAACATAAAATAAATGAAACGAAACGAAATTTCCACTTGGGATTGTGGTAGGGGCAAAGGGGCAAAGCCCCTTTACCCCATGCCACACAGTTCTTACCCAACTCAGGGCCCTGCACCAATGATTAATTTTTATTTATTTGTTTATTTATTTAAAAGATTTATAGAGGGGAAAAACCCTCCCCAGGTGGAGCAGAAAATGTAAAAACACAAAACACAATAAAAATTATGACAAAAAGAATAATAAAATCAAAATTAACAATGAAAACTAAATAGCACCAATACACAGTGGCACTCAATAAAGACCTGACTAAGTTATAGGCCAAGGTAAGTAAATAAGTCTTTAGGACCCACTTGAAGGATTGCCATGATTGGGTCTTGTGGACATCAATTGGAACAGCGTTCCACAAGCCACTACCTAGAAGGCCCCATCTCTCGTGCCCGCCAGTCTAATTGCTTGGCAGGCACACAAGAAGGGGTGCCAATGTTGATCTCCGAATGTGGGCAGATTGGTGTGGGTGGGTGCAGGCAGTCCTTCAAGTACCCCCCCCCCCAAATACACCAGGACAAACTACATGAAAAATATCATGTCTGGTTTGGTCCTTGCTCCTGGTAGATGGGTATTAACAAGAAAAATTACCACGAGGAAGACATCTAAGGAATTCTTGTCTCAGTTAACTTCCATGGTTATGTGCCAAATGCTCACTCTGACTTGAATATGCATGTTATTACTTGGACATGCCCACCTGAAGAACATATCAGGAGAGACATGTACATTCTATGCTAGATGAATCGCTAGGAGAAGGCATACGTCAATAGTATTTGTTTGCTTACCTGCCTATTTCAAATATTTTTAAGCTGCTTTCTAGGGTGACAAGCTCACAAGGTGACATACAAAAAGAAGTGAGAGACAAGATACAATTGAAAAATAATTGTAGGAAGAGGGGGGAAATGCACAAATGCCGACAAATCACCAAATGATCAGTTGTTGGGGGAAAGGGGAAGGGAGTGTCACCTTCTGGATAACCTTGGAGGGCCAGATTGGGACGCCCAGAGGGCTGGATTCGGCCCCCGAGCCTGAGGTTCTGCACCCCTGATGTAAAGGATCTGGGCAAGGGCAGGCCCAAGGTGTTTTGCTGCCTGAAGCGGAACATCAAATGGCACTCCCATTCCCAAAGTCAAAATGCATAAGACCCAAGGAAGGCTGGTGACGTTATATTGGCACTGAGGCAGAACATCCCTCAAGGACCTCTTCCTCAGCAATACAAATATTATTGTTGTTATTTAAATAGCGACTAATTTGCTACCCTTTCAAGACAGCCAAAATCAGCTGCCTCACTCTGCCTAATGGTAGGGTCGGCCCTGGATCTGGGTAGCAGCCTTTGCTCTGTTAGTGGAAGCTGGCATGGGTAATGGGGAAAGCTTTATGGTATGGTGGGAAACCTAGGATGTTAAAGCTTCCTTTGTCTCTGGATTGGGGGAGCATGACTGTATTCTGGCTTTTGAAACCATTGGCCATGGTATCCTTTGGGACCGCTTTGTGGTGCTGTTAGGGGTGCTGTTTTGCAGTGGTTCCTGTCCTTTCTGTGGGACCATGTCCAGAAGGTGGTGCTGAAGGATTACTGTTAGACTCCATGGACATGTTATTTAATATTTGATTAAATATTAAATGACACAGAGGACAAGATAGAACCCACAGAGTTCTATATTGTTCCCCTTGTTATTTAATATTTACATGAAACCACTGGGAGATGTCATTTGGAGTGAGGTGTCACCAATATGCTGATGACACCCACCTCTATATGCTTTTCATCACCTAACACGATTACCTGCAGAGACCTGTTTGTGGGGCAGATGTGAAAGGGCTTTCTTCTGTGTTGCACCCAAACTTTGGAGTGTGCTCCCTCAACAACCGTGACTGGACCCTACTCTCTTGGCCTTCAGAAGGGGTGTGAAGAAGCATCTTTTCGACTTAGCCATTTAAAATGTGTAGTTTTAGGGTTTAAAAAAAATGTTTTTACTGTTCTTATTTTTATTGTTGTAAATTGTTGTACACTGCCTGTCCGTTTGCTTGTTTGTTCGCAGATAAGGCAGTATGGAAATGTTAATAATAAATAAAAATGATGAATACAATCCCTGTTACCTGTATTGAATGAGCTAAAAATTGAGGTGGCTGTTTTGAAAGTCATGAGAAGGGAGAGTGATTAGCAGTCATTGGGTAATTGTCAGTGGCACCCACGCTTAAAGGGTTTCACCACTTACCTTGATAATTGCCACCTACGGAATGCAGCTAGCACAGCAAGACTGTGACATAGTGATTTCACCATTCATGTTGCTAATCCCTCCGACCCACCTTCATCCCACCTCCTCCCCCTTGGCTCTTCCTTCAGCCTTTGCCTTTGGACTGGCTCTCCCACACACTGCTTTGGGCACTCTGTGTTGTCTTCACCAAGAAGTGCTCTGTGTTTGATGTGGAATATCCTCTGTATGCTCATCATCTGTCTCCTTCAGCATTTCATACAGTCCACCCTCTCCATGTTCTGCTTGGTGCTTCTTCTGTGACCTCCAGTCCATTGATCCAGTGGTCTTCTCTGAAGTGTTGTCCTCTCCACTCTCCTCTGTTGTTTCTGTCTGCTCTGTCAACTCTGCAGTTATCACCTTCAATTCATTGCTATCATCAACTCTTGACTGCTTTGCCCTGCTCTCTAACCTTTCTTCTTCTCCATCTCACTTGATGAGTTGACTACCCTGCTGCCAGAGATGGCCCAAAACATTTTTCTGCCTGAGGCAAGAAACTCTCTTACTTCGTGCAAATTCCTCTTTGAAGATCTACTATTTCCATGAAACTCTTGGCACAACCAACAAATTCCCATGCCCTATTGCAGCCTTCCCCAACCTTGTGCCCTCCAGATGTGTTGGACTACAACTCCCAGTGAGCCATGCTACTTCCCCTGCTTCCCCTGTGTTGAATTGTAAACTCCTCGGGGCAAGGACCTATCCCCTTGTCCTCTGCAAAGTGTTGTGCACACGGGTGTGTCATGCACACTGATGGTGCTCTATAAATAAATAAACGAATGACCAATAAAGTGAATATAGTCGAGAGCTGAATAAAAAAATGTGGCCACCATTGTCACATCAGATTTGATCCTTAGGAATAAACAGAACAATAAAAAGCATAGAGAAGGTATATAATGATGTCCCTCTGCAGTCATGAGAGGGAGGGATGGGCAGGCAAGGCACTGGGAAAGCCAGTTCCTCCCTAATGAACCATTGCAGCAGTGTAGATCAGCCCTGAATCTGAACTTCATATATGTGGAAGGCCCATTTCTCCAAATTCCTTCAGGCTACTTTGGTGACTGGCACAGCCTCTGCTAATTAGCTTCAGCATTTGTAGCCCAGACAACACCTATGTTGCATTCAAGTGCACTGCTAGTCATAAATATACATACAGCCAATGCAGTGGCAGCATTGCTCCGGTGGAGAAATGCAAAAGCTCTGTCTAGGTGAGGGGAATAAAGAGGAGGGTGGCCCTTAAGCAGAATAAGGTGTCTGCCTCAGGCCGCTGATTTCAAGAGTCATGAAAGGGCAGAAAATTGTGCAATATTTAATTTATTATTATATATATATTTCTTTTTTTACTGCCAGCGAGGGGGAAAGGTACTTTGTGAGATTTGCTGCCTCAGGTACCAAAATAATCAGCCTTGACCATCCTATGTACCCTGACTTATTTATTTCATTTATATACCGCCCCACAGCCGAAGCTCTCTGTAGGGACCCCCATTTGCTGCTTTAGCTCAGGAAACAAAATGTCTTGGGCTGTCTCTGGTGTGGCCACTTATGCATTGCCACAAAAGAGAATACACATTTGCATACCCATACATACAACACATGCACATTTAGAAATAATGACAGTCACCTAGTTTGCATGACACGGCAAGCCACCCTGTGGATAAGCTATGTGGTGTGGGTTGTTTGTGGAACAACCCATGGTGCGCCCGACAGACGATCCGGCTCACCGTGGGTTGTCCCCCAACTCCTTCCCCCTCAGTCCTCCTGCTGGTATCCCAGGGGACTTGGCAACTGAAGCCATCTTGTCTCCTTTCCCCGATGAGATCACGGGTCACTGTGGCTTCCCCCTTTTTTGAGATCACTTTTTGCAATCTCTGAAGTGACAGCCCCTCCACAGTGCCCATGTAGCACATTGGAGGGGTTGTCACTGGTTTGCTACTTTAAAAAAAAAAATGCACCACAAATATGTGCAAATGTTTTACCTAATTTTTTATTATTGGGGGGGGGGGGAGTTCAGAGCTGCGCAAGTGCTCAACTCCAAGTACCCAAAATGTGAAGCCTCCCCTGGTCAATGTCCTGGGATGTGCCTGCTGTCAAAGCAGGCACTGTCCATGGACATTGGCAAAGCCAGGCTTCAGATCTGTTACTTTGCTTTCACTTGACAGCTGTCAAATGGTGAGCTCTGTCAAGTGAAAGCAAAGCCGCAAGCAGATCTTTGCTTGTGAAAGGGGGTGGCAAGTAGATCACCCCCTTTGCAGTGAGATCCTCTAGGTTTTAAGGTTGGACCTGAGAGCTCTCAGTGTCCTCCACCTTTTCCATGCTTTCCCAAGACTCTAGGTGCTCAGGAAGGTGGAAAAATGCAGCCCACCCCATCTATGGGAGCACTTTTGACAGCTGTCAAAAGTAAGGCTTGCTTTTAACCCTTTGCTCCTCAGCTGTGATTCCCCCCTGAAATGCCCCCTCCCCCACTCCTGGCAATTAAGCTTTTAAAAAACCTTCCATTGACACAGTGGACACTCAATGCTCTTGGAAACAGATTGCACTCTATTTACAGAGAGGACAAAGAGGGTTTCTGGAAACCAGGCAGCAGATTGCCATGGAGGCTGGGAAGATGTAGATGGCAGAGTCCTTTCTTTAGAGGAGTGTCTCAACACCCTTGAGACAAACAACAACAATAATAATGCATTTATTTAGAACTTGTTCATGTTTAAAGCAATTCACATACATTGTCCTAGTAATCTTTACTACTGCCTCATAAGGTATTACCCGCATAATGCAGTGGAATAGTTCAAGTCATCTTAAGACCAGAACAGATGTGACATGAGATATTTGTAAATGGATCTCCTGCCGGGGTGGGGGCTCCAAGTAAAAAAACCACTGTCTGTATGAATTGTACTGGGTCAGTGATACTTGGGGGAAAGAATGTCTCAACACTTTCCTGCTGTGCCATTTTCCTGATCAAAACTGTGCTTCCCCCTTCCTGCCAGTCAAGTTGCTATTAGCATTGCTGGGGGGGGGGGGGGATATTGGCATTGCACCTGGTTCCCCACCCCTGCCTCACACACACCTGCCACTAACAGTAGCTTTGGGCTGTATTGGTGTGGTTTTGAATTGGGAAAACAGTGTATGTGGGTGATGGGATGCTGAAGCCCCTCCCCACCACAGCACTGCGGATCCAATTCAGTCCCCCCACCATTTTTTTAAAAAAGGAGATGCAGTCACAGATATCTCATGTCACATCTTCTTTGGCCTTTGGACACTACACCAGAAAAGGGTTTAAAAGCTTTCCCATAAAGCAAAGCACAGGCTCTCAGTTGCAGGCTACAGAGCCATTTCTAAATATTGGAAGGCCAGGAGAAACGAAGGCCTTTTCAAAAGATTGGGGTAACATCCTAGGACATCCTTCCCCAATCTGCTGCCCTCTAGCTGTGTTGGCTGCTGGGGGATGCTGGGACTTGCAGTGCAACACATCTGGAGGGCACCTGGTTGGGGGAGGCTGTTATGGTCTCACATCTCCTCTAACTGCTAGCACAGTGTTCTCCAACCTTGGGTCCCCAGATGTTTTTGGCCTACAACTCCCAGCATGCCCCAGCCAGCTATGCTATGCTGGCTGGGGCATGCTGGGAGTTGTAGGCCAAAAACATCTGGGGACCCAAGGTTGGAGAACACTGTGCTAGAAGATGGTGCTGGAAAATTAAAGCTATTCACTTAGACCAGGTGGAGAATACCTCCAGCTTCATGTGGTTTGGGTTGCACTGTTAGCCTCAACACAGGATATGAGGCACAGGATATGTGGTTAATGCTAAAAGCATCTCAAAGGCGAGGCAAGAAGGCTTGCAGGGGAAAACCTCATCCTGCTTTGTGGCTCGGATACCTCAGGGAGTTTTTGGTATGCGGACGGATATATTAGGAGATAGACAGTAGAAAGCAACAGAAATTGCTGCAAGGTATGAGATTAAATGTGCAAGCAACGTGTGGATGGCGGTAGGGCCAGCTCAAATTATTTTGGTGCTTCAATGGAAAATCCAAATGACCCTTTCCTACTAATTAGGATGGGGCACAATCTACACAGAAGGTCTTTCTTATTTATTTGTTTGTTTATTTCTACCCCACCTTTCCTCCAAAGAGCTCAATAAGGTGGACTGTACAAGCAAGGTTCTCCCCCTACCCCCCTTTCCCCTCACAACAATCCCGTGAGGTAGGTTCGGCTGAGTGATAGTGACTGACCCAAGGTTATAGGAGCTTGATGGTCAAGTGGTGCATTTGAACCTGGGTCTCCCGACTCCTAGTCCACCAGTAGAACCATTACACCACACTGGCTGTGTGAAGAAGCAGTATTTACCTGAGGTAAAAGTATATCTCCTCTGGCTCAAGGCGAGAGTAAAAGACACATTCTTTTTCCTTTGCACAGTTAACCCCTTCACACTTCAGTCCTTGATTTAAAACAATACGTATGAATATACTAAACTTTTACCTCAGGTAAATACAGTTTCTTCGCAGTCTGTCTTGCACAAGCCTCGTGGAAATGAATGGGAGTTGTGCAACAGCATTACAGTGCACAGGAAAACTTCCAGGTAGTTGGTGCCTCATGTTGTGCCAAATGTACCCATCTCCCACTCACTTTTAATGGTGCTCAAAATCTTTAGCCTGAGCTGGGCATTTTATTTCATAAAAAATAGGACTGCTTCTGGATGGCAAAACATGACTGGTTGCTGTTGTTGTCTAAGGGCAGAGCAATGGCAAAAAGAATTGTAATGTTCATACATTCTTCTGGCTCCCTCCCCCAGCTCAGGTATAGGTGCTAAATTCTTAGTTAAGTTGTGGTCACAATTACATAGGTACAATTTTTAACTGTGATTCATACAACCCTGAAAGCAGGCCAAAGTGTGAGTTGGAGGGATGTGGTTGTCTTTGCCTGTGAAAACCTACAGTGCATTCATAAAGCACGTACACAACATAGAAAACCCATAACAAAATCCAAACTAGTACCAAAATGCTGACAGAAAACAAAATACAAAATGCCTTGCAAATTCTACATTTTTGCCTCCCCATAACTGTTCCATGGAATCAGGAGGAGATTATGACACTTCCTGCGGAATATTGTAGGAGTCTCATTTGTTCATTTTTTCACACTATTTATAGGCCACTCCTTCTGCAAATGTTCTGAGTGGCTTACAAATTAAATAACAAACCCCACCCCCTTTTAAAAACATTAAAACAAAAATTGAAATAAAGTATCTTGACACAGCAGAGCAATAAAATAAGGTAAATTGCCAGCATAAAACCTCATCAAATCCTTAAAAAGCCTGGACAAATAAAAAGGTTTTCACAGGGCACCAAAAAGGAAACAAGTATGGTAACAGGCACACCTCTCAAAGAAGAGATTTCCAAAACAGGATGCCACAACAGAGAAGGCCCTGTCGCATGTCATCACCTGCCTCAGTTCAGAAGGTGGCTCAACTTGGAGCAGGGCTTCAAAGGACCTTGCTTCCACCCAGAAGACTAAAGGGGCAACAGTCTCCCAAAACATTAGGTTGGTTGTATCGGTAAGGGCTCTCTCTTCACATAAAAGGGGGAACCATTAGCTGGCAGGAGTGCGAACTGCCTGTGGAAACTCGGTGAGCAGAGGGCACTGCCCTGGCCAGTGGCCGCCATTTCCCTCAGAATGATGGTCTCCACTAGCAGAGCAGCCCTGCCAGGATCAGGCTCTCCCTCTTCCAGGTGATCAGCATCCAGACTGAAGTCGAAGCGGTCAATTATGTTGTTGAAATGGCTGACCTGGGCAGGGGACCAGTCAGCGGGCGGGGTGAGCGGGCAGTATCCCCGGCGGTGTACCTCCAGGCTAACCAGGTGGATGTAGGACTTGAGGCAGCTGGGGCAGTGGTACAGGCGTTGGCGCTCGTGCAGGCGCTGATGTAGCTTGAGGTGGATAGGCTGGGTGAACCAGCAGTGGCACAGGCAGCACACGTAGGGCTTCACCCCGGAGTGCAGGCGCAAGTGGGTCTTTAGGTTGCTGATGCTGCTGAAGCGCTTGGGGCAGACCTGGGAAGCAGGGAGATCAGTTCTTGTAAGCCCCACTGGTGCATGATGGAAAGAAGCAGACCCCAGACCAAGGCTGCTCTGTGCTTATTCTCAAATTACAAGCCCTGGATCATAGTATGCCTCGAGCTTGCTCCTTTACCTGTTAGATTTCTGAAGAGCAGCCATGCTAGGTTTCTTCCGCATGAGGGTTTCCTAGTGCCACTGAAGTACTGCTTTTCAGAAATCAGCTAGGAGCAGAATTAAAATGATAGTTCCTCACAGCACTTAATATAGTGCTATAATATGTAACCCAGCAGTGGTGCCTCTCCTCATGGCCTCTGCAAGGTCCCCCCTGCAAACTTAATTAGAAGCTTTCCCCTTCTGCTTTCTGCCTGTAATTGTTTCCTGCTCAGTGCTGTCCCACCATTACTGATGAATTATTGGTGAACTGCACTATAATTAAAACAGTTCCTGTTCCCTCATGGGGCAGGGGCTTTGATATTGCTTTATTTTATTTATTTATATCCTCCTTTTCTGCAATGCAACCAAAGCAGCATACAAATATAAAAAAATAACACAATTATCCTAGAAAACCCTAAGAACATAAATATGCAAATATGATAACCAAATATTATAAAAGAATTTGGGAAGGCTCAAGTGTGAATAATTTTTTTGGGGTGGGTGGGTGGGTTGAGAATTGGCACCCATTTCATAGATATTGGAATAGTGAGAGACCTTATAAAAATGTAAGTCAAGAAGTGTTGAATGTTATATAAGATTACATAGGAAGCATTGCAATAGTGCAGTCTAGATCTAACAGGTGCATGAATAACCGAGGCCAGGTCTGCTGATTTCCTTTCATTAATGGGTTCTTCTCTCTCTATGATTGCAAAATAGTGCTACCTTGCTCTAAAACAGTGTTCTCCAACCTTGGGTCCCCAGCATACCCCAGCCAGCGTAGCCAAGGTTGGAGAACACTGCTCTAAAAGAAAAAGTAATGAAAGGAAATCAGTGATTAAAGCCCCAACTCCCAAGGGGAACAGGAACTGATTAATTATGGGATAACAAAGGATCCAGACTTAATCACACTTAGTTCAGACCCACTGAAATCAATGAGACGTAAGTTAGTTGTGGCTAATGTAAGTCCCGCTGATTCCAATGGGTCTACTCTAAGTATGACTAAGTGATTTATAGGAAAAAGCTTTGCTTACTGAATTTGCTTTTGTCATGTAGTTGTTAATGGGGCATACAGTGCGCCCTGCCTGCCAGAAAAACAAAATAAGTTGGCCACTTTATTTCCCAAACACCTCTCGTGCCAGACATTTTCACAGCACCATCCTATGGTCTTCCCCATTTGTTCTGTTCCACTCCAAGCAATCAACAACTGGTCTTCTTACCAGGCAGTTATATGGCTTCTCGCCTGTGTGCACCAGATGGTGTTTCTGCAGGTGAGCCAGCTGGGTGAAGCATTTTTTACAGATCCGGCATTGAAAAGGCCTCTCACCGCTGTGCACTCTCAGGTGGACCTGTAGGGGAGAATAAAGTGTGAAATCATAGGGGATGGAAATAAGGTTGCCAATAGGGATGGATGAATCTGTCAAGTTCAATTCCACGGAGTTTCTTATTTTTCTGACATTACATTTGTTCTGTCCCGTTTCCGTTCTGTCCCTAAAAGAGCTTCCATATCTTTAAGAGTGGTATGAACAGGGGAAAATTCCACCATGTACAGCTTTTCTCATCAAAGTATTGCACTGATGGAAAAAGCCACATCTAGTAGTGTTTTCCCCTTCCAGGCCACACTTAAAGGTACAGGAGCCCTCTCAGTGTCTGGATCTGGCAAACTTAGAAGGGAGATTAGAGATCATGGCAAAAGCTGGATTTTGGTAAGGAATGGCTGGACAACATAAGGAATAAAAATGGGAACATTGGGTGCAATTGTGGCTGACAGAAGAGATCAGAAATTTTCAAAGCAATGGATCTCCCCCCCCCCCCATTTATAGAAAGTAATTCATAGAAACTAATAGAGACTTGGGGGGAAATTGGAATACTTGCAGAATTTGTCTATTAACACTTAATCTTTGAGCTCCATCGATTACTGAAAATACAGTACAAATATAGAAATAAATAGAGTAGAACTGACAGCAGCCACTGCACGGCCGCCTTGCCTCAAGGAGCCCAGAGCAAAGCAAATGCAAATGGTCACGGAGCTGAGACTCCGTGAACTTGAGCTTGTGCTCTGTCCTCAAGCTTCCAGAATTCTGTAACAGCACAAAGACAGCACACATGTACTACCTCTTTTTTTGACAGGGCGATTTTACCCCCTTTGGGGATAGGGTCATTTTTTGAAATAAATACATTTCTGCATACATTTTGCACATCTGGGTATGCAAAAACTTCCCGCTTATCTGTCTGTGGCTCTGTTTTCCTTCCTCACAGATCGGCATGGGAAGGATACTGATGATAAAGGCCAGTTCCAAGGGCTTTTCTGTCACACTCTGGCATCTGTCGAAGAACTGGAAGCCAGAGTCCAAACTATGTAGACAGAGGCAAGCTCCGCTTTCTAAGTTGTCCCACAGAACTAATTGGAAGCCATAAGCAGGCTGCAGTGAGATACACTTGGGATGGGAACAAAACCTGAGCCTCATTCCTTGACTCTGAGATTATGAGAAACAGGAGACCAGTTCAGCTATATTCCTTTTCCACAATGATGTCCTCAAATGTATTCCTTTACTTTATCCCATAGATGTGAATGGCTGCCATTTTTCCTATGGGGAAAATAGAACACTGTACTTGTGGAAATGTTGCAGTTTGCTCTCCAAAAAGAAATAGGAACTCCTCACTCAGGGAACAAGAGCTACTGCCTCTGATGAAGGGTATGTCACACTCAAAATGCATCAGGTGTATTAAGAACATAGGAGGTTCCTATTGCATTTATGTCCTGCTTGTGAGCTTCCCCATTGGGGCATCTGACCCCAAAAGAAAGATCAGATAGGACTTCTTCAGTCAAATTCAGTGTTGCATTGGAAGACCCCATGTTGACACAGCTCCTATGACAATACAGATACCTGCACTGCAATTGCACTTGGGTTGAGCGTGTATACAGACAGGGTAGTTGCTTGGTACAGTACAAATTGTATGGTCTGTTACCTATAAGTGTGCAAGTGTCATGCAGCCACCCTGCCCAACACTGTAGTAGATAAATCTAGGCCTTGTGGGAGGATTAAGATGATTAGACTACTCCTGATGGGGAGGATAACATGTGTTCATGGGCTCGTTCTCATTTGTACATTGATGGTTCTAGATATACCTTGAGATTGGAAAGTTGCCCAAAGGTCTTGGCACAGATGTTGCACTCGTATTTGATTTTACCATTCTTCCTCTTCAGAGGGTATGGCATGGCCTTGCTGCTTTCCTGGAACACTGGTGGGCAGGTCTTTGGCATACTGAGGTCGGCAGTCTCATGCTGATAAAGAAACTGAGACGTAGGTTTCAGCTGCTGAACTTTGGAGCTGCATGAAAGGGTGGGGTGACCTTTGTCAGAGTCCAGCAATGAAAAGGTCCTGGTGTAGAGGGAGGAGAGGGGATTCTGTGGCTTCTTGGTGTTTTGTTTTCCTTGTGGCAAGTTGGGAGGGAAGACACTTTGATACATCCCAGGATATGGAGGTGCTTGTTTCCACAAGACATCCTGGGAAGACAAATGGAGGGGTGATATTTCTCTAGGGCTGGTCAGTGGCAGTCCTGACAGAAAAGAGAAGGTTTGAGGGGCCACTGCAAATCTGGGGTAGTGGGCAGTGGCTGTGTTGGAGGCATAGTGATAGGCTTGAGGCAGATTGCCAATGGGTTGGCATCCTGAGCAAGAGGAATAGAGGTTGCTGAGATGGAGTTCCTTCTGTAGTGAGGTAGTTGGGTTGTATGGGTGATAACTGGGTCCATGTGGTTTTTCTGGGCCCATGTCTCTTTGGCTTGGAGAACCAGGCTCCTTGGATACAACTTCTTGCTCAGATGCATTGTGGGAAGAGTTAAGCTTCACGGGCTGCTCTTTGACTCTACTGAAGGCCTGTGTCCTTGAATCCATGTTTTGGTTTTCTGCTGTCCTCCTTGGTGGCATGTTTTGTTCTAGCTCTTCAATGTCAACTCTCTCTTCCTCATCACCATTTTTGTCCTTCTTTGGGTAAATAGCTGTGCATTTTTGGTCACCTTTGGAGCCATTCTGTGGCGGTCTAGTGCCCATCTCAGGGGAGGGCTCTACCAGGAAATCCCTTGAGTCTGCAAAGAAAGAGGCAAATCTACTTTTTAGTGTTGCTCTTTATCGTGACATTTATTTTTACTTATGAGAAATGAAATACAATGGTAACTATACATACACACGTGTGTGTATGTTGGTGTGATATATATAAACACACACACACACCTGCATGATATTGCAATGTATCTTCCACAATGATCAGAGCTAAAGACCTCTCGAAAGAAAGAAAGCCAAATATCTATCTTTAAAAAAAAAATCCCTTCGATATCAGATTCTATGGGACTAGGTAGCTCTGATAGCCCTTTCTCCCTTGCAAACGCCCATAGTTTGGGGTGATTTGTAACAAAGAAAGGACAGGAGGAGATACTTAATCCTTCTCCTACTTTTTAATGAAACTCTCCCCCTTGGCCAACTGCTTTTACCCAAGAGTGGAATTCTTATTCAGGAAGAAGGTCAGCCCCCAGAGATAATGCAAGGATACCACTATCAAGTTCCCATAATCCAGACTAGCAAAATCTGCCACAAGCACAAAATTATAAATCAAAATATGTGCAGCAGAGCCAATAACGCAAGCATGTGATCTCATCCAGAGACTACACATCAAGACGCAAAACATAGAGCACGCATATATGTACCATACTATCAAGGAATTAAGCATTTGTAAAATGGCTACATTTTTCTAGCCTGTCCTGGAAAATAGGCTAGAAAAATATTCCCATTTTACAGATGGAGTACACTAGTGAATTTTAATTTTCTGAATATTATTATAGTTTTCTGTTAACCTAAGGCAATTAAAAGGTTAAATACTGAGACCCCAAGATAATAACAACTAGGTAGACCAGGCCTGCCCTGAATTCCACCCCTGCTTTTACCCCTACACAGTCTGAGACCTGCATTTACAAAATAAATACAGGTCCAGAACACTGGAGGGGGTGAAAGCAGCAGAGGGAGGGGTGAGTTTAAGAGAAAAAGCGGCTGGCAAGGGAAAAGTTAATATTCCTTCTCCCATGCAAGTGACTCCCACCATGGGGTATCTTGCAAGGGAAAAGAGTCCCTCAGGGCTCATTGCACACAGCTGCAGTGTAATATGTAGCTTGCCCTTAGGAGGGAAACTACAGTGAAGGACATATCAGTACTACAGACTTAAATGAGTTTCTTCATTTCATTTCATTCATTTATTTCATTTATATACCGCCCCATAGCCGAAGCTCTCTGGGCGGTTCACAACACTCTATACATAAAAACAACATTAAAACATACAAAACAGTTTAAAAAATTAAAAACCAAATTTAAAAACACAGTTTAAAATAACAATACAAAAGCCAATAAAACTGAGCCTACAGGTGACAATCCCCCCCGTGCTATTCCAAGCTCCTAACTGAATGCCTTGGCATAGAGGGAAGTCTTAACCTGGCGCCGAAAAGATAGTAAGGTTGGCGCCAGGCGGGTCTCAGTGGGGAGCTGATTCCATAACTGGGGGCTACCACCGAGAAGGCCCTCCTCCTCGTTGCCACCAACCGAGCCTCTCTTGGAGGTGGCAGTCGGAGGAGGGCCCCAGATGTTGAGCGTAGTGTCCGGGTAGATAACGGTTGGGAGAGACGTTCCGTCAGGTATTGTGGTCCTAAGCCGTGTAGGGCTTTATAGGTTAAAACCAGCACCTTGAATTCGGCTCGGAAGCATATTGGCAGCCAGTGCAAGCGGGCCAGAACTGGTGTAATATGCTCGGACCTTCCGGTCCCTGCAATAAGCCTGGCTGCCGCATTTTGCACTAGCTGCAGCTTCCGAACAGTCTTCAAAGGCAGCCCCACGTAGAGTGCATTGCAGTAGTCTAGTTTAGAGATCACCAGAGCATAGATTACTGAGACCAGGCTATCCCTGTCCAGATAGGGGCGTAGCTGGCCCACCAGCCGAAGCTGGTAAAAGGCACTCCTTGCCACTGAGGCCACTTGAGCCTCAAGTGACAAAGATGGCTCCAGGAGCACCCCCAAGCTACGAACCTTCTCCTTCAAGGGGAGTGCAACCCCATCCAGAACAGGTCCCATCCAGTTCTTCACAGAGAACTGTGGGAATTGTAGTTCTGTGGAGGGAATAGCAGCATTAGGATTCTATTAGCAGAGTTCTTGGCACCTTATCAGACAACAGTCCACAAGATTCCTCTGGGGGAAGCCAAGATAATTAAAGAAGTATAAAACCAGTGTCAGGTTATAGGGTAGTTATGCCCACCGTATGGCATGGAGAAGCCTTTCCCAACCTGGTGCCTTCAAGATGTATTGGACTGTAACTCAATGCCCATGGTGGCTAGTAATGATGGAAGTTGCAGTCCCTCCCATCTGGAGGGGGGGGCACCAGACTAGGGAAGGCTGACATACAGCATAGTAGAAGATACGAGTCTGTTTCTCAGAAACGAAATTCTTCCATCTCTGCATGGCTGGATGCTGTGGAGAAGGAAGATGTACTACTCCCTGCTGAAGATGCCTGGAACAAGATAGTTCTTTGCCTGAATTCTTGTTATCTAAGATACTGGCAAGAGTGGTATGCACATCCTACAGCATTCCTACCTGGTTTAGTTGCCAGCTCCCCTGTCAGCAAGCACTGGAAGTGTCTGGATACCCCATGGGTGTACCAAACCAAAAGTTCAGCTCCGGCCAAGATGGGTGTTATGGTGTAGAAATAGATCTCCAGATTGTGCTGGAAGGCCATCAGGTTCTGGGCTAGATGGGTGGGGGATGCATTCACGTAGCACATCCAGTTACTGCAATAGGGGTCATCCACGTCAAGGATGTGGTGAAGCTTTCCTTCTGCGGAGAAAACCTACGCAGGAAGAAAAGAAGGCGACAGAGGGCAGCAGAGGGGTGGGGGAGAATGACATACTGTATTAGATGGAAGCCCTTCTTGAAATAGATTCTCTTCCTGTAGTTACACACAAAAAGGGCCTTGCCAACTGCCTCGTGTTGAAAATCAGATGCAGATATGATAATTGACAGAAAGATGACCTTTGATATATCCCTTAACAAAGGAATCACACATAGCAGATAAGCTGGTAAACCTGTATCTGAATTGTAACTGTGAAGGACTGCCAACCAATCCTTTCTTCAAGACCAGAGATCAAAGGTGCAAAACTGCCAGCCTTAGCTCTGCCGTCTTGACTTGATTCTCTCAGGGCCTTGCCCTTTGTCTATACACTGGATTTAGCACTGAACCACAGAGGAACCACACACACCGTGTGGGGTAAAACCAGGAGAATTTATTTAAGGTAAACAGATTACAATAAAAGGTGGGGAACGAGGGAAGGGGAAAAGGAGGGAGACACTTTGGTATACACAAGTAGAGCTACAAAACAACAAAACTAGTCCCTTACTATATAAATACCCAGTCACTTACTCCTTGCCTGGAGGGTTGGTCTTCTTCAGGGCTTGCCTCAGCAAAAAGCCCTCTCCCCCGCTTCTTCCCGTCCAGACAACAACTCAAACCAGAAGCCACAGCTGGCAGTATAGATTCCCCACCTCACCCCTCCTTTCAGCAGCCCAGCTGTCTTTGGCCAATCAGGATGAACTTCATCTGGGCTAGGTAGGGGAGAGGTGGCTCCTGGATTATGACTATAGTGCTTGGGCTGCATTTGCATGCAAATACTTGGGCACAGGGACATCAAAGACATGGGAGACTCTGAGACGTCAGGGGCCATCAGAGGAATCTATGTACATTTGCATGGGTTTCACAGCCTCTAGCTGGGATTACACTGGTTTACACATGTGGAGGGGTGTGTGTGTGTGTGTGTGTTGGAGAAGGGTCGGCTTTTCTTCACAGTAACACTTCAGACATGTGGGGTTTATATGACATAGATATCAGGGTGTGTGTGTGTGTATCTGTCTGTCTGTCTATCCACACACACATCCTGCGCATAGGGATCTGCACTTGGAAAAAAAGTTTGCTATTACTGTATCCTATATACCAGCTTTCCTCAACCTGATGCCCTCCAGAAGTGTTGGACTACAACCAGGCACCATCCCCATTGGCCAGGCTGGCTGGGGATGATAGGAGATGTAGCCCAACGCATATGGAGGGCACCAGGTTGGAGAAGGGTGCTACATACTAATAAGGGTGAACCCATTCTGCAAGTGATGATCCTGATGTTGCCAAAACGGCACCATCCATGCAGAAAGGGGAGATGTTGACAGCCTTGGGGAAGCCCTAGGTTTTGCAGTAGTACAATAATAAATAAAATAAAATAAATTAAAATGATAATGATACCTTTAAGGGGGGAGGCACGGGGACAACACACCTATAGCTTCAGCTATAAGGTGAATCATAAATTGAATAAATCAATAAATAAAACAGCCCAATGAAGACCTAACATTCTCAGCGGTCATGAAGCGCTGGCTGACTGTTGGAAAGAGACCATAAAGTGGGAGGAAGAAGGGAATGGAGTTTCCTGGAAGAGGGCATGGCTGGCTAGCTGGAACCCTGAACAGGAACGCTCCAGATGGCAGCATTTTGTTGCAGGTCCCATTTGTAGGATGCTATTCCTGAGCACAAGGGCTCTGTAGCTAGGAAGCACATCATCATCATCATCATTTGTATACCGCTCCATATCTAAGCACATGTGTTCCATATCCAGCACCAGCTGTCTTATGGAGTCTGACCACTTGTGAGGGGTAAATTTGTGTGGCAAAATGTGCTTCTGGCCCCAGCCAAGCCACTGCCTAAAGAACAGAGAGACTACAAAAGATGGCCATCCTAGCTCTGGGCCAGATCCAGGTAAATCACTTAAGCTGCTATATTTCAAAGCATTTACATGGCACAACATTTTCCTATATGGAGGCAGTTTGATCCAGGCTAAGTAGCCCTTAGTCAGGGGGGTCTGTTCATTTGTTGGCAGGCACGATTCTTTTATCTGGCCTAATAGGGAACCATCAGGTGTTCTGTGGGCATTACTCACCCTCCAGAAGTGCTTCGAATCCATGTTCCTTGGAATATTCTCTCCAGTATAGATCTTCCCAACCAGTGGTCCAAAGCGTGTGCCTTGCGGGATGTACTCTCTGCTGATCACAGCCATCACCTGAAGAAACACCACAAGTTTGTCAGTAGGCCCCTTACTCCTCCTTTCCATTACCTGTATCCTCCAATATTTGGCAGGCTTGCACCTGTGCATGCATCTCATTTTGTATAAAGCACAAGTTTTAACGTGTGTGTGTGGTTTATCGGGTATTGAAAAATGCTATATAACATATAGAACAGATATGTCTTAATTAGGGCTGCTACTGATTATATATTAATTATAATCAGTAATCAGTGTGATTTAATTAAAGGCTTTGAATGCAATTTTAAAAGCACCAGTTACTTGTACTTTGCAGGTTCTCTACACAGCAGCCAGTGTGGCGTAGTGGTGAGAGTGTTGGACTGGGACTCGGGAGATTTGGGTTCTAGTCCCCGCTCGGCCATGAAGCTCACTGGGTGACTGCTTCTCAGCCTAACCTACCTCACAGGGTTGTTGTGAGGATAAAATGGGAGAGGAGGATTATGTAATCCGCCTTGGGTTCCTTGCAGGAAAAAAGGTGGGGTATAAATATAATAAATAAATAAATAAAAGGAGGCTAAGAGCTCTCAAGAGAATAAGTCTCTTACTGGTTTAATAAATATTAGTAATAAATACTGGTGTTTTTAACAAGTCAGTTCTGTATTAAATACCGTCTTGGCTGCTAAATTGTTTTTTAAAAATTTAAACTGTTCTTTTAACTTGGTATTATGGAAAAATTTTATGGTTGTTTTTTTATTGTATCATGGCGCTGCTTAGGAACTGTGGCATAGTGGTGAGAGTGTTGGACTGGGTCTCGGGAGATCCGGGTTCTAGTCCCCGCTCAGCCATGAAACTCACTGGGTGACTTTGGGCCAGTCACTGACTCTCAGCCTAACCTACCTCACAGGGTTGTTGTGAGGATAAAATGGAGGAGGAGGAGGAGGATTATGTAAGCCGCCTTGGGTTCCTTGCAGGAAAAAAGACGGGGTATAAATATAATTAATAAATAAACAAAGAGCCCAGAAAGCTTTGGCTATGGGGGGAGATAGAAGATAAATAAATAAATAAATAAAATGTTAAAACATGTGCTTCAAACAAAGTGAGACCTATGCACATGTGCACACATCGAAGATCAGGGACATTGTGACCCAGGCTTGAAGCTCTAGAAACCGATGTACTGCTTTTTATTTATTTTATTTATTATATTTATACCCCGCCTTTTTTCCTGCAAGGAACCCAAGGCGGCTTACATAGTCATCCTCCTCCTCTCCATTTTATCCTTCACAACAACCCTGTGAGGTAGGTTAGGCTGAGAGTGCTTGGCTTCACTGCATGGTGGCAGAAGAGCTCCCTTGTATGATTGATCCTCCTCCCACCTGATTAAGATCCCGTTAAGTATTTGTTTAGATCCCACCTATCCTCCAAGTATCTCAAGCCAACATACATTTCATTATTATTAGATTTATATCCCGCTTTTTTCCCTCTTGCAAGGAACCCAAGGAGGCTTACATGGTGTTCCTCTTACCTGTTTTTCTTCCCTTCCTCATTGCATCCTGACGGCCATCCCACAGGGGAGCATAGGCTGAGAGACAGTGACTGATCCAAGGCTAAGGCTGCAATCTTGTACCCACTTCCCTGGGAGTAGGCCCCATTGAACTCAGTGGGGCTTACTTCTGAGCAGCGGTGCATAAGATTGCACTGCAAGTGAGTTTCATGGACATTTGAACCCTGGTCTCCCAGGCAGGGTGGCCACATACACATCATCAAAAAAGGGCAAAGTAGGTGTCACAGTCTGCCCGGACTCTCCGGATCGAGTCACCCTCCTTCTCGGGCTGAAAACACCCAGGCAGCCAGGTCTGAGTATAAAGTTAAAAGGGAGTCCTGCCTGGGGAGGGCGCGAGCTGAGAAGGGCAGCACAGCACAGCTGTGGGAGAGTGAAGCTTCAGCGGCAACAGCTGGGCCTCAACATACAGGCCTGTGGGTCACGCTGGCTCAGCTTGTCTGAGCATGGAAAGCTAAGCAGGGTCAGGCCTGATTATTACTTGGGATGGGAGACCCCTCCTCTAGTTTTCTGCATTGAGCAGGGGGTTGGACTCGATGGCCTTGTAGGCCCCTTCCAACTCTAGGATCTATGAATCAAGATGCAACTATAAAGCTCTGGGAGCGGGAGGGTAGTGGGAAGAGCGAAATAAGGGAAGATGTGCTGGGTGGGGAGTGAGCTGCTCACAAGAAGACGCTCCCTGCCAAGGCAGGTGCTGGAGGAGGGCCCCACTTGCAACCACCACCCAGGGCTTCCTTTGCTGGGAGACCTGGAACTTCCCAGTTGGCAGCTACTGAAAGACCTCAGGCATATCCAAGCCTGCGCTTGGCATTTTTCTTGGAGGCACCTGAAAAGCCTCACCCGCAGCTGGGTCTGGAGAGTCACTTCTTGAGGAGTGGACAACCTCTACTGAAGATAAGCTGTGAAGGAGTGCCCCTTGAGAGGCCGGTACTTCAAAAAGGGAGAGTTGGGCATTTTGGGGATTTAAAGCCAGGAAGCGGGGGAGGAAGGTGTAATTCCTTACCCTGAGTGGTAAGTCTATAAAAGCTGGCTTGGTCTCAGCGCTGTAACTGGAGGCAAAGACTTACAAATAAACACTGCCTGCACTTACTGGTGAAGTCTTATAACCATGGAGGATATGCAAGAGGGCGGGTTCAACGTACCCCTACCAGAAGGGTGTGTGCACAGTAGGATACAGATTTGCAGAACATTTACATATCTACACACACACTTAGAAATTTCATTTATTACCGCCCCACAGCTGAAGCTCTCTGGGCGGTTAATAATGGGTTTGATCCAGATTTAGTCATATTTCGAGTACACCCATTGAAATCAATGAGACAATTTGGTCATGATGACTAACTGAAGTCTGATTAATTTCAATGCATCATCTACTCTAAGTATCACTGAAGCGAGATCTAACCCAATGACTAATTTAAATACAATACAGCTCACTATAGGTGGGGGATACTATGGCCAGGTGAGCTGTGTGCCTGCTGCTGCTGCTGAGTAGCTGTCCAGGTGCTAATTGTTGATGGGCAGCTTCAAGGTCAGGCCCTGCTCTCCCTTCTTATGGCTCTTTATCTTTAAAACAGAGTTGAACTGGACAGCCCTTCAAACAGAGGTCTGTTTGCTGTAAAGTAGGTCACATGGCCACCCAAGTCCTAGTCCAACACTGAAACCACTACATCACACTGGCTCTCTGTTTTTGTCAACCATTTCCTCTGTCTTGAGTAGAGAGAATAAGTAGAGCTGTCAGATCTGATGCAATTCTGGGTGTCTGCTTGTGATCCCACACTACTTCCTTTCTGGGCATATCTACACTGCAAGCTTAAACTGATTTAAATAGTCATGTCCTCTCTGCAGGAACTGTAGTGTTTGTTGTTGTTGCCTGTGTCCTCACTGTGGGAAGCTGTGTGGATCTAGAATTGGCCTCCACAGTCACTTACGGTCCCATCGCTAGAGTCTACACAATCTTCTTTAGAATTTCCTCCTTTTATCCTGGAAGACAATCTTACTCGGTCACGAGTGATCGCCTGATGATGTTGTTTGAGGGAGGACTAGGGAAAACTATTAATAGGAAGTCTTCATACCCTCAGACCTATAATTCCCAGGATTCTTTGAGGCAAGTAGTGACAGATTAAACCATACAGATGAGAATATTCAGTAACTCATTCCTCCATATGGATATGGAACTTCCCAGTTTCTTTAGGATCCCCCACCCCTGCTTCCCCCTTCTATGGGTGCGAAGTGAGATCTGCCCATAGAAACGATAGAAAAATGTAAGATTTTAGCACAGCTCCGATTGGCTAGCACGCAGTATATTCATTCAGAAAAAAAGGAAGCAACAAATACAGGAATTCATGCACTATCTAACTCAGGTCTTCTTTCATGCAGGGCTGGTTTGGAAGCACCTTCGCTGCATTCATTACTTACCAGCATACTGTTTCCTCTCCTGGCATGAGTGATGAAAATCTGGTTCTACAGTTTTGCAGCAGACCCGGATCAGTGCGAAGTAGGGAAAAGCTGGCTCTGGAGGGTGCTGATTGGCCCCAGTGCCCTGTGAACCCTCCCAAATCCCCAGAACATTTTGCAACATTTTAAAAATGTTTGCAGTGTCTTTGAATAAGGTGAAACACAATTGTGTAAATGGTGTAACATACATGTGCTGCTTTGGGAAAGAAAGAAAGACGGATATAGCTTGTCTGAAGCATAAGGTGCGAAGCGAGACTCACAGCTGAACCGCTGTTTGACATGCTGCTGGTGTGCAAAGGTGGGTGCACACTGTGGGTGAGGAACCCACATTGTGGCTGTTCTTTAAATACAACACATCTCTTCAGCCTCATATACTTTGGTGAGAGGAAGCTGGGTGTGCAGAGCCTGTTCCTTGTGAGTATCTCAGATGCCTGCAGTCAACTTGGCTGCATTGCTTCTTCAAGTCCTCTTTTCTTTCCAGCAGGCAGTGTCAGAAAAAAGGTTACCGTTGTGTGAGCAGCTTCTGCTAAAGTTAAGGAAATGTAGGGCCAGGTGAATTTGCTAGAAATTTCTAGACATGGTTCTGTTGTGAAGATCCTTGTGGAGGATCTCCATCCTTGTGGAGATCTACCACAGTCTGTACCCACATACAGAGCTTTGGTGGGGTGGGGGGAAATGGTAGAGGCTGACAGTGGTGCAGATCAGAGGATGTGTAGCTGTGGAGAATGGGGTGCAAAGCTGAGCCTAGGGGAACCCCACAGCTAAATGTCTACTCTGGGAGGGCTGCCACTCTGACCTTATTGTTGCTGTTGTGCTGGAAGGCCAGGTTTCGGGGCAAAGAGGCCTGTGCCCGAAGAAGGCTGGAGTGTGGCTCAGACAGCTGGTCCTTCACAATGTAGGTGCATCGCTCCTCAAAAGCCGCCTCCCTCCAAGGTATCCCAGCTTCTTCTTTCATTCTTCTCCTCTCAGTCCACCTGCAGTATGGAGAGTAGAGCCTGGCACGAGAGTAGGTGGGTGGGGAGACAGGAATACATCATTAAACCCAGATATTTGGAGCTCTGTGACTACCCTGGGAGTCGCACGTTGAAGCCTAGGCTATATCCACAAATATTGGTGATGGTTTTTCTTTTCTTTTCGTCAACTTATCTGTTGTTTAAAAGTTGTTGTTGTTGTTGTTGTTTTAAAAAAAAAAAACACCCACAAGAAATCAAACAAATATCATTTTTTCTTTTTATAACTAAAGCTGGAAACTTGTGGGTGGGGGGGAGATATAAATCTCAAAGTGGGAAGAGAGAAAGGGGAGGACAAAAAAAAAGGAATAAAGAGACAGAGAAGGGAAAAAAGAGGTGGGGAGGGGGCACTGTTCATCAACATTTATAACATGGACTGCATTGTCCATGTTCATGAACAGTGGTGCAGTTAGGGAATTTTTAGACTCTGGACTTAATTGTCTTACTGGGGGAGGGGGGCTCTTTAGCTGGTAATGTGTATTACCTAATTTAGTTCAAAATGTGGCAATCCAGCCCTGCTGCATTTGGGGCCCCTCCTACTCATTCTGCTGAGTGTGTTGTGGGCCTGAATCAGACTCATGACAAGTGGGGTCCCCAGACCTCCGCCCCGAAGACCTGCCGTGATGGCACCAACTGTTCACAAATGAGTAGCTTTTGCTTGTTCTGTCTTTTGCAGGTTCTGAAGGTATATCTGTCCAAGTGGCACTGTGCTATTGATTGAATATGTCTGTACAGGATGACCATGTTAACTGGTGAGTGTTCTCTTGATCTATTTGCTTATATATAACACTGTTCATCTATGGTCAATGCTGCTAGTTCTTCCATCCATTGAGAGCACTAGGGATATAGACTTTCTAATGCTGAAGGATCAGTCTCTTAGCAATCAACACCACCCTATCCTAAAAAATCACACACAACGCCTTTTTATGCATGGCCTAGCATTGGTTCATTTAGTACTGTACTAACTCCCATGCTGGCAATCACTGGCTTACTTCTGTGCTGTTATGACAAATACAGACTAAGAACTCAAGAGCAATGATGCTTTATTTAATTAAAGCATGCTGTCATCCACGAATCTGGACCAGTTGCACAAGCAGCATTGAAAACCTCCTGGATATCGAAGATGATTAAGGAAAGAGTGCAATTACCAAGGCAATTATTTTATATAGGGCAAGTTCCTCCAGAAACCCCCAAACCCAGGCTAGAATACCTCAGAATGGCAATGATATGGAGGAGGAAATAAGTACCGTATAATGAAAATGGCACTCTCCTCCATTCCTAAATCCACACAAGATCTTGCTTGGCATTTGATCCAGCAACAGAAATAAACAGGGATAAGCCAAAGCAGGTGTGAAACTGCAACAAAGAAAAGAAAAAGAAAAAGGCAAGGGCTGTTTTTTGGTGGGGGGAGTCTGGAGAACATTTTCAGTCCCTGAAATTCCCTTTTCCCTCCAATGTTCACCCATGAAAATTACGCTCAGGCCTAGAAATGAACACTAAAGCTTTACTGAAACCTACACAAGCGTTGGAAAATGGGCTTGTTACCATAAAACAATTGCTAGAAGTAGAATAGGGAAGATCTATCCCACATGATATGGGCATGCCCTGTTTTAACCAACTTCTGGGAAAAGGGAAAAAGTGGGAGTGAAGGTTCATATTATTGCCTTGTTCATCCTGGTGACATGCAATGGGAGATGGACAGTGGGAGTGCCATCCTGCTGATTCTCCTGGATCTCTGTGGCTTTTGATACAATCAACCATGGTATCCTTTTGGACCACCTGGATGAGATAGGTGTACGTGATACTGCTCTTCAGTAGTTAATTCTTGTCTAGAAGGCTGGACCCAGAAGGTGGTACTTGGAGACTGCAATTTTCCCCCATGAGAAATCCAAGCCCTAGGCGGCACCACAGGACTCTTATCTTGTCTCTCATGCTTTTTAATATCTACCTGAAACTACTGGGTAAGGTCATCTGGAACTTTGGCCTGAGATATCACCAGTATGCAGATCACACACAGCTCTACTTCTCTAGGGTGGCCACTTGCCAAAAAAAGGAAATGCATCACCAAAAATAAAGGACACATATATACGTAAAATTTGCATGTCCTAATTTATAGGTAGAGATGTAGACTTTGAAACAATAACTACAATTTAAATTTAAATGCAATACATCTCCCCACAGTGGGGACAACTGTGAAAAGGTGACCTGCATGCCTGCTCAGTCCACTGTCCAGGTGCTAAATATTGATGGGCAAACTTCAAGGCCCCTGATCTGCTCTCCCTTCTTATGGTTCTTTACCTGCAAAGCAGATTTGTACTGGACACAGCCATTCAAACAGAGGACAATGGACACCTTCAAATGTAAAGCAGGATGCATGGCCACCATACCTCTCTTTCCTATTGTTTGATCCCAGGGAGCCAGTGGTAGTGATAAACCAGTTTGTGGAGTCAATTCAGGAGTGGATGAGAATTTAACAAGCTGAAATGTAATCCAGACAAGACGGAGGTACTACTAGTCAACAACGCAGGTGCTTTAGGTGAGGTGGTTCAACCTGTTCTGGATGGGGTTGTGCTCCCCTTGAAGAAGCAGGTCCCTAGTTTGGGGCTACTCTTTGACCCATCATGTTCCCTCGATGCTCATGTGGCAGCGGTTGCTAGGAATGCTGTTTATCAACCTTGGCTGATGTGCCACCTGCAGCCTTACCTGGAGAAGGCAGACTTGGCTTCAGTCATCCATTCTAATCCATTACCTCCAGACTGGATTACTGAATGCACTCTATGTGGATCTGCCTTTGAAGGCAGTCTGGAAGCTTCAAGTACGGTAATCCGAAATACTGCAGCCAGACTTTAGTCTGGCACTTACAGATCAGAACATATAACTCCGATCTTATGTCGACTCCACTGGTTTCCTGTTTGTTTCCATGCTCAATTCAAAGTGCTGGTGGTTCTAGCCTTTAAAGCCCGAAATGATTTAGGACCAGTTTACTTTCAGGACCCCAATAGATTAAAATAAATGTCTGAGGGCTTGCTTTTGGTGCCACCTCAGGAAATTTGGCAAGCGAACACGAGAGACAGGCCTTTTCTGTGCCAATGCTGCAACACTGGAATGCCCTCCCAAAGATGCTGCAACACTGGAATGCCCTCCCAAATGGAATTTGTCAGGTTCCCTCTTTGTCTTTCACCAGAAATTGAATACACTTTTATTTCAATGGGCTTTTAATGTATAACACCTACTTTGATTGCTCCCAGTTTTAATGTGCAACATCTTTTACTCATTCTTTATTTCTCTCTCTCTTTCTCTCTGAGTGGTGGCTGTATTTTTGCTTTTAGGAATGGTCAAAGCTGCATTCTTAGTGATTATGTTATATGGTTTTATTATTATGCTACTCTGGGTACTTTTAGAAGAAGAGCAAGATATAATTCATTATCATTATCTTTACCATTTAACACCAGGATCTGAGGTTAATCTTCAAAGTGTTGGGAATAGGGTACATGCCAGTAATATTGGGCCAAGAGCCCACTGAAGCGGGGGGGTGGATTTGTAGGGTGACCCTTCCCTTTTCTGGGAAAGTGAAGATGATCCTCATACATAGTAATGTGTCAGAGACTGGTGACCTATGAATTACAGGATTTGAACCTGTGGCCTTCAGCATAGGAAGAATATGCTGTGCCCCTGAGCTATGTAGTTACTTACCCCGGGATCATAATACATTACGCATTAATCCTTGTTTTCTGTCCCAAGGAGGAACTGCTGCATTTATCCCTAGGAAACTGTGAGCAGACCTCTAAATGCAGACTAGATTAGCTTTCACTGGCTGGGGATGATGGAAGTTGTTGTAGTCCAACATCTGGAGAGTGCCAGGTTTGGAGAAGGCTGGGCTAGATATAAACCACTAAAAGTTAGGAATGCCAACTGACCAGGAAAAGAAATTATATGGCCTGTTCCTCTAACAGCAACCCTTATCAGCAGAAATCGGCAAATGAAGTTGTTCAGTACATGGATATAGAAGGAAGATTACCTGAAATTGTTAGTAGACCAAGCTGCTGTTAGACATACAGGAGCAAGGACTGGTTAAAAAAAGAAAAAAAAAGTTGACTGCCTTCCTAGAAGTAAACAAAACAATATTCTGCTAAGGGATCAATTGCAGTCTTTTTCTAATGTTCTGAGAGAACAAGATATGATTCCTTGGAGCAAGCCCATTTTTAAAAAACTGTTTTATGTTTCTTATAGCTGTACAGTATGAGTAAGCAAATTGTTAACCCAGCCATATCTCATCCATTCTGACAAAAGGTCTGTGACGACCCGCCGGTCATCTAAAATCCCCATTTTACAGATTTGAAGACTGAGGCTGTAACTTGCCCAAGGCCAGTTACTTAGCTATTAGCTGAGCCATTCTTGGAAGATAGCAGCAACATGCTATTCACTCTGTTACTTGGATTTCTCATCTATAACGGAAGTGCATGGATTGCTATATATATTATGCATGGCTCCCAAGACTGCGATTAATATTGTGCACTTACTTGGTATTGCCTCTTCCCGCTGTGGCCGCAGGGGTCCCGCGGTGAGCCTGCCATGCCTCTTGCTCTCACCATCACATCCCCATCCCTTCCAGCCCCATGCTGCCCCGCTTGCTTCTAAGGACCTTACTAGGTTAAGTGCCTTCTGGCAGGATCATCACCAACAGACCCTCGCTTCTGACAGCGTGTGTGCTTTGGCAAATGCACTCTGCAGGGGGATCACATGATTTACAAACGATTACAGGGGATTAGCAGATGTGTGTATAAGGGACGGTTCCTTTTTCGCCAAAATGAAGAAGCGGGTCCAGATGGAGGATTTGGTATCATCATCACCCTCTTCTTAGAAGGCCAAAAGAAGGTTATGGGGTAGGGGAGGAGGAACATACAGGAGGAGCCTCAGCAGGGGCAGCCATGACCTCTGCATGAACCAGGAATGTGGCATGTTGAGGGTTTTGTCTGACCCACTTGGGGGAATGGGGGTCATTAGCTTTGCCCATCAGCAGACTTGTCCAATAGGAGACATTTTAAGAAGACAAAACCCAAGCTGGACTGCTTCCTTATGGACAGAGCCTCTCTCTACTTAAGAGAGAGCTAGTGGTTTGGCTGTATTTTCAATAATACTAATACCTGCCTAAAATGGTTAGTAGCAGCAGCAGCAGCATTACTACTACTACTACTACTACTACTACTACTACTCCTGTTATTGCGATTCACTATCGCAGTACGTGGCTGTGTGTGTTCTCACCAGGCGCTGTCGTTGCCTGTCTCAGTGTGGCTATGAACTTGTCCTGAGCAGTGTTAGTCAATTGTTTTCGAGGGGCCGGGAACATTTGGCTTTTGTCTCCCAAAGCTGTACTGGGGGCTTCGGCAAAGCAGAGATTGCTGTCCCGCCTCCCTTTTGGAAAAAATTAAGTTTTGAATGCCCCTTTCAACCTCCTGCCCCAAAGTACAACTAGCTGTAAATGAGCCAAAATGCATGTCTATGCAGAAGTAAATCGCATTATCTTCAATGGCCTTACTCAGAAGTAAATCACAAAGCGAATAGGACCTATCAGGGCTTCGGCAAAACAGCAGCAACTCCGAGATTGCTTTCCCGCCGCCCTGCTTCTCTCTGCATGTCTACTCAGAAGTAAATCACATTATCTTCAATGGCCTTACTCAGAAGTAAATCACAGTGATTTCAATGCAGCTTATGCCTGGGAAACTTAGCATGGGAGGAAGACTGCTTTGGGAAATTGGTTTTCTGATCCTACTGGCTTCACCCCATGGGAGGACGGTGGCAGCAGCACAGCCTCCCCCTCTCTTCCCTTCTCCTTCTCCATGATTTTTTGTGAGGGGGCAGGGGAAACTTTTTTTTCCCCCCCCCTTTTTCTAAAAACAATCTTGCTCATGCTCTCACTCGCTCCTTTGCTCCTGCGCACAGATGATGAACCCAAAACAAAAAAAGGCCCATTTCCCCTGCATGTGCAAGGCAACACCCAGTATTACCACTATGGAGTTTAGGTGTGGGGCGGCAAAACGGAATAACTTCGGTACATTTAATGAAAGTGTGTGCTGTGAGCAGTGACTGCAGAAGGTGAATATAGCATTACTGTAATCTAACGACGATATATACCATGTAGTGTAGATCTGGCCCTAGTAAGCTTGATGACTGAGTAGGGGATTTGAACCTTGATGTCTCCAGTCTTCATCTGATGCTATAACCATTATGCTTAAGCACAGACGGAGAAGTCCGAGCCACCGATCTACATATGGGTGCTGAGAAAGAGGAAGAGAAGAAAGAGTAAAACCACCCATGAAAGAATTGCTCTTTTGATGTGAGAATTGCTAGACATCCAATGCCACAGCTGACAGCTGTAGAGTAATTTGGAACCTGTCAAGTTGGTTTTATGCTGAAAAGGTTGTGCCTTGAACAAAATGCATCATACTCCCCCCCCGCCTCCCTATTCGCAGCATCAGCTGAGAGGCAAGAGTTTGTTTCGTTTTGACTGCTCCAAAGTCAACCTCTCCAACACTTTCATCAAATGGCCGAGACAACGCTGCAAGGTTTGCTTTCAGCAGAAAACATGACAAGGGCTAAATAACTATGTAATAGTTCCAGTAAGATTATATGCGTGGGGTGGTGGTGAAGCATGAGAACAGCTTACAGAGCCATGCACCACGCTGAGCAAACCATTGGAGGCATTTTTAACGGGAAGAGTCATTACACGCTGGGACAGTGTCTCATTTCCATTGAATAAAAATAATGCTGCTTAGCATATTTCAAGCAATCGGAATCCTTCGCATACATGATCTCAGTAATTTTGACAACAGCCCTGTAAGGCAGGAGTGGGCAGATTTCAAGCTTGGGGGACTTTTTTTAAAAAAAATTAAATATTGGAAACTCTGAGGTCTACCAACCAGAGCCAGGCTCAGTGGTGCAGAGTCAGTTATCTACTGCATGCCATGAACCAAAGGCCGGGATATATATAGATCTACATGTGGGTTACCGGAGAGTCTAACACAACACTCTAAAACTGGACAGCAGAGCTGAACAGAGACCTGGTCAAAAGCAACCAGTTAGTACTCTGATTTTACAGATGAGGAACACTGAGGCTGAGAGTTAAGGAATTAGCATAAAGCCAGCTATAGCAGAGGACTTGTTTCCTTGAATTTTTACTTGCTCTTGTTCGAGTATTGGGAACCAGCAAACCTTGGCGAGCTACTGCAATTCACCCAGAGATCTACCAGGAGATCCCAGTCTACCTCCTGCCCATAAAGGGAAGGAAGTTGGAGAGAAAAAGGGGTGGCAGAAAGAGAAAAGGGCTGACTCTGCTACCTTTGTTTCTGGCCCTGCCCTATCAATGGCTTTAGCCCTGCTCACCATTGACTTGCAGCCCCCAACAGATCACCCACGAGGAAATGCAGTCCTTGACAGAAAAAAGGTTGCCCACCCTAGCATTAAGAGAAGCACATTTCCAGCATGTTAGACATCTTACTCAATTTCTCTGGGTATGTGTATCCTCCCACCCCAGCAGCTAATACCCACATCCAGGGAGCGGGTAGTAATTTCCATTGAAGCAATAGTATGTGTGTGTGTGTGGGGGGGGGAAGACTCAACACCTCCTCCCATAGCACCATGGCCCCAGTCCACTGGGTTGGTGGGGTGGCATTGTGGTTGCTTTTCGGCAAAGAAACAAGATGTTGGAAGATTGAATCACAGATTTCCCAGATTTCTCATTTAGCTCTTAGGTACCACTTTGAAAGGACCTAATAAAAGTTTTCCTTCTTATTAGAAGTCAAGGTATGCTTAGCTACAATCCTAAGCATACTTACTAGGGAGTGAGCCCCGGTGAGCTCAGTGGGGCTTACTTCTGAGTAAACCTGCTTAGGCTTGCCATGTAAATTCCAATGTTAAGAATAAAATTGCACCAGCATTCTGTAATCATTCTTGGCATATTCTTCTACTACTTTTCTTTTCACCAGGTCCACTCTTTGTGTTGATAATAAACTTCTTATACAGCTCTCGGCAAACCTTCTTCCACCTTTATGATTTTGCCATCGTGATTCCAACTGTGTAAGAGGGATACTTTGCTTTCATATATGATATTGCCCTCTTGATAAAACAGCAGCAGCAATGATGGAGGCTGTGATGCTCCCGCAGATCTTCCATTTTTGTGTGGCAAATGTGTCAGATTTTCTGCCGGTTTGGTGCAATTCTAAGGAAGATTTTAGCCCACAGCTGAATTCTCCAATGATACCCTTAAACGCTGGGGCCCAGAGTGGGTGCTAGAGGAAGCTGTACATTTTGGCACGTTTATCCATTTCTTCATTGGCCTTTGGAGGACCAGAACAACAGGAAATGGCTTCCATGACATCCTACACTTGCTGAAATTCCCTCTTCTACACAAGTATTAAAGGTGCAGAAACCCTGTTCTCTTTTGCGTCTGGCTACTGTCCCTATCCTTGTCCAAGCTGGAACATTTTTTTCCAAATGTAAGCAACCACCACTCGAGTCAGGTATGTATTCTATTGCATTGGAGTGTGGTGCGCATGCCCCCTTTCCCATTTTTTCATCCCCTCCTTCCTTCTTCCAACATGCATTTGCAGGTGATGTTCTGTTGCCATTTTTGCCTTTTAAGAAAGTATGGAGTGTCTTTTGATTCACCCATCCTTATTTATTTATTTATTTATTTAATACATTTTTATGCTGCCCAATAGCCAAAGCTCGCTGGGCGGTTTACAACAGTTAAAATCATAAAATACAATATAAAATATATTATATTGTATATATTAAAAACAAACAGCAGAGCTAGCAGCAGCAGTTACAATAACGGAATTAAAAACAATTTCAAGATTAAAATGATTAAGATGATGATTAAAATGATTAAAATGCCTGGGAGAACAGAAATGTCTTCACCTGGCTACCGAAAGAATACAATGTAATGTAGGCACCAGGCAAACCTCTTTGGGGAGCTCATTCCATAACCGGGGTGCCACAGCAGAAAAGGCCCTCCTCCTGGTAGCCACCTGCCTCACTTCCTTTGGCAGGGGCTCTCGGAGAAGGACTGCTGATGCAGATCTTAGTGTCCTTGTACCAGATCACTAAATCACTGCCACCACCCATTTATCTAATTATTTTTGTCAAGTGCGGTGCCTTTGCTAATGAGCACAGCTTAACAAAAGGACCAAATCCTATAATGCGTGTCCTTCTACATAGCCACCTCTGCCCCTGTTCTGCCTTCTGCCCCACCAGCTACAGTAGCCACCATCCGCTACTGCCACCAGAACTCCTAATCACAACGGGTGAGTTTGCACAACACAACAACCCACCCTGGCAATAAACCACGGTAGGTTGGTTGTTGTGCGAACAACCTATGGTGCGCCTGACGGATGGTTGGGCTCACTGTGGGTTGTTCATCCCCTCCCTTCCTCTCGGTCCTCCTGCATGTATACTAGGCGATACCATGGCAGGACCAACTTGTCTCCCCCTCCCCGCCACGTTCGTGAGCTCCCTTTACCTGGGTTTTTTTTGGGGGGGGGATCACAATCTTCAGCATGACAGCCAGCTTTTGCAATCCGTTTTGACGGCCACTGACAGCCTCTTCAAAGTGCCCAAGCGGCACCTTGGAGGGGCTGTCTGTGGTTGCAATTCTTTTCTTTTTTGGGGGGGGCCCCCCTAATGTGCACCAATATTTGCACCATTATTATTTCATAATATTTTTTCACTCTTTCACAAATGCACACCTGCGCACTTACTGATGTCCGAAAATGGGCAACCTCGCTAGGGCAATGTCCAGGGAGGTACCTGCTGGTACAGTGCGGCAGGTACCAAACCTGGGCATTGACCCAGAGAGGCACCAAATAGTCTTTATTTCCCTCTTGGTTTGGTTTGACAGCTGTCAAAAGGTGAGCTGTCAAGGCAAACCAAAGGTGTGAGTGATCTGTGCTCGTGAAAAGGGGTGGGTGGGATTTACACCCCCTTCATGGCAGATCCCCAGTTAGGAAGTCGGAGTGATTTTCTGACCTTGTAGGTGGGAATCTGAAAAATCCCATGGCTGTCTAGCGACCATAGGATTGTACTATAAAAAACATTTATATAGCTTTTTAGCGCTAACAAGGCCCCTCTGAACCAATTTACATAACAAACAGTCAGCAATGACAAAATTAAAACTAAAGTCAAAAAGAGCAGAGTTAAAGCCTTCAATTAAAAACTAATAAAGCAGAAAGGAATAAAAATATTTTTATTGCCCACCTAAACATTACCAAAGACTGGGCTAGTCGCACCTTCTTTGGGAGGGAATTCCATAACCACGGTGCTGCCACAAAAAATGCCCCATCTTGCAAACTGTGAGTAGCAGCCAGCAAAATAGTTGGCAATTGTATTTGTTGAGCAGTTTTTCAATCTACTCCCCTCTCTCGTTTCTGTTATCCAGTTTCTGTCTCTAGTACCGCTTGTTCCAACCGGTTTGCAATGCCACTTTTTCATTTTTACATGCACGATTTTTGCTTCTTTCTGTTACCTTGCTTTTTACAGTTTTGTGAACAGGGGTGCTTGAACAGTTACGGTTATCCATGGCACTACCGCTTGGAGAAATCACCTGGAATGGCCCAGGGACCATGGATCTAAAGGTATTTGCGGAGAACAAAAGACTCAGCAGCTCCTAAGAAGCACACACCATAACATCAGGATTTTCAGATGCTAGTCCAAAGAAATGGCAGAGTATGGCCATCATAAGGAAGGACTGCTGAGGAAGACAGATTTCAAAGTACGGTAAGCCCTTGCGCCATGGGCGCCTCCAAATCAACAGATCCTAGCGCTGCCGATCAAAATGCATTGTGCAGCCATTCTGCCTTTCCTTTCTTAATATAAATTTTCTGATAAGCAAACAGGTGGAAGAAACAGTGGAAAAGACATGGGAAGTTTACAAATGGAAGACATCATCATCTGGACCCTTGTAAAATTCTGTGAGTGAGATAGGGCAATTGCATAATAAAAGCTTGGTCTGGAAGTATCCCATGATTACCACAGCCTTTGGATTTGGGAAGAAGTCATTCAGATCCAAAATTAATATTGCTAAGAATGTAAATATGGCTATTTTGGAAACAGTTAACACCGGGCCATCACTGGGGAAAGGGGAGAGAAGAGACAGAGAGTCAAGGAATATTGCCAAATATTCCACCAAAAAGAGCAAGAGAGAGACAACGAAAAGGAGATGCCCTTTCTTTGATCCTGGCAGGAGGGGATCAAAAATTACCTACCTGGATTTGTGTTGCTGCTCCAGTTATCTGTAAAGCCAGACTAGTTGGGAGGGGAATCCACCGTGATCTCTTTGGTGCACGTTATGAATGATTCAGCTGAAGCAACAGGAAGTGTCCTTCATTCTTCAGTTCTTGCTATATGGGGAGAGGAAAGTCAAAGCAACCACACCACAAGAAGGAGGAAGAGGAAGAGAGTGAGAATGAAAATATTCTTCTGTGGTACTTAATTTCTAAGAAGAGAGGTGCCAGGGTTCAAGATGAGCTGGAAACTGCACTGTGTGACACAGATACCCTTTTCCTTACACAGCTGCCTCTGATGATTGGATGGTCAGAAGACATTCTGCACATGCTCAGAGGCATTTCAGTTTCTATGATTCCTTTCCCACGCTACTGGCCACAGCTCTGGCAGCAGGGCCGAACCTACCATTAAGCAGAGTGAGGCGGCACCCTCAGACAGTGGGTGCTGGAGGGTCGCTGGGGGCCTGCATCCCCAGCCATTTCTTCCGTGCCCCTGGCCGTTCCCCTCTGCTGGAGGATAGAACTGTGTGTGTGCCCCACAGTCTGCCCTGCGCCACCCCCCCAAAAAAAAACAGTTTGCTGCTCTCAAGTGCTGTGGAGGAAACTGTTCCGTGACCAGTGTTGAAGTAAGATTCAATTGGCCGTCCATTTGGCTTCGGTACGTGGCGTGTGGGATGCTGTCTTGTCCTTCACCTCAGATGGCAAAATGTCTCAGGCTGACTCTATCTGGCAAATTCTGAAAATGAAGAGCGGGGCCTGATTTGGGCCCTGATTCTGATAAATAACTTGGGAGAACAGCTCAATTCCTTCATTTTTAAAATGCTGTCCTCTATCCTAGGGGCATCTCATTCACAGTTGATACTGTCCTGCGGCACATCTACTCCCTTCTTAGATTTATTTATTTATTTATTACATTTATTAATCGCCCATCTGGCCGGCCACCCGGCCACCCTGGGCGATGTACAATTAAAATGATACAATAAAACAATACAATAAAATATGATAATTACAACAGTAAGATGTGCAGAACTGGATCCTAAGTTCCTTCCCTCTAATGTTACTGTTAAAGGAAGTGCATAGTTACACTATGGCATTTGCTACCACAAGATGGAGTGATGGCCACCCGTTTGGATGGCTTTAAAAGGAGATTAGAGAAATTAATGGAGGGTAAGACTATCAATGGCTCAGACATGTGGGGCCAGAGATGTTCCACATTCTAAGGCAGTGTTCTCCAAGCTTGGGTCCCCAGATGTTTTTGGCCTACAACTCCCAGCATGCTCCCAAGGTTGGAGAACACTGTTCTAAGGACTTCGGAGCTGAGGAACATCACAAAGAGAGACAGACAGACAGACAGACATGAAGGGTAGGCATTGGCTTCAAAGGGGGCAAGAGGAATGAGACTGCAACATTGATTAAGCTTGCTGAACTGGTGGAACTTGTTTCCAAGGAAGGGGTGATTCAGGGAAATGGCAGCAACAGTTTTCAGAGTAAAGGGAGCACCCCCTCCACCAAGAGAAACCAAACTATTTGTTGGAAGAAGGAAGGCTATAATAAAGGATGAGGTGTAGAGCCAGGTTCAAATTCCTTCTTGCTGAGTCATAGCCTACACTGGGGAGCTCTTGCATTGGGGGCCAATTCAATTACCAGTGCTGATATTTACCTTTAAAGCCCTAACTGGGGATCCAAATATTTGAAGGAGTGCCTCTTCCCATGCCAACCTGCCTGAGCATTAAGAGCTTCCGCTGAAGCCCTTTGCCAGGCGCCCCCTTTGTGGGAGGTACGTGATTCAGTCACAAAGGAGAGAGGCTTTTCCCGCAGTGACTCCCAGATTGTGGAATAAGGCCTTCCCTAAAGAAACTCACCTGGTGCTTCCCTTGCAATCTCTTTGGTGCCAGTCAAAGACATGCTTGTTTATCCAGGCATCTTAAATGGTTGTCATTTTAATTCTGCTTTTAAACATTTTGCTGTTGTTTTTAATGTCATGTGATATATATTTTGATTGTACACCACCCTGAAGTCTGAACAGGATGAAGAGTGGTAGATCAATGTTTTAAACAAACAAACAAACAGCTTGCTAGTTTTCAGCCTTGATTTCAGAGCTGGCCCAATTTATTTATTTATTTAATATATTTATTTACCGCCCATCAGCCCAAAGGCTCCCTGGGCGGTTTACAAGAAAAACAGGATAAAAACAATCTTAAAACCAAAAATATCATTAAAATAGAAATACAAATAAAATATAATACAAAACAATAAAACAAAGCAGCCAGATGAAACAGACCGGAGGTACAGCAGTGATAATAAAAATCTAACCGTTAAAATATTGGGTAAATAAAAAGGTCTTCACCTGGCGCCTGAAGGAATAAAGAGTAGGCATCAGGCGCACCTCCTTAGGGAGTTGATTCCAGAGATGGGGTGCCACAACTGAGAAGGCCCTTCCCCTAGTAGCCACCCTCCTAGCCTCTTTTGGAGGGGGCTCTCTGAGAAGGACCTCCGAAGAGGATCTCAGGGTTCGGGTAGGCACGTATGGGACGAGGCGTTCCTTCAGATAACCTGGCCCCAAACCATTTAGGGCTTTAAATGTCAAATGTCAAGACACATTGACACCGTAAGGTGTCCTCCTTCTTGCCCACTTTAAAAAGTCTTGGTGTGCTGTTCAGACAGTGCCTTTATTCCTGCCTTTATCTATCCCACCCCGCTCCTTGTGGTGTTGCCTGAAGTACCTAGGTTGCTTCCCTCTACTGCATAGCAGACCTAGTCTCACTTGATTCTCTTATCTGTAAAATGGGATTAAGCAGTGCATCTAGTTACTCTCTTCCCCATATGGTAGTATGGGGGGGGGGGTTTTGCCACCCACCATTGTAATAGTATTGGCATGCCCGACACATACAATCCACAGGAATTGTACCAATCCCAAGATTCATTTCCCCCTTCAGGGGAAGGAGCATAGCTTGAACCAGCTCACATGCCTTTCCTCTAGTGGTGCAGTCAGGTCATTTTAGTCTCTGGACTTAATGGGCATATCCCCCCCCCCATCTTTCGATGGCCATATGCATTACTTCACTTAACTTTAAAATGTGGTAAGCCAGCCCTGCTGCGTTTGGGGGCCCTCCTGCTTATTCCGCAGAGTGAGGTCCCTGGACATCTCCCCCCCAAAGTCCTTCCCTGATGCCACTGCTTCCCCTTCCTTGCGAGGGCCTGCAAATTAAGACTGCCTTTACCTATAACTTTGCCCTCCATCCACTGACTTTAATCCTCTGTCATCCATAACCCAGCTCTTTCCCCTCATTCTGTAATTGCCTCCCATTTATGTCGTCAGTCAATAATCCCACGCTGTTGTTCCCAAATGGGCGTCTCTCTCTCTCTCTCTCTGCCCGCCCCCACTTCCCAATTGCACCCTTTCACACTCCCCTTCCCTAGAGCAAAACAAGAGCCCCTTGTGAATCCACGAATAATTATTTGGGTAAAACAGATTAACAGCTCTGTGTGCGTGAGGGGATTGGGGTGAAGATCTCAGACAGAAGCAGCAGCAGAAGATCCCAGACAGTTGGGCAAGCACAGAAACATCCTTTTGCAGGTCCTCTTGGCCTTGGTTGGGTATCCCCGCCTCTCCTCCTTGAGCTACACCCGTCTCGCACCATCCCTTCCCACAGCGCCAGTGCAACGCAACACACCACTGGAGCTGGTGGGGGCTGCGGGGAGAAGTATGGGCCGCCACTGGCAGGGGGGAGCTCGAGCTACCGGAATCGCCACCACACTCCCCCTTTCCCCTTTCCTCTCATTACCTCACTCGGTCTTAGGGGTTCTTCCTGAGACCAAGGCACTGGCAGGGAGGTGGCCCTGGAGACCACCTATCTTCTCGCCAGCATCTTCTCGCCAGTGCCTTACCCTCAGGAAGCTCAGGGCAAGGCAATTGGGCCACGCCAGGAAGCTGCCAGCACAGCTCCCCAGAGAGCTTGCCCACCTGATGCCTTTGCTCTAACTGGTCCGCAGACCAAGGCCTTGGATGGGCAACACTCCGGCGGGGAGCCACGCTGGGCGCTCTCTTGCTGCAGCTGGTGCCGCTCTCCATAGCGACCGTTGGCCTTACCTGAGTGAGGCATAGGGTGGGCGGTGGCGGCTCCTCCAGAGAGCCACAACGATGGCTTTCCAGCTGCAGCATTTTCCGCAGCAGGAGAGTGGCCAGTGGGGCTGTCCAGAGCAACCCCCCGCCCTATGCTTTACTTTGAGAGGTACAGAGCGGCGGCGGCAGCATCAGGGCCCACCGCCCTCCCGACAGCAGGGCACATGGATCTGCCACCCTTCCAGACCCACCACCTGAGGAAGGGGATTCACCCCGCCTCATGGGAGGGCCAGCCCAGCCTTCCCATATTTGGCTGCATCTTTCTTTAAAGAAGCAGATGAAGACGATGATGAAGATGATGATGACTACGGTACTTCTACTACTACTACTACTTGTATACCACTTAACATAGTAAAATCTCTAAGCGGTTTACATCCAAAAATATTAAAAATCGCAATTAAAAATACATCTATAATACAATATAGCTGTGGAGAAAGCCCAAACACCAGTTGCACACACACACACACACACAATTCCCCCAAGGGAGGGGGCGAGGGAGGAGGGATGAGATCACCGGGGAAGCAACCAGACAAGTCATCAGCCCCAACAAAGGAGGGCCTCGGTGGAGATCCACAAAAGTCCAGGAAGGACCATCAAGGACCATCAACGAACAGGGCAGTCTCAAAGAGCTGCAAAGTACCCCTACGTCACCTTCTTGCCTGGGCAGGAATAAGCCCACCTGAAACAGAGGGGCAGGCATAAGCCCCCACCTGACCCAGAGGGCGGGGAGAGCGGGAAATCCGGGGTAGAAAACCCCTCTCCCTTCCGGTAGTTGGTTGTTGGGAACCACGGGTACGCCAGGGCAAGATCCACCTTAAGCAAGCCGTCCGGGTACACCAGTCTCAGCCACGCCGCGCTGATTGAGAGCTATGCTGAAATTGACTAGAGTATTGTCTTTGGTCTGAGGACAGAAGCAAGGTTCGCTCTGTTAGCCTGGGAGCCCGCTGACTGGGTAAGACGGGGGTCAGCTAAGGTGGTGTTGACAGTAAACGTATTCCTAGAGAACTGTTAGTTCCAACCTGCATGATTGTATAAACAAATAAAAAGCCTTATTTGGGCATTCAAAGGGCTGTGGTTTTCCCTCTTGTACTCGAAAGCCCATACGAGCCGTATTGCATTGCCGGTTAACCCTATAGTTGCCGAACTCACGCAAAGGATCCGGTTGCTGATCCTTCACAATAGCACTAAGACATTTCAACTTTCTTTTATCTGCTGGCCCGGAGCAGGACTCAGGAGTGACTGAAGTCTGCAGCAGCCAACACCAACGCCTGGACGTGGTCACTCTCGGGAGAGGAAGGTGAGAAGACCTGGGCTGCCTTTTCCCATCCTGCCAGCCTTCCTACCATCCTGCCAGCTGCCTGCTTTACCACCTCGTCAGCCCTCTGTCTTGGCTGACGCTGCTGCTGCTGGCTGGATTGGGCCCCTCTCCTGGGAGAAGCTCCACTGCCAGCAGGAGGAGGGCGACTCCCCCAGGCCTGCCTGATTAGGACGCCTGCCACCTGGGCTTGCTGGACGCTCCACAGGCCTTTATCTGCCGGCCCGGAGCGGGGCGGCGACGCCCCGGCGGCGACGGCCCCGAAGGGGACGACGCCAAAGGGGGGTCGCCCCTTTGGGGGGAGCCACTTCGGGGGGAGCCACAAGGGCAAGGGCCTCCCCCCTAACGTTGCTATTGTTGCTTGGTGCCCTTGGTGGGGGGGGGTTGCTTTTCCCCCCCTGTCTAGGGCCTGAGCATGTGCCTTGGAGGGGAGTCATGTGGTCAAGTGGGGGGTTCTGTGGGGCCCCCGATTAGTGTAGTGATGGGTAGGGGGAGATATGGCGTTGGGAGGAGGACTAGCCAGGTAAGGGGAACACGGCCCAGACACTTAATGGCTGTGCCATGTTCCGGTCCTCCTCGCACCCGCAGGTTTGTTGGTTGCCCTATCAGCCTGCCCTCGGGTCTCCGGATGCTGCTTCTAAATGCCAGATCGGTGCAAAATAAAACCTCCCTCATCCACGATTTAATAGTGGATGAGGCGGCCGATCTGGCATGCATTACCGAGACCTGGGTGGGAGAACAGGGAGGAGTTAGTCTCTCCCAGCTTTGCCCACTGGGGTACTTGGTGCAGCATCAGGGTAGACCTGAGGGCCGGGGAGGGGGGGTTGCCGTGGTCTATAGGAATTCTATCTCTCTCTCCAGGCTCCCTGTCTGTCTGACTACTGGTCTGGAGTGTTTGCACCTTGTGTTGGGCCAGCGGGACAGATTAGGGATTCTGTTGGTGTACCGCCCACCCCGCTGCTCAACAGACTCCCTGGCTGAGCTGACGGAGGTGGTCTCACTGGCGATGCTGAGGTCCCCCAGGCTGTTGGTCCTGGGGGATGTTAACATCCATGCTGAGGGCACCTTGTCTGGTGTGGCTCAGGAATTCATGGACTCCATGACAACCATGGGACTGTCCCAACATGTCATCGGCCCAACACATGTAGCAGGGCACACTCTAGACCTGGTTTTTTCATCCGGACATGGAGATAGTGATCTGAAGGTGGGGGACTTTGAATTGGTCCCCTTGTCATGGTCAGATCACTACCTGCTGAGATTTAGGCTAACGGCAGCTTTCCCCCTCTGCAAGGGTGGGGGACCTATTAAGATGGTCCGCCCCCGGAGGCTGATGGATCCGGATGGTTTCCAGAGGGCCCTTGGGGGGTTTCCGGCTGATATGGCTGGCGGTCCTGTCGAATCCCTGGTTGATCTCTGGAATAGGGAGATGACCCGGGCGGTTGACACAATCGCTCCTGAGCGCCCTCTCTGTAGTAGAGCTCATACGGCTCCATGGTATACCCCGGAGCTGAGAGTGATGAAGCAAAACAGGAGACGGCTTGAGTGCAGGTGGAGGAAAACTCCTAGTGGATGCAATCGAGCCCTGGTATGTGCCTATAGCCAGGTATACCTAGAGGCAGTGAAGGTGGCAAAGAGACAACATCTCACTGCTTCTATCCAGACATCTCTTTGCCGCCCAGCGGAGCTCTTTAGGGTCGTCCGGGGCCTGTTATACGCTGGCCCCAGGGACATCATCGACCCATCTGATGCCCGCTGTGATATATTCGCTAGGCACTTCCAGGAAAAAATCTCTTGCATCCGCAGGGACTTAGACTCCAATGTTATAGCAGTAGAATCAGGAGAGGTACCCGGAGCACAGCCTGGTCTAGTTATTTTGGATGAGTTTCAGTTGGTACAGCTCGAGGATGTTGACAAGGTGCTTGGACGGGTTCGTGCAACCACGTCTGTTCTGGATCCTTGCCCCTCTTGGCTTATAAAAACTAGCAGGGAGGGAACGGCCGGCTGGGTCAGAGAGGTGATCAATGCCTCCTTGCGAGAGGGAGTGGTCCCATGCCACCTGAAACAGGCGGTGGTGAGACCACTCCTGAAGAAACCCTCTCTGGACCCGGAAGATCTTAACAACTTTAGGCCGGTGGCGAATGTTCCTTTCCTGGGCAAGGTCCTTGAGCGGGTGGTGGCCAACCAGCTCCAGACACTCTTGGATGAGACTGATTATCTGGATCCATTTCAGTCGGGGTTCAGGCCTGGTTTTGGCACGGAAACGGCTTTGGTCGCCCTGTATGATGACCTATGTCGGGAGAGAGACAGGGGGAGTGTGACCCTGTTGATACTCCTGGATCTCTCAGCGGCTTTCGATACCATCGACCATGGTATCCTTCTGGAGCGGCTGTCTGAGTTGGGGGTGGGGGGCACTGCATTGCAGTGGTTCCGCTCCTACTTGGATGGCCGGCTCCAGAGGGTGGTGCTTGGGGAATGTTGCTCGGCCCCATGGACTCTCCAGTACGGGGTTCCTCAGGGGTCGGTCTTATCCCCCATGCTATTTAATATCTACATGAAACCGCTGAGTGGGGTCATCCGGAGTTTTGGAGTGCGTTGCCATCAGTACGCTGATGACACGCAGCTCTATTTCTCCTTTTCATCTTCAGCAGGTGAGGCTGTGGATGTGCTGAACCGGTGCCTGGCTGCGACAATGGACTGGATGAGGGCTAACAAACTGAGGCTCAATCCAGACAAGACTGAGATGCTGTTGGTGGGTGGTTCCTTTGACCGGATGGAGGGTGTTCAACCTGTTCTGGATGGGGTTGCACTCCCCTTGAAGGAGAAGGTTCGTAGCTTGGGGGTGCTCCTGGAGCCATCTTTGTCACTTGAGGCTCAAGTGGCCTCAGTGGCAAGGAATGCCTTTTACCAGCTTCGGCTGGTGGCCCAGCTACGCCCCTATCTGGACAGGGATAGCCTGGTCTCAGTAATCTACGCTCTGGTGATCTCTAAACTAGACTACTGCAATGCACTCTACGTGGGGCTGCCTTTGAAGACTGTTCGGAAGCTGCAGCTAGTGCAAAATGCGGCGGCCAGGCTTATTGCAGGGACCGGAAGGTCCGAGCATATTACACCAGTTCTGGCAAGATGGGGACACTACGCTCAACATCTGGGGCCCTCCTCCGACTGCCACCTCCAAGAGAGGCTCGGTTGGTGGCAACAAGGAGGAGGGCCTTCTCGGTGGTAGCCCCCCAGTTATGGAATCAGCTCCCCACTGAGACCAGCCTGGCGCCAACCTTACTATCTTTTCGGCGCCAGGTTAAGACTTCCCTCTATGCCAAGGCATTTAGTTAGGAGCTTGGAATAGCATGGGGGGGACTGTCACCTGTAGGCTCAGTTTTATTGGCTTTTGTATTGTTATTTTAAACTGTGTTTTTAAATTTGGTTTTTAATTTTTTAAACTGTTTTGTATGTTTTAATGTTGTTTTTATGTATAGAGTATTGTGAACCGCCCAGAGAGCTTCGGCTATGGGGCGGTATATAAATGAAATAAATGAATGAATGAACTTTCAACAACAAATGTAAAATAAAAGGACACAATAAAAAGAGAGCAGAATCATGACAGTCAATTATAAACCAGGGAAAGCTTATGATAAATACATAATTTGTCATAATAAATAGCACCTTTGAGCGTGTATTACAGTGTCCTCCAACCTTGGGTCCCCAGATGTTTTTGGCCTACAACTCCCAGCATGCCCCAGCCAGCATAGGTGGCTGGGGCATGCTGGGAGTTGTAGGCCAGGTTGGAGAACACTGGTGTATTAGAACCGTGGCTGCTGAGGCTGTCAGAGGCAGAGGAAGCAGCAGCCCTTCCACTGTGACCTGCTGAACTTTGCAGCTAAGAATCTAGGGCCTGAATTTGATTTTTTCCTCCTCCTTCCCAATCCCCTCTCTTTTGTGCCATGTTTTTAATATGGTAAGCCTGCAGGCAGGGACTGTCTTAAGAGATATCTTTGTAAGCTGCCTTGGAAGCCTTTTTGGATAAAGGGTGGGATAAAAATGCTATAAATAAATAATAAATAAATATATAATAAAGACCTATACAGGGGACCTTTCCCTTGCCGAGGAGCAACTGTAAGCTGTCCCCATACGCTTAGAATTGAAGAGCAGGCAGGGCTCCTGCACAGCCTCTGCATCTCTTGGTAGGAATCGAGCGATATCCCAACTTGCCCTGTCAGCATTCTGCGAACAGTCCAAGAACAGGTTTATCACCTCCATGAGAACTAGGTCAACCTCTATCCACAACACCACAGTGGCTCTTAAGATGTGTTGTTATTTAACACCACAACTTCAGCATTCGTCTTCTCTCGTGTTTCTGCTAGAAGACTTGCCATTCTGTGCTCTTTCATGAATGCTCCCTTTCTATCAAAGTTGCCAACTTTTTCCTCTGGGGGCTTCCAGACATAAGGATGGCTCCCACAGTCCTACTGGTCAAAAGACCTTGTGCAGCTATTCTGCCTTCTCCTCCTCAACAGATTTCTTTCTTTCTTTCTTTCTGAAAAACATGGGAGCGTTACAGATGGAAGACAATGACATCTGGACCCCTATTAAATTCCGTGAATGATGCAGGCCCATTGCACCATAAAAGCTGCATTTGCAGGGCCGGCCCTCCCATTAGGCAGAGTGAAGCAGCAGTCTCAGGTGGCAGATTCTCGGGAGTAGGGAGAAGGTACAGAGCAGTGGCAAGGTACTGGATGACAGAACTGTGTGTGCCATGCAGCTGGCTCTGCGCCCCCTAAGCCAGCCTGCTGCCCTCAGGTGTTGTGGAGGATGCTGTCCCATCACCATTGTTGAAATAAGAATCAGCTTCTAGTCCAATCAGCTCCTGCATGTTGAATGGGGGGCGGGGACCCTCTTGTCCTTTGCCTGATGCAGCGAAATGTCTTGGGACAGCCCTGCTCACCTGGAAGCACCCACTTTCTCCTGTGCCTTTAAACAGCTGCATAACATTATTAACATGTCATTGTCACAGAGTCCAGCACCCCTGCAGCATATAGTCATAGTGACATTTATTTATTTATTTATTACATTTCTAAGCTGCTCAAAAACTAATGTGCTCTAGGAAGATTTTTTTAAAAAAAACCCCAACTAGTGGCCATTGGTAGCCTTATTCCCCAAGAATTTCTACTAATCCCCTTTTAAAGCCATATAGGGTGGCTATCAGCACATCACGTGCAAGCAAATTCTATTGTTTATGTACTGTGTGCCTGACCCAGGGTTAGAGGTGGTGGCCACATGTAAAAGGGGGGCTCCTACACCTTTAATAGTTGTGTAGCAATGGGAATTTCAGCAGGTGTACCTTGCATGATACAGGCATGTGGCTCACGCTGGCTCAGCTTGTCTGAGCGTGGAAAGCTAAGCTGGGCCAGGCCTGGTTGTTACTTGGATGGGAGACCCCTCCTCTAGTTTCCAGCATTGAGCAGGGGGTTGGACTCGATAGCCTTGTAGGCTCCTTCCAACTCTATGATCTATGAAATCTATGACAAGCTATACCTGTTCAAATTCCCACTTCTGCACAACTATTAAAGGTGCAGGAGTCCCTGTCATCCTTTGCACCCGGCCAGGTTCTAGTATTATGAGAAAGGGAGAAGAGCTTCTCTCCATCCACTTTCCCCACACCAGGTCTAATTTTATCTACCTCTACTATGACTTGTCTTAGACTTCCAAGCAATCACTGGAAGAAGCTCACTTCAAGCCAGATCATAGAGGCTGGGGGATGGGGGTAAGAGTGGCCCAAGCCTAATTCCCCTCCAGAGAGTTCAAAACAACAGCTGCTGATTTCATGGCTGAGTGGACTTTTGGGTTATCCACCCCACCTAGACCTATCCAGATCTTGTTAGGCTCCCAATGTCATTAAGAAAATAAACCAGCCAGGAGTTGTTTTTGATGGATTCCATTAAAGTAAAGAGCCCATCTTTACATTATGATTAGACCAACCATACTGGTCTAATCTGCCACAGGAGTTTGGAACTGGGGGAAAAGGATGTTCTGGGGCTTAAAACAACAACAACAACATAGCCCATAAATAATGAAATCCGAAATCCCAATTTCCAGGAAAGGTGGAACAATTTCTAGGCGAGGCTGGGGGCCAGCCTGCCTCCTTCAGGCAGCTCCTGGCTTCCGTCTGGAAATTAAATGTGAGTATGGTATTCACTTATGAATTGCCGCAAAAGAGGAAACACAGCAACTAAAAAGAGAACAAAAGAGGGCAGTCCTTTGCATAATATTCCTTTTTCCTTGTGTGTCATGTCTTTTTAGATTGTAAGCCTGCGGGCAGGGACTGTCTTGTTAATTGTTGTAAACCGCCCAGAGAGCTTCGGCTATTGGGTGGTATAAAAATGAAATAAATAAATAAATAAATATGCTCTCTCTCTCTCTCTCTCTCACACACACACACACACACACCGTGTTTTCCTGAAAATAAGACCTACCCCAAAATAAGACCTAGTACTATTTTTGGGAATTGCTAAAGTATAAGACCTACCCCGAAAATAAGACCTAGTTGTGATCATTCCCATGGCCTGGTGGTGGCAGCAAAGGGCAACTTGAAGTATAAGACCTACCCCGAAAATAAGACCTAGTGTGTTTTTCTGAGCCAAAAAAGATATAAGACAGTGTCTTATTTTTGGGAAAACACGGGGTGTGTGTGTGTGTGTGTGTGTGTGTATATGGTGAGATGTATTTCTGTTTAAATTATAGGCATTATTTCTAAATTTGCATCTATACATATAAATATATATTAGCATATGCAAATATTATGTAAATTGGCACCCCCTTTTGCCCTCTTGTTTGACGATGTGTAAGTGGCCCCCTAAGCTTCAATGTTGTCAGCTGACCTTGCAACCCAATAGTGAGGCACCAGATGGTACCAGATAAAACACTACCTTCTAGGCTGGTCTGTCTGTCTGAGCAATCTATCGCTAATGGAGACGCTGTTGCCTGTTACCTGCCTTAACCCATCTTAGTTCACCTCACTGATGCAACTCCGTATTTGATCTCCAACCCATCGGGACTAGGGGTGCTTCTAACTGGACGGTTCCTAGTGCCACCAGTCAAAAGGCCTTGTGCATCTCCTCAATCTTAATCTTTCCCTCCTTAATGGATTGTGTGTGTGTGTGTGTGTGTGTGTGTGTGTAAAGAAAAAAAAGATGAAAGATGCAGTGGGAAAACATGGGGGGGGTGTTTACAAATGGAAACTGATGACATTTGGACCACCCCCATAAAATCCTGTGATTGCACCATAAAAGCCTTGACTCTAGAACAGGGCTCTCCAACCTTGGGTCCCCAGATGTTGCTGGCCTACAGCTCCCAGCATACCCAGCCAGCATGGCTAATGGCAAGGGATTCTGGGAGCTGTAGTCCAGCAACATCTGGGGACCCAAGGTTGGAGAGCCCTGCTCTAGAAGGACTCTAGGCTCCTGCCTCTGGCCCTCGGTTCCTGTCTGCCTGATGTGGTATATGACCCAATCATAGCCATGCCTCCTGCTCTGACCCATGTGCCCAGTGCCAGCTCCAGGTTTTTGATGGTCCTTGGGCAAGGCACCTGCAATGGGCCCCCTTCCCCAGTGAGTCTGCCTTCTCATTGCCATTGTCAGCAGCTGCTCTACTGTTGTCCTCCTATTCCTCTTATCATTGCCACCACTTGCCTCCTCGACAGGCAGAGAGCCAGTGAGCAAGTAGGCTGTGGCATCTCCTGTTCCTGTTCCTGCTCCTCACCACCACCACCGTTGCCTGGGCTAGAGTGAGAGGCTGGTGAAAAAGCAGGTTGCCATGGTGAAGAGGAGGAGCAACTCCAGGGGGCTCTTGGCAGTGGGCTCCGGATGGGATGTGGGCCCTTGGCAGGTGCTCAACTATGCCTGCCCTGACGCCAGCCCTGCATGTGCCCATTGGCCCGTGTTAGACCTGGGCTGCGTGGCAGCTTGCTGGAAGCCGGGCCCCCAGGCTTCACAACCACCGAGCTACAGTTAGAGTGGCCATGCATCCTATTTTACAGAGGATAGGATTCTAATTAATGGGCTATGGCAGAGCAGTCCTTTAGTTAAAGGAATCCTGTATTCGAAGGGCTGTCCAGTCCAAGGTTGGTTTAAAGATAAAGAACCGAAAGAAAGGAGGAGCAGAGGGCCCTGGAAGTTGCCCATCAGCCGTTGGCACCTGAACAGCAGACTGAGCAGACCATACAGGTCAGCTGGGCACAGTCTTCCCCATGGGGTGAGCATGTATCATCTTTCTGTTTAAATTAGAGTAATTTCTGCATTTGAATATATGCATGTAAATTAGCCTACGCTCCTCTCTTTTTTTTTTAGTGACACATTCCTTCTTTTGGGGTGATGCCAAAGTGGCCACCCTAGCTATGGTCTCTGTTCAACTGGTGTACACGCTGAATCGGATCCTTTTAACAATCCACTTTGACATGCCGTTCCCGGTGGACAACTTATCGAGACTTTCTTCCTTGAAAGAAGCTTTGTGCTTTTAACTGCCACGTGTGACAGGCAGAAATCCAGCAGCGTCAGGTCTCCACATGACAGTGCCTCCAGGCCAGGAAAACCTGCACCCGGGGCCAGCGCCAAGGGTAGGCACGGTCGGGCTACCTGCCGAGGGCCCACACACCCGCAGCAGGGGCCCACTGACAGGAGCCCCCTGGAGTGGCTCCTCCTCTTCACCATTGCAATATGTTGGTTCTCCTGCCTCTCCCTCTGGCCCAGATGACAGGGTCGGTGAGGAGGAGGAGGAGAGGAGGAGATGCCACGGCCTGCGGCCTGCGTGCTCCCTGCTTTCTGCCTGTCAAGCAAGCGAGTGGTAGCAATGATGAGAAAGAGGAGGAGGAGCCGGAGCAGCTGGTGACCATGGCGGTGAGAAGGCAGACTGGCTGACGGAGGGGCCCCATGGAGGACGTCTTACCCAAGGGCCCTCCAAAAGCTGAAGCTGGAACTGCCTGCACCTGTTTAACTCCGGGCCGGGCCCTGCTGCCGCAGCTTCATTTCTACTGCAGGAGGGGGGGGGGAAGGGCTCCAAGTTCTTTTCTTATAAACTGCATATTCTATCTTTACAGGTAATAGCTTCCTTCCTCCGCCACCCTCACTCCTTTTCCCCCTCAGCCGCAGCGCGTTGCGGGGAGAGGAGAGGTGATGCACTCCCAGCGGCAAGAGAAACCCGTAGTGAGAAACCACAGTAACTCAGAGCCCGGTGGGGGATCCGACTGCAAGCAAGCAACACCTTGAGAGCAGGGCGCTCGCAGCAGCGGCAGGCTGCCCTTGGGCTACTGCTGCTGTCAACTGTTCCTTGCACACGCACACGCCACGGCCTGGCCTCCTGTATAGGAAACCGGGCACCACTTTTGTGCGTGACACTTGGGGCATTTTGGGCAGGCGGGGGTGGGGTGGGCAGCTAATGTTAAAATCATTTTGCAGTGTATGCAAGAAGGGCAGGACCGGTGCAAGGCAGTTTGGTGCCCTAGGCAAGATCAGATATTTAGCGCCCCCCCTTCCCACTTGAGAGCGCTGTATTTTTTTCCCAAGGCATTTCTGGCGTCCCTTTAGCCCTGCGCCCTAGGCAGCTGCCTAGTTGGCCTAATGGTAGCACCGGCCCTGAAGAAGGGGGATTTGCAATCACATTTTTTCAGCTTCTCTGCGGTTTTGTGTGTCACCTGAGAACAGTTGAGTTCCATCTGCAGTGCATTTTCAGTGCTGCTGCTGCATCACCCACCACCTTTTGGGTTGTAAACATTTGAGAGGGCGCTTCTCAAGTACTAAGTCAGCTGTCTCCAACCTCGTGTCCTCCGGATGTGTTGGACCAGTGTTCTCCAACCTTGGGTCCCCAGATGTTTTTGGCCTACAACTCCCAGCATGCCCCAGCCAGCATAGCTGGCTGGGGCATGCTGGGAGTTGTAGGCCAAAAACATCTGGGGACCCACAGTTGGAGAACACTGTGTTGGACTACAACTCCCATGACCCCCAGCCAGCATGCCAGAGGATACCAGGTTGGGGGCGGCTGCTCTTTGCCCGGTATGGAAGGGCTTCTTTTCACATTTTAACTTCTCTTCCCTGTAAATGATTCCACCATCAGTGGCAGGCATAGTTGGGCACCCGCAGACTCGGGGGGGGGGGGACGGCGACCAGTGACCAGCCCCTTTTCCTGATGTACATGATGGTGCACGGCACCCTCCCCGATGTTTTAGACTACTCATCAGCCCCAACTAGTGTAGCCAATAGGTGGGGATGATGGGAGTTGCAGTCCAAGAGTAAACATAAGAGTAAACAGTACTGGGCAAGATGGACCAGTGGTCTTAACGTGGTTGAAGGCAGCTTCTTGTGCTCCAAAGAATGACAAAGGGTACAGAGCAGGATGCAGCTAGAATGGCTGGGTGGAGTTCTGAGTGACAGAATGGGCCTCCCTTTAATTCAGACTGCAGCTGGTGTGTGTGTGTGTGTGTGTGCCATTTTTGATGCTCCCCATGTTTAACATCCCCTACCCCCCGCAAGTAAAAAACTAGCACAACCAGAAGTGAGCTGGTATAGATTTTTTTCCTCCCAGATGTGCTAGTCTTCTTTACTTGCAGGATTTTGTTTTAAATATGGGAAGCATTAAAAAAAAAACCCGTTTGCATTCTGTAACAGTACAGTCCACACGATCACCTCAAGATGCTACCACCTCATGATGGGAGTTGTAGTCCAACCCATCTGGAGGGCACCAGGTTAGGGAAGGCTGTACACACTGGGGGTCAGATCCAGATTTAGTCATACCTAGAGTAGGCCTATTGAAGTCAATGGGACTTGAGTTAGTCCTGACTAACTTAAGTCCCATTGATTTGAATGGGTTTATTCTACATATGACTAAATCTATATCTAAGCCACCCTAAAATAACATTTCAAGAAGCCCAAGTAGACTCAATCCCGCGCATCACAGCAGATGCTTGAGAACACTTGCCCCACCCCCACTTCCTCCCCAGCCTACAACCACATCTGAAGGACCGGCCTCCCAGAACGGGCAGGGCTCCTCTGCTTAAAAACACACACCCTACCTGCCACAAAACCAATGCCCGCTCCCCCCCCCCCCGCCCTGCAAGAATCGCTATGTCTGCCCCGGTTCCTCTGCTAATTTTGGAGGCGGTAGCTAGAAGATTAGCAGAGGGTGAACAACATGTGCATGGGACAATGTTCCCCAACCGGGTCCCCTCCAGATGTGTTGGACTACAACACCTATCACTCCCCCAGCCAGCACGCCCAATGGATGATAGGAGTTGAAGTCCATTGGACTGGGACTCGGGAGATCCGAGTTCTAGTCCCCGCTCGGCCATGAAACCCACTGGGTGACTTTGGGCCAGTCGCTGACTCTCAGCCTAACCTACCTCACAGGGTTGTTGTGAGGATAAAATAGGGAGGAGAAGGATTATGTAAGCAGCCTTGGGTTCTTTGCAGGAAAAAAGGCGGGATATAAATATAATAAATAAATAAAGGCTGCAACCCTGTACTTGCTTATCTGTGATTCAGCCCAATTGAACTCAGTGGAGTTTATCTCTAAGCAGACAGGTTACAGAAGCCCCAAAACTGCTGCAGTCGCACTTGCTCAGCCAGGGAGGGGCAAGCTTTTTGCCCCCAGGGTCTCACCTGGTGGTGGGTTCTGGAGCAAGGGCTGCGTGCTGGTGGTGGATGGGGCCTGAGTTCCCCCTCCCTCCCTCCCTCAGACCCACAGCCTTCCTCCCCTTGCACTCTCTCTCATACAACCACAAAACCCATCACACACACACTTCCTCCCTCACATCTCGGCATGCAAGGATGGGAAGGTTTCCAATCATGCCCCTCCCTATTCACCTGCTGCCCAGCTGAATGGTGCTGGAAACAGCTCAAGAGCTTCACTGATCTGTGAGAAACTCAGCTCTTCCCAGCACCAATCAGCTGGCCAGCAGGGAGGGAGAGGCCAATCAGTTGGGGAGTAGAGCTGTGGGCTGCACCGGGTTGTGGGTATGTGGCACTAGCCAAGCATCTAAGAGCAGAGAAGGAGGGAGGCAAACCTCCACAGGCAGTATGCCTATGTACTGCAGTGGCTGGGGAACATGGGCGGGAGGGTGCTGTTGCACTCATGTCCTGCTTGTGGGATCCCACGGGCAGCTGGTTGGCCACTGTGTGAACAGAATGCTGGACTAGATGTCGCATCCAGCACAGGTCTCTTCTTATGTTCCCTAGGAAGAGATTTCCATAGAATTGTGATGTTCCAAAATATGGAGCATTCTTTTAAACCAAAACCTATTGCTTACAGCATGGGTCCCCAATCTTTTGGGTTACTGAGCACATTTGCAACTTTTTAAGAGTGTCACGGGGTCATGGGTCTGTCAAGTTTGTGTGGTGATTCGTTGTGCACCGACTCCCACAAAACATTCACGCAAGGGTCTTCCACCAACCCCACCACCAACCACCACCCAACAAAACAAAAGTCCAATGCAATGGCAGGGCGACTGTGAATTGGAAGCCCTAGCTGGACAGGGGGGGATTCAACCGTCGCCCTTCAGACGAGTAGCAGCCTCGGAACGTATCCATGACGAGCAGCCCATTAGGAACTTGCCACCCCTAAAGTGCTAACATTTCCCTATCTGGCAGCATCTTTTGTACAGCTAACAACAGGAAATCAGACGTCTGAGTCCGATGCCGCTTTCTGATGAACAGAGTGTCGCGATTTGAAAACCAAACACGGGTGAGAGCCATGTTACTCTTATTGAATGCGAACAGGAACACTTCCCCTCCTGAAGTTCATGTGCCCGACACCTGCAATCTTGGGAAGATAGCGAAAATGTAGTGATGAAGACACAGATACGCAAAAAATGATCCTCACGCACTTCATGGACGGTCAGGTGTTCGAGCCTGACTGCCGTCTCCAAGCATTTATCCAACTAGGATGGAAGCAATACGTGGTCATATACAGTTTAAAGGTTCATACGCTACTAAAAAATGCAATATAATCGAACAACTCCCATGACACTAATGGGTGCTTCACAAAGGTCTACTTGAGAAGCGGTGCACGTGAAAGGAAACGGCAAGCGAAAACACGTCAAATATCTTCAGACACTCTGGACTGGTCTCACTGTGGGAACTGTTGGACTTGAGGCTCCACATCACTACGACCCACGTGAAACATCTCTAAATTCCTCCTTTATACCGGAAGCAATCCGGTCACGATGATCGCCTGAGAGATGTGCTCTCAAAAATGCTGCATGCAACCCAATTTCAATGAGATGAATAACCTGTGCCAAAACTAGTAGAGAGAGCTGGGTCCAGCCTAAAACACAAACTGAACCCCAGTTTTGCCCAACACCTGTTTCTCAGAGATAAATGAGAGGCCCAAGACTTCACAGAAGTGATAGGAGCAGTGCAGCGAGCCCAAATGCCACTCACTTCCCCCCCCCCAACCAACAAATACCATACAGAGCAAGTGGGGTTCTCAAGAACATGCACACACAAACACCTGAGAGAGTACAAACCAACCACCTCACAAAACCAAGCAAAACCCACATCACACAAACACACAAAAAAGGCACAGACAAAGCATCCCTCCTTGCTTTCACCCCCCCAGGATACTCCCTAGAGGCATTCTTAGAAAAATAGAAATGGTGGGTGACTGCAGCCTAGCAGACCAGGGGGTGGGGGAAGGAAAAAGTTAAGCTGCAGGCACCCACCATCTCTATTTTTCGAAGAATGCCCCTAGGGCCCAGAGGCACCCTTGAAAATTAGGATGGTGCTGGAGGCCAGCACTTCATTTTGCAGCATACCAGCCTCCCAGTTAAAAAGTAAATATATATTTAAAATAACTTTAAAAAAATTGGGAGAGGCAGGGAGCCTGGTGGGTGCAAAGAGAGGTGTCTGCGGGCCTATTGGTGCCCACGGGCGATATGTTGGGGAGCCCAAGCCTTCCTCAGGGGACATTGGGCAGGCCCCTGTTATGGTAATATCGTGCATAACCTTCATGGTAGTTATTTTTGTAAAGGTCCCTTCCATCCATCAGGGCCACCCATGCCTCAGCTCCACCAGAGACCTTGCAAACCAGCCAGTTGTGTAAGAAGGGGGCAGCTCTTTGTCACTTTGTCTTTGGAACATTCCTAGAGACATCTCATTCTTACTCATCCAGCAACAGTCTCCACCTGTAGTCCCCTAACATCTGTCAGTTCTACTTGATTATTTTGTACCTGCGAGGCTTAAATCACCTCTCTCTTGCCATTTCACTTGATTTTAGTTAACACAGAAGAGAAGAGGGTCAGAAGGGCATTTGTATGAGGATTAACAGTCTGGGCAATGTAGATTTTGTATTTGTGTTACAAAGACAAATTGAAGCAAGAGCCCCTTTAAGCACCATGAGATTCCACCAGGACCTGGCGACTGGGTGATACAAAAAAAAGAAGATTCTGGGTTGCAGAGGCAGTGTTAGGGAGTGGCCCATTAGGGCTGGAGCCCCGGACCTTTCATTTGGAGCCCCGAATCTCTGGGAAGCCATCTGCCCCCCCCCCGCCCCGCCTACTGTCCATGGGCACTTGCTGAAAGGAAGGTCCAGGGGTCCTGATTATCTCTGTTGCATCTGATCCCCCTGGATTTAGCTGGCTTTTTGTCCACATGTGCTTCACTTCCTGCTGTGCGCCCTCCCCCCCTGAATCTTTCTGCTTGAGGTTTTTTCTGAAATCCAATGCCCTCCTCTCCACTGTCCATGCATCCCTTTTTACAAATAGCGGTGTCCTTAGTAGACAGGGTCCTTGAAAGACACACACACAGAGAGAGACTTTAGAGCAGTGGTTCTCAACCTTTTTTGCCCCATGCACCCTCTTCACCATATGTCAGAATGTCATTCCCCCCCTTTCCAAGATTGTCTGACTTAATCTGTGCCGTACAATAAGGTGTGATGTCCTGTAGATTTCATAGATCTGATAGAGTTGGAAGGAGCCTACAAGGCCATCGAGTCGAACCCCCTGCTCAATGCAGGAAACTAGAGGAGGGGTCTCCCATCCAAGTCATAACCAGCCCTGACCCTGCTTAGCTTTCCACGCTCAGACAAGCTGAGCCAGCGTGAGCCACTGTCTGTAGATTATGTACAATCTTCTGTAGAATTGTAATTTGTAGAAAGATCAGTATTCCAACAGTTTGAGTCTGTGGTCCCAATTCCCCCTCTGAAACCTTAAAATTCCCTCCTGGTTGAGAACCCCTGCTTTAGAGCATATGTAAATTAGTGAGGATAACATGGAGAGGAGGAGGATTATGTAAGCCGCCTTGGGTTCCTTTGGGGGGGGGAAAGGCGGGGTATAAATATAATAAATATAATAAATAAATAGCATATGCAAATTTGTGCTCCCCCCTTTCTCTCCCCCCCCCCATCCTCTGGGCCTGAGCTCTGGATCTTTTTGGTACCGAGCACAGCCACTGCTGAGTTGCATTGAGATTTAGTCATAGTTGGAGTAGACCAGCCTTCCCCAACCCGGTGCCCTCCAGAAGTGTTGTACTAGAACTCACAGCATGCCCCAGCCAGCTAAAGGCTAAATTAGACATTACTACTTGATTTCATCAGGACTTAATTTAGTTGCAACTAATTGAAATCCCATTGATGGCGATAGGTCTAAGTATGCCGAAATCTGGATCTACCCCACTCTTTGTTATTAAAAGGGTTGTGCGCACCAGTGCACAAAACGCTTCAGTAAAGTACTTTTCTGGCTGGGGCATGCTGGGAGTTGTAGGCCAAAAACATCTGGGGACCCAAGGTTGGAGAACACTGTATTAGAGGCATGATCCTCTTCCTCCTCTTCTCCACTTCATCCTCATAACAACCCTGTGAGGTAGGTGAGGCTGAGAGTCAGTGACTGGCCCAAAGTCACCCAGTGAGCTACATGGCTGAGTGGGGACTTGAACCTTGGTCTCCTGAGTCCCAGGCCAGCACTCTAACCACTACACCACACTGACTAGAGAGGCCTTTGGTCTGATGTGGCAGGGCTCTTCTGATGTCCTTCTGAATGGCCAACATGCCACTGCCACTATGCATTTCACTACCCTTGCTCAGTCTTTAACCTTTCTCTTCTTCCTAACCCATCTTATCTGCCTTTGTGGGTGTGGGTGCCTCGCTCGTTCTTCCTTACCACAGGCGTGAAGTTTCAGAACGCTCGTTTCTCTTGCCTTTAGGTTTTTCTAACCCATCTCCCTTCTGATTCCCCCCCCCCTTTTCTGTTAACACCTCCGAGCCCTAAATGGTCAAGAAGAGAAGATGCAGTTTACAGTTGCAGGATGAATCATAAACCCGACGCAATGGCAGCGAGACTGAGACAGATGGGGCTGCTGGGCGGCGGCGGGGGGAATGTTCCTTGTATCTCTGTTTGTGAACTTGCAACAGCTCGAGAAAAGTTAGCTCAGTGCTCTGCCTTCTTGCAGCTGGAGCTGTTCATTTGAATGAGCTTGTGGCAAGCAGAGTAAGCCAGCCTCCCCCCCCCCAACTTGGCTCCCTCTGGATGTGTCAGACTACAGCTCCCATCACCCCCAGTCAGTGTAGCCGATGGCTGGCGTAAGCCAAGGAGCCCCTCATTTGAATATTGCATCTTCCCGCAACATACCGGGTGGATTTAGCTTGGATTCATAGGAACACAGGAAGCGGCCTTATACCGAGTCAGGCCATTGGTCCATCTAGCCCAGTATTGTCGACACTGACTGGCTGGCTGCAGGATCCTTTCCAAGCCCTGCCTGGAGGCCCCGGGGATCGAACCTGGGACCTTCTGCCTGCCAAGCAGCTGCTCTGTTACACTGAGCGATGGTCCCTCCCTACAGCCCCTGGTATTCCAAGGCGGTCACCCGTCCAAGTACTAACCAGGCCTGACCCTGCTTAGCTTCTGAGATCAGACAAGATCGGGCTGTTCAGATGTTCAGGCACTGGTGGTAACCTCGAAGTTGGATGATTGCAATGCACCTTATGTGGGGCTGCCCTTAAAGTTGAACTGGAAGCTGCAGCTGGCGCTGTGGCGACCAATCGCCCCTGGGCACCCTGCCGACGGGTGCAGGTCTGGTGCAGCAGCACCAACTGGTACCGGCTGCCGCCACTGAGAGTAGATCAAACCCAGTCTCCTGAGCCCCCAAGTGCTCTCTCGGTCCCATGGGGACGACTGGCCAAAGATCCCAATGGGGACTCTTGTGTTGGGCTTCTTTGCAGCCCCCCCCCCCGTGTCCTTAGGGGAGCAGCAGCACAGCCTTGTGTGCAACCTGGTCCTTCAGCCAGTTTTAGCGTGACCAAGAACATGGTTAAAAAACTGTGTTTTTTAAATTTGGTTTTAAACTTTTTAACTACATTGTATGTTTTTATTGTTGCTAGATTTTATTGTATGAATGGTTGTGAACCGCCCAGAGAGCTTCTGCTGTAGGGCGAGATAGAAATAAACAAATAAATAAATGGTCCGCCCTTTCTGAGCCTCCCGACTTTCACCCCCGAAACACACAGTCTGGGTTGTGGTGAAAACAGGGTAGAGGATTTATTAGGGATTCAAGCAAAAAGTACAGAAAGGAAAGAAAAAGAGTTGGGCAGTTTGGCTTTAAGGTAGCAGTTCAGAGGCAAATGGCAAAGAAACAAGGAAAACACAGCCTAGCTGTGCCCTGCCCTGCAGTAAGTTGCCTACCTGGTTCCTTGAAGAACCCTGGTCTCCATGATGCAATTTCCTCTCGTGCTTGGGTCAAGCTCTGTGATGCAATTCCTTTGATGCTTGTGTTAGGCCCTCCCTCTCTTTCTGGGAGACCTGCACTCCAGCACCTGTACCAAAGAAAAAGACCCCCACTTCCCTTTCCCAGTGGAGTATATCTCCTTGAGTCCCCTGACCCAAAGAGGTCAGGGGAGATTCCCCCCCCCCCAAAGATCCTCCTTTGTTTGAGCACCTGGGTGATTGACCAGTCAATGCTTCTCTTATTGTCTGTGCTAAGTGGAGTTGCTTAGCTGTGAGATGACCTCAGCCAAGGGCATTTGCATCTCAGTGCCAGCATCCAGGTGTTGTGGCCTTTAGCAGACATGCACTGATTGTAAAATGGAGGTTTCTTCCTCTTGGACCTGGGTAAGATGGAATCAGTATGGTCAGACTGAGTGGGCCGCTCCAGCCCTGACCATAACAAGTGCATAATGCTTCTGCTTGGTTGCCTGAGTGGCGAGACCTATTGCCAGCATATTACACCTGTGCTGAAGGAACTGCACTGGCTGCCTGTTTGTAATCGGGCCAGATTTAAAGTTTTATTGCTACTATGTAAAGCCATAGACAACTTGGGACCTGGTTACCTGAGGGACTGTCTCTTTCCTATAGACAAGGGGTGTGCAACTGTGGGAGCTCTGGGGGTCTTTTTTTCCTGTGGGGTGCACTCCACGGGGTGCCTTGTAGTCTGTGGGGCACCACTATTTTTTTCTTTAATCAGTGGTTTACCACCAAAATTCAGCAGCGAACCATCCCTCACAGGGTTGTTATGAGGATAAAATGGAGAGGAGGAGGAGGAGGAGGAGGAGGATTATGTAAGCCGCCTTGGGTTCCTTGCAGGAAAAAAGGCGGGGTATAAATATAATATAATAAATAAATAAATCCCTAATTGCTACAGATCCATTTGATCCTTGTGGTTACGTTGTGAGACCCTCCTGGTGGTGCAACATACTCCTGAGGTCTTCTCCACAGTCATTCTAGCAGGGCCTTTAATGTAGTGGCACCCACTCTGTGGAATAATCCCCCCCCCCCGAGACTAGACATGCACCAGCACTTTAATTTCAGATGTATGTTGAAGACACATCTGTTTATGTCAGCCTTCCCAGTGCAGTTTAGCCTACTGTCTTACCCGGATATGTAGATACTGATATATTCTATGTTTTGGTCTTTATATTTATATTTTTATGGTTTGCGTACACCGCTTTGAAATCTATAGATGTACGGTAAGTTGTTTATAAATACACTTGTTAGCTACTGTAAGAAAGAAAAGCTGCAGGGCCAGGGAGGTGTAGCTGGACCTCGAGTGTATTTGTTCATTGGGTCATAATAAATTGGGACAAGGTGTCATGATAGGTCAGGACATACGTAAGAAATATACAATGTGATGCATCAGGTTGAATGTAGTTCATGAGCCATGTATTATTGCTCGCCAAGGACTCAACGAAACCTAGTGTTGCAGTCCCAAGCAGGCAGCAAAAAGAAGAGATTTCCCGAGCCCCTTGCAGAGCGCTGTAAGATTGCGTCGGGCTGTGTTTGGCTCACCAGTTGTGCAGGTCTCAGGGATGTTGAAGAGTCCTTGGTCTCGAGTCACGAGTCTTTGGACCCGAGTCTCAAGTCCGAGTCCTTGGTCCAAAATGGTGACTCACGAGTCACAAGTCACAAGTCATTCCCAAAGCTGACTCCACGAGTCCCTATTAAAATCAATGGGTTTTTTCCCCAACAAAATAAGGCTACTTCAGCTGTGTGGTTTAAATAAATTCTAGGCACAAGTGTGCCTTTTTATTTCAAAACTCTGCAACTGATTTTGGCAAGAACAGACCAGGCAGAAAAACCCAAAATAACCAGGCAGGCAGAGGAGCCTGGGAACCCCAGACAGGCAGGCAGAGGCAGCCAAACCCAAAATGTCTGAAAGGTTGCATTTTAGAAAAAATGATTTTAAAAAATAAACTTGCTGTACTTCCTAAAACTTATCCATGTTGCATTTGAGGAACATGATTTTTTCTAAATGTTTGGCCCCCATTCTGGAACGGTGAGGTCTCATCACAATTCCACCCTCACTGAACACCCGCTCCACTGGTGATGAACTTGCTGGAACCAGAAACACACTCAGAGCAGCCACACAGAGTAATCTCAGGTCCTTCTTCTGCCTCTCCCAAGTACGCAACACATCAATCAAAATAAATCTTGACACAGTTGGGGCTGCACTCCTGGTAGCCATCCATAGTGGCAGAGCAGCGGCACACAGGACTGGTGCAAGGCAGTTTGGTGCCCTAGGCAAGATCAGATATTTAGTGCCCCCCCTTCCCACTTGTTGAGAGCACTGTATTTTTTTTCAAGGCGTTTCTCTTTAGCCCTGCGCCCTAGGCAGCTGCCTAGTTGGCCTAATGGTAGCACCGGCACACCTCGCTTCCATGTACTCTTCGCCGGCAATCACGCTCCTCTCCACTCCTTCTGGCACAGCCCAGGGATGTTGAAGAGTCCTTGGTCTCGAGTCGAGTCTCGAGTCCCATTAAAAATATTGGGACTCGAGTCCGAGTCGAGTCAGAGGGGGGACTCAGTCTGACTCACGAGTCGAGTCCTCGAGTCCGAGTCCCCATCCCTGGCAGGTCTGCAGTAAATTGTTCATTCCCTTAAGGTTTCGCAGCATCGTTTTCCTGCCAAAAAGGAAAGTAACTCCACCATCCCCTTCAGTGATGCAATTAGATAACTTTAGATTCTGGACTACTGAACCGTCTCAGGGTGCAATCCTCCTATGCATGTTTAGGCAGAAAAAAGTCCTACAGCTCCCAGCATCCCCCTGCCAGCCATGCTGTCTGGGGAATGCTGGGCATTGTAGGACTTTTTTCTGTTTAAATTTGCATAGGGTTGCGCCTTTATGGGCCCCCTACTCTTTAGAGCAGTGTTCTCCAACCTTGGGTCCCCAGATGTTTTTGGCCTACAACTCCCAGCATGCCCCAGCCAGCTGGCTGGGGCATGCTGGGAGTTGTAGGCCAAAAACATCTGGGGACCCAAGGTTGGAGAACACTGCTTTAGATGATCCTGTGTATCACTTCTCTTACTTCAAAAACGAGGTAAGCCAGCCCTGCTGCTGCCATTGGGGCCCCATCCTGCTCCTTCTGCTGAGTAGGGCCCTGGACTTGTGCCCCAAAGTCCTGCCCTGACAGCACCACTGACCACTGTCTCTCCTTAGGCAGCTAGTTCAGTGGTAAAGCTGCTCGAATCATTAAGCTATTTCTCATCTCCTTTCAAACATGAATATTAGATGCTCTGAGCTCCTCCTCAGAGTAAGCATTTATTGTTATGTTTGGTGCCATCTATTGGCTAAAAGGGATAATAGTTTATGATTAGATTTTGTTTCTTTTTAAAAGAAAGAAAGAAAGGAAAGAAGAAAGAAAGACTTTCCTTAGGTTTGCTTTATTTTACAGCCAGATACCTCTGGGCTCAAACCAAAACCCTGCAGATCAAGGACAGGGTCCCTTCTCCCTGTACCTTGGGATGAAAGAGGGTCAACACACCCCTGTGCTAGAAGCTCAGTTTCTTCAAACTATGCCACAACTTTCTTCCAACCTGGTGCCCTCCAGATGTGTTGAACTACAACTTCCAACACACCTGGAGGCATCAGGTTGGAGGAAGCTGTTGCGCTGCATACACTTGCAACTTAACATATAGTCTGCACCTGGGCTCAGCCGCTTGCATTATTTGCTGTGTGCGGTCACCTTTCGTTTTGGGGGGGGGGTGCTTCCCGGTGAGATTTTTACTGTACAAACACCCTGCTTCATTCACAGAATTGTATGGTGGAGTCAAGATGGCTACGTCTTCCACTCATGACGCTGTCGTGTTTTCCCACTCCTTCTGCCGTCGTTTTTCTGGGCAAGCTTGAGTGTTGTAGGCCCTTTTTGCGCCCTTATTGTTGTATTTTAAATCACTTCGAGCACTCATTGAGTGGAGGGCCGATTTAAAAATACATGGAAGAATAGGCAAACAACCAAAGAAGCATAGTAGCCTTTCCATGCAGGGAAAGTGTTCCACACACCGCCCTGATCTTTTCGGTTGCACCCTTTTCTGCAACTGGATTGTTTGAGATTTGCTCTCCCTTGGGTGAGAATTCTTGTACATGTATGAAAACCCGGGGCCTGTGTGCCAGCATTTTGGGCAGACTCCAGGTTTGCGGACCCTACTTTATTTTTACAAGAGGCCCAAAGTCCACCAACCAGAGCCAAGAGTAGGGCTGTGACTCCGCGGGTGGAGTCTCATGCAAAGTGGTAGCTATGGGGCAGAGCCATTTCCCTACTGAACACCATGAGCAATATACTGGAATGACCTGCAGATACAGCAGAGGTGGGCAACAGGTGGTCCTCCAGATGTTTTGGCCTACAACTCCCATCATCCCTCACCATTGGCTATTCTGGCTAGGGCTGATGGGAGTTGTAGGCTAAAACATCTGGAGGGCCACAAGTTGCCCAGCCCTGATATACAAGCACAACTCTACATCTGGGTTACTACAGATGAGGAATTCAAACACAAAAAAATCTAAAACTGGCCAGCAGAGATGCCCAAAGACCTGGTCAAAAGCAACCAGGGTGTATTCATATTTTACAGGGGAGGAGAAGACTGTGGCTGAAAGAGAAGTCACCAGCAGTGGGTAGGCAACCTGGTGCCTTCCTTCCAGATGTTTTGAACTGCAACTCACATCAGTGCCAGCCAACATGGCCAATGGTCAGGGATTATGGGACTTGTTGCCTACCCCCAAATCACAATCTACCATTTGCTCAATACAACTGTACAGGACCTTTTGCACCCTTGTGTGCAAACATGCAGGAATTCAGAGTTGTTTAGTGCATCGCTAGCTGAGGAGATGCAGAGCAGTCACAGGTCCTAGTGTGCCCAGGAAGCCTCAGTCAAAAGTGTGAGAAAGCACGGGCTTGTGGACGGCTTGGGAAGAGGTTTCTCTCTTCCTCACTCGCTTGCTCTCTCGCTCTCTCTGTTGTTGTTGGCCTAACCAAGGATGGTTTCCTATGCAAAAAATGAAATGAGAATTAAAAGGAAAAGGCAAAACTTCAGCTGGTGAAAACGCATAAGGGTTAGGGACTGCATTACAAGGCTGTGCAAATGGCAACGCAAGCAGGAAATGCAGAGCAAGCAATGAAGAAAAGTGTAGGATTGTGTATTTATTTATTTATTATTATATTTATGAACCGCCCATCCGGCCAGACATCCGGCCACTCTGAGCGATTTACAATCCAATAAAATACAGGGGGGGGGGTATCAGCTGCCTCTGCCTACGGGTGACCTCCTATGCATTGCCAAAAGAGACATGCCCCCTGGTCTGATCTAGCAGGATAGTCCTTGCATTCTTAGGTGGCAGCCCTTATAGTGAGAGAAGGCTTCTTTTTGAGCTGAAGTCAAGAGAGCATCCAGAGACGAGCTGTTGACGATTTGCAGGTGATTATCAAGGAGAGATTTCAAATCAACCACCAAAATATCCTGAGCCCTGGTGTTAAGAATGGACTCCATGTGGTAAGTACTGAGTCAAAACAGCTCCTTAGTAATTGATGGTTGGGGTTGTAGGAGGCTTCTGGCCGAGTGCCATGGTCAGGCGACTCTATATCAGTGTTCTCTGACCTTGGGTCCCCAGATGGGTTTGGCCTACAACTCCCAGCATGCCCCAGCCAGCGTATGCTGGCTGGGGCATGCTGGGAGTTGTAGGCCAAACCCATCTGGGGACCCAAGGTCGGAGAACACTGGTCTATATGGAAGCACACCTGTGCCTCCACTGAATCAATGCATGTATGCCGTGCCATTTCTCCCATGATGGGAATGGACACCGGCACCTGACAGCTCTTCAATCACTTCTGAGATTCGTTATAGATACTGACTAGTGCACTGGTCACTCGGGGACCCCAGGAGGTGGGGTAGGGGTAGACCCTGGCCTCCAATATTGATTTTTTTGCTTGTAGTCAAAGGTTATTGACATGCAAACAAAGATTAGGGCAGGCCAAGTGCAGAAAGAAACTGGGCACTAGAGGGCTGAGCAGCCCAGAGTTTAAACTTTCTCCCTGGTTGAATGAAGATACATTCATTAGGATACAAGGTTGGGATACATTTCTAGGGTGCTGGTGCGGTAAGGGTGGGGATTTTCACAGTGGAAGATCCAAGTTCCTCCCAACCATAGGGATGTCCAACCATAGTACCCTCAGGGACCACTCTTTTCTCCAGGCAGTGGTTTGGAAAGGTTTGGAAAGGTATCTCCCAATACAAAAGGAACAGCTAGGGTGGCCACTTACGAATCACCAAAAACGAGGAATTGCATCCCCCCCCCAAAAAAAAGAGAGAGAGAGAGAGAGAGAGAGAACTGAAGAGGGCAGCAATTTAAATAAAATGCAATTTTCTAAATAATAAATTTAGAAAGAACTACCATAACTTAAATAGAAATACAGTCCATTTCACCATAGTGTGAAAGACTGTGACCAGGTGACCTGTGTGCCTGCCTGTTTGGTCCGCTGTCCAGGTGCTCACTGGATGGGCATGTTGGGGTTAGAGTGGAAAAAAGGTCTGTGTGCTAGCAAGCTAAATGAAGTCTTTGCTGTCCACACACACAGTAGAAGAGTATGTACTCTCCCCATGCAGCAGTCAGCTTCAGCCTTTCCAGCATCTGCCATCCAGGACTCAGGAATCACTCTGTAGCCAAAACAGTTCTATTCTAACTGTTTTATTAACTTATTACAAAGTATCGCTACAGGTTACTTTACATTCCATATACAAAGTCCATTGTGCGTGTGCAAAGAACAAAGCCTTGAAGCTCAGCAAAAAGCAAGTGCAAGCATGTGCAGCTCAGAATCATACAAGCATGAGTGTACTGGAAGAAGCAAAGACTACTAGCATTGAAAAAATGATCCTTCAACGCCAACTTCAGTGGACCGGTCATGTTGTTCGAATGCCTGACTGCCGTCTCCCAAAGCAGTTACTTTACTCCCAACTCAAGGATGGAAAGCGGAATATCGGTGGTCAATATAAGAGGTTTAAAGATGTTCATAAGGCTAATCTAAAAAAATGCAATATAAACATCGAAAACTGGGAAGCTCTGGCCCATGAACGATCTAAATGGAGGTTGGCCTTTCACAAAGGTTCCATGGACTTTGAAGAAGCCCGAGTGCAAGGTGAAAGGGAGAAACGTGCTAAGCGAAAAGCACGTCAAATGAATCCTTTACAGGACCATCTTCTATCTGGTAACCTGTGTCCTCACTGTGGGAAGCTGTGTGGATCTAGAATTGGCCTCCACAGTCACTTACGGACCCATCGCTAGAGTCTACACAATCTTCTTTAGAATTTCCTCCTTTTATCCCGGAAGACATATGGCCAAAGCTTGGCCACTACATTGGCCTATGTACATCACATGACCTTCTGTCCCACGGATTTCCCAGGCCTGAGCGAGGCCGCAGACAAGAATAGCTCCGTAAATACAGAGAGCCATGTCCTAACCCTGTCTGGGAAGTTCCCAGATAAGCAGCACAGAAGCCGCTGCAAAACATATGAAAACATAATGAAACATAAACATTACACAAAGCCTGTTTTTCTCTATACACTAACAGGGCAACAGTTCTGATGGTTCTTTATTTTTAAACTGGAATTGGACAGGACAGGCTTTCACATAGAGGACTGTCCTCTGTAAAAGAGGACTCATGGCCACCCTATGCTTCGCAAGTGATCAGACTACACAAGAAAGTTGGTGCGTTCTAGCGGTAAGCCAAGTTCCCCACTTACCGTGGAGATGAAATTTGTGTGGGCCCGGCAGCAAAGGAAGGAGGGGTGGGGCTGGCGAGAAGCGGTGCAGTTCCCGATGAAGAGGCGGCTGAACCAATCAGGGTTCTGATTGGCTAGTAGGGGGCAGGACCAAAACGGCAGACCAGAGTGAGAACTTCCTTTTTAGTTCTCACTCTGGTCGGCCTGAGGCCTACGTAACTGGGCCTCCGATGCAGCTTCTGCTTAAATAGAAATACAGTCCATCTCACCATAGTGTGTGGAAGACTGTGACCAGGTGACCCGTGTGTGCCTACCTGTTCAGTCTGCTGTCCAGGTACTAACTGTGGATAGACAACAGTTCTGACGGTTCCTTATCTTTAAACTGGAATTGGACAGGGCAGGCTTTCAAATAGAGGACTGTCCTCTGCAAAAGAGGACTCATGGCCACCTTATGCTTCACAAGTGATCAGACTCCACAAGAAAATTAGTGCATTCTAGCAGTAAAGGCTTCACGGTGAAAGAGCACATTCGCTCCAGTGTAGATTACGTACAATTATTGTGTACAGTAATACCTTGGATTGCAAGTAACTTGGTTTGAGAGCGTTTTGCAAGACAAGCACATTTTAAATATTTATTTAAAAATTTTTGACTTGATATACAAGCGACGTCTTGCAATACAAGTACTGTAGTATGGCTTAAATTAAAAATTTCTGTACAAATTTTTTGGGGGGAATTTCTTTTTTATATAAGAGTGTTTTGGATTACAAGCACGTTTCCGGAACGAATTATGCTCTCAATCCAAGGCATGACTGTATTTTTAAAATATTTTAATTCATTTTTAAAACAATACTCAGTAATGATATTGTAAAAGAAAACAACATATGTTGCATATGGGACTGTTTAGCTTAGAGAAAAGGCAAGTGAGGGGAGACATGATAGAGGTGTACAAAATTATGCCTGGTATGGAGAAAGTGGACAGGGAGACATTTTTTTTCTCCCTCTCTCATGACACTAGATCCCAAAGGGGTCATCCCATGAAGCTGATTGGTGGGAGATTCAGGATAGATAAAAGGAAGGACTTCTTCATACCACACATAGTTAAGCCATGGAATTCACATCCACAAGATGTAGTGATGGCCACCAATTTGGATGGCTTAAAAAGGGGATTGGACAAATTCCTGGAGGAGAAGGCTATCAATGGCTACTAGTCCTGATGGCTCTATGCTACCCTCCAGTATCAGAGGCAGTATGCCTATGTTCACCAGTTGCTGGGGAACATGGATGGGAGGGTGTTGTTGCCCTCATGTCCTGCTTGTGGGATCCCAGTGGGCAGCTGGTCGGCCACTGTGTGAACAGAATGCTGGACTAGATGAACCCTTGGTCTGATCCAGCATGGGCCTAATCCTATACAGGTTGGGAATTATGGGAGTTGCAGTCCGACACATCTGGAGGGCACCAGGTTGGAGAAGGCTGGGGTGTAAGATTACACAGCCTAAATGTATAAAGCATGATTGCTAAATAGACGTTCCATGTTGAGAGGCCATGTTTATTTATAAATGGGAGGGAAAGAACTTGAGACCCAAAAAAAAAAAAAAAAAGTGGGAGAAAGTGAAACAGACAGATTTATCCATCCAGGTAAAGAGCTTTTTGAATGCTTAGCTCTTAAAAGTCTGGGTTTGAATCCCTGTGTGTTCAGCCATGTCTGTGATGCTGAATTAGGGTGGCCGCCTCTTTTTATTTCGTCAGGCTCCTCATCTTCTTGAACAGCTACACGGCAAGCAGGCACAACATGGGTCCCTCCATGCTAAGAATAGCTGCACCTATTGAATTTAGCCAGTACAGATGGATGAGAATTTATTTTATTTTATTTTTTTTAAAAAACAACAAGAATGTACCAAAATCCACACATTTCTTCATATTCTGGATGGTAAGAACTTGGAATTTAAAAAATTCAAATGTAGGAGAAAGTGAATCTGACAAATTCGTCCATAGAAGAAGGAATTTCTCTTTTGTGTTCTGAAACTAACATCCACTAGTTTCACTGGGTGATGCTCAAGTTCTAGTATTATAGGAGAGGGGGTGGGAATGTATTTCTGTCCACCTTCTCTGCACCATGAAGGGCAGCAGATTGGGGCACAATCCGTTGGGAAGCTCTCTCACACAAGAAAGCTGTGAAGTTGGTACCCAACTGCTGCCGTGAACTACCACGGATGCTAAGCAGCTGGGGCTAACCCGGCAACGACACCCCCAAGGTGTCACATGTGAACATCACAGCACATGTGATTTTCCTCGGTGGTTACCGGACTGCATGTTTGCTCAGCACCAAATCAGCACATCCACAGCAGTTACCTGGGAGCTGGGAGCACTGAGGCAGAAGATTTACAGGCTGTCAGCAGGAGGGCAAAAGGTCACCACGGGTCAGGAAGTCCATTGCAAAGAGGTCGCCGTCCACTTCTTTCAATCTAATGAAGCCATTATTTGAGAAAGTGACCGCTAGCTTGACCAACCCCTTGTAGGAGGGCAGCCCCGAGTGACCGCCACCGCTGAAAGATCAGGAAGGAGCCCTCTCTTCCTTTTACATTGCCTGGACAGGATCTGGGAAACCTACCGCCACCGTCTCTGCCAAACTCTCTTGTACATGTACGCATGTGCATACCGAAGCAAATTGTATTGGAGGCACCGTCGACTTTATCAACTGTAGGGCTTTATTTCTAGAGGGGTCGCCATGTTAGTCTATTGCAGCAAAAGCTACCAAGGGTTTCGCATCACCTTAAAGACTAACGATTCTGCCATAAGCTTTCGTAAACCACCATCCAGTTCATTGGATGCATCTGATGAAGCTGGCCATAATCCACGGAAACCTATGCCAGAGCATTATTGGTTCATTATCCTCCAAACAGCCTACTTTGTAAAATTTAGGATGGCTTCCAGTCAGTAAAAGAAATAGATGGGTATAGCTATAGAGAGACAATGTTTAAGGCAACAAGGAAGCAGCACAGGTCCTGATTCCAGATAGATGCAGTTAAACATTCAAACCACAGATTAATCATTAAAGCCATATATTTAATCATCAATACAATGAATTTAATTGTGAAAATCATATATTTATTATAGTGACTAACAGAGCAGAAATAGGAGAGCCTTAAAGCATCTGCATTCTTCAGCTGCTGCAATGTGAATCAAAGGGTACTGTAGCCAAAGTGGCATAACAGATACAGATGCAGGGTGGTGGTGGAACAAAAAGGCTTCAATCTTTACCCGAGAGGAAGCCCTGCTCAACTTAATGGGACTTAAGGTGCAATCCTATGCAAGTTCAGACAGAAAAAAAGGCCGACAACTCCCAGCATGCCCCAGCCAGCTATGCTGGCTGGGGCATGCTGGGAGTTGTTGGCCTTTTTTTCTTTCTGAACTTGCATAGGATTGCGCCCTTTTTTCTGAGTAGACATGTATAGGATTGCACTGTAAAATGACAAACGTTTCCCCACCTCTGTTTTAAAGGTTCAGCCAGCACTCTGAAATGGGCCCAAAAGCACACAGGCATGATGGGTGCAGAATTAGAGATGTCAGTGCAGTTTTCCCAAGCTGGAAACCAGCTTTGGGGGCTGATGCGTGGACAGCACGCTTGATGTCCGATGGAATCCTCCCAAGGACTACTTAATCTCCAGTGGACATTGACATTGGCATGAGTGCATTGGCATGTTGGCACGCTACCAGGGAGCCCGCGCACTGCCAGTGCAACAACAGCTTGAATACCTCTGTCTGCCTCTCGGCACCAGTTAAGAGATGAGCAGCTACATTTTGCATCAGTTGAAGCTTCTGAGCAGTATTCAAGCCCAGCCCCGTGTAGAGTACATTGCAGCAAGGACTCCTGACTCCCAACTCTTCAATAACAGCAGCAACAAAATGACTCCTTTCCAGCCCCCAGTTAGACTGACAAAATGAAAGGAACTTGGGGTAACCAGGAATGGAATTTTTCTTGTGCGTGGAAAGACTGTAAGCTCCATTTAGTTCTGGTCCTCAGAACAAATTGCTGGGCTCAGAATTCTTTCATTCTAAATGTATACCTTTTTTGCACCAGGCTCTGGTTGGTGGATCTTGAGATCTAGTAAAAAACAACAACCCCCAAACCCCAAGGTAGATCCTGCAAGCCTGATACCAGCCTACACCCCTGCACTAAGGGATGGGAATGAAAAAGCTGGCTTTCAGGCATTTCTCCTTATGACCAGAAGAGGGTGCTACATCCAACACAGTCCTCACTTTGGGATAATAAACCAAGGGTAGGAAACAAGGGTGCCCTCCAGATGTTTTGGATGACAATTCCCATAACCCCTGAGCATTGGTCATGCTGGCTGGGGCTTATGGGAGTTGAAATCCAAAGCATCTGGAGGGCAACAGGTTGCCTACCCCTGGAATAAACCTTCCCCAACCTGGTGTCCTCCTGATGTGCTGGACTACAACTGCCATCATCCTGAGCAAGCATGTATTTAAGAACCTAGAAAGAACCCAGGGCTCTCTGAGGGACTCAGGGCACAGAAATTAGTTTTTAAGTGTGTGTGTGTGTGTGTGTGTGTGTGTGTGTCTGTGGAGAAAATTTTTATTTATTATATTTATACCTCACCTTTTTTCCTGCAAGGAACCCAAGGCGGCTTACATAATCCTCCTCCTCTCCATTTCATCCTCACAACAACCCTGTGAGGTAGGTTAGGCTGAGAGTCAGTGACTGGCCTAAGGTCACCCAGTGAGTTTCATGGCTGAGCGGGGACTAGAACCCGGATTTCCCCGAGTCCCAGTCCAACACTCTCATCACTACGCCACACTGGCAACAATACAACAAGTGCTTTATTGTTGCTGTTTTTACTGTAAACCAGGGGTGAGCAACTTTGGGAGGTCCAGGGGCCACTTTCAACCCCCTAGACGCTCCCACAGGTGGCAAAAAAAATAAAAATAATCAGTGGTTTGCTGCTAAATTTCGTCTGCAAACCACTATGGAAGGGTAAAATGGACAGATTTAACTTGCTTTCAGGCTAAATGTGTCCCTTTTGCCCTTCCATAGCAGCCTGCCATGATTTTTTTAGCTGCTGTGAATTGTGGTGGGGGTTGGTGGGGGCCGCACCAGGGGGTTTGGTGGGAGCCGTATGCAGCCCACGTGCCACGTGTTACGCACCCCTGTTGTAAATGGAGCTTACAGTCAGTCTTTCCACGCACAAAAAAGTCCCCCCCCCCCATGTTTGTTTGTTTTAATGTTTATTTGTTTCTGTTTTTGGTTTTTGAAATGGTCGGAAGACTTATTCAATAAAGTTATTCATTCATTCATTATGCACCCCTGTTGTAAACAGCAAATGCATCTGAAGTTATTTGAATGCTTAAAATTATATAGATAGATATAGATATGATAATTATTGATCCAACTGCTATTTACTGTTGTGGGTTCAGAAGGAGCTGACAACTTGAGTCACAGGACTTGCAAAGACAGGGTGCGCTGAGAATGCTCCAGATCTGAACATCATCATAAGCAGCATTTTTATACCACGTCCTGAATGTTCAAAGTACTTCATATGTATTCTCCCAACGATCCTCACCACAGCCCTGTAAGATAGGCTCATTTTCTCACCTCTTTATTGTAGACAGGAGGCCAAAGCTGAGAAATGCCGTGAGCGAATGAACTGGCAAGAGCAAACCAAGTCAGGTCCAGTTGTGGAAATCTAGAGAGGATGTGGCAAGCTTAGCTGTTCTGTGCTAGAGGGGATGAGAAAGAAGGCATCCGAATACCTCTCTGCGTCTGATGCAGAAGGGAACAAAGCTGCATTTGGGGACAAGGGTTTGTGGCCTGTGGCTTATTATTTCTTCAAATGGGTAGATGAGACGAACCTTGAAGAATCACTTCATAGACTCCATTGTGTTTTGCATGCCTTATTGGATTATATCATTTATTCAATCATTTCATTTCATTTCATTTCTCTACCGCCCAATAGCTGAAGCTCTCTGGGTGGTTCACAACAATTCATAAAAACCACAAATACAGATTAAAAAATACCACATAAAATTTCAATATATAAAATTTAAAACAGTTTAAACAGCTAAAAACAATTTCAATAAAAAAGATACTAGACATGTTAAAAAAGACAGCTAACATAAATGCCCCATCATATGCCACTAAATGCAATGAAATGCCTGAGAGAAGAGGACAGTCCTGGCACAAAAAAGATGACAGCATTGGTGATTCCACAACTGGGGGGGGCACCACTGAGAAGTCCCTCTCCCTTGTTGCCACCCTCCAAGTCTACCTTGGAGGGGGCACTCGGCGGAAGGCCTCAGATGTTGATCATACTGGAGGGGGAATCAGAATGAAGTTGCCCCATGCAGCTCAAGAATCAAAAGGGCACATTTTCCACTGTGGATCCATTTCCCATCCCCCCAAAAGTGTGAATCAGTCATGGTTCATACTTCTCAAAGTATCATTTCCTCAGTGTTCAAGTGGTTTGTGCCATTGCATATACAACCAAAATGGCATCACTCACACAGAAGAGGGGAATATCGGACAGCTTGGGGGAACCCCAAGGTTTGTAGAAGTGCCAAAAAACCCCTGTAGGAACCCTCCTGCTAATGTGGGGACCCCAAAACAAGCCCGATGTGGATTGAAACTCTATGGTGAGTTTCCTGGAAGTAGGCACAGCTGAAAACCTGAACAGGAGTACTTCACACGGCCATTCTACCCTGAACGCGCCCGGTCTCGTCTGATCTCGGAAGCTAAGCAGGGTCAGCCCTGGTTATGACTTCGATGGGAGACCCCTCCTCTAGTTTCCTGCATTGAGCAGGGGGTTGGACTCGATAGCCTTGTAGGCTCCTTCCAACTCTATGATCTATGAAATCTATGAAACACTGCAGCGTTTTGATGTGGGTCCCACTTGTATGAATTCCAGTGTCCTTTATTTATTTTATTTTATTTATACCCCGCCTTTTTCCTGAAAAGAACCCAAGGCAGCTTACATAATCCTCCTCCTCCTCTCCATTTTATCCTCACAACAACCCTGTGAGGTAGGTTAGGCTGAGAGTCAGTGACTGGCCCAAAGTCACCCAGTGAGTTTCATCATGGCCGAGCGGGGACTAGAACCCGGATCTCCTGAGTCCCAGTCCAACACTCTGAGCACTACGCCACACTTGGCAATGCTGTCACCTGTTTGATGTTCTACACTTTTAGCAGCTCCAAGATGTGCAGAAATCAAAGGGAGAAGCTTTCCTCCTTAATACACCTCTGTGCATCTTCATTCTTCACCTGTTGATTTCTTTCTCTTGTTGCAGCAGCCATTAAAAGGGAAGGGGGGGCATCATAGGACATGAGGGTGAAGGTCCCACCTACCTGCCTCTTGGACTGAGCTTCAAAGGCCCCATCACTTGCCTGCGACTGAGCTTTGCTCCCTGTCCAGCCTATCTCCCACTGCAGAACCTTTAACAGTATTGACTTTACACGTCTATAAAATGTCGCTAGTAATTCATTTGGTGTCCTTGCCCCAAGCCTTTGAATTCCTTTAATTGTGTGCCAAGCCTGTAGCCAGAAATATTCTGGCTTATATTCTGGAGGTTAGAGGGTGCTTTATATGTAGTCAAATATATGCAGAGTTCTATTTAGCTGTATTATTTATTTATTTATTTATTTTTATAATTACATTTATAGTCCACCTTTTCTCCTCTTTCAAAGAACCCAAAGTGGCTTACATGTTCCTCTTCCTCTCGAATTTTATCCTCACAACAACCCTGCGAAGTAAGTTAGGCTGAGGCCAAATGTCACCCAGTGAGCTTCATGGCGGAGTGGGGACTAGAACCCGGATCTACCGAATCCCAGTCCAACACTCTCACCACTACATTGGAACTGGCTGTTGGGTAGAAATGCTTTCCCTTACTCAAGCAAAAGGACAAGAGCTGCCTTCCCTGACCCAGTGTTCTCCTGATGTGTTGGGCTACGAACTTCGTCATCCCCACCCAGCACAGCAATGACCATGTTGGCTGGGGATGATTGGAACTGTAATCGGGGAAGGCCAATTTAGAAGAGGGCTGTCAGTGCCCCCATAAGTCCCCTGCCCTAGCTTTACAGCACGCACACCACCCATGTGGTCCCCTTTGCTGCAGTGTATCAAGTGCTCCGCACAATCCATCAGAAAATGCCTGTGGAAGCGTCTTGTCACCACCTCTTCCCTCCCCGCTCAATTCTGCTTTAATGAGACTGCAAGTCTAACCCTTAGGTCAGGGCGGATTGACCAGGGCTGCCGCTTGAGCATCATTTGGAAGATGCTGGCTCAGTCCTGGCCGTGGACGCCGAAAGGTGATGCCTGCTTCGTGGTTGAGTGAGTCACACAGCCACAGCCACATCCCCCCACCGCAGCACGTGACGCATGAATCGGTTTGTCAGCAAGGTGGAACAACAGGTGTCTTCATTCAAGTATAATGGGGTCCCCAAACTGTCGGTTTTGGAAACTCTTCAAGCACGTCTGTGTACAGATGGAGATGAATAACCCTCCACTCTTCCTATTTTTATCTGTTTCTTACAGATAGGAAGGATCCATCCATCAGCATGGGGTCTGGGGCTGCTGAGAAGGTGCCGCCCCCTGCCTCCCAGGAAGAGCATCAGGGCAAGAGGGAGATCAGCCAGCCCCCACCCGATTGGCCAGACCCAGAGAAGGAGCTGCTGCTCTAACGCTTGCGTTCTTCTTCCCTCCCCGTTCCTTTTTCTTCTTATACTGTGTCTATTAGATTGTGAGTCTGCGGGTGGGGACTGTCTTAAGTTTCTATATCTGTACAGTGCTTAGAAAAAGTTAGTGAATATGAAAATGTAAGTGAGGAGAATACTACTACTACTAGTAGTAATAGTAGTAGCAGGACCGGTGCAAGGCAGCTTGGTGCCCTAGGCAAGATCAGATATTTAGCGCCCCCCCTTCCCACTTGAGAGTGCTGTATTTTTTTTCAAGGCGTTTCTGGCACCCTCTTTAGCCCTGCGCCCTAGGCAGCTGCCTAGTTGGCCTAATGGTAGCACCGGCCCTGAGTAGTAGTAATTGTATTAGTAGCAGTAGTAATTGTAGTAAAATAGTAGACATCATCATCATATGGTGGAGGGAGCTGGGGGATTTAGAATAGTTGGGAAGGGTAGGTGGGCAGAACTGGGGCAGAGAAACAGGGGAAGGGGCTTCTGTGGATGGCCCAAACTGGGATGGGGGCTTTTTTTGAGCACCACTATTTGGGGTGTTGTCTGTCTGTCATTGCTGAAGAACCTCATATGTCTGGACTGTAAGGATCTAAGGCACTAGCCATGAGCACCATCTGTGTACATGGCATCATACCCTCCTAAGAGTGCAAATGGAAACTGGGACATGGGTTTATAACCCGTATTTCCATGACAAGGACCACTGCCTTGGCATAAGGAGCATTCAGCTTGGAAGCAAATATATGACCAAGCCCTGTCAAAACCAGTGCAATACCGTAGACTAAGCAAGGCCCTCCTTGTCTCAGCCATTCCCTGCACGTGTCGTGTCTGTTGGATGTGGACCTAGGCAAAGGGTTCTTAGTGTGGCGGATATGCACAATACCGGCTCCAGGCTTTGGAGGGCCCTTGGGAAAGACACAGGGGCGGTGCTGGATACAGAAAAGATCTGGGCCTCAGGGCCACAGGACAAAAAAAAAATGCACACATTTGCATATGCTAACTTACCTATGCTCTAAAGTCTGTGAGTGTGTCTTCAAAGGACCCTGTCTCCTAAGGACACCCCTATTTGTAAAAAGGGATGCATGGAAAGGGGAGGGCATTTGATTTCAGGAAAAGACCTCAGGAAGAACAATTCTTGGGGGGGATTGGGACAGCAGGAGGTGAAACACGTGTGGGCAAAAAGCCAGCCAATCCAGGGGGATCAGATGCAACAGAGATCCTCAGGGCCCCCTGGACCTTTATTTCAGCAAGTGCCCCTGGACAGCAGGGTGGTGGGGCAGAGGGCCTCCCAGAGATTCAGGGCTCCAAATAAAAGGTTCAGGGCTCCAGCCCTAGTGGGCCACCCCCTAACACCGCCTCTGGAAGACACCCTCCAGGGGGGGGGGGCTCCCTCAGTGAGTCTCCCTTCTCACTGCCATTGCCACCAGCTGCTCTTGCTCCTCAGGCCTGTGGCTCACGCTGGCTCAGCTTGTCTGAGCGTGGAGAGCTAAGCAGGGTCAGGCCTGGTTATTACTTGGGAGACCCCTCCTCTAGTTTCCTGCATTGAGCAGGGGGTTGGATTCGATGGATCTTGTAGGCTCTTTCCAACTCTATAAATCTATGCAATCTATGAACTCCTTCAGACTCTATAATCTATGAAATCCTCGTTGCTACCACTTGCTTGGCAGGCAGAGAGCCAGTGAGCCAGTAGGCAGCAGCATCTCCCGCTCCTCCTTCTCATCACCGCCACTATCTGGGCCAGAGCAAGAGGCAGGTGAACAAGATGGGTTGCACTGATGAAGAGGAGGAGCAAGTCCAGGAGCAAGTTGCCGTGATGAAGAGGAAGAGCTCGTCAGTGGACCCCTGCTGGGGTGTGGGCCCTCGGCAGATGCCCGACCATGCCAACACTTGACGCCAGCCCTGACCACACAGGTATCAGCAGCTTCAGGTAATGGATTGGACAGGGAAAGTGGCATAAGTGGGGAGGGGGGACAAAAACGTCAGGGGGGTCTGCTTAAAGGTTTGTGCATTTGGCCCTGAGGGGCCAGGAGGAGGTCTTGAAGCAGGGACTCGGGCAGCCAGGACGTCGGCTGGTTCCACAGCTATAGCCGCGTGCCAGAAGGGGGCGCTGCCGGCCTTTTATCCGCTATGCTGCCTGAGGCACCACCGCCAAAGCAGAGGAGGTCCTGCAGCTTCCGGACTCCATGGTGATCAGGTGATACAAGGGGCCAATGGGCTTTCACCTCTCCCTGTAAAGCAGTGGCGGGGAGCTTGTAAACGCTCCCCCCCCCTCTCTCTTACACATACACACACACCCGAAGGGATCGATTTGGATAAAATTTGCAGGTGCTAATTTATATCTAGAGATGCAAATTTAGAAATAATGACTATAATTAAAACAGAAATGCAACTCACCATAGTGTGGAAGACTGTGACCAGGTGACCTGTGCACCTGCCTGTTCAGCCTGCTGTCCGGATGCTCACTGTAGATGGGCAGCAGTTCTGGGGTGGGGTGTTAAAATCCCTTTACCGGGTTTGGAATGGACAGCCCTTCAAATAGAGCAGGGGCAGACAGAAAGTAGATCTCAAGGTATTTTGGACTTCAGCTCCCAGCATTCCTGACCAGTGGTTGTGCTGGCAGGGGCTTCTGGGAGTTGAAGTTCAAAATATCTCCCGGAGATCTACCTTCTGCCCACCCCTGAAATAGAGGACACCTTCAAGCAGAGGACAGTCCTATGTAAAGAAGGACACCTTGGCCCCCTACATGGCCTTTCAGATGTACTTGGACTCTGACTCCCATCAGCCCCAGCCAGGGATCAGGGAGGATGGTACTTGTAGTCGGGCTGCAGGTCCCCCACTACTCCTATAAAACTAATGTGCTCTGGCTTGGCTCCTTAGTCTGAGCCGTTTTTTCCTCCTTTGCTCTCACTCGCCTGTGTCTGTGCCCATTGCTTGCTTGCCTTGCTTTGCCTCCATCGGCCCACCTGTTCAGTGCTGGCCAGCCTCCTGCTGTCCAGGCTCAACTATAGGTAGCAGTTGGGGCTGACCCAGAGAATCAGAACCAGAGGAACACGCAAATGCAGATCAGAGCCAGGGAGACACTGTAGCTCAGGCAAGGTCCTGCCCTGTAGAGGAAGCCGTTCACAGGCCTTCCTGTCCAGGAGGGCCCAATGGACAACTTAGAAACATAGAGTTGGAAGGGAACTTGGCGGTCAACTACTGCAACCCCCTGCTCAATGCAGGATCGGCAGTGCAGGATGCAGCAGGGGTTCACAACATTTTCAATTCAGCAGGCACATTTGGGATTTTGAGAGAGTGTCATCAGCACTCTCACAAAATGGCCACCATGGTGGTGGAGCCTTGCCCATTCATAAAATGGCTGCCATGGTGGGCATGGACAGTCACAAAACACTCATTTCCCAGAAGGCAAACTGGTGAGGCTAAAAGAAAAGTCACTTGCCCAAGAACCTAAGTATAAAGCAGAGGTGGGGTGGTCTGAGCTCCAAAATACAAAACCACTCTTTGGAGCCCAAATAAAGATGATGCTACAGAACAGCCCTTTGCTTTCCAGCCTCCCAATTAAATGAGGGGGGGGGAACCCTTAAGAAATAAAAATAAAAAAAAACAGGAGAGGCAAGGCATCTGGGGGAACCAAGAGAAATGTTGGTGGGCACATTGGCACACCACATTGGAGACCCCAGGGTTATAGCATCCCTGATGGATGACCTTCCAGCCTCTGCTTGAAAACCTCCAGTGAAGGAGAACCCACCATCTTCCAAAGCAGTCTGCTCCACTGTCAAACAGGTCATCCCGTTGGGAAGGTAATTCTAATGTTTAGCCACAGTCCGCTAGTCCCGCCCTCTGGAGCAACAGGGAAAAAACCTCTGCTCTGTCTTATGCATGAAAGCCCTTCAGATCTTTGAAGACTATGATCATGTCTCCCTTTAATTGTCTCTTCTTGGGCCAAACATACCCAGCTCTTTCAGCCATTCTACATAGGGAGGATGGCCAGGCGTCATGTCCTCCTGCTTTTCAGAGGACAGTCCTCTATTTGAAGAGGTGTCCTGTCCAAGTCTGGTTTCAAGTCAACCATAAAGAGGGAGAGCGGCAGAGGGGCCTCAAAGTTGCCCATCAAAGGTTAGCCCCCGGACAGCAAAATGAGCAGCACACAGGTCACCTAGTCAGTTTTCTCCACTATGGTGAGGTATATTGTATTTCTATTTACATTTTAGTTATTATTTCTAAATGCGCACTTATACATATACAATTACCGATGGAACTGTTGAGGAAAATTGGTGTCCTCTTTTTTGCTGGTGGATTTCTACTCTTTTAAGGTGAGGCGGCTTCAGTTTTTTGAGGGCCCTTGGAAGCCCCCTCCCTCAATGAGCCTACCTTCTCACCTCCATTACCACCAGCTGCTATGGCTCCTTCTTTTCTATTTTATCATTGCCGCGGCTCACTTGACAGGAAGAGGGCCAGCGTGCAAGTCAGCAGTGGCACCTCCTGCTCCTTCCTTCTCAACACCGCCATTGTCTGGGCAAGAGCGAGAGGCAGGTGAGCAAGCAGGTTGCAACGGTGAAGAGGAGGAGCAACTCCAGTGTGGCCCCTCAGCGTGTCCCCAACCATGCTTACCCTTTGACACCAACCTTGAGTGTCCCTACAGATAGGACTTTGCCTCCAGGCCCCTTTTTATCCTGGTCACCCTCCCCTGGATGCATTCCAGCATGTTGACACCCTTCTTAAGATGTGGCACTCGGAACTGGACACAGTATTCCAGGTGTGGACTCAGCAACATGGAATAGAGCACAACTTGGGTGGGCAGGGCCAATCCAGGTCTGCCCAGGCCAATGCTTTAGCCTGCAGTTCTGTGGTTCACCGCTTTGGGCAGCCACTTGCAGGCCCAAAGGTGATCAGTTGTGGCCCTGCCAGCTCCCTGACACCTGCTAGAGAAGTAGCCATGCCTTCAGGTGTGCTGGATGCAGAGTTTGGGGGGGCGGGGGTTAGGCTTGGGCATGCTGGGAGTTGTTGTCCAAAATATCTGGAGAGGCCCAGGTTGTGGAAGACTGCCCTAAGCGCTCCTCCCCTTCCTTCCCAGTTGAGGCCTGCAGAGCATAGGTAGAGGGGAAAGGCAGGGGGGTGTGGGGGTGTGTGCAGATTATAACCACCCCCTCCTGGTCTAATGCCCTGTGAAAAGGAAAAAGGCCTTGCAGGGGCAGTTCCATTCCTCTTCCTAGGTGAGTCCCTTCTGTGCCCCGCCCCAATATATATTTTTCTGGTCCTGCCATTTAAGTAAATGCTACCAACCTTCTAATACAGTTCTCAGATCTTACCTTGCAGCTTCTGAAAGATAAGCTGGAATGTATTTCCATGGACTTCTGAGGAGTAAGGAAGAGGAGGAGGATATTTTTCAAAGCAAACACGTGGAGAGTCACAGAAGTACAGGTGTCCCTTATCAACCACAGTCATCACTGATTTCCTGAAAATCCGTCTTAGCCATATCCGGTCTTGGCTGTTGCAATGCGCTCCTGTGGGCCTTTCGTTGAAGAGTTATTGGAAACTACAGTTGGATGAAAAGACCAAATGTTGATCAGGGCAAGCAGCAGGGAGTCCCAGCTGCCAATTTTTTAAAAGTTACATAGGCTCCTGGTTGGTTCCCAGCCCAATTCAAAGTGCTGGTGTTAACCTTGGAAGTCATCCCTAACCACTGGCCATTCTGGCTGCGGCTGATGGGAGTTGTAGTCCAAAACGTCTGGAGGGCGCGGACTTGGGGAAGGCAGAGTTAGGGTGTGTGTAAGTGTTCTGCACATCTTGGTGCCTCTCAAACAGTTCAAGATTTGAGAACTGTAACTCAGAGGGTCTGAAACTTCGCTGCCGCCTCTGTTTTGTACTCATTGAAATGGCTCCACTGAATGAGCCAATAAATATAAGAGAACTAGTGTGGCGTAGTGGTTCGAGTGCTGGACTGGGACTCGGGAGATCCAGGTTCTAGTCCCCGCCTGGGCCATGAAGCTCACTGGGTGACTTTGGGCCAGTCACTGACTCTCAGCCTAACCTACCTCACAGGGTTGGTGTGAGGATTAAATGATGAAGAGGAGGACCATGTAAGCTGCCTTGGGTTCCTTGCAAGAGGAAAAAAGGTGATATACATATCACCATATATATATATATATATATATATATATATCACCTATATATATATATGTAATAATAAATTAATGAAATCAAGATAAGGTTGCTCTTTTTCCGTTCTGTCATTATTATTATTTTTTAAAATTACATTTGCAAAAAGGACGGTCTTTGCCGCCCCCACCAGTCCCAGGACCTGATTTATTAGTTGATGGGAGTGCAGCAGAATTCATTAGGAAAAGTGAGTGTCAGAGAGACGGCTAATGAGAGATGGAGGGTTTCACCTCCAGGTCGCCAGTTCACACTGAGCCTAGGTCAGAAGTCGCAAGCGGCCTGCTGGCCTTGGCATAACGTGTCTCCAAGCTCGCCAAGGCTCTTGGCGGACGAGGATTTGCGTCACACACAGAAAGCTGTCATTACAATTGGCATTAATTGCCATCCTTGCTGGTAGCTGCAACAGTAAGGCAAATGAGTGAATTAGGCTGAAGACAATCCTTCTCTCCCGCATCCAGCCATGCCCCGCCCCAAGGAATCTTCCTCAGAGGCAAGAGCAGTGCTAGGTACCAAAAAGAGCCAGGGCTCAGGCCCTCAGAACCGAAAAATAATAATGCACAAATTTGCATATGCTAATCTACATATGCTCTAAAGCAGGGCTCTCCAACCTTGGGTCCCCAGATGTTGCTGGCCTACAGCTCCCAGCATACCCAGCCAGCATGGCTAATGGCAAGGGATTCTGGGAGCTGTAGTCCAGCAACATCTGGGGACCCAAGGTTGGAGCGCCGTGCTCTAAAGTCTGTGCAGGACCCTGTCTCCTAAGGACACCCCTGTTTGTAATAAGGGATGTATGGACAGGGTTGAGGAGGGCATTTGATTTTGGAGAGGAAAAACTCAGGCAGAAAGATTCAAGGGTGGTGGGCAGCAGGAGGTGAAGCACATGTGGGCAAAAAGCCAGCTAATCCAGAGGGATCGGATGCAACAGGGCCCCTGGACCTTTATTTCTGCAAGTGCCCCTGGACAGCAGGGTGGTGGGGCAGAGGGCCTCCCAGAGATTTGGGGCTCCAGCTGAGAGATTTGGGGCTCTAGCCCTAGTGGGTCATCCCCCTAACACTGCCTCTGGGACCAAGCGGGAGACTGGGAGGCGAGCCCCGCCCCCGGAAAACTCTTCCACCTGGGGTCTACTCAAGAGCAAGGCTCTTCTTGAGAGGAGGGAAAGTCCAGTTGCAGATTATGAGGAAGCAGACCCAGCTGCAACTGCAGAACCAGGAAGGGAGGTCACTGACAGCATGTCCAGAAGCCCGCAGCCTCCGCCCAGACCTTTGCTGGGTTGATGCCTCCCCGTAAGCTCCTTCCTCAAGGACACGCTCAGCACTGAGCTAGTGCCCAGGTAGGGAACGTTCTTGAGCCCAAGGGATGCATTGCTACTGTGGAAGTCGGTTGGGTGACCTGATGCCAGTGGAAGGTGGGATCCTATATTTTTTTCAGTTCAAACCCACCCACCCACCCCCTGTGCTGCAAAGTCCAGGGTCCTGCAGCCCAGGAGGCAGAGAGTGGCAGGTGATGAGGGCAGTAGAGGCAAACTCCATTTCATTCCTGTAGTCCTGATGATGCTATGCTTTAAGTGAGTTTAAAGTGCAAAGCTGCACATGCTCACAGTGGCCATCTAAAGCCCCCTCCAATAAGACCATAAAGTCCAGGGTCTAAAATCACCTACCTGCCCCACCGCTTAACACAAATAGACACTTAAAACACCCACACTAAAAGAGGCTAACTTCCCTAAGACCACTTGCAGTGCAATCCTTTCTATGTCTATTTGGAAGGAAGCCCCATTGCATTCAATGGGACTTATCCCCAGGTAAGTAAGTGTGTATATTGGGTTTCAGCCTTAGGGAAGTCATCGCTGAGATGACATTTGAATGCAGGTCTTCCCAGCCCACAATTCAATTCCACAGTTGCAGGGACACGAATCCGCTCATTTGTTGGAATTCTGAGATGAGGAAGGTGTTGGGGATTGCTAAAAGGGCTGGGAGAGGATATTAAAAGTTATTATCCCTCCACTCTCGCGTTTGGCGAGTTCAGCAGAGCTTACCCCAACTACAGCGGAAAAACGTGGATGTGTGGAGCTGCTGGTTAAAGCAGTCACAGCAATTGGTAATTACAGTCTGTCCCTTTGTGTGGGCAGACTGGGGCTTTTACCTGGTCCCCCCCCCTTTATACTACCAACAAGACAAACAGTCTTTTGGAGGTTAAAAACAGAGTTTACTCACTCAGATCTTGCAGATTGGATACAGGCAAGCTTAAGAAAATATTTACAGCTGTGCAGGAATCATGTGGTAGCTGATGTGTTCTGAACTTAGGAAAAGTTCAGAACTGCTTCTCCAGCTACATCTTCAAAACATGCTACACACCTACAAGTTCATGGCTCAGACTGTTTCGCGGGGCAGGAAGAGAAGGCACTGGCAACGCCCACATCCTGCACCAGGTGAGTCCTGGGTAGCATTCCACAGTGTCTGCTCTAGGATGCAGAGACTCTGTGGTCTCAATTACATCATGCACCTATGCATGGCTTAAGGTTTTTTTGACTGCACATTCCCAACAGAAGGTGCTTCCATACACCGGCGTTTGGAGCAGGAGAAGCTTCTGGGATGGATTAATGTGAGGCTGCAAAACTGACCGCTCTTCTCTCTCCTTGCCTTGATTCCCTGCTAACAAGAATGTGGAGGAGGAGCCACCCCTGCCTCAGAGCTTCTTGGAAAGGCCAGAGCTATCTTTGGAAAGCAGGAGCGCCTCGTTCCTGTAAGCCTTCCCCAACCTGGTGCCCTGAAGATGTGTTGGACTACAGCTCCCATCTTCCACAGCCAGGACATGATCAGGCATGAAGGTAACGTTGGTGGGTGTTTCATCTGCCTGGGTAAGTGGTGCTTCGTGTGTTCTGGATGGGGTGGCACTCCCCATCCAGAAGGAATAGGTTCTCGCGGCCTGGGGATGCTTCTTGCTCAATCTTTGTCCCTGGAGGAGTAGATATTTTTTAATTAATCAATTAATTAATTACATTTATACTCTGCCTTTCTTCCTCCAAGGAACCCAAGGCAGTTTACATGATCCTCCTCCTCCATTTTATCCTCACAGCAACCCTGTGAGGTAGGTTAGGCTGAGAGTCAGGGACTGGCCCAAAGTCACCCAGTGAGCTTCATGGCCTAAGTGGGGACTAGAACCTTGGTCTCCTGAGTCCCAGCCCAACACTCTTAACCACTACGCCTCACTGGCTCTTAGCATGGAGCACCTTTCAGCAATTTCACCAGCTGTGACCCACCACCACCACCCACACCTGGATAGTGATGGCCTAGCCTCAATTATCCATGCTCTGGTTATCTCAAAACAAGAGACTCCTGGTAATGTGTTACACATGCAGCTGATTTAAAGATGGATTGGAGACTGCAGTTCAAAATACATCTACAAGATTGCTGAGTGTAGTGGGACTCTGTTATGATCATATCACACCAGTTCTCCTCGCCAGCTGCACTGGCTTCCAGTCCATTCCTTTTTGGGGCCCAGTTCAAAGTGCTGTTTGTTGCTTTTAAAGCTCTTCATGGCTAGGTATTATGGTGCCTCTGGGGTCTCCAACATGGTGCACGAGGACATCTTGCTTGACACCTGCGAGGCTCCCTGCCCCTCCTGATTTTTATTTTATTTGCTAAGGTTTTTTAATTAATTATTTTAAGTGGGAGGCTGGCATGCTGGGAAGTGAAAGCACTGCCCTCCAGCACTAGCTGTATTTGGGTTCAAAAGAGTGGTTTTGTGCTTTGGAGCAAAGACCCCCCCCCCCATCTCTGCCTTGTACTTAGGTTCTTGGGCAAGTTACTTTTCTTTTAGCCTCAGCAGTTTGCCTCATTGGAAACAAGTGTTTTGTGACTGGCCACATCTATCATGGCAGCAAATTTATGAATGGGCAACCCCCCCCCCCATGGTAGCCATTTTGTGAGAGCATGTACAATGCCCTCTCAAAATTATAAATATGCCTACTGAACCAAGAATGTTGGGGACCCCCGGAGATACCTGAAAGATCACCTGTCTCCACTTGTGCTTGGCCATACATTAAGATCTTCATCAGAGATCTTTCTCTGGGTTCCCCTGCCATTTGAGATGCAGTGGATGATTCCTGGGGAAAGGGCCTTCTCAGTAGTGGCACCGCAATTGTGGAATTCTATCTCCAGGGAGGCTCCCCTGGCACCTACACTGATGTCATTTTGGCACCAAGCAAAGACATTGGGGGGGGGGGCACCAGGCAAAGAGGTGCTGCTCCTTTTATATTTCAGATCCTGCCAATTTTAGTCTGCAGTGTTTTTATGTTTTTTTTTAAACACTTCTTTTAAATTATATCTTTAACTTGAGAGCCAGTGTGGCGTAGTGGTTCGAGTGTTGGATTGGGACTCAGGAGATCTGGGTTCTAGTCCCCGCTTGGCCATGAAACTCACTGGGTGACTTTGGGCCAGTCACTGACTCTCAGCCTAACTTACCTCACAGGGTTGTTGTGAGGATAAAATGGAGAGGAGGAGGACAAGGAATATGTAAGCCGCCTTGGGTTCCTTGGAGGAAAAAAGGCGAGGTATATGTCATTGAGATATCTATGCCTTCTATAAAAATCCCTTGTCCATGGCAGTAAAATAGCTAGTTTTCAGAGGCCTTGATTTCTGTCTTGTCCAGTTGGGTGGGTGCAAGACACAGGGCCTTCTCTGCGATGGTGTTGCAGCTGTGGAATTCACTCCCAGGTGACATCTACCAAACTCCTCCTTTGACTCTCATTAAATGGATAGCAAAGACTTAAAAAAAAAAAAAAAAGATAGTCTGCTTCTAATGTATGATCTGCTGTTTGAAACCTTTCTGGTGATGCATTCAGTTTTGTACTGGTGTTTATTATTATTATTACTATCACTATATATAGCAATAATTATAAATAAAATAATTGTATGAAGAAGTCCCACCAAGCCCATAGATCTAGAACCATGATCCTGATCTCTTCTTGTTTTCTGAAAACAAACTGGCACATAAATGTCTGTAAAAGCTATGTGCTTCCCATTCTTTCTACTAATCTACCAAAACTTTTAAAAAACAGATCATTCATAAAAAGTGTTCCTTTTTGAATTCCAACTATATCCACTGCCCAGAAATCAAGTGTTCAAGGGAAGTCCATAAACAGCACTTTGATGGAGCATATGAGAAATGTAATGAGTCACAGACTTCTATGTTTTCTTTACTGGAAGTTCATTACATCATACTAGAGCACCCTCCAATCATTGCTGGAAGAGCTTCCTGGGATTGTTAATAGTCACATGAGTCTTAATTGTTCTTGTTTTTGTCTTTTCCTCATTCACACCTGTTTAGCTAAAAGAAGGAACAAGCCTTACCAAATATATTTAGTTTAATTATATTTATGCCCCACGCAGAACCCGGGCCGGTAGAGAGTCATGGTGTATTTCAGCACCCTGGAGAGCACGAGAGCGCATTATCGAACAGGACTGATCAGCACCTTGGACAGAGCGTGAGACTTCATACAGCTCCTTCTTTATCTTTTCTCTTTCTTCAGTGGTCGTCAAAATGTGAGGGCTGTGTCGTCGTCGTCCCCCCTCCCACACCCCTCTACCCCCCCTCCCAATCCATGCAGAGCTACGGAAAAGTAGGATAGAGACTGGAATGCATCCAACACACGGGACGGAGATTCCCGATAGAAGGACCATTTAAGGCTGCAATCTTGTACACACGTGCTTTCCCGGGGAGTAAGTTCCATTGAGCCCAACGGCGTCTAACTTCTGAGCAGGCATGCATAGGGCTGTATTGCACTGTAAATCAGGTTTCAGTGTTGATTTCCTTACCCGCTAGTACTTCAGAGAAAGTTTATTCAGTACAATAATAACACCATACCTTCCCCCTTGTCAGACTGTCTGCTCTGCGGGAAAGAGCCGGAAATATATAAGTAATGCCAAGAGAGGAAAAGTTCAAGTGAACCTGAATGCAGCGGTTTCAGCCTTGGGGCAGCAGCCCTCTTTATTTCTCTGAAGCGCTTGGAGGGCAGGAGGCAGGGCGATTCCGTCTGGATATTAAAAATGACCCAATACTAGCCTTTGTTGGGCCCGTGGGTTTCATCGAGAGAAAGCCACAGGGCGGGGTTAATTTCAGCGGACAGGGTACTTTGAGAACGAATATTTCCTATTTCCAACAGAAATTGGAGGGGGGGGGCAATTTCCACCCCACTAAATTTGTTTCGGGCAGCCCGATCCTATGCATGTGCACTGGGAAGTAAGTCCCACCGGGTTAGCCGTGTGATAAGGATTGCAGCCTGGGTGGGCATTCCCACGGCCAGGAGGCATCCATCCATACAGAGAGGTTCCCATTTCATCAAGATGTCTACTAGTATAGGCGATCATAATGAGAGTCTGGGAGTCCTATGTATATATTTGATGGAGAATTTTAATATCTCTAATATATCTTACACAACCCAAGCTCCCTTAAGGCAGAGGTTATTTTACAGTTTTGTTCCTGCACGTCCGATTCTTAAAAGGACCATTTCCCACCCACCCCTTTTGCAAATGTGAGCCACATCAATGGCACATCAGGCTTTCGTTTCTTTCTATAGGCTGGTTTTTAAAGCTCTTCAAATCACCTTTTTAAGCGATTAGAATAATAAACAAACATATTTCCTGGTAGAGCCATCAGGGGATTAAAAAACAAAAACAAAATTTTGAATGGGTATTTGTAGGGGGGTGGGGTTGGGTTCAAATGCGGAAATGAAAATGAGCTTCTGGTGGTTGGTTGGTATGTTAAGGGTTCCCATGCCGGTGGGGAGAGAGATCGGGCTTGTGTGGTTATCGGATCTAAAAATACCCCCCCCCCCATCTTATCTGCAGAGAGACCGGGAAAGCAGAATAACTTGAATTATAACAGAAGTGATTGCAGCACTCTTAGACTATGCATTATTTTTTTTCTGAGCAATATTCCTACATGTAAAAAAACACACGAGGTATAATATATTTACTTTAGCCAACTCTTTGTTTTTCACAGACCTGTATCTGGATATTATAGCGGCCATAGGCCTGATGTATGAAGACACGCATTTTACTGTCTTTGCGTCGTGTGTGTGTGTGTGTGGTGTGGAGTGTTGGATAACGCGGTCCTCCATTTCTCACTCCTGGAGGGATCCTGGGTTTGTCCTCGTTCGTCCACAACAGACGTGTTGCACTCCCATCTTGACGTACTCGCTAGGGAACTGCCCATACACGTGTTTGCAAGTGCCCGCCTGTTGCAGGGTTGGGTTTGCGGCGCGCGTTTCAACACCCTCGAGGCCTATATGCTTTCAATGAAAAGGTAACGTCTGAAAGGACCCAGATGCGTCTACAAAATAAGGAGTTTTACTTTTCTTCGGAGCTGGGGCGTGTGTGGCTTTTTCAGCGTTTGGATCCAATCTAGTCTGGAGTCCCATCCCAAAGAAAAGGTGGGGGAGCGAGAAAGAGGCAGAGACAAAAGGGCTGGTGCACGTGAGTATGTGGGTGCACTCTGTGTGTGTGCTTCTTGGCTTTCCGAGCCGAAGTGGCTGCCCCTTTAAAGATTTCAGCCTTGCTCCAGGGAAATAGCTGGCTGGTATTGTCCAGTTTGAACTGAGCACCGGAAATGGAGGGGCTATTTGCCCTCCCGGGTTCGCACTGGTCACTCGGCCATTGTCCTCGGCCAGCCGTGAAATCTCTAAAAACCCCCCCGCCTAAAAAAAAAAAAAAAGCTTGAGGGAGGGAAAGAAGAGGGGAGGAGTCCCCTCTCCTTCTGCCCTGAGATGATCAGATGCACCGCAGAAGCAGGCACGACCTCTCCGCCTCTTCTCCAGCCAGCCCTCTCTGTTCACAGACAGCAAGATGGGGACGAGGAAGAAGGAACCCCGGACCCTCCCCCTCCCCCAGGGTAGTCAAATGGGCCATTTCCGCTCAAAATATGCAATGACAAGGATAATCACGGGGGTGGGGGGAGCAGGCAGCTCCAAAAGCTTACGAGCCCAGGCGGGCCAAAGGAAAGAAGCCCCTTCCTCAATTAGGGATAGGAAGGCGTAAGGGGTGTGTGTGTGTAAATTCGTTTCCGATAAGAGAAGTGGGAGGAGGAGGTGGTGTTGATGGTTTCTCTTGTCTCCCCCTCCTCATCTGTAGGCACAGATTTCCAGGGGTCCCCCCCCCACCCCACCCCACCCCACCACCACCACCACCACCACCACCACCACCACCACCACCCATCCCTCAGCACTTTTGGTTCATTGATCGCCTCTCGTTTTATCTGATTGCCTTTTAAGCAGTAACCAAGCACCGCCGCCCCCCCACCTCTTAAAATCAATCAGCCTTCCTGTTTGCAGTGGGGGAATATAGACATCAGGATACACCTATAGAAAGAAGTGTGTGTCTCTGGGTTGGATCCCAGATTTAGTCAAGAGTAGACCGAATGAAATCAATGGCACTTCAAGGGAGTCATGACTAACTTAAGTCTCATTAAGTTGAATGGGTCTACTCTAAGTATGACCAAATCTGGATCCAATCCTCTGTGTGTAGATAAGGAAGAAAGCGTAATGGAAGTGTGTGTGTAAAACAACAGTTTTGGCTGGTGTTTTCTTTGGAGATTCAGGATAGGGGAGTCTTTGATCGTGTCCCCCCCCCCAAATGTTATACCCGGTTGGGTATTTAAAAATCAATATCTTAATAAATGCAAACATAACTTGTTAGCCCCAGAAGTATTTCATTTTTAAAAAAAAATCTGAATATTTTGTTGTCCTGTTTCGAAGTTTTCAGATCAACAACGAGGCGGGCGTAGGCAGCTCTCTGTTCCATATTACTTTACTACTCTGCCTAATTTTATTTTTAAATCCCTTCCGTGTAAAAGTGGGATGTAGTTGTTCTCGCAACTTAAGTGGCAACTATATTTTAAAAAGTCATTTTAGCCCTGTAAATATCAGTGCCTCCATTCGATTCAGTTTCCTAGAACCGCGGGTGTGTGGTGACTTTAAACAATTAAAAATATATTATTTTGTTTCAGGGGTGAAACAGGTCGGGAAAAATTGATGGATTTGTCCCCCTCCCTTCTCGCTGGATTCATTTGAGGTCCCTTCTCTCCAAATATCCCCGACTTTCCCATTCCCGACCGTGGAGGCGGCCATAGTATTGACATAGGCGGCCATAGTAGTGACAACTATTTCTTGCTTTCTTTAATATGTACATTTTTGGAGGCGGGGTGGGGGAGGAGTTCTAATTTGCAATCAGAAAAAAATCATCTATTAGGGAAGTTCTTTTTCTTTCGTAATTGATCGACTTCTCATAACACTGTTCATTGAAAACACACACACACCGCAACACAGGTTTGTTTGGAATTCACCTTTTGGGTCTATCTCTACAAAGGAGGGGGGGAAATCATTGGGAAAAAATTCATTAATGGAAAATTATTTGCACCAAAACACACACACACAAAAACCCCGCAGCCCCCCCAAAGCAAAAATCCAACAACCCCCGCCTCCCTTCCCCCTCTCCAAAGGCAGACTTTTCTATTTTTAGAATTACACTGGGATAAATTGGTAACAAATCTGATCTCACCAAATTTGGGGGGGGGGGGAAGAGGGGAGGAGGGAAAGATAAACGGCGCGCACATTCCGATTCTGAGATCCGATTTCTCTCTTTAAATGCCAGTTATTGACTAGAGAAGGAAAAGAGCCCCCAACCCGCCCCTTCCAGCACCCGCCTCCTCCATTCCCAAAGCCGGCCAGGGGAGATCCCAATAGAACAGAGAACTGGAGAGGGAAAGATGGTTGAGGAAAGAGGCTTAACATGCCAAAATGGAATGAGGGGGGGAGGGGGGAGCTCTCCTTTTAAACAGGTCACTTAGAGTCAAGCTGGTCTTGTCAGAGGCCAGCTTACTAGGCAGGCGATCATTGGAGGGGGGTCAATAATAGAAGCTAATGGGATCCTGGGGGTGGCAGAAAGAAGTCAAGACGGGAGGGGGAGGTCATGCTTTCGCGCGCGCCCCCCCCCGGCAGGTAATCTCCCCCGCCTCTCCACCACTGAGGTTGTGCGTGTGTGTGTGTGTACACACTCAATCAACCCCCCTCCTTTGGAATGTATAATTAGGATGAGCAAGGAGGGAGGGGTGTGAGTGTCACGTGGGGAGGAGTGTGTGTGTGTGTGCTTGCACGCGAGTTTAAATGAACGGACCACGTGAAACTGAACACGGCCCAAGAGATCCCGGATTCCCTTAGGGTGAAAGAGAGATCTCTTCATCTCTCTACCTACCCTTCATTATGCACTCCAAATCCAAGACGAATAAAGTGTGAAAGAGAAAGGAGCATGTGTGTGTTTGCACGCGAGCGTAAATGAATGGACCACGTGAAACTGAATACGGCCCAACAGATCCCAGATTTCCTTAGGGTTCAAGAGATCCTCCATCCCTCTCCAACGCATACACCTCGCCATGCGATTCAGATCCAACAAGAAGAATAAAGGGTGGAAGGGAAGGGAAAGGGCGTGCGTGCGTGCGTGCGTGCGTGTTTGAAAGGATTGACACTGACCAGGGTGTACCCCCCTAGCCTGCAGAATGGCAGGAGGTTACATTTTTTGTCTCCTGGGAGGGAAGGGAGCTTAGATTGCGGCGCGGGGCGTGTGTGTGTGTGGGGTGGGTGGTGGTGGTGGAGGAGGAGGAGGAGGAGGAAGAGGGAGAGAAAGCAAGCAAAAGGAGGGGGGAGGGGTAAGCCAGCTAGGTTTGGCGTTGGGGGAATTCTATTGTCTCTTAGAAATTTGGGAAGCCTTAGAAGGGCCCTTGGACCCTCCCACCGCTATTGTTGCAGTGAAGATGTAGCAAACCTTTCTCTCTCTCTCTCTCTCTCCTTCCCTCCTCTTGTTTTGAATCTTCCACCACCCCTCACCCCTCCCTTCCCCCCTTCTCTCTTTTTTGGGAGCTGGTGAGCTGCTGTGACACCCTCTCCAAGCCTGGCAGGCAGAGAGGAGGAGGAGGAGGAGGAAGAGGAGGAAGAAGAAGAAGAAGAAGAGAGGAGGCTGCTGCTTCTGCCCGAGTCCACCATTTCCACCAGGGGTACAGAATGGGGTCTGTTTCTAACCAGCAATTTGCAGGTTAAGTGAAATTTTCATACCCAATTCTTCTTCTTAAAAAAAATTCAGGCACTTTCTTTCTTCTCCCCCCCCCCCCCAGACCACCCTTGTTTTGAAAATGTGCTGTGTGTTAGGAAGTTATTTCTAATTCTAATTCACGAATGGTTATTACGATATTTTCAATTCCACTCCTTTTCGATAAAAGTGAAAGGTAGTTTATTTCTTCTTCGATTCCTTTATATTTTGTTACTTTTTAGAGAGCCGGCAGTGTAGACACTTTTTGGGTTCACCATGTGCTTTTTCTTTAAGGAACTGGAATGGGGGGGGGGAGTTTGGGAAAGTTTTTGGTGCCTCTGGGCAGCTGGAGATTTGTGATTTTTTTTAAAAAAGAGGGAGTTTTAAAAAAATCTGAAAAGCAGCGTGTATGTTTCCAAAGGGTTACGACAGGGGAACCTCTGGAGTATCCGTTTTCTTCCTTAAATCTTTCTTTTTCCATAAAATTAGATTTCCACACTCACCTCTCCAAATCTTTAGATAGTTTAAAATGGATTAGAAGCGTCATTTTCTCCCATTCAAACCCACCCACCCCGGTTTTATTGGTCCACCCTTTGAAAATACTGTGTGGGGTCGGGGGCCCCCATCCAGTGTTGTGGCTATCAAACGGAGAACCCACCAATGTCTTCGATGTTTTGAATCTTTTTTTGGGGGGGGGTCCATTCTCTGGAATTTGGAGGAGAGTTCCCTGTATTTTGTGTCCCCCCCCCCCAAGCCCGGGTGATCTGGATTTTAGCTGGGGAATTTCCCACCCCCATCCACTATGGGTAGACGCTTGCTATTTAATTTAGGGAAGGGACTCCTCTCTTCCTCCCCCCACCAACTCCCTCCCCCCACAACCCCAGACCAGAGGCTGTGGATGGCTTCTTGCCCAGCCGGTCCGCCTTGCGCTCGGCGGGGCTGGAAGTCTCAGCTGCTCTCCGGGCGATGGCTTTCCTCGCTGGGAGGTGGTGGGTTGGCCGGGAGGTAAGCTAGGTCCCCTCGCACGCAGCGGCGGCGGGGGGCATCCTGGGTGGCCCCAGGAGGCCAAACACCCCCCCGCGCGCCGCTGGCACTGGGAAGGAGGAGGGGGTCGACTCCCTTGACTCGGCTCCGGCTGATGATCCGCGTGTATGTTTCTAGGTGGCTGCGCCAAGGCGGGCGAGGAAGAGCCTACTGGGGACTCGCCCAGGCCGGACGAGGAAAACCAGCCGCTCTTGCATGGCGCCGGGATCTGTAAATGGTTCAATGTGCGGATGGGCTTCGGGTTCCTCTCCATGACCAGCAAAGAAGGCATCGCCCTAGACTCCCCCGTGGATGTTTTCGTGCATCAGGTAAGGCGGATCGGGGCGGGGGGCGGGCGAGCTGTCTTGGACGGCGGGCGGGCGCGCTTCCCCGGAGAGGCCAAACGCTGGGGGAGCCGGCCTGGGGCCTAAGGCGCAACCCAGCGTGGGCCTTCGGGGCTGAATGCAGCCTGGCAGGCAGTTTGCGTGCGCGCAAAGTTTGGGAACTGCCGGTGGGCAGCTGAAGGCCTCGTGGGCTGAGCTGATTCGGGGCAAGCCGGGCGCAAGCGGGCGGGGAGGGAGTTCTGTTGCAAAACAAGGAAGCCAGGTAGCCCATCGGATCCTCTCGCACTCTTTACGCGCGCGGGGGGGGGGCAAAAGATCTCGCTGCCCTCTACCTCTAACACGCATTCGCCTCCTGCTAACCCCGCTCTGTGCCTGCTTGACCCAATTTCCATATGCGCTCGCTGCTGTTGTGTGGGTCTTGGGGGGGGGGGGGCTTTTCTACATCCCCCCAATCCCTGCCCCATCAGGCCCCTCTCTTCCTTGAGGCCCGGAGGGTCAGTTCCTGCGTTCCTTTTCTTTCCATGATCTCCAGAGTTCAAGAGTTGGGTTGCTGTAAAGTGATCTCGGATTGATTTCAATTTCCCCCCTCCCCTTTTCGAAATGGGTCGCTTGGGAGTTTGCCTCGAAAAGGGGAAGTGGCGGGGGGGGGGACGATAGCCGAGAGAATTGCTGTGTTAACCAGGCCGTCGTGGTAGCTTAAAAATCGGGGGAAACGCCCATCAGGAATGATGGAGGGAAATGAATGGGCAGTTGGAAAAGATGCTGGAGGTGCAGGCCTCCACGTGGAGCGGCAAAGTTTGAAAATGTCTCTCTCCCAAATGAAAAAGGGCCTTCCTTGTCTTCCTTTGATTTCCATGGAGTAGGGAAGGACGGCATACAATGTTGCACCACTGAATCCAGAAGGGGCCAAACTTGAAAGTATGATATCCCAACGAAGAGAAGATCTACATTTGTTAACTCCCATCTTACATGGCCGAATCGGGCAGACTTCAGGCTTGTGGGATCTACTTTGTTGTTGTCGGATTTATTTATTTTTTCTACATCCCGGAGATCCACCAACTGGATCCTGGTGCAAAAAAAATCCACTTAAAATTTGAACTCCCAAGCCCAGGTTTTTGTTTGGAGTACTGTCCTTCTACCCACAAATCCATTCCTGGTTGCCCCAAGCTTTCATTGTTTTAGAGGTATAATTTACAAGGGCGTGTGTGTGTCATTTTGTTGCTGCTATTGTTAAACCATTGGCAGTCGGAAATCCTTGCAGATCTACTGTGGAATCGCCCAGAGATCTACCAGTAGATCCAGATTTGCCTTCTGCCCACTGCTGTTAGTTTGCATTGCCTCTCCTTTAAACAACTGCCCCAAATGGCCATTGATTAAGATCAATGCACCCCTTCCTAAAGTAGCCCCATGTATAAAAATGTATAAAGCAGGAGAGGGCAGAAGGTGGATTGAGATCTACTGGTAGATCTCTTTGAGTGATTTGCAGTAGATCAGCAAGGGCTTTCTTTCTGACTTGCAGTGGCTTAGCAACAATGACAACAAAAAGCCTTTACCCATACAAAATTAGGCTGCTGAAATCAAGAAAGCTTGTGAAGGGCCCGGAGGACAGGAGTAGGCTTGTGTGTTCAAAGAATTTGTGTGCAAGCTCCAGTTCTGGTCCCGAAAGAAAGCTCCTGGGCTGGGCATGTGCTCAGAGGCATGTCGCTCCTCAATGTTAATGGCCACCTTCCTGAGACACTATTTTGCGCCTGGCTCCTCAGCGTTCTAGTAGGAAACAAAGTCGGTTCCTGCAAGCCTAAAAGTCTGCCCACCCCTGAAAAGGATGTCCCTTTACATCAGATCATCTTCGCTCCATGCAATTTTCTAGCACTGGGTCCCAAACATTTTGCTATGAAGGCCTTGCAAATGGAATTTTGTCTTGATTTGGGGTCCAGCATCAGGGCACATTCTCCTTCCTCATCTGTGATCAGCTTGTTGACACGCCCACCAAGTTTCTTGCAGCTCTTCTATTATACTTCACTATTGTGGAATAATTGCTGTACAGAAGCAGATATCCCACAACCAGAAGGGCCTTTAATTTTGACATTTTGATCTATCAACACCAAGAGAAGATGATGGTACTTTTGTGGGTCGACTTCATTATTAGTAGTGGTAGTATTAATGGGATATTTTGGACATTGGGTGTTCTCTAGGCTGCAATGTGACTCAATAGGCCTGTGGACTGATCCAGCAGGGCTCTTAGTTCTTAATATGGTTTCATTCCATTGTTAAGGGGGGATAAAGATGTTTATAAAATTATGAATGGGGAAGAGAGAGGGAAACAGGTTGGTGGTGGTACGTTCAGGACTTTTTCACAGAATGAAATTAAGGGATTCAGCTCTTTGCCATGTCATGAGGTGATGGCACTAGCTTAGATGGCTTTTAAGGGTTAGAGAAATTCACGGAGGCTAGGGCCACAAATGGCTATTAGATATCGGAGTTAAATGGAACATTCATGTTTCAAGACAGTATGTCTCTGAATACCAGGTCCTGGCCAGAGCAAACAACATGTATTTGTAATTATTATTTATTTATTGTTACATTTATATCCTGCTTTTTTCTCCCTCCAAGGAAGTGTACATGATCCTCCTCCTCCATTTTATCCTCACAACAACTCTGTGAGGTAGGTTAGGCTGAGAGTCAGTGACTGGCCCAGAGTTATCCAATGAGCTCCATGGCTGAGTGGGGACTAGAACCCAGGTCTCCCCAGTCCCAGTCCAGCACTCTAACCACTACACCGCACTGGCTCACAAGAGGAGAGGCCACCTTCATACCCTGCTTATGAGCTCCCACAGGAGGTTGGCCAGAGTTGGAAACAGACTGCTAGACTAGATGGAGCTTGGTATGATCCAGCAGGGCAATTTTTATGATTGTACTTTTTTGGGAGTGGGAGTGCAGTGGTCCCATAGGCAAGGTGGTAGAGCCTAACTTGATTAACAGCATGTTTCATGTTTGCATCTTGTCCTGGTATCCAGTACACCCCCTAATAATTAATCTCCAACTTTGCTGATATAAAAACAAGCATGTTTCTCTTGACTTCTGTTCTCTGCCTCACAAGGAATTCTGTGCATTTCACTTAGGGCTGGAGATGGATTCAAGTTAACTGCTGGATCTTATACTTTCAAAAAATAAGGGACCAGCCATGATTTGTTTTGTTTTTTTGGCCTGGCAGCTCCAGGGGCAACCTAAAATCTGCATAGCATCTTATAGCTTAATCCAATACAGGCTGCATTCTGTATACACATTTACCTGGAAGTAAGCTTCATTGAATACAGTGGGACTGACTTCTGAAGAAGCATGTCCGTAGGATTGTGCTGTAAGCCTGTTCTCTTCTTACACTTCATCTTGACTAAAGGCAGACTTTGTGGCTTCCAGATCAAGCCAGCTTTCTCCAGTTTTTTTTTTTACTATTCAGCCTGCTAAAGAGTTCTGGTAAGCCCCAAAGCTTATTCATTATTTTGTGATGTGTTTTGGTTGTGGTCCTAATAAAGATATTGCCAGACTGTGGGTTTTGAATCCCCCCCTCTAATGGACCAAGGCAGCTTCCAATGGTTTTTGAGGCTCTCGTCTATTCATATCCACAATGGATCCACAAAAGATGGCATCTTTTGAACCGACTGCATTGCAAAGGCAAGACAGCAACACTTCTGAGTTGTACAGAATTCCTCAGACTCTTAGGGTGCAATCCTATGCATGTTTAGACAGAAGAAGTCCTACAACTCCCAGCCTTCCCCAGTTGGCATAGCTAAACATGCATAGGATGGGGAACCAAGTTCATTCCCCTTTCCCACCACATAAAATCAAATATTGTTGAATCATTTCTGGGTCAACCAAACTTTCTCAGGAACTGCATGTCAAACACTCTTGCGGCTAGAAACCCTGTTTGCGTTTTACAATGGAGCCTCTTTCCTACCTTGCTGTTTAGAGGGGAAAGATGAGTGGAAGAAAGCCTGTGACTGGGTTCACAGGACTTGATGTGGCTCCTGCAAACAGCTGTACTGTCATCTGAGGATTTGTTTTTGCTCATATATTTGTACTGGCTAAGCAACCTTTGATGGCATCAACCATTTTGATCGCCTGTTGTAGTGTAGGCTTAAATTTGGTGGAGCGGGAGCTCCAAAATGTAAGCTCTCGTGAGCACTTGCTTCCATTTCAGATGGAAGACTGGATGCTCAACATCAGGTCATGATGAGTAATCCTGTTGAAATGAGCAGTGCCTGTTCAGAAGTAAACCTATTTTAAGATAGAAGGTAGTCATTTAACTTTAGCATCCGCTTGACGCTTCAAGCCCAAGTTTTTGAAATCAGTTGGGCTTGAGTTAGTCATAACTAATATGTCTCATTGATTTCAATGGGTTTACTCTTAAGTGAATCTGGATCCAACCCACTGATCCAACCCAACACATTTTGTTGTTGTTGTCCCAAGTTAGGTACCTTTATGGCACTTGGCATGTACATAAACTGTATAAGAGATGCTAGGTGTCTTTGCAGCTTGCAGCATGATCCTAAGCACATTTACTCAGGCATCCCCATCCCCATTCAGTTAATTGGGACAGATTCCCTACAAAGGATTGTAGTCATTCAGCCCAATCCTATTTTCTCAGAAGTAAGTTCCATTGAGTTCAGTGGGGTTTACTTCCAGTCATAGGGTTGCAGCCTTACAATGTAATTCTGTGCATGTTTACTTGGAAGTAAACCTCTGGTCAGTGAGGTTTGCATCCTAGAAAGTATTTAGGATTGCACCTTTAGTAGTAAGGCCTATTGAAGTCAATGAGTAGGCCTATAGGGTCATGCTGTTAATCTGGTTCTTGTTGATATGGTTAAAAGCAGTTTGTCTGAAAGATGTGGACAACTCTAGTTTAGAAGTGCTTTATGTAAACTCAAGAGGGATGAAGGTTGGGGGTTTGGCTTGCCACTGTGTTATTCTGTTATTGTTATTCTCTAGTTGGGCAAGTGAACTTGTGTTGCATGTGTGTAAAAGCATACCATGTGTGTACACATGGTATGCTGTTGATTATGTGTGAGGAGCTGGATTTGATAAGGTCTGTTCATGATGTGCCAGATACCAAAAGAGAGAGACTGGAATCTTGAAACCACTTGCTTTGTAACTGTTGCAGTGGCATTACTCTAGAGTAAGTGGGCTGAAATGTGCAGCTTTATGTAGATGCTGAAACGGGAATGACTTCTTTTCTTTTGAGAACTCCTTTTGATTCTGACCAGCTCTTCCCTAGGGTTTTGCTTTCCTTCCCTTCCAGGCAGATGGCAAATCTACAAAAATGGATGGATGTGACCCCTGATTTCTGCATTTTACTCTCCCTCCACCCCCAGAGAATGGTTTCTCCAGGCCTGGGCTTGGATACATTGATGGAAAAGCCCGGAGGGGATTAAACACGGAATGCTGATTTCCCTGTTCCTCTCTGGAGGGATGCAGATTTGTGGCACTGAGTTTGTGTGAAAGGGCAATTGCTTTGTTTTAACACAGCCTTCCTCAACCCTTTGGCCCTCCAGATGTATTGGGCTTGGGCTACAACTCCCATAATCTTTCAGCTAGCATGGCCAGCTATTACCAGTCAAGGGTGCCTAGGGTGAAGCCAATGGCCATGGGGGATGATGGAGTTGTAGTCCCAACACAACTGGAAGGCACCAGGTTGGAGAAGGCTGTTGAACCACACTGCCAGTTGGATTGGTGTGTGGCTGAAATTTAGGTGTCTTATCAGATGGAGGGAGAAGCCTCTCTCATGCACGTGTGTGTGTGTGTGTGTGTGTTTGTGTTTGTGTTTGTGTTTGTGTGTAGTGATTAGAATCCTAGTCCCCACTCGGTGGCTTTGGGCCAGTCACTGACTCTCAAGCCTCACCTATCTCACAGAGTTGTTGTGAGGATAAAATGGAGAGGAGGAAGATTATGTAAACCCACCTTGGGTTCCTTGCAGGAAACAAGGCGGGCTATATATACATAATAAAATAGAATTTACTTTTTTAATTATTTTTTTTAAAAAGAAAAGATGGTATCCCTTTTGTGCTTGTTTGTGTTTGTGAAACGCAGGAGATGGGCCCCCCTCTGTTACCCCCAGCCTTTATTGCCCCCAAATAGTCTTAGGTTTCTGATTGCAGGCACCGCTCTGCACACAAAAATGAAGCAGCCAGTGTGTCTCTGGCCATTGTAACCACTTTGCTCCCCCCCCCAATTCTAGGCAAAGAGCACAGCATTCCAGCTTTCTTAATTCATCCAGGGTGGGGGAAGCCCTTAACTGCAGGGCATGCTTTTGTGGCCACAATTTAAGTGCCCCTCAGTGTAGCCACATACTTAAAGTGGTGTGGGAATCCGGAGGAGGCTATCATAGCTAGAGATGGGAAGGCCTGGAAATAAACCCAGGGAAAAAATGGTGGTGGGGGGATTTTTTTAAAAAACCAGGATTTCCCCCTTTTTTATTTTCCTAGGGATCTTTGAAAAATGGGAAAGCAACAACAACAGATTCTCTCTCTCCCCACCCCCTGCAGTTTTTTTTTCTAGGTTCCTGCCTCTGCAAGCCTTCAAGGCAGCGGTCCCCAACCTTTTTGGGACCGGTTTGGTGGAAGACAATTTTTCCACGGACCGGGGGTGGGGGGTGGGGGGTGGGTTGCTCACCACTCACCTCCTGCTGTGCAGGCAGGGATTTATCTAAGAGTCTCTAGTGGGGCTGAAGCGAGTCGAACTTGCCCCCCTCGGCCCTCCCGAGACTCTCGGCAACTTGCCTGCTGCCACTCGACCCAAACGTGCCGGCCGGGAAGACCTACGAGGTCCCCGGTGTGTCACTTTCTGGTTCTCCGGCGCTGCTCTTTTTACGTAAATACCATGGTAAAGTGCCTTAAAACGGCTGCGATTTGCTATTCGCAGCCGTTTTAAGGTACTTTACCATGGTATTTACGTAAAAGTAGCCGCGCCGGAGAACCAGGAACTGACACAATGGGTCTCCCGTCACATCACTTCCGGTTTTCCGGAAATGCTCACCGGGAGGCGAACAGAGGGATGAGCAGTGTGTGTGGGGGCTCACTGGAGCTCGTGAGCACCCCAAGAGCCAGGTGGGGTGCTCACGGTGCATCCCAGCCCGGTTCCTAACAGGCCATGGACTGGGACTGGTCCGTGGCCCGGGGGTTGGGGACCCCTGCTCCAAGGAACCCCAGTTGGCCACATAATCCTCCTCCTCCCCACTGTATCCGCACAACAACCCTGTGAGGTAGGTTAGGCTGAAAGTCAGTGACTGGCCCAAAATCACCCAGTGAGCTTCATGGCTGAGTGGGGACTAGAACCCGGATCTCCCAAGTCCCAGTCCAATGCTCTAACCACTACACCACGCTGGCGCTGGTATGTTGTTTTTAGGGTATCCATATTTTAATTTGATATACAGGGGTGTTGCCAGCCCCGGGTTCATGGGGGTCCCAGCCCCAAATCTATTTCCCAGGGCTCTGGATCTATTCCACAGAGCCCTGAGTGTGCATTGGTACCAATGGAAGGTGTTTTTTTCTCCACTTAATTGCCATGAAGGGGGCAATTTTCAAGGGGGATTGCAGCTGAGGATTGCACCCCTTCCCACGTGCTGCAACACCTTCTTCACCTTCACAGCAGTTGGAAGCTTAGAGGGGGGAAATTTTTTCCCTTGGTTTGGGGGATGATCTGGGCCAGGGTGTAAATTATTTGAACAATTTTGTTTTATTTGAAATGATCTGGATGAGAAATGAATTGGCCGACTTTGCCTCTTGTGGAATGTACGTAAATAAAGCCTAGTCATTCTTTCTGAATTTGCATATATAAATTAGCACATGCAGATTTGTGAGCCTAGATCTTTTAGGTGCCTAGCAACGCCCCTGTTAATAAATATTATTTATTTATTTATTTATTTATTTATTTATTTATTATATTTATTAATCGCCCATCTGGCCGGTCACCCGGCCACCCTGGGTGATGTACAATTAAAATACAGTAAAAACCCAATAAAATATAATGATTAAAACAATAAAACAATTCTTATTAAAAACCTAACCCACCCCATATTCCCGCCTGAACAGCCATGTTTTTAATGCACGGCGGAAGCTCATCACGGAAGGGGCATGGCGAAGGTCACTAGGGAGGGAGTTCCATAATGTGGGGGCCGCCACAGAGAAGGCCCTCTTCCTAGTCCCCACCAGCCTGGCTGCTCTGGCTGCTCTGGCTGCTCTGGCTGCTCTGGCTGCTCTGGCTGCTCTGGCTGATGGGATAAGGAGAAGGCCGTCCGTGGCAGACCTTGTTGAGCGGCCCACTTGATGTTGCTGGAGGCGCTCCTTGAGATAAGCTGGGCCGGAGCCGTGTAGGGTTTTAAAGGTCAAAACCAACACCTTGAATTCGGCTCGGCAAGCAACTGGTAGCCAGTGCAACTCATTAAGCACTGGCGTGATGTGATCACGCCGGCGGCTGCCCTTAATCAGGCGAGCCGCTGCGTTCTGTACCAGCTGAAGCTTCCGGACCGTCTTCAAGGGTAACCCCACGTAGAGCGCATTACAGTAGTCTAGGCGAGAGGAGAGGATATTAGACCACTTTATGGGAGAGAGGTCAGAAGGGAAGGAGCTATTCACCATGATGGCTACTGGGAGGTTTCATGGACACCTACTGACCTGGTTCACGCGATCACCACTGCCCATCGTGGCTTAGGCCACGGTGGGCTGTGGCGTGTGCCGGGTGGTGTTTGAATATGTGTCGTCCAAACCCAGGGACCATGGGTTATGCGAGGGTTAAACAAACCTCGCATAATCCATGGTCTGTTGTACACAAAATGGCCATCCATGTGCGCCACAAGCCACTGTGGCTTAAATAAGCCACGATGGGTTTTTCGAATGTGTGAACTGGCCCAGTGAGTGCTGGTCGGGGTGCTTCTGGGTGTGAGCAAGGCTGCTGACCCCCTCTGTCCTCTGTGACCCAGGTATCCGCACATCTACTCCCCAGCTCACTAGAGGCAAGGGCCCCAAGTGCTCTGGTGAACAGGGCAGCTGGCGTGACAGAGGAGGTGTCTCATTTCTGCTGCGGTTTTCAAGCCAGTTAGAAATGGCCGGAGTGCCCACGCACGCAGCAGGAGAGCCTCCTGTTGCTTCTCTCCACACTTGGCAGTCCATCTGTGCATGTCAAGAGGACACAAGGGAGGGTGGCGGCCACAAAGAATGCTTGTGGATCCTCTGGCGGGCTTCCAGCGGGTGGGCAGAAGCAGCGCTATGCGCTGCAGCAGGCAGTTGTGAGTCACCTGCCACTATTTACCCACAATGCCGCATACCTCCGGGGCTTTGTGGGCAATTTTAAATGGAAGCTTTCTGCCTAGCTGTTGCTATTGCTCGTTAAGTGAGGGCCCTGGAGACAGAGCAGGCGGGAGAGCCCACAACAGGTGCCAGTATTATTGAGGCCCTGTTGGGGTTCTGGGGCCTTGGCAGCTGCCCAAGGATGCTAGATGCTGGTGCCAGATCTGGCCAGAGTGCTGGTGACAAACAACACGGAACACCCTCATTTTTGTGCCATGCTTGTGAGCTTCCAGCTGCTGTTGGGAAAAGGATGCTGGATTCCTTCGTTGTGATCAGGCATGCAGTTTGTTATGCATGTATTTATTTTATTTATTTATTACATTTATACCCCGCCTTTTTTCCTGCAAGGAACCCAAGGCGGCTTACATAATTCTCCTCTCCATTTTATCCTCACAACAACCCTGTGAGGTAGGTTAGGCTGAGAGTTGGTGACTGGCCCAAAGTAACCCAGTGAGTTTCATGGCTGAGCGGGGACTAGAACCCGGATCTCCCGAGTCCCAGTCCAGCACTCTCACCACTACGCCACACTGGCTCAGAATGTAGCAGACTGAGGTGGCAGAATCCCAAGGTGATTGGATGGAGTGTACTGCTTTAGGCTGCAGGTTGAAGCATCACATTTTTTTAAAAAATGTTTCTCTATGTAAAAAAAAACAAACAAAACCCACCAAACATGCTGCAAGTAGAAAACTAGCACAGCAGAGAGAGGCCTTAGCTAGAACTTTTCTCCCTGATCTTCTAGATTTTGGCATGCAAGGTGTTTTTGTTTTTGGTAATAAACATGACACCCATACCCCCACACGCTCTGCAGTCAAAAGCACACTCTAAAGTCCATCTACTGCCTCATTCTGCCACATATGTAATGTTGGCTGAGGTGGTTGTTACTACTAAGCAGCACTTTGTAGCTCTGCAAAGTGTTTTATTATTTACGTATTTATTATATTTGTATCCTGATGTTTTTCCTGCAAGGAACCGTAGGTGGCTTACATAATTCTCCTCTCCATTTTATCCTCACAACAACCCTGTGAGGTAGGTTAGGCTGAGAGTGACCTGGCCCAGTCACCCAGTGAGCTTCATGGCTAAGTGGGGACTAGAACCTGGGTCTCCCGAGCCCCAGTCCAACACTGTAACCACTATGCCACCTCTCAACCCTTTAGCAGCAGGTCAGTTGTTCTCAGTCTGTTTTCTGGGGAACGCTGGGGTTCATAAAAAGCTATTTGGGGTTTCCACAATGAGTTGAGTAATGACAGGCAAGCACAGTTTACGTGCACCATGACTAATCTTCCCCAGCAGTGTACAAATGCAGGAACATGTGTACCTGCTTGGTTCGCATGGGGCAACGGAGAAACCACTGTCCTGTGTGAGTTGCGTCAGGCGCTACAACATGACCCCGTAGCAGGGGTGGAATTCTCACGCGAGAAGAAGATAGTCCCCCACAAATAACATTGGTTACTGCAATGTACCATAATCCAGATAGGTACAATGTACCACAAGCATAAAACTAGAACTAGCAATATGCACAGATCCAATATCTCAAGTGTGTGATCTCATCCACAGACTGCACATCAAGACACAAAACATATAACAGCATATATGTAGCACAGAGTATCAAGGAATGAAGCATTTGTGCTTAGTTTATGGATTGATTTTGGTTTTTGTTTAAAGTATTTATAAATCGCCTTTCTGCTAACAATACAATAAATGCACAACAGAATAGAAGCAGAAAGAAAACATTCAAACAAACCAGGACAATATTAAGACCCATCAAAGGCCCTTCTAAAACCTTGTAAGGATGAAGCCAGCCTGACCTCCCCTAGGAGGGAGTTCTACAGTCAGGGTGCTGCTGCAGAAAAGGCCCTGTCTTGTCCACCACCAACCTAGCTTCTCTTGGTGGTGAGACACACGACAAAATGAAGTTTGCGGGTTATGTGCAGTCTCATACAGGAGGAGGCAGTCTTTCAGATGAAATTTAATTTTCTTTCTGAAACATATTTTCCTTTTGAAGGAAATATAAGACACTTATATAAGAGCCAGTGTGGTGTAGTGGTGAGAGTGTTGGACTGGGACTCGGGAGATCCAGGTTCAAATCCCCGCTAGGCCATGAAACTCACTGGGTGACTTTGGGCTAGTCACTGACTCTCAGCCTAACCTACCTCACAGGGTTGTTGTGAGGGTAAAATGGAGAGGAGGAGGAGGATTATGTAAGCAGCCTTCGGTTCCTTGCAGGAAAAAAGGCGGGGTATAAATGTAATAAATAAATAAATAAATACATTTTCTTTTTAAAACTGAAGATGGAGCTAGAAAAAATTAATTTTCTAAGGGTGCAATCCTATGCAGGTTTAGACAGAAAAAAGGCCTACGATTCCCAGCATGCCCCAGCTAGCATCTGGCTGGGGCATGCTGAGAGCTGTAGGCCTTTTTTCTGTCTAAACCTGCATAGGGTTGCGCCTTCAAGGTTGTTTTCTGTTCACCTAGGTCCTAAGGCAAGTAAAAGGTTAAATGCTGAGAGCCCAAGATGATGATAGCTATCCTTCCCTCCACCCACATTTGTGTGTGTGAACCACAATTTCCAGAGTTTGTCAAATGGGTGAATGTCTACAGTTCCAGAGTAAATTTTGTGGATGTCTTAACACCCAGAGGTAGATACGCCCATGAATATTGGAGGGTGCTAATTGCCAGCGGTCACATCTAAATGTCATAATAAAAGTGGGTTGGGTGGGAATTATATTGCAAAATAAGAGCTAGTGTGGCTAGTGGTTTGAGTGTTGAACTGGGACAATAATAATAAATCTGGAATTGCTAGCAATTGCATTCAAATGTTCTCAGGGCAGGATGTGGAGGTGCCGTGGTGCAGGCATCATGCAGAAGCTAAGCAGGCCAGGGTCTGGCCAGTGCCTGGGTGGAAGACCACATGGGAACCGGGACTGTGGCTCAGTGTTTGAGCACCTCGGGTTCCACGCTTGAGAGCCAGGTTTTAGTCCCCACTTGGCTGTGAGGCTCATTGGGTGAAGCAGGCCTGTGGCTCACGCTGGCTCAGCTTGTCTGAGTGTGGAAAGCTAAGCAGGGTCAGACCTGGTTATTACTTGGATGGGAGACCCCCCTCCTCTAGTTTCCTGCATTAAGCAGGGGGTTGGACTCGATATCCTAGGCTCCTTCCAATTCTATGATCTATGAAATCTATGACTTTGGGCCAGTCAGTGACTTCTCAGCCTAACCTACCTTGCAGGGTTGTTGTGAGGATAAAAATAGAGGGGAGGATTATGTCAGCCGCCTTGGGTTCCTTGCAGGAAAAAAAAGCGGGATATAAATATAATAAAGATAAATAAAATGATGGAAGGAAAGTGGAATATAAGAGTAATGAATGAAATGCTGACATTCACTGCAATACACGCTCAAACTTCTCCACCCATTTCATGTATCAAATTAAGTTGACTGTCCGAGTTGAGCAGGGAGGGCACATAGCTCAGGCACATGCTTTGCAAGCAGAAGGGTCCTGGCTTCAACTTGTGGTATCTCCAGCTAAAAGAATCGGGTATCGGATAATGGGGAAGACCTCTGCCCCCCACCCCCAGAGAGCCATTCACAATACTGGACCAAATAGTCGCACTTGCTAGGTCCCTATAATAAATGTGTCTGTGTGTACCGTGGCCAATGGAATGTTGCCAGGTAGTAGTACATAAGCAGGGGGGTCTTCTCAGTGGTGTCACCCACCCTTTGGAACACTCTCCCACATGTGGTTCGAGAGACAGAAATGGTGGCAAGTTTTAAACGCCAGTTGAAAACACACTTTGTTCACACAGGCTTTCCCTGACTTGTGAGGGACTCAGTTACTACCCTGTTTTATTGTTATGAGGTTGTAATGTTTTTAGTCATTTATCATTTTTGTCTTGCCTTTATCTTGTTATATTGTATTTTAATGTGAACCGCTTAGGGGCTTTAATATATTAAGTGGTATAAAAGTTATATATCTCCCCCCTTCCCCCAGGAGCTCAAGGTAGCCTATGTGGTTCCCTTATTCTCACAACAACCCTGTGAGGTAGGTTAAGCTGAGAGATAGTGACTGGCCCAGCATCCTACCGTGAGCTTTATGGCTGGACTGAGGCCTCTCGTCCCATTCCAACCCGTGAACCATGCCAGCTCTCTTAAATCTCTTTGCATTTAAGGGCCACAGAGTTCTTTGTTGTCTTTACTGCTTGTGGGGAAACCTTTCAATAGCTGACTGATGAAGAGTTGATGTTTGGACACATGAGGCCTCCTTCACAAGACCTTTTATCAGCTCAGGCTGATATACCTTGTCCTTATCTGGACAGAGATAGCCTGGCTATAGTTATCCATGCTCTGGTAACCTCTCCTTTAGATTACTGGAATCCATTATACGTGGGGCTGCCTTTGAAAATGGTCCAGAAACTTCAGCTGGCCCAAAATAGGGCAGCGAGATTATCACACCAGTGCTCTGCACTGGTTTCCAGTCATTTCTGGGCCCAATTCAAAGTGCTAGTATTAAATTTTAAAGCCCTAAATGGTTTGGGGCCAGGTTTCCTGAAGGATAATCTCCTTCCATATATATCTGCCCGGAGCCCAATGTTATCTTCAGAAGAGGCCATTCCTCCATCTGAACAGCCCTGAACATGCCCGAGATCTCATCTGATCTCAGAAGCTAAGCAGGGTCGGGCCTGGTTAGTACAGTAATACCTTGGATTGCAAGCATAATTCGTTCCGGAACCGTGCTTGTAATCCAAAACACTTGTATATCAAAGCGAAATTCCCCATAAGAAATTTGTACACATGTTTTTAATTTAAGCTGCAATAAAGAATGATAGTGTAAAGTCTTCATTTTTCTTGACCGTACTGCAGTACTTGTATTGCAAGACGTCGCTTGTTCATCAAGTTAAAATTTATTTTAAAAATTTGCTTGTCTTGCAAAACACTTGCAGACCAGTTACTTGCAATCCAAGGTTTTACTGTACTTGGATGGGTGACCACCTTGGAATACCAGGGGCTGTAGGGAGGGACCATCACTCAGTGTGGCACACAAATGTTTGCTCCCTGGGGAGAGCTGCTGCCTGTCAGTGTTGACAATATTGGGCCAGATGGACCAATGGTCTGACTCTGTATAAGGCCGCTTCCTATGTTCCTAAGTGCCCCTGCCAAATGAGGTGAGACAGGTGGCTACTAAGGTGAGAGCCTTTTCAGTGGTGGCACCCCAGCTGTAGAATGTGCCCTCCCCAGAGGGCAATATCTGCCCGGAGCCCAATGTTATCTTCAGAAGAGGCCATTCCTCCATCTGAACAGCCCTGAACATGCCCGAGATCTCATCTGATCTCAGAAGCTAAGCAGGGTCGGGCCTGGTTAGTACAGTAATACAGTAATTGAATGTGAATGTGAGCCTCCCCAGAGAGGCTCACCTGGTGCTGACATTTCATTTTTGGTAGCAGATGAAGACCATTCTATTTCCCCAAGCTCTTTAGTTTTGCTTTTGAATGTGAATTGTATTTTTAGACCTTCTCCTGCTGCTGGTTATTATTCTGTTTTAAACTTTTCAAGGTTTTATATCACATTTTATCATGTTGCATTTTAGAGTTTTAATTTTTGTGAAACATCCAGAGAGCTTTGGCTATTGGACAGTATAGAACTGTAATAAATAAATGTCCAGAGTAACACAGGGGGGTAAGGGGCAATCAAGTGTTGAGTCAACTAGCTCCAAGGTTGAGGGGTGTGTCTTTACAAAAACTTCCAAACCTTCTCACTTTGACACTTGAATGCCAAATTTGGGTGCTGGGGGAAGTGCCTGGAAAATACAGGTGGGAATGGGTACAGGTGTAGACAAACATGGGATTCTGAAGTGCATGTGAGCAAAGACCCACCAGGGTTTGAGGATAGGTGCCCTATAGCTTGCCCGACCACAGATTAGGCTGAACGTAACAGGGGTGGGGGGTTTCATAGATTTCATAGATCATAGAGTTGGAAAGAGCCTACAAGGCTATCGAGTCCAACCCCCTGCTCAGTGCAGGAAACTAGAGGAGGGGTCTTCCATCCAAGTAATAACCAGGCCTGACCCTGCTTAGCTTTCCATGCTCAGACAAGCTGAGCCAGCATAAGCCACAGGCGGGAAGCACCCTGAGAAAAATGGATTTCCTGGCCGCTGTGGACCTGTTTACTCTCCCAAGTTCAGACCTGCCACTGAGCTGCTTTGGTTCTTGTTTGGATTGCATGTAAACATTTTACTTGGTGTGAGAGCCAGTGGCAGAAGGGGGAACCATGGTTAGACTCTTATGGCTGCTAAGCTGCTTTTGTCTCCAGGTTGCCAATTTGTTGTAAGGTGATGGCAGTTAATGACTTTTGTCATTGCTGCTTGGAAGGAATACCAGCTGAATCGGTGTGGACTAGCGGCCGAGGGAGGTATGAAGGCTTGAAGACTGTGAGTGTGGTACCCACAAGCCATCAATCCTGTATGTGCAGCGTAATGAGGTGCTACAGTCCAGAGGCAGTACAGTGCATTGTACTGCTGCAGGTTGAGGAATGGTTTCCCTGCAAGTAGAAAACTAGCGCATCAGGGAGAAAGAAGTCCTGCTGTGTTAGTTTACTTTCTACTTACATTTTTAAAAAAGGTAATCTCCCCCAACACCACCTTCATCCATTGGTACAGTCCATTTTTAGGACTCTACCACTTAATTCTCCCCTCCCTAAATTGCTTGTCTATATCTATTGACTGGAAGAGAGGTATACAAAGACTTGATGTACACCTTCCAAAGCAGTCACCTCTGCTTTAAAAAAAATAGAATTACATGACAGCATTGTGCGGTGCCTAGGAACATGAGCATATAAATCCTCATTTCAAATGTTGCCTTTGCCATGCACCCACTGGGGTGGCCATAGGCAGACCACGGTCAGCTTCAGTTTGCCTCCCCTGCAAAATATGGGGCTAATAGGTTAATATTTCTTTAGGGTTATTACAAGGATTACTAGAAATCATGTATGGCAAGTGTTTTGATCAACCTAAATTGCTGTGTAAATGCCAAGTTGTTTTTATGGCATCTTCATCATTTGTTGTTGTTTTGCCAGCTGCAGATGATGGGAGTTGTAGTCCAAACAGTGATGTGGGTTTTCCGGAAAAGTTTGAAAAATTTCCTGGAAAACTTCCCTATGCAAATTAGGGTAATTTCCATTGGAAATCTTTTAGTATGCATTGGAAAATTTTCTGATGCCCCAGAGAGTGATGTGATTTAGAAGGTGTATTTTAGTTGTATTTGGTGAACAACAAAGCTAAAAAAGAAAGTACTCCCATGTTTGTTTGTTTTTAAAAATTGTCCTTGTGCATCTTGAGCATTGGACCAGAAATATTGGGGGGGGGGATACAGCATACTTAATGAAATGTAAACATATTATATAGAAAATTTTATTGGAATACTTGTAAAAATTTAAGGACAATAGCATGTACTTCCCTTACATTGCTTAAATTTAAGAAGAAGAAAAGGTACTGACAACCGTTGAGCCACTGATAAATTTTAGCAACCCAAAGATCTGTGCCTGAGATGCTGACAACCATCTGCAACTGTAAGACAGCCACGCTTGCCTAATACTGTACAGTCATGCCTTGGATTGAGAGCATAATTCGTTCCGGAAACGTGCTTGTAATCCAAAACACTCTTATATCAAAACGAAATCCCCCCAAAAAAATTTGTACAGAGATTTTTAATTTAACCCGTACTACAGTACTTGTATTGCAAGACGTCGCTTGTATATCAAGTCAAATTTTTTAAAAAATAAATATTTAAAAATTTGCTTGTCTTGCAAAACGCTCTCAAACCAAGTTACTTGCAATCCAAGGTATTACTGTACTGTATTTGTGATTGGCATCCATTCAGTGTTACTGATGAACTTATGAAATGGAAGGTTTTTTTGTTTTCAAGTCAGTGGTCCCACACATCTGGAGGGGAACCAGGATAGGGAGGGCCGGCATAGCAAGCCATTGGCAGGCCAGAAGTAGGTGGAGAAAAGGACATGGCTGATGGCAGTCCTGTTTGGAAGAGCATCCTTTCTGCCCCCCCCCCAAGTTCTGTGTCCTTTGTCCATACCAGACACTGGTCTGCTTTAACTGCAGCAGGGTCATTGATAGCTCTCTCCGGCTCATTTACATATGTGAATGATAACCCACAGGAAGTAGCTGTGGAAGAAAGAAGAGCACTGGCCTCTTTAGATCTATTAAATCACTTTATTACAGGAACCAGGTCTGAATAGCCCTTCCAGGCAGGGGGGCTAGTCTCCATCATCCATCCATCTCTCCAGCTATCTGTTCCCCCACCCCCATCTCATCTGATAACAAAGCAATCAAAATCTTGGCAACATGGGAGGCCAGCTAGGTTTGCCTTCCCCACATCCCACCTCTCCAGTTTTGATCTAAGGTAAGTAGATAAATATCTGCATTCAGTGTCGAAATGGGAACAAGGAAACTGAGGAAAAGATGGGGCACATCAGGATATGTTTTGGCTTCAAGTAAGGTGCAGAGAAATTACACCTGGGAAAAGCTAGGCTGGGAATTTGTTTCTCTGTTGTCTCCTCCATTAACCTAATGGGCTGGATCCAGTGTTCCTTCAGCTTCCATAGAGTTCCATTGATTGCCTCAAAGTTGCCTAATCCTCACCTGCCTAATCCTGACCCATTGAATGCGGGTCCAAAGAGGGGAAGTGTTAAGCTCCTCTGGAACTACTCAGCTTCAGACTTCGATGGACCTCTAGTGAAAAGGAGTTGCACAGTTGCGAGGCAATTACTCCTGTGTTCTGTGTTCGAACTCTGCGCATGAATGGTGCAGTCAAGGCATTCTCCACTGATTTTAACCATTGTGATGGTGTGAAGCTAGTGCTTGCCTGGGAACTTTTAATAGGTTAATGGTTACTTTTAAAAGACTATATATTGGATAGCTTTGAACTCCTAAAGGTTTTGTGATTAGATCTCTGCCTCTCTGAGGGGATTTAAATATTTTTCCTTGGTGGATAGTCTTGCTGTTTGTGTAGCTGAGAATCCATAATTTTTCTTTTCTACCTCTTGAAGAATTCTATCTAACTTAAAAGCTTGTTATAATCCTTCATCAACAGAGACTGGCCAGTATTAACAACAACAACAACAAAAGAAGGTTCTGTGACACTATAAAATCTAACCAATTTGTATTGTAGCATACACTTCTGTGGGCTGGAGCCCACTTCATTAGATGCGTGAATATGAACATAGAAAAATATTGTAAGCAGTGGTTCCAAAAGGCCTTGGAATGATGGGCTGGCCTTAGCCCACAAAAGCCACTGTCACATTAATCTGTTAGTCTTTAAATTGCCATAGATTCTTAAAGCGTAATCTGCATGCAGGCTAATTTGACTGTGTGTGTGAGTGTAAAACATGGACTTTACTATCTTGGCAAAAACGTAATCAGCTTAAAAGTGTCAAAACAGCCTTGCAAACGTTTCAGATTTTGGATGTATGCATGCCAGTCCTTAGCTTTAGAGGTGCTAGTTCTTTCCCTTAAAGCCTGAATGGTTTGGGAACAAGAAGGACCACCTCAACCCAAATTAATCTGCTTGCATGCCAAGATCCTTAGATATGAAGCCTGGCTCTGTGCCAGCACCCACCTGAAATATGCCAGGTGGATATGTGAGAGAAGAATGTTTTGTTGGTGGTAACCAAGGTCTGGAAATTGCTACTCTGTGAGACACACCGGGCTCCTTCCCTGCCAATGTTTTACTGCCAAGTCAGGATGCTGCTGTTTAAGCAAGCATTTGACCTGAGCAGCAACATCTAAGGGTGCAATCCTATGCATGTTTAGACAGAGAAAAAGTCCTATAACTCCCAGCATCCCTAGCCAGCTATGCTGGCTGAGAAATACTGGGAGTTGTAGGACTTTTTTCTGTCTAAACATAAGACAATGGAACCAATTACCTAGGGAGGTGGTGAGCTCTCCCACTCTGGAGGCATTCAAGGTGAAGCTGGACGGCCATCTGTCAGGGATGCTTTGACCTGGGTTCCTGCATTGAGCAGGGGGTTGGACTCGATGGCCTTGTAGGCCCCTTCCAACTCTACTTTTCTATGATTCTATGATTCTGTGTGTAGGATTGAGCCCTAAATTGCTTTGCTATTGATGTTATCGCTGATGTATTTTTATCTATGCCTCTACTGATATCCTAATTTTAGTTGTGGGTTTTGTTCTATTTTGGGGGGCTATGTGTTGAGCCACCTTGAGCGTTCTGTATGGAAAGAAAGGGGATGGAAATGTTTTTAACAAATATATACTTGGGCACTTTACATGCCATGTGGATTCTAGTGAAGGATCGACACACCAGACAGACCCCCTTTAATGTGAATTTACTGACTTAGGCAAACCAAGCTAAGCATGAGGAAGTGGAGAAAGGTGATCGTGGGTGATTGATTACTCTGAAATGTTTTTAATGAGTGCAATATTGTGAATGGAATTGCTTTTAATATGTCTATTGTTGTGCAATTTATTTTGATTCAGTGTACTCACAGCGATGTTTCATCTGTCTGTAGCTTATTTACCTGGAGCTATAATATAAACGGTGAAAAAATAAAAGCGTGGAAATATGTTAAACAAAGTGATCAGCGTCATCAGCCCAATATCTCCTCTACAGTCAGTGACGGATTTAATTCCGCAGCTAATACTTTTTTGTGCTTCCAGGTTTTTGCTAAATCTGCCTTACTTTGTATTAGGGCACTGTGAGTTATGTTGCTATTTCATTGATGGTATGTTACAATGAAGTGGGGGTTTTTGTTTTGTTTTTGGAGAATCTTTGTCATCCAGTTTGCATATTCTGAGGATGGGGGTTGGGGGAGAATCTCAGGGTAGCAAAGAGTTGATTGTTCCCTGGTCCTTGGGTGCTTTGCTGCAGAGATGCATGGGCCCTCTCCTTGGGCAATGGGAAAAAAACACAGTGATCCAGGAATGTTGCTTTCCCATCTTTAAAGGCATATGCTAATTCAAGCAATTAGCAGGGGTATTTTCCTTTCTTGCCTGTGGTGTGTGTGTGTGTGTGTGTGTGTGTGTATAGAAGGCTGATCTGTCCTTTATATGTTGAGAGATGTAATCATTGGAATCTTTGAATTCTTTTTTTTTTGTCTTTTGAAAGCAAAAACATTTCTTCACTATGAGTCATTAACTTTCAAGGCTCCTAATCCATATGTGCGGATATGGAAGCGGGAGAAAAGCCATGACTCAGTTTCCTGATTTGTTATATATATATATATATATATATATATATATATATATATTTAAACGCTTTAGGTCTAAAACCACAATTCACCGAGTACTCACTGCCATGCAACTTCCTTTCAGTTTGAATGAAATATGGCTACTAATCAATTGGTCTAGCCTTCTTCACGCAGAATGGTAAGCCAGAATTGCTGGTGAATCCTGACTTACTGTGAACAAGCTGTGTGCTGGTTCGTGCAGCCTGTCCACTCCTGTTGGACTCCTCCCACTTGTGGTGGTGTGGCAGGTAACTAGAAATGAATCATAGAATAGTAGAGTTGGAAGGGGCCTATAAGGCCATCGAGTCCAACCCCCTGCTCAGTGCAGGAGAACAGATGTGGGCAGCCCGGGCAGCCCCCCATCCCAGCACTGACCCGGCTCATACCTGCTTAGCTTCAATATGTGACCTGCATTATGTGCTCTCATGCTGTGTGTGAACCTGAGATCCTGACTTGTTCCCACATAAACCGGAATTTATAAGTCAAGAACAAACCTTGGTTTATAATCCTGGCTTGTAAAGGGCACAACAAGCCAGAATCCCAGGTTACACAACATGCTAAGCTAAACAAACCATTTCTGGTTTGTTTACCTGCGTGAGGGGTTGGGGAAGAGCCAAGCAGGAGTGAACAGGCTGTGTGGACCAGCATGTGGCTTATTCATGGTAAGTCAGGATTCACCTGAAATCTTTGCTTATTGTTCCTTGTGAACATGGCAATAGTCTAGTGTCCTTTCACTTTAAAGGCCTCTCCCCTATTCAAGAATGTCACAGCCCTACAGAACATGGGTTTTCAAATAGGTTGTGACTTTTCCTAAGGTATGTTGCATCCATGTTGTCATGACTATCTTTTGGAAAGGAGAAAGATGGGAAAGAGAAAGGGGGAGTGAATAAATTCAGACATTGCGGCAAAACCATGGCTTGCGCTAATCATGGCCTAAAGTCCCAAGGGACGTACACTTGGCCCCTTCAGTGCTGTCTTTTAAATGGGCCTTGAAAACCCATCTGTTAAGAGCTACTTTTAATATGTTTAACTTTTTAATGCTTTGGTATTACTGCTGTTTTTAAAGTTGTTGGTTTTAAATTGCTCGTTAGCTGTTTAGTGCCGGCTTTTGAAATGCTTAAACTGCTGTTTTAACCCAATTCCAATAATGGTTTTCTGATTCTGGTTTGCCAGCCAACAACAAAACATGGTTTGTCAATTCAGACATCACACCAAACCGTAGCTGTGGTTTGCAAACTTACTTCAAACCACTGTTTCTGATTCTGGTTTGCTGGCTGCTCATACACCATGGTTTTTAATTTGGACATCTTGCCAAACCATAGTTTTAGCTTTCTTAACCATCTGAACTGAAGAGTGTGAAGAGGGAAGAGAAGAATTGATTTAGAACAGGGGTGGGCAGGCTTCAGGCTTGCCGGATCTACTTTGGTTTTTTTTTTTACTAGAACCCTTAGATTCTCCAACTGGAGGTGGTGCAAAAGACATACACTTAGAATTCGAGAATTCTGATGCCAGGAATTTGTTTTGAGTACCAGAACTTGAATGGAGTTTGCAGTCCTTCTAGGACTTCTACACAAAATATCCATTCCTTGTTACCTTGAAGCTTTTCTTCATTTCAGCGGTATAATTTAAGGTGAATTCATGTCATTTTGTTGCTGCTGTTGTTAAGACAATTAAGAGTCAGAGATCCATGATGTTCTACTACAAATATCCCAGAGATATCTGAAATCACCAGGTCCAGATCTATCTTCTGCCTCCCCCTGATCTAGTTAGACTGATATAGCATAGATAGAGAGATGTAGCATGGGGAAGAAAAATCAGTAAGGGTGCAATCCTGTGCATGTTTAGATAGAAGAAAATGCCCTGCAACTCCCAGCATTTCCCATCCAGCCATGCTGGGAGTTGTGGGACTTTTTTCTGTCTAAACATGCATAGAATTGCACCCTAATTTAAAGTGTCTCCCACGGTGCATGCGAAGTCTTAGTGGGGTCATGACTCTGACCAATTGATGGCCACTGCTGTTGAACATAATGGATGCGTTATTATTTCAGAGATAGCAGTTTTACAATGCACTTGGTTTTTGATTTGGCAGTCTTGGCACAAATCCTTGGATTCAGAGAAACTGGTGCTGTCCAGATGTTGTGGACTTCAATTCCCACCAGCCCCAGCCAGCATGGCCAATGGTCAGGAATGCTGGGAATTGTGGTCCAGAACACCCGGAGGGCACTGAGCTAGGCCAATGGGCTGACTTGGGATAAGACAGCTTTTGTTTACTTTGTCTTGGTATCTATGTTCTTTTGCTTATGCTGTCTTAATTCCCCCATCTTTTATGTTGTTGATTTCATTGTTGCGATATGCATTCATACTTCTTGATTTTTGTCAGTTGCCTTGGAAAGGCAGGATAAAAATATTTTAAACAAATAGGAGTGCAATCCTATGCCTGTTTAGGCAGGAAAAAAAGGTTTGACTGGGGCATGCTGGGAGTTGTAGGACTTCTTCCCCATATAAGCATGCATAGGATTATGCCCTAAATAAAATACTAGTTCCTAAGATCTAGGTGTGAGAAACCAGCTTTCTAATGAAATGTGTAGTTGTTCCATATCCTTGAACAATCCCAATAGATAATTACCTATTCGGGATAAGTTGCAACACTTTGTTTCAGGGCCCTCTTGCAATACCTGTAAAAGACCTACACTTGGAATTCAAGAGTTCTCGTCCCAAGAATTTGTTTTGAGTACCAGAACTGAATGGAGCGCACAGTCCTTCTAGGGCTTCTAGATAAAATATCCACAAAGTGCACGTTCAAAGTGCTTCACATGCATTAGTGCTGAAATCTTAGTAACCCCCTGTGAATCGGGTCAGGTCAGTATTCATAGAGTCATAGATCATAAGAGTTGGAAGGAGCCTACAAGGCCATCGAGTCCAACCCCCTGCTCAATGCAAGGAAACTAGAGGAGGGGTCCGGTCTCCCATCCAAGTAATAACCAGGCCTGACCCTGCTTAGCTTGCCACGCTCAGACAAGCTGAACCAGCGTGAGCTACAGGCCTGCAATATTATTCCCCCCCCCCATGTTGCTTATGGGTGTGTGTGTGTGTGTGTGTGCTGTGAGTTTGTGGCTTGCCTAATAGAGCCTTGCCTAAGTGGAACAAGATAAGTGGGGAACTATTTTGCCCCTGTGGAAAAGTAATGTTGAAACGTGATGGGGGTTATTATGCACCAGCCTTCCGGATGTCTAGGAGGCTAAAGTTCCCACCATCCCTGACCACTGGCCATACTTGGGGCTGATGGGAGTTGTAGTCCATCTGGTGGGGCACAAAGTTGGGGAAGGCTGTATTACATTATTAAGCAACATCAGAAGAGCCCTGCTGGATCAGACCAAGAGTCCATCTAGTCTAGCATTCTGTTCACACAGTGGCCAACCACTGTTATATATAAATAAATAAATAAAAATTTTAATATACTAAATAAAAATAATTTATCTAGCACCCGTTTCAAACTTTGTCTCTCTTTGGGGCCACCCAACAAGCTCATGGCTTATTTGTCCGCAGTCCATTCTCTTAACTGCTATGCCGGGCTGCTTTGTTATCCTCAGTATATACCAGACAACGTGCCACTTCTACCAGCAGAAGTGGAAAGCAGTCAACTGCCAAAAATGTGGGTGTTGTTGTTATTAATAATAATAAAGGGAGGATCATCCCTCCCCCTTAAAATCTGCACAACAGCCCCATGAGTTAGGTTATGCTGAGAGATGGTGACTGGCCCCAGGTCATTCCTTGAGGTTGACATGGCCAAAGGCAGATTTGGCTCACCCAAACCATTCAAGTGTGCAATCCCATGCATGTTTCGACAGAAAAAAGTCCTACAACTCCCAGCATTCCTGAGCCAGCCAGCCGTTTTGCCCGAGTCCCTTCTTTTGTTGTCGACTAAACATGCATAGGATTGCGCCTCTCCGGCAGGGCAGACCTGTGGCTTGCAGGATCTCCTTTGTTTTTTACCAAGAGACACACACACACACACACACACCGTGGTCCACCAGCTGGATCCAGGTGCTAAATAGTGGCTTGAGCAGGTAAGTAAGGATGAAGGAACAGGGAGCCTCTGCGCACATGGGCAGCCCGAGAATTTGTGATTGGTACCAGTTAACCCGAGCTCACAACTCCTTCCAAACATTAATTCCAAGTTTCCCTCCCCCCCACCCCAGCATTCATTTTCAGCAGCCTAATTTAGCTGAGTGGTGAGGTGGGGGGAGGGGGGAATCTCTGTAGTTGCTGCTGCTGTTAGAGAGTTGGGAGGCAGAACTCCTTGCCGATATCTACTGCAAATAATCAAGAGAGATCTACCTTCCTTCTGCCCGCCTCTGTCCTAGGGAGCAACTTGAGGCATAAACAACTCCCATCATCTTGGCCGAGTGAGACCCTGCGGCCTGTGGGTGGAGGTGGAGGGTGCAGACATCAGAGGTGCTGGGATGAGGGAGCGTTGATCAGTTTGAGGGAGCCCCCCCCCCCTTGGCTCACAGGCATTGTACTCCAGAGAGAGCACGCTGGTCTCCTAAGGGCAAATGGAGCTGGGCAGCACCTTTTTTTGTGTGTGAAAGGGCAACACTGTTAGAAAATGCTTAGATAATGGAGCCATTGTTTGCTGGGTCTCCTCTCTCCCTGGGATTGCTAGTTGTCATCCAAATTCCTGGGGAAGGAGTTCATTTGAGGATGGATTTTGCCCGGAGTCTCCAGGGCAGACTTCCCCAACCTGGTGCCCTCTAGATGGGGGTGGGTGGGAGGGACTACAATGCCCATCACCCCCAGCCAAGTGGGGTTAACATCAGCTCTGCACTCAATGCAGGAAACTAGAGGAGGTGTCTCCCATCCAAGTAATAACCAAAGCCTGCTTAGCTTTCCACGCTCAGACAAGCTGAGCCAGCGTAAGCCACAGGCCTGTTTTTCTTTGTCCTTTTCAGATCCTGGACATAGCTTGAATTCCAAACTGTAATATGGGATCCACTTCTGTTTTGGGATTCTCTCTTCCCCCCCCCCCCATTTCTCTCCTCTCTTGAAGGTGACCAGATGGACCACAGGACACGGCTCCTGTGTTTTGAATAGTTAACATAGAATTTTTGCAGATGCAACTTCTCGGGCAAAGGTTTCGAAAGTTGCACCTGCAAAATGAGGCCAGAAAGTTAGGGCCGTTCTCTTAGCTCTCCCAGGGCTCCTAAGCTGCAATAGAAAAAGAGATTTTCATCTTCAAAATTCTGGCGAGAGGCAACATTCAAAGACTCTCATACTGGCACCTTCCAGTTTAGAGCAGGAATCTCAGAAACCGCTCCCAGTCTGTCCTCCGGGAAAATTGAGGAGGGGAGAAACTTTCTGAAAACTGGAACACAACGTTTTGCGCTCAAAGTGCATCAGCTGATTCTTTCATCCAAGTCCATATAATTTAGTACAGTTTATATTTAAAGGAACTCAAGTGGCATACATTGTCCCCCACTCCCCAATTTGATCCTCACAACAACCCTGTGAGGTAGGGTTAAGCTGAGAGACAGTGACTGTCTGATATTGAACTTTCTGGTTGAGACTGAGGAAGGGGTTTGAACCTGGGCCTCCCTCCCCAGTCCTCTTTGGACACTCTAACCACTATACCACCCTACTAGCTCCCACAACAACCTTGTGGGCTATGTTAAGCCGCCCCAATATCACCAAGTAAGCTTTGGATCTCTCTCTAGTTAAAAGTGCCACACTCTAGCCCGGTTTCCCCCAACCTGGCGCTCTCCAGATGCATTTGGACTACACCTCCCATCATCCCTAGCCATCATGGAAGTGTAGTCCAAGCAGATCCGTAGAGCCCCAGGTTGGGGAAGGCTGCTCTAGCCACTACACTGGCATAAAACCAAGATAAATTTGTAATGTAAATACTCCCTAAGTTCTAGTGCAGTGTTCTCCAACCTTGGGTCCCCAGATGTTTTTGACCTACAACTCCCAGCATGCCCCAGCCATAGCTGGCTGGGGCATGCTGGGAGTTGTAGGCCAAAAACATCTGGGGACCCAAGGTTGGAGAACACTGTTCTAGTGTGAGATGGAGAAGGAAGAAAGAGCAAGCACCATTGTTGCCTGGCTGATGGGAAGCAATTTTATTAACGTTTACTCAGGCTTATCACTCACTCAGCTTATTTTCAATAACTGCAGAGGTGGTTTGTGTCTTGAGAGAAGAACACTTGACTCTTAATGGGAAAGATAGTAATTTATGACTAAGGGAGCACATTGCATTTTTGGTATTCTGGAGAGTTAGCCTTCAAAGAAGTGAAGCCTCAAGATTTACCTCAGTATATGGTACTCAAAATATTTATTGCCGTACAGGGCAACAATGGCTGTTTCCATCATTCTTATTCTTATTCTTAATAAAATCTCCGTCTAAGTGGTACATGTACTGCTTAATATAATAAAATATTTAAGCGGTATATCACAAACTTATACAGTAGTGGTTTTCTATCACCTAAATGGGCATGGCTTCCCCCCCCCCCCAAAGTATCTTGGGATTTGTAGTTTGGTGAGGGTGCTAAGAATTCTCTATCAGAGATCCTTCCCCTCACAGAACTACAGTTCCCAGGGTTTCCTGGGAAAAGGGAACGTCGGTTAAACCCATCTGTCTGTAGTAGATACCCCAATTCATCCTTAGGGTATCTACACTACAATACCAGTATAACAGTCACGCCTCCCCCACCACAAGAATCATGGGAATTATAGTGTGATGACTGTGCAGAGAGAGAGAGGGATCCTCCTCGGTAGACTGTAAAGGTATGACAGTATTAAGGTATGCTTGGATATTAAACCAGTGTAAATCTTCCCTTCGTCTGATCCTCAATGGCTTTGTTCTGTAGCAGTTAATCAGAGAAGATACATTTTCATATGTAGAATCGTTGCTTTGGTGTTGAAGTACAGGCAGCCCCCGAGTTAAGAACGTCCCGACTTACAGACAACCCATACTTAAGAACGGACTTCTGGGTTCCCCGGCGCTACGTCGTTTACGTAGAGTACATAGCGTAGTATACTATGCAATTTGCGTAATTTACACAATTTACGGAAATGCCGATTTTAACGTATAGAATGCTATGCTGTTCCGACTTACATACAAATTCTACTTAAAGACATTCTTAAGAACGGAACAAATCAACGGGTTTTTCAGACTTCTGCTCCATCCTTCCCCATTTTCCCCCTGTGCTTTGGTCATGGGTTTAGTTGTCACTGGAACAGGCCTGTGGCTCACGCTGGCTCAGCTTGTCTGAGCGTGGAAAGCTAAGCAGGGTCAGGCTTGGTTATTACTTGGATGGGAGACCCCCTCCTCTAGTTTCCTGCATTGAGCAGGGGGTTGGACTCGATGGCCTTGTAGGCCCCTTCCAACTCTATGATCTATGAACCCCTCCTTTCATCTCCCAACCCCAGTTTACAGGACCAGGTAACTTTGGACCTCCCAGTTGGATTTCTGCAGCCTTGCTGGCTGGAGATAATGGGAGTTGTAGCCCAACACATCTGGAAGGGGCCAGTTGGGCAAGGCTGGATTACTGCAGTGCGTTACTTGTGGGGCTGCCCTTGAAGACAACTTGGAATCTTCAATTAGTGCAGAATGTGGTGGTCAAGATTTTGGCTAGTACAGCCAGGTGTATGCCTGTTACACCAATTTTAAAAAGAACATTGTCTGTCTGTCTGTCTGTCTGATTCTAGGCCCGGTTTAGGGTCCTGATACTTCCCTAAGTGGCTTGGGACCCAAATATCTGAAGGAGCACCTCTTCCCATACCAACCTGCCCATGCTTTTAAGGTCTTCTGCAGAGGCTCTTCTCCAGGTGTCCCCTTTATTGGAGGCATGCTACTGAATCATAAGGGAGAGCATTTTTTCAGTGGCAGTTCCCCAGTTTTGGGAAGCCCTCCCTATAAAAGGGGGTGGCGGTAAGGCTGCTAGATAGCCCGTTCTGCAGCAGTGAATGGTGGCAGGACATTAAATATCCAAGAATCTAAGGCCCCTGGACCAAATCTGGCCTTCTGGCATTCCCAAAAATAAGGGGGGGATGGGGAGGGAGAGCCAGCATGGCGTAGTGGTGAGAGTGCTGGACTGGGACTCGGGAGATCTGGGTTCTATTCCCCGCTCGGCCATGAACCTCACTGGGTGACTTTGGGCCAGTCACTGACTCTCAGCCTAACCTACCTCACAGGGTTGTGAGGATAAAATGGAGAGGAGGAAGGCGGGGTATAAATATAATAAATAATTAAATAAATAAATAAATAAAAATACTGACTTGAAGGTGACGTTACAGGGTCTGCATGTTCAGAGTCCCAAGGTGATGTGGGGGGGGGTCTACCAGACTTGCTTTCTTGTAACATCTTGCCTGGTGCTGAGATCTCAAATGCTTGCACATTTTTAATGATCTTTTAGTTGGCCTAATAAACATATTATAGTACTATGGATTTTGGAATCTTCTCTTTCATGCTAGTTGTGAGGATGGAAACAGGGGAGGGAGAGAATGCACCAGGAGTAACAGGGTGGCGTAGTGGTTAGAGTGTTGGCCTGGGACTCTGGAGATCCGGGTTGTAGTCCCCACTCAGCCATGAAGCTCATTGGGTGACTTTGGGCCAGTCACTGATTCTCAGCCTACCTTATCTCACAGGGTTGTTGTGAGGATAAAATGGAGTGGAGAAAGACCACGCAAGCCACCTTGGGTTCCTTGCAAGTGGGAAAAGGGTGGGATATAAATGTAATAATAAATTAAATAAAGTATGCTCCCCTCAGCTCCTTGGAAGGAGGATAGGATAAATAATTAGCAATAAAGAACTGGCAGGGTGGCTAGATATTTAAAAGGGTTGGTTGTCTCCAATTCAAAAGGAGTGCAGTCATAGTAGAGGAGCAGCAGAAATTGCCACGCTCACCACACTCCATGTTTGAATTGTCCATACTGCACACATATTATAAGAGTTCCTTCCAGCAACTCAATAATGTAGGCATTATTATTTTCCCTTGTCACTGGAGACATGGACGGAAGTTGAGAGACAGTTGCCTTAAGCTGCCACCTTTCTGAAACTCTGGTCCCCAGAGGTTGTTGTCTTACACTTCCACCACCCTTGATCATTGACCCTGTTTGCTGGGGATGATAGGTGTTGGAGTCCAACAACCAAGGTTGGGAAAGGCAGCCTAAGGCCACTTGGTGGGTTTGTGGTAGCGGTAGGATCTCCTGCTTTACAGCACAATCTCCTCCCCACTTCCCGGCTTCTTTGAATGTTTTTAAGCAGGCACTGAAGACTTTACTATTCCAGCAGGCCTTCCTTTTATAGTATTTTATTTAACTTTTTATGGAACTTTAATTCTGTTTTTATGCTTAATTGTATTACTTAGTTTTAATTGCATATTATTGTATATTTGTTTTGTTTGATTATGATCTTGTATGCCGCCTAGGGGGTTTGTGTATAGGCGGGATATAAATTGAATAAATAAATACATAAAATCTTGCATGCCAGTATAGCAAGGGACTAAGAAAGCCTTCCATAACCTGGTGCCCTCCAGATGTGTTGGATGGCAGTTCCCATCATCCCCAAGCTAGGATTCACCAGGGATCATGGGTGTTGCCATCCAACACATCCAGGGGATGCCCGGTTGGGGAAGGCTGTCTTAGTGCCTTGTTCCGCTGGCATGTGGGATGAGGCCAGGATGTGGGGGGAAGAAGGCGCTCATTCTGTGATATATTCTGGGGGGAAACGCAGCATCTGAGCCCTCCTGTAGCAGCACACTGCTGGCTGGAACTAAGTGGATGAGACAGACAGCGACAGGAAGCGATGAGGCACAGAGGAATTGTACAAATGCCGGAGATCAGTGAAGCTCCCCGTGTCTTAAGAATGGTCATGTTCTAAGTCAGCCTTCCCCAGCCTGGTGCCCTCCAGATGTTTTCGACTACAGCTTTCTGGGGCTGATGGGAGTTGTAGGCCAAAACATCTGGAAGGCACCAGGTTGGGAGAGACTGTTCTAAGTGAAAGGTTTTGAAATTCCACAACTCTGGATTTATTTATAGGCTGTGCTCACTAGGGCTGAGGGAGTTGTAGGCCAAAATATCTGGACAACTTGCCCATCCCTGATTTATAATATCCCACCATTGCTCCAAGGAATGAGCTCAAGGCATCACCTGCTCACAAACTCTCCCCCAGGCGTGGTTTTCTAACTCCAGATAACCTTCCAGTGGCCTTCTCATGCTCAAAGGTTTGCTTGCCTGTCTCAGGGGTTTATTTATTTACTCAATCCTTTTATATTCAACCTTTTTTCCCCATCATGGAACTGAAGGTGGCATCCATAGGGTCCCTGGTCAGCCTCCCATACAAACCCTGACCTGACCAGACCTTGTTTTGCTTCGGAATAAGAAGACAGTCTCTGCCCTCAGGCTTACAATCTAAAAGATACAACACAAAAGGAAAAGAGATTGGAAGGGAGGAGGAGGGGGAAAAGCAAAACTCAGGCACCTGTTTCATAGATTTCCTGTTCTTAGTTTCACAGTTCTTCTAGGTGATCTTTGCGGCAGGGAAGGGCAAAACAAGCTCCCTGCAGCTGTTTCTTCTCTGGCTGATGGGGAGCCATGTTGGTCTTCCCTTGCCAAGATATTTATCCTGGGAGGCACAGGATGCAGCCTCCCAGGGGCCCTTGGTTCCCTGGCCGATGGATGAGGCCAGAGCTTACAGTTCAAGGGAACTGTCAGTTGGAGCTCAAAAGCAGGGGTGGGTTACCTGTGGCCCCCCAGATGATGTTGGGCTACAGATCCCATAATCCCTACAACAGCTGGGGGGGGGCACAGTTCCCAATGCCTGTTTTAAAGGGTAGGCCCAGCCTTCCAAGCTATTATCATTTTGGAGTCTCAGCATTTAACCTCTTGCTTGTGTTAACAGAAAATGGTAGACATTTTAAGAAAAGTAAATGTCACTAGAGTACTCCATCTGTACAATGTTAAAATTCCTTGATAATATGCTACACATATCTGTTCTGTGACTTGATCTGCAGTATGTGGATGAGATCATGTGCTTGCGTTATTACCTCTGCACATATTTCTAATTTTGTGCTTTTGGCACATTATATTCGTCTGAATTATGGTTGCTTGGCAGTGGTGATGACCTCGTATCATCTGTGGGTGCAGGCAGGACTCCCTTCTTCTTGGGATAGAATTCCCCGCCTGGTTGCTTTTAGACCCACCTGCTGAAGTGGCCATTCTACCCCTCAGTGGTGTGGTCCATTACACCCCCCAAGGATTCTATTGCCTCCTTTCCATCTGCTGGTAGGGGGAAAAGTTCTAGTCTGGACTGCTCCCTGTGGTGCTAGTTGTCTACTTGCATGGAGTTACTTATAAGAACAAAGGAAGCTGCCTTATACTGAGGAAGTCCATCAGTTCATCTACCCAGTACAGCTGACACTGATTGGCAGCCACTCTCCAGCAGTTCAGCAGGCAATAGTTCAGTGTTCTCCAACCTTGGGTCCCCAGATGTTTTTGGCCTACAACTCCCAGCATGCCCCAGCCAGTGTAGCTGGCTGGGGCATGCTGGGAGTTGTAGGCCAAAAACATCTGGGGACCCAAGGTTGGAGAACACTGCAATAGTTAATATAACTGGGGTGGGGTTTTTTTAAAGCTGTTTTAAAGTGTTGTGTTTTTTTGTAATTACATTTTTTATATATTATGTTTTTGTTTTGTAATTTTTGTGAACTGTCCAGAGAGCTTTGGCGATTGGGCGGTATAGAAATGAAATAAAAATGAAAAGATCTCCCAGCTCTGCCTAGAGAGGTCAGGGATTGAACCTGGGACCTTCTGCACGCTAAGCAGTTGCTCCGTCACTGAGCTATGGCCCCTTATGTAAAGGAGAATTCATAGATGTGATCTAGCATGTGCAACATGAAGTGGCAGCAGTTTCACTGCAGAACATTTACTACCTCATTCTGCTGCATGAGACCAGGCCTCTCATTGGATGCTTCCAGAATTTCAAAAGCAGAGAATATTAAGGGATTTGGTATACGTTCTAAGGCAGGCTTGTATAGTCATGTGTCTAATTCACCTGTGGTAAGAAGAATCTCCTTCAGGCATACCCATATGGACCTTCTGGGGCCGGGGGCCGGGAGGTTGATTAAAAATAAGTTGGTTTTTATTTTATTTTCAGGTTGCTGATTTGCCGTAAATTACTAGCATTAACTATATCTGGACAGATGGACTAATACATGTTTTGTTCTTGTGGGCTAGCAGAGTGTCTTGGACCTATTTGCAAGATGATTTGTGTTCTGAATAATACTTTGTTAAGTCCTTTAAAGCCAGAGTGGTCCAGTGGAGAGATGTGAATTCAAGTTTCACCAGCGTTGTAGACCTATTAGGTGGGTAGACCTATTAGGTGACCTTTGACAATCAAAATTCTTGGGAGACAGGTCGAATTCTCTTACCTGTATGGATGATGCAAATTAAGCATCAGATCCAATGTGGTGAAGTGGTTAGACAGAAGTTGGACTTGGTCTGGGGAGATTCAGGTTCAAATCCCCAGTTAGCCATGAAACCCACTTAAAGGCGCAATCCTATGCAAGTCTAGACTGCAAAAAAGGCCTACAGCTCCCAGCATGCTGGGAGTTGCAGGCCTTTTTTCTGTCTAGACTTGTACAGTCATGCCTTGGATTGAGAGCACTAATTCGTTCCGGAAACATGCTTGTAATCCAAAACACTCTTATATCAAAATGAAATCCCCCCCCCCAAAAAAAATTTGTACAGAGATTTTTAATGTAAGCCGTGCTACAGTACTTGTATTGCAAGACGTCGCTTGTATATCAAGTAAAAAAAAAAAAAAAATTTAAAAATGTGCTTGTCTTGCAAAACGCTCTCAAACCAAGTTACTTGCAATCCAAGGTATTACTGTACACAATAATTGTACGTAATCTACACTGGAGCGAATGTGCTCTTTCACCGTGAAGCCTTTACTGCTAGAATGCACTAATTTTCTTGTGGAGTCTGATCACTTGTGAAGCATAAGGTGGCCATGAGTCCTCTTTTGCAGAGGACAGTCCTCTATTTGAAAGCCTGCCCTGTCCAATTCCAGTTTAAAGATAAGGAACCGTCAGAACTGTTGTCTATCCACAGTTAGTACCTGGACAGCAGACTGAACAGGTAGGCACACACTATGGTGAGATGGACTGTATTTCTATTTAAGCAGAAGCTGCATCGGAGGCCCATTTACGTAGGCCTCAGGCAGACCAGAGTGAGAACTAAAAAGGAAGTTCTCACTCTGGTCTGCCGTTTTGGTCCTGCCCCCTACTAGCCAATCAGAACCCTGATTGGTTCAGCGGCCTCTTCATCGGGAACTGCACCGCTTCTCGCCAGCCCCACCCCTCCTTCCTTTGCTGCCGGGCCCACACAAATTTCATCCAAGGTATTACCATATAGGTTTGCACCGTATAGGATTGCGCCTTTAGTGTGCTTTGGTCAGCCCAACCTACCTCAAACAGTTGTTGAGAGGAGAAAAGGGGTGTGGGGTGAGGATTATGACTTATGCCTTGAGCTCCTTAGAGGAAAAGTGGGATATAAACATAATTAATTAATATGCAGCCCAATTGGATGCATATTTACTCAGTTGTAAATCCCCTCTGTGATCAATGGGGCTTACTCCTAAGTAAGTACCCATAGGTTTGCACCCTAAGCACCACTCCTCCTGTTTCTGCAGAGCACTGAAATTCCCTCCCCAATCACTGATAATTCTGCTCAGCTCCCTGCTCTGGTAATGCAAGTTTCAGTTTGCGTTACCCATGCAATTTCAAGCCTGACTTTGCAGCAGTAAGGACTAGAATCTTGGGTGATTTAAGATTTTCAGAATGTATAAATATAACATTATGTAATTATGGAAAGTGCACAGACCAGGGATATAAAGCAACCCCAATTCTTGTGTTCCCTGCAGCATATTTTGTTTTGTGAATTGGTATTAGGTTTCTCCCCAGAAGTTCTAAAAGGGCTGCTGTTTTTCTACTGGCTTGTCAAACTACCAGAGCCGGAAAGCACTTCCATACTGGCCAGAATAAACAAAGATACTGACATCCCCGTCCTAAACACATTAGGTAGAAATAAATTCCAGGGGGTAATTGCACATAAAGGAAACACAAAGAGAAATGCACAGTTCCCCACTTACAAATACAGGGATTTACAAATACAGGGATATCCGTCATGTTTGGCTCTCACCACCCATTCTTGCACCCTTGATCTCCTTAAAAGGGCTCTGCTGGGAACCGAAAAAGAAGTATACCATTAAAGCGGATCAAGAATGTACGTACATTACGTTTCAGCAGAGTTCAGCCAATGCTTTTAGTTCTCTGTACTGTAGCAAAATATATAACATGAGAAGAGCCATGCTGGATCAGACCAAGGGTCCATCTAGTCCAGCATTCTGTTCACGCGGTGGCCAACCAGCTGCCCATGGGATCCCACAAGCAGGACATGAGTGCATCAGCACCCTCCCGCCCATGTTCCCCAGCAACTGGTGTACGTAGGCATACTGCCTCTGATACTGGGAGGTAGCACGGAGCCATCAGGACTGGTAGCCACTGATAGCCTTCTCCTCCATGAATGTCATGAGAAGGAAAGTGAATGATGGTGTCATCCCATAAAACTGATTGGTGGAAGATTCAGGACAGATAAAAGGAAGGACTTCTTCACACAGGGCAGAGTGAAACCACAGAATTTGCTACCACGAGCTGTAGTGATGGCCACCCATTTGGATGGCTTTAAAGGAGGGGGGTGGGTTTAGACAAATTCATGGAGGATATATATGGTTGTTGTTGTTGTTGTTGGGGAAATGGTGTTAGCTTTGGGAAGAATCTGTACCTCCAGGAGAAATGGAATAAATGGGGGATCTGCAATTGCTTCCCCCCCCCTCAAGCTGATGAGATCAGAAAGGCTGAGTGTTAGGGCCACTTTGTGTTGATGTGTATGGGGTGCTCATATTTCAAGAGGATTATTATGGATAGCTTATCTGTAATAGGTAATAAGAAAATTTGCTGTGGAAAGACTGTTTCCTCGTGTGCGTGTACATCTGTATTGTGCATGCATGTGTGTTTCTTTCTGTATCTCTGTGTGTGCACATCTGTGTGCGTGCACATCTCTGTGTGCGTGTATGTTTCTGTATCTCTGTGTGTACGTACGTGTATTATTTCTTATTTATTACATTTATATCCCACCTTTTTTCCTGCAGAGAATCCTCCTCTCCATTTTATCCTCACAACAGCCCTCTGGGGTAGGTTAGGCTGAGAGTCAGTGACTGGCCCAAAGTCACCCAGTGAGGTTCATGGCCAAGCGGGGACTAGAACCCGGATCTCCCGAGTCCCAGTCCAGCACTCTCACCACTACACCGGGTTACCTGTATTTCAGAATTAAAATCATCTTTTTAAAAAATAGTGATAGCCACAATAATACCGCAGTTTCTGCAGAAGCCCTATTGAAATAGGCATGTTGCCCCCTCGCCAGGTGCATGGCTGAAGAGTCATTCCTTTGCCAGCTGAGAAAGATGGCAACTCTACTGGTGGAGGCGGGTCTGTGGCTTTCACACAGCCAGGCTCCCCTCCCCTCCTGCAAAGTCCCTGGAACTCCTGGAATTTGGTCATCCCTGTGGACAGGGACAGGCCTTTGTTCTCTAGGGTCCCGGTCCTGGTGTCTAAAAGCAGTAACCCCTCCCCTCCCGTTTGCATCCAGAATCTCTCTCTCTCTCTCTCTCTCTCTCCTTGGTTTTGTTTTATTCCTCTTGGGGGGGAGGGGGGGACAGTGGAAGTGTTTTTGGAGAAGGCCTGGGAATTTCCCTGCTTTGTGTGTGGTGTGGGGGGAGGGGGCTTTGGGGCCTCTTCCTTTCAGATGCAAGGGGTGGGGGCTATTTGACTAATTCAATGGGCTTCAGTTTGATTACCTATCTGATAACAGAGGAATTTGAACAATGTGTGTGTTTTGGGAAGAGGGAGGGGGGAGGGGATGCTCTGAAGACCACCAGCTTCTTTTGCAGGTCACTTCAAAAGACCCCGGGGGGGGGGCAAAGGGAGGGGGGGAAGGGGAGCCTTCCTTGCAATTTTCTCCCTCCTGTTCCCCAGGGGAAGAGAAGATTGCTTTTTTGGCAAAGGGGGTTTTTTTTTTTTTTTTGTTGGTGTTGGCTGGCCCGATCTCTTCAAGCACTCCTCCAAATAAACAGCGGGCATTTCACTCAGCGCTCCCCGAGAAGGCAGCTGTTACAAGCCTGGAGGGGCAGCGCACCCTCCTGATGTTTACCAGAGAAGAATCAGTACCTGCCCTGGCGCGTACTGATTTTTTTACGGGGGAGGGGGAGATAGGATCTTGTTCTTAACATCCTCCCTGGGTCTCTAGAGCAGCTTTCCCAACCTGGCGCCCTCCAAATGTGTTGGACTACAATTCCCAGCATCCCCCGCCCGGACATTCAATTTCTGAACTGGGCATGTGTGTAAGTCTTCACTCTGTGGCAGCTTTTTTTTTTTCCCCCAATCTGTGTCCCGGGGGAGCTCTTGGAAGCTTCCCAAGGAGAAGGTCAGTGATGGCGAACAAAGACAGCTGGCCCTCCACTAGCAATCTTGGGAGGGGATGCCTTGACAGGTGCATGCTCAGCTCCACACCCCCCCCGGGCAATTATAGGTGATGCTCAACAGGCCTGGCCAGCAACCCTGGAAGGTGATCCCAGAATCCTTTGCAATATGCAAGAGTTTCCTCAGCAGATAAGCTGAGATGGAAAGGACTTCCCTGAGTAGGGTGTGTGTGTGTGTTTAAACTAAAAAAAAAACAACCAACACCTCTGCTACTTTAGGAGCACCAAGCGAAGAGCGTTTTATGAAGCCTGCTGCAGAAGATGGCAGCAGCCCAAATTTCAGGGGGGTGGGGGTGGGGGTGCCTCTTCCTGTGTGGTTAATGGCACAACTATCAACTATGTGGGCAGGGGCCTTTCCCGCACAAGCAGCATCCTCCCAGCCGTATGCGAGGGCACGGCATGGCGTAGCCCAGTGTTCTCCAACCGTGGGTCCCCAGATGTTTTTGGCCTACAACTCCCAGCATGCCCCAGCCATAGCTGGCTGGGGCATGCTGGGAGTTGTAGGCCAAAAACATCTGGGGACCCAAGGTTGGAGAACACTGGTGTAGCAGCAACTGTGGCTACAGGTGGAATCCGTTACATTGGATTTGAGAATGCTTTGATCTAACCTCCTGGGCTGACGGCAGAGGTGGGGCTCGTACAGCCCCGCGGGTTTCGATCCATGCAAACAAATGGGCAGATGACGCCAGAGTCGCCGCCAGTGACCACTGATGCATATGTGGTGCCTCCAAAAGTAACATCTGAACAACCCCCGAGCAGACCAATCTCATCTGATCTCGGAAGCTAAGCAGCATCGGGCTAGTCCAGCTTCCTGTTTCCCCACAGTGGACAGCCATCCGCCTGCGGGAAGCCCACAAGTAGGAGATGAGGGAAATTATTCCCTGTTTTCTCAGTATGCAATGCAGAGTGTCGATCCTCTTCCTCCTTTGGTTTCAACCAGAGTTCATTGTTAGTTATTTGTGTGTGTGTGGGGGGGGGATTTACCATGATACGTATAAAATGGCGGGTCTGGTTAGTACTTGGATGGGTGGTTGCCTTGGAATACCAGGTGCTGTAGGGAGGGACCATCACTCAGTGTGCTAGAGCACCTGCTTTGCATGCAGAAGGTCCCAGGTTCGATCCCTGGCTTCTCCAGGTAGGGCGTGGAAAGAATCCTGCCTGAAACCCTGGAGAGCCGCTGCCAATCAGTGTTGACAATACTGGGCTAGATGGACCAATGGTCTGACTCAGTATAAGGCAGCTTCCTATGTTCCTGTGTTGAAGATTTGCGATTAGAATTGAATGCTCTTTATATGAGCTGATAAAGGGGGAATGGGTTTGCCCCCAACTTCCAAATAAGCCCTTTACCAGGAGCACTAAGATCTGCTATCGGATGAAAGACAGTGTCAAAATGTGTAAAGGATAATAGGGCTGGTACCTCTTTGCAATGAGAATCATAGAGCTGGAAGGGACCTTGGAGATCATTTAGTCCAACCCACTGCCCAGTGCAAACTTGACAATGCAGGATGCAGCTCCAGCATCCCTGCTAGATGCCCGTCCAGCCTCTGCTGAAATACCTCCAGCAGCAGAGATGCCACCCCCTCCTGAGACGGCCTGTTCTACTGCTGAACAGCTCCTACTGTTAGGAGGTTTCTCCTAATGTTTAGCCAAAATCTGCTTCCCTGCCAGTCTTGGTTCCTGGTTTTTGAGGGCCCTTGGGTAAGACGCCCTCCACTGTTACCAGCACTGTTACCAGCTGCTCTTGCTTCTCGTCCTCTTTCTCATCCTTGTTACCACTTGACTACTTGACAGCCAGGGAGCAAGCAAGCAAGCAAGCAAGCAAGCAAGCAGCGGCATCTGCTGCTCCTTCTCACCGCCACTGTTATCTGGGCGAGAGCAACAGGCAGGGTTGCAGTGGTGAAGATGAGGAGCAAGTCCAGGTGGCTCTTGTCAGTGGGCCCCTGCTGGGATGTGGGCCCTCGGCAGATGCCCAGCCATACCGACCCTTGATGCCAAGCCCTGTTCCCTGCAATTCCCACCCATTGCTTCTAGTCCTGCCCCCTGAAGCGACAGAAGCGCCAACTTCTGCGTGACAGAATCCCAAACACATTACTTATAGGTAAGGGCCAAACTAGATAGTTCAGGGGCATGCATGGGTCTAAGGAAACCCTGGCTGATGCCAAGCAGCTGCAAAAGAGAGAGGTTGGGGATATAACTTCCAGGACGTAAAACTTCTAAGCTGCAAATACTGGAGACATAGAAGACGAAGATTAATATATTTTTCCAAGCTAATTGGACATATGAAGCAATAACTTCCTGAGAAATAAAATAAGTGAATTTTACCCAGTCACCCCAACTCCCTTGCTCTCCAAAAACCAATATTGTTAATTACTGGGGCTAGAAAGGAGATTCCTCCAGTTACCAAAATATGTCTATATTTCCCCCAGATTTTAACCATTATATTTCTGATTGCATTCTGCTGTACGCTTTCTTGCCGACTGGACCATATCCAGCCTGCTAGGGTGATATCAACTTCCGTTTGCTCTCTTATCCAGGGTGGGATGCCTTTAAATGCTTGAAACCACTGCACCATGGCTACAAGTATTGGTGCTTGATAAAATAATACACAGTGGCCTGGTTAGCACATAACGATAAACCTGGTTCATGCTACTCTACTGCTCCCATGTGGCACCTCTTGCCAGTGGGAGTGGCTTGTTGCTTTCTTAACAAGCCCGAATCTTAAGCCTAACAAACCAGAGTCATTCTAAGGAATTCTGGCTTATTATGTGCGAACCAGCTGGTACTGACAGCCCTCTACCTTTTCTCTTGTTGTAGTATTTGTGACTTAACTCGTAAAGGCTTTATATTTCTGTATACAGTAATACCTTGGATTGCAAACATAATTTGTTCCGGAACTGTGCTTGTAATCCAGAACACTTGTATATCAAAGCGAAATTCCCCATAAGAAATTTGTACACATATTTTTAATTTAAGCTGCAATAAAGAATGATAGTGTAAAGTCTTCATTTTTCTTGACCGTACTACAGTACTTGTATTGCAAGACATCGCTTGGTTATCAAGTAAAACTTTATTTTTAAAAAATTGCTTGTCTTGCAAAATGCTCTCAGACCAAGTTACTTGCAATCCAAGGCATTACTGTATACTGATTAATTTCTGGATCCCTGAGTCTGAAGGATTCCCGACTGCATGGAGGCTTCTGCTCCTGTTCAAGCAAATACATGTCAAAGCCCCCTTCACGCCTTCCAGATCAACACAGGAAGGTTGAGGGCGAAACAGATGGTGAGGGGGCATAATGCAACGCTTTCTACACTCAGAAGCTCTGTCCTGTTAGGCTGAACACCTCCCGATTCTAGCTAAAGTATTACAACTGGCAGTAACCATAGTTTTTTCTTTTCATCCTATTCCTATGTAGCCTGAACCCCTTGGGATAAGACCGGGGCTTTAAACTCAAAATCAGGTTTATTTAAGTACCCTTTGCCATGTTCCCCTACTTGGAATACTTTCATCAGCCTTCATCTTACTTCATTTTAACTTTGTGGATTGGATCTACACTTACTCATACTTCGAGTAGACCTGCTGAAATTAATGGGACTAAAGATAGTCATGACTAAGTTAAGTTCATTGATTTCAATGGGTCTTTTCTGACTATGTCTGGGTCCAAGCAAATGTGCTTCCATTTTACTTCATTAGCAAACAAGCACAACTAAAAATATTCCGGCGTCACTGTCTAGCTTTCCTCAGCATTTAGGGTTTTTGGGGGACGGGTAGGGGGCATTGGTAGTTGAAGGTATGAAAGGAGTTAATAAAATACTCCACTGCTTTGGATGGGGAGAGGGGGGAGAGGCCGTGTGGACTGCGAGATGTGTGGGCCACCATTTTTAAATATGGCATTCCTTACAACTGGTAGACAGGGAAGTTAAGTGTGGTCACATGACCTAAGTTACTGAGCAACTCATGAATGGTGGGCTTGCTCCATTCATTAAAAAAAAAGAGGATGCAGCTTCTATTCTAAGGAATTGTTGTGGAATAGCTGATGGCCTGGCTGGCCGAAAGATGGTAAGGGGAGTTGCCTCAACAGGGCTTGGAAATGGTTAACACAGGGCAGGCAGGCATGTATAGTTTCTGCTTTCCCAAAGTAGATTAAGAATGACAATAGGTATTTAAATAGTGAGATGTCTGTTTACTCTATAATTCGGCAAGCATAGCATTGATTTTTAATGGCGCCATTGCAGGATGATGATGATTTATTAATATTATTAATATTACAGTATTAGCAAATGCACCAGGCTTCACGCAGGTGGGGGTAGCCCTTGCATTGACACAGCCAAGGCTGCAAGCAAAGGTACACCTCAGGGTTGGACACATTGTGCCCACCCTGACCCTGTCTGGGGGAAGCCACACCTGTTGGCACTCCTAGGCACAGCCCCTGCCAGGTGCACCTCTAAAGGGAAGGGTCTGTCCACTCCATTCCCCTGGTACGGGAGGGGCGTTGCCCCACATCATAGGAGAGGGGGCAGATGTACAGCTCTGTCCCTCCGCCCACTAATCTCGCCTGGCTTCAAACTATCAACTGCAGAGCTATGAGCTGATTAGAGAAGTCTGCCCCTAGTGGCTGAAGATTTTACTGCGGGCTTCAATCACATGGACACAATAAAATTAATTAAAATGTTTTTAAAAATGATCCTGAAGTGCACACCTTTAGGGTCCCCTTTAGTATGCATGCTAAGTTTCAGGTATCTAGGTTTCACAGTCTTGGTGCTGTGGCATCGATGAACAGATGGGGGAGAGACAAAGTTTGAACTGGGAAGTGCCTGGCAACTCACCAGGTGGCCCTAGGCAAAGCCGCTATCTTTCACCCCCATCTTTAAACTAGGGAGAAGATATTTATTAATGCAATTTTGCAGGGTTGTTGCAAAGGGCCCTGAGATAATGTGCATGAAATGCTTTAACCTAGCCCTCCCCAACCTCCTGTCCTCCAGAGGTGTTGGGAGTACAATTTCCATCATCTCCAGCCAGCAGGACCCTTGGCTTGGAATGATGGGAGTTATAGTCCCAATACCTCTGGAAGGCTGCTTTAAGCACTCGAAAGGTTGTTATATATAAATTTTAGTTCAGTTCAGTTTATTATTTCTGTCTCACTTTTCTCTTACAGTAATAAGCAGCTTCCGGTAATAGCAAAGAAAGGATATTCTCAAAGAACATTTAAAATAATACATCCTTCAAAACAATAAGACAATCAATGATCAAAAAATCAAGGAGGCCACAGTACTAACATTTTCAGCAGTAGAGACATTTAAAAGAAAATTGCCAGTTGGGATAAAAAGGCCTTTAACCACCGTGTTGCAAATCTCCAGTAGGAGGGAGTTCCACATTCCCAGTGCCACAACCAAGAAGACCCTGTCTTTTGTAGCTGCCCATTTGATCTCCTGTATCAGCCTTTCCCAACTTGGTGCCCTCTAGCTGTTTGGCACTACCAACTCCCAGCATTTCCTGGCCATTGCCTTGCTAACTCCCAGATTATGGAATGGCCTGCCGGAGGAGATTCGTCAACTCACTAGTCTCTTGGAATTTAAAAAAAGCCATAAAGACGGATCTCTTCCGGCAGGCCTATCCGGCAGAATTTTAGGATGCCTTTAAGATGTTTTTAAGATATTTTAAGATGTTTTAATGATGTTTTAATGATGTTTTAATAGTATGTATTGTGTTTTGTTTAGTCTATGTATTTTATATTTTTTGCTGTTCCCCGCCTCGATCTAGATGGAGAGGCGGGTAAGAAATTATTATTATTATTATTATTATTATTATTATTATTATTATTATTATTATTATTAAACTGGGACTGCTGGGAGTTGTGCATCAGGTTGGGGGAAGACTTGTCCTTCCATTACCTCTTCCCGGATCCTTTTAAACTGGAGATAGTCAGCTAGGCATTCAACCTGGGCTTTCTGCATGAGCCTTAGTCCCTCCCTACTGTAGGGCATAATGTGGAATAGATGTAGGAGCATTCACAAGTACTGTTTAATATGCCAAAATCCACTGAGAATTCTAAACTTGGGGGCTGATTGCTGTACGGGGGGGGGGGGGGAGAGGTTTGCATGCTTCAATAAAGTTTCACTGATAGATCAACAGCCCAGTGCTATGCATCTATGCTCAGCTGTTCCTCTAAGTTCAATGGGACTTCCTCCCAAGTAAGTGCACATAACAGTGCAGTGCAAGCTGAATGAGGCTGCAGTCCTAAGCGCACACGTGCTCACAATATTATCATGCATTTTCCTTCAGTATCTCAGAAAGGCACTTACAGTAATACCTTGGATTGCAAGTAACTTGGTTTGAGAGCGTTTTGCAAGACAAAGCAAATTTTTAAATATTTAATTTATTTTTTTTTAAACTTGATATACAAGCGACGTCTTGCAGTGTACTGTAGTACGGCTTAAATTAAAAATCTCTGTACAAATTGTTTTGGGGGGGGGATTTCATTTTGATATAAGAGTGTTTTGGATTACAAGCACGTTTCCAGAACGAATTTTGCTTTCAATCCAAGGCATGACTGTATACTGAGATTTGGCTGGTATGCAAATTTGCTGAAATGTACGTAATCGGTAATTGACTAAGGGTGCAATCCTATGCATGTTTAGACAGAAAAAAGTCCTATCCATGCCCCCAGCCAGCATGTCTGGTTAGAGCAGTGTTCTCCAACCTTGGGTCCCCAGATGTTTTTGGCCTGCAACTCCCAGCATGCCCCAGCCAGTGTAGCTGGGAGTTGCAGGCCAAAAACATCTGGGGACCCAAGGTTGGAGAACACTGCGTTAGAGGGATGCTGGGAGCTGTAGGACTTTTTTTTCTGTCTAAACATGCATAGGACTGCACCCTAAAAGACTTAAGGCTGTAATCCTATACACACTTTCTCTGGAGTAAGTCTCATTGAACTCAATAGGATGTACTTCTGAGTAGACCTCCACATGATTGTACTGTAAGTCTTTATCAGGGTTGGGCAACTTGTTCCATAGTAGTGTTTTATTTTTTTTATAAAAATAAAAGAGAGAGAAAACCCCGCCATTTCAGTCAAATTGCCTATATATGTGAAAATACACGCATCCTAACCAAATGTGCAAAATATAGAAGTATGAATATTATGCTTTGTTGAGTATTTTATCAAGGCACACAAAGTCAATACTAATCAGTTACCGGTAATCAGATTTTGTCGGTTTTAATGAAGTCTGATTTTTGCTGCAGTCATTTTCGCCGTCACCCAAGCAAATACATCAATTGTTCTTAGAGAGTAAATTGCATCTACAGTAATACCTTGGATTGCAAGTAACTTTTGAGAGCGTTTTGCAAGACAAGCAAATTTTTAAATATTTATTTACCTATTTATTTTTGACTTGATATACAAGCGACGTCTTGCAAGACAAGTACTGTAGTACGGCTTAAATTGAAAATCTCTGTACATTTTTTTTGGGGGGGGATTTCGTTTTGATATAAGAGTGCTTTGGATTACAAGCACGTTTCTAGAACGAATTATGCTCTCAATCCAAGGCATGACTGTATTTCTTTATCATCAGCATTTCTACTGGGCCTTGCAGATTTGTCAGATAACAATTCAGGCAACTCACTGGTTAGTAAAATATACGCTTTATTGAGAGATTATGAGCAAACGGAAGAGACACAGCTCTCTTAGGATCAAAGTAGAAGAAGAATCTAGAAACACACAATAATGGCCCTGGATCTTTAATAATGTACCAGCTAACTTATTGGGCACAAATTTAAAGGATTTTTAAAAAATCGTTTGGCAATGGTATTTGACACCATGCAACTAAGCAAAATTTACCATTATTTCTTGGATCTTTGCTAGAAATGTCAAGCCCTCAAGGCAGATCTTATTCTTGTTTTTTTTACATGTCCAAATATCAAACAAATGAAATTTAAACTTAATTCAACAGAGGATAGGATACTGTTTGTCAGCTGTTTCACTGTTTTCTAAAAGTATTCTAACGTACTACCTAAAAAGAAAAGTGGACCAGGGGTGTCAAAACTCAGCCCGAGAGATGAATTCAATTCCTCCTCCACAAAGCCATTTTCTTTGCGTGAGTTGCTAGTATTGCCATTCTTCAGGGGGTCTGCTCTGTCCCCAGGATCTCTACAAGTTAAATGTCTTGAGCAGGCGAATGGATGCATCTTGTTTTCCATGCACATGTCGGTAAATGTGTGTACATGCATCTAGTTTTGCGTGCACGTACCGTTAAATGCATACCGCATGAACATTAACAGAGCGATCCTGTGGATCCCTAAACAGTGTCTAGGGCAGTGTTCTCCAACCTTGGGTCCTCAGATGTTTTTGGCCTACAACTCCCAGCATGCCCCAGCCAGGCTGGGGCTTGCTGGGAGTTGTAGGCCAAAAACATCTGGGGACCCAAGGTTGGAGAACACTGGTCTAGGGAGAGACATAGGATTCTTTGGATTCCCAGATCCGAGGCTGGAAAAGAGCTCCGACCTCCGGAGTTGGGGATCTGCTCTTGGATCCCCCTCCCCCCTCACAGCTGGCGGGGAAAGAGCTGCACCAGCTGCTTCTCCGAGCTCATAGGAGCAATCTTGCAGAAGGGGTAAAGGGGGCAGAGAGGAGAGTGGGGCTCATGGGGCTGCCAGGATACAATGTATTCTGGCAGCGCTCCTTCCCTTCCCGTCGGAAACGCTGCAGCTAGATAGCTGAAATCAGCTGTCTAGCTGACTTGCAGGGCGGGAGGAGCGGGGAGGCGAAGATTGCCTCCGTGCTCCTTCTGCCCTGCATAGGATGCCTGTAACCAGGGCTTTTTTTCTGGTGGAACTCACCGGAACTGAGTTCCAGCACCCTTTCTTCTATTAATTGCATTACAATTTAATCGCCATCTACTCCCGAGGAAATGTAATCCAAGAGTTCCGGTACCCTTTTCTCCAGAAAAAAAGCACTGCCTGTAACCCTCCAAGATCAGAGGCTTACAGACATCCCCATTGGGTTGCGCCCCAAGGCATCTTGTTTCCTATGGACATGTCGGTTTATTTATTTATTTATTTATTTATTATATTTATGAACCGCCCATCTGGCCAGTCATCCGGCCACTCTGAGTGATGTACAATCCAATAAAATACATGGGGGGGGGGGGAACACACACACACACACACACACACACACACAGAGCATAAAACACAATTAAAAACAGTACAAAACTTAAAAATCCTAACCCACCCCATATTCCCACCTGAAAAGCCACGTTTTTAATGCCCAGCGGAAGCTAATCAAGGAAGGGGCATGGTGGAGGTCACTGGGGAGAGAGTTCCATAAATTGGGGGCTGCCACAGAAAAGGCCCTCCTCTTAGTCCCCTCCAGCCTGGTTTCTCTGGCTGATGGGACAGGGAGAAGGCCGTCCGTGGCAGATCTTGTTGAGTGGCCTACGTACTTGATGTTGCTGGAGGCACTCCTTGAGATAAACTGGACCGGAGCCGTACAGGGTTTTAAAGGTCAACGCCAACACCTTGAATTCGGCTCTGCAAACAACTGGTAGCCAGTGCAACTCTCTGAGCACTGGAGTGATGTGATCACGCCGGCGGCAGCCTTTAACCAGGCGAGCCGCTGCATTCTGTACCAGCTGCAACTTCTGAACAGTTCTGCAGGGTAACTCCACGCATGCGCATGAACACCAAGGCACCTGGGGCAGTACACAGCTTGCCATTTTATACTCCTTGCAGCTATCTATAGCTGTCTGCCTGTGCTAGAAGTATGTCCTCAGTTCTATCTTTGAAATGTTGGAAGGTGTGCAATAGTCTAATCCGAATTACAGAATTTGTACAGGAAACGAGACCTGGATACATTTTTTTAATTTATAAAGTTTATATACTGCCCGACTGATTGGGCGGTATATAAATTCATAAAAACCCCAAACAATAAAATAACCACCAATCCAGTAATACAACAAAAACATTAAAAATATTAAAGAGCTGGCAATAAGGTTAATAACCAGAGCAACAAATTAAAGACTGAATGCTTGCTGTGTCTAAATATAAACTGTGGATCTCCCTGGGAAAGGCAGTCCACGGATGGGAATACATAATTTCAGTTTGATTTTTGGCCAACTGGGTCTTATTTTGGCGTGTACGCGCGCGTGCACGCGCACACACATTTTTTTTTTTTGGTGAAAAGCTTAGATGAAACTGTTGTGGAACTTAAAGTCTATTTTCCTACAGATCCAAAAAGCATGTGTGAGAGAGGAAGGGGGGGAGGGGGGCACTAAGCCACAGTGGTAAACTGAGTGCTCCAGGGAACATCAACAAAAAAGCTCATTGATCCATTTTTAGCGCTGAGAAATGGATCGCGGGAAGCGTTAGGGAATGGCCCTTAGAGACCTGATCTGGGCACTTTGCAGATGTTACAAGTACGGCAGTTCAATGGTGACTTTCAATGAAGTTGATTGAGTTTTAATTAGTTGAGGCGTGTGTGTGAGCGTGTGTGCGTGCGTGCGTGCTGTTTCTAACCATTCCAACAAATGTACTATAATGCAGAATACTGAGTTAGTTCTATCTTGAGTTCTAGGAGAATAGCCATGTTAGTGCATTGCAGCAAAAACAAACGTTTTGCAGCACTTGAAAGATTTGAACAGGCCTGTGGCTCACGCTGGCTCATCTTGTCTGAGTGTGGAAAGCTAAGTTATTACTTGGATGGGAGACCCCTCCTCTAGTTTCCTGCATTGAGCAGGGGGTTGGACTTGATGGCCCTGTAGGCCCCTTCCAACTCTGTGATCTATGAATCTATGAACAGAATTAAGCTGTGACCCTATTCCCAGTTCCCTGGGAGTAAGCTCCATTAAATTCAATGGGACCTGTTTTTGAGTAGACATATATGGGATTGCACCATGAGCCTGCAATCCTTAACACACATACTAAGGAGGGAGTAAGCTCCACTGAAGATAATGGGACTTATTTGGGGGTCATCATGCATAGGATTTCCAGTGGGGTGGGTGTGTTAGTCTGTTGCTGCAAAAACAGCCAGGAGTCTTGTGACACCGTAAAGACTTAACCAGTTTATGACGGCATGAGCTTCCATGAACACAGTCCATTTAATCCGATCATGCATCTGATGCAGTGGACTGTGTCCATGAAAGCCTGAGCCGCAAAAAATTTGTTAGTCTTCGAGGTGCCACGTGACCTTTTGTGGTTTTTTATGCATAGCACTGCACAGTTATTGTGGCATGAGCTTTTGTGGGCATTTTCAGATGCATGCAGTGTGGTCAGTGAAGATGTTGCATGTCAATATATATTGGCCCAGTGGATGGAGGATTGTGGTGGAGAAGCTCCTTTGCAAGATGGAATTGAAAAATTGGTGAATGCATTCTAGGGTGGCCATGTGTCCTTTTTACAGAGGACAGTCCTCTGTTTAAAGGGCTGCCAGAGGGCTGTCCTCTATTTGAAGGCATCCTCTATTTGAAGGACTGACCAGTCCAAGTCCAATATAAAGATAAAAAACCATAAGGAGAGAAAGCAACATGGGCCTTGATGCATCAACAGCTAGCACCTGGACAATAGACTGCAGGCACACAGGTCACCTGGTCAGTCTTCCCCACTAGGGTGAGATGTATTTTGTTTCTATTTAAAATTATAAATGAGCACATGCAAATATCATGCAAAATGCTGCCCCCTTTTGTCCTCCTTTTATGGTGATACATTTCTTCTTTTTGGCGATTCAAGAGTAGCCACCCTAATATGTTCTGAATCCAAACTATTATGCATGAGTCAATCAACTGAAGTAAGCAAGATTTAATCACAAGGAGTCATGAAGCTCATCCTGGCACACCCTTGTGGGCTGGAGCTCAACTTGCATGACCCTACATATCAGATGGTTACTGCTTGTAGTGAGAGAACTGCCCTAAGTCAGGATGACGGCCGAATGAAATTGTGTCAAACTCTGGTTCAGTACCCGCATTCTCTTGATTTGTTATATGTATGACCCGCAGGAGTGGGCAGAATTTAAGCTTGTGGGATCTGCTTTGTTTTCCACTGGAACGCTGAGATCCACCCACCAGAACCAGGTGCAAAATAGTGGCCCAGGAAGGTGAACATAGATTTGCGGAACAAGGTGCCTCTTCTGAAAACATGCTCAGCCCAGGAATCTGTTTTCACTACCAGGACTGGAGCTATGTGTTCACACACAAATCAACTCTTGTTTCTGCTCAGGCTTTCTCTCCTAATATAGGAGGGGGGAATAAAGGCTTTTTGTTGTCTCTATTTTTAAACTGTTGGCAGTCAGAAACCTTTGGTTTGGTGATCTACTGCGAATCACCTAGAGATCTACCAGATCAATCCCCCAGGCTTTTCAGCATCTATATGAAACCGCTAGGAGAAGAGGTCACCAGCGGAAGTGGGCTGAGGTGTCACCAATATGCAGATGACACCCAGCTGTAGCTCACCTTTTCATGTACGTAATACAAGTCAGGCAGTTGATGTTGTAAACCAGTGCTCGGGCAAGGTAATGGACTGGATGAAGGCCAATAAACTGAGACTCAGTCCAGGCAACACAGAGACATTGTTGGTGGTTTGTGCAGGTAAGAAGTTCATTTTGTTCTGGAGGGGGTTGCACTCCTCCTAAATGATCAGGTTTGTAGTTTTCGGGTATCTTGGATCGATCATTGTTACTAGAGGCACAGGTGGCCTTGGTGGCTCGGAACGCCTTTTATCAGCTCCAGCTGATATACCTGGACAGAGATAGCCTTGCGAGAGTTATTCATGCTCTGGTAACCTCCCATCTAGATTATCAGTTAACTCAAAACAGGACAGCTAAACTGTTAACTGGAGCTGGCCGATGCAATCATAATATGCCAAAATTTTGCCATCTGCACTGACTGCTAGTCTGTTTCTGGGCCCAATTCAATGTGCTTGTTTTAACCTTTAAAGCCCTTAATAGATTGAGGCCAGGTTACTTAAAGGAGTGCTCTCCTCTCATATCTGCCTACCTGGACCCTAATGTCATCATCCGAGGCCCTCCTCCAAGTGCCCCTGTCATGTGGAGTGAGGTGAGTGGCTGAGAGAGAGAGAGACAGACAGACAGACACAGAGAGAGAGCCTTTTCAGTGGTGGCACTGAATGCCATCCCTGAAAAGGAATGCCCTTTTTGTGGAATGCCCTCCCCAGAGAGGCTTGCCTGGTGCCTATGTTATGGTCTTTCCCGTGAAAACCTTTTTATATCTGAAAGGCCGCCTTCTCCCTGCCTGGGTCTTAAGATCTTTGGGAGAGGCCCTTCCTTGAGACCTCTGCCTTCAGAGGCGTGTTTGGAGGCCTCCTCCCTGGCTGCTCCCAGGCTGTGGAACCCCCCTAGGTTTGCTCCATCTCTGTTGTCAAATACCGTTTTATTCAAGCAGGCCTTCGGTGTGTAAACAGGCCTGTTGGACTGGATGCTGCTTTTATTCTGTTGTTGCTGTGTTTTTAACTGTATTTTAATGCATTTGTTTTATATTGTTTTAATCCAGTTTTTATTTGTGATTGTAAGCTGCCTTCATTGCCATTTTTCTTGGTAGAAAAGTGGGGTACAAATCAAATTAGTAAATGAATAAATGAATTTATCCTCCCAGTCATTTTAAGAACTGTTTTAGTGTGTTCACGTCTTAGCACGATGTTTTTTTTATTCTTGGTTTCACTATGTGCTGCATTGTTTTTATCCTGTGTTGTTGGTTTTATCCTGGTTTTATTATGTGCTGTTTTTATCATTTTACTGGTTTTCATTTTACCTGTACACACACACACCCGGAATCTCCCAGTTATTTGACCATCTACAAGTGTAAAAATAAATAAAAAGGTAGACAAAGACAATGGTTTCCTGTCCCACTATGTGTGCAAATTAACTTAGCAATGCTGCAATGAGTGGGTTATCACTAATGACTGCTGCTCTGAATGGTCATTGTGCTTGTTTTGCATACATTTAAGCTTTAATTGAATGGTCACAAACTTTTCATTGCCAATTGATCCCGCGGTTTACATGTTTTACTCTTTACATCCTTGTGTATCTGTACCTGCCGACTGAGGATAACATTTCATGTATCTGATGAAGTGGTCTTTAATCCAGCAAAGCCAAGGCCATAATATATTTTTAATGTTTCGCAATTTTGATTCTCGTTTTAAAAAGCAACAAAAAGAAAACACACAGATGTTGCCCCAGAAAGAAAGGTTACAACTTGACAATCTTGATCAATATTTACAGCATAAAATCCTATAACATGTTTACTCAGAAGTAAATCCTATTGAGTTCTGTGGAGGAAGGGGGGGCTGGCTGGCCCGCCACCACCCCACCCTTACCTACCCCAAAGGAACCAAGACCCCCAGAGATCTCAAGGTACCAGATTGCCAAGCCTCAGCTCCTTGCAACCCTACTGAATCTCTGTTCAGGGACTCGCCTTTAAATCTGTAAGTCCTGGATTTAGATACTGAAGCCACAGAGCAACTACAACACCCATGTGGGGTAAAACCAAGACAAGGTTTATTCTGGTAGCATTTTACAACAAAAGGTGGGAAATGAGGGAAGCACACAAAAGAGAGAGAGAGAGAGAGAGAGAGACACTTTGGTACACAGAAATAGTAGAGCTGCAAAATAATAAAACCTGATTCCTTATCTCTCAGGCACACACCGGTTACCTGAGGGTCAGTCCTCTTCCTTCCAGGGTTAGATCCAGCACAGCCCTGCCGCCCGGGGGGAACTATTCCATCTACCCGAAGGTCTGAGATGGATAGCCCTTCACAGGGCCTGCCTTTACCAGAGCCCCCATTCAGCTAATTTCACCAGGAGCTACCTGGGGTCGAATCCAGAGGCCTCCTCCCGAAGGCTCGGACCTCTGCTTGGCCTGCCGCCATTACTCCAACAGCAACCATGCGGTGACCCAAAGACAGACAAAGACCAAAACCCACGCTTTGGGAAATATACCTTTTCCCCCCCTCCCCTCCTCCCTGTAGCTCTGCTGCCTCTTAGCCAATCAAGATGAACTTCACCTGGCCAGGCAGGGAGGGGAACTCATTTTTATTATTATATTTATATCCCGCCTTTTTTCCTGCAAGGAACCCAAGGCGGCTTACATAATCCTCCTCCTCCTCCTCTCCATTTTATCCTCACAACAACCCTGTGAGGTAGGTTAGGCTGAGAGTCTGTGACTGGCCCAAAGTCACCCAGTGAGCTTCATGGCTGAGTGGGGACTAGAACCCAGATCCCCCGAGTCTCAGTCCAATACTCTAACCACTACGCCATGACTTACTGGGTTTGAACTACATTTACATATGAAAGCTTTCAGCCTGGCTCCTCTGGACTTCCAGGCGCCATCCATTCGAGAGGAACTATGCACACACACACACCAGCCGATTCACACATGAGGGTGTGTGTGTGTGTGTGTGTATATGTAGGAACCCCCAAAGGCTCCTTTCTCCACAAGTTCGATGAGATTGACTCAGGTAAATGTGTATAGGATTGCAGCCTTCATATGTCTTGGTGGGAAAGGCCTTCAGTTATCCATGAATATAGATTCTATAGATCCAGAACCTTTCATAGGGAGTCATTTTTACCATCACCAATTGGATATGGCACACGTTTCTTCTTGTAGCTCCACATGTAAAAGAGTAAGAGGCTTACTTTAAAACAACAACAACACTGAAAATGTGTCTTGTGTTTAATATTGATGAGGGGTCCACATCCCCAGAGGCTCCCTGTGGCGACAAGCCTTGAATTTAACTAGTGATTCAAAGGATCGTCACCACTAAAAAACCCCAGGGAACATTTGCACCAGGTTCCCATGTCGTGCATTATTTCCAGCTACTATTATTTATTTATCTAATACATTTCTATGCCGCCTTTCTGCTAAGGCACCCAAAGCGGCTTACAATGTTTAAATACTCAAACAAACCCTCCCCCCAAACCAAACCAAACAAACACCAGTTCTCTCAGGCCAACTGAAGGTTTCTTCTGGAGTTGATGGTACAATCTCCCTGGCTTGGACTTTTCTTCTGCCTTCCCTCTGTAGCCCCAGGGAAGGCAGGGGAGGGGCTGCCCCAACAGCCCTCTCAGGCCCATGATGGTCATTTCAGGAGCTGGTGGCATTTGCTCCCCGGCCTGGGCTTCTCTTCTGCCCTTCCCTCAGGGCACACAGGACTTAAATAGTCCCAGGGAAGGTGGGGGAGGGGCTGCCCCAACAGCCCTCTCAGGGCTCAGTGATGGTCTTTGTAGGCATGCATTGATTTTGATTTCATGCGCTCCAGGGTTTATTGCAGATATACTATGTACATCCTAAGGGAGGGAGATTTGAATATTCTGGGCACAAAATGACCTTGGGCTGGTGTAGCGGCTCCTGTGACTCTCCTAAGAAACGGGTTCTGCAGAAACAGTAACCTACAAGTGGGGGTCTGCAACAAAATGTTGCAGTGCAGAGTGTTGCTGTTCAGGATTCCATCCCCACTCTTTTTCTGAATACCTCCTTCTGCGTGGGTCATGCTGTTTTGGCTACATAAGCAATGACACTCACTTCCTGAACATTGGAAATAGAGGGAATGACGATTTCAGGGCGAATGACAGGTTCAAACCTAGCCTTCTCCCAGAGATGCTAGTCTTCTATATGCAAGGATCCTCTTTGGATTGTGGAGCATTCACTCACTGAAGTGGGTGAAGTTCCTTCAGTGAAGTCTAAAGTGGTACAGCGCACACATGGGTTTACCACCTCAGGGAAAACTTGGGCCTCAAGGACTGTGAGAAGGGGGCTGCCTGCCCACCCATCCATGCCCGAACAGGCTCCGCCTGACTTGCTCTGGACCCACCAACAACCTTCCCAAGTGCCAGAATTGAAAAGTGTGCTTGACTTGAAAAGCTGGTCATCCTGATCTTTGGTATGATCAAGCAGGGCAATTCTTACTGTAACGCCAGCCTTCTTCAACCTAATGCCCTCCAGATGTTTTGGACTACAACTCCCAGAATTCCTAATCGTTAGCCATGCCGGCTTGGGCTGATGGGAGTTGAAGTCCGAAACATCTGGACTTCAGGGCACCAGGTTGGAGGAGGCTGCTGTACCATCACACTGGCAACCCGTCCTACTCCACGGAAGTAGCACTTAGAGCAGTGTTCTCCAGCCTTGGGTCCCCAGATGTTTTTGGCCTACATAGCTGGCTGGGGCATGCTGGGAGTTGTAGGCCAAAATCATCTGGGGACCCAAGGCTTAGAGGTAACGGTTGCTCAACAGACTGAGCATTAGACCTGGATCAGGAGCATGAGTTCATTCATTGATCACATTTCTATACTGCTCAGTTGCCAAAGATCTCTTGGGCAGTTCACAAAAATTAAAACCCAGAAATACGGCATGATAAAACGTAATGTAAAAACCTTTAACATACAGAAATTTGCAACAGTTTGAAGCTGCTAAAAGAAAACCCATGGACCTGATGAAACAGCTAACCTTAAAAAGCCCCATCATAAGCTGTCAAACGTTTTCCACTCTGCCGCTGATGGGATGGGTGATCTTGTCTGGGCAAACCTCTTATCGTTTTGTCGGCGTTCAATCGTTCAGCGGTCTTGCTTTCAGGGAGTCAGATGGACTCCAGAAGGCAGGACCGCAAGTCCAATCCGAATCCGCCTTTGTTCCAGAGAGGCTGCCGTTGCGTGTTGATGCGCGCTGCAACCTTCCGCGGAAGTTCTGCCTCGCTGGCCTTCGTCGTGACTTTCACTGCGGCTGACGTCTCCTCTCCTCCCTGCTTCTTTTTTTCCCCTGTCCTCCAGAGCAAGCTCCACATGGAAGGCTTCCGCAGCCTGAAGGAAGGAGAGGCTGTCGAATTCACCTTCAAGAAGTCCTCCAAGGGCTTGGAGTCCATCCGAGTCACCGGCCCAGGGGGCGTGTTCTGCATCGGCAGCGAGAGGAGACCGAAGGGGAAAAACCTCCAGAAACGCCGGTCAAAAGGAGATAGGTAAGGCTTGTCCCCGGCCACGGATTCAAGAATTCAAGGGCGTGCATGGCTTTGTGAGGAAATCAACAGCCGCTACACTTGGGAGACAGCAGAGTGTTCCGTGTGACGGGCCTAGTTCTATGTGGCAGCTGTAGGTTGGCTTTGTGGGGTTTTGGCCAGGATGAGATTTAGAGCCAGCCTGGTTAACCTTTGGTACAGCTGAGATATTGTCACGCCCGAGAACAGCCTACCTCAAACGGGTGCCCTCCAGATCGGCTGGACTACAACTCCCATCATGCCCAGCCAGCATGATGGGAGGTGTGGTCCGGCACATCTGGACCGCACCAGGTTGGGGAAGGCTGTTTTAGAGGGGGATTTCTGCTCTTGCCATGGCGGAGGCAGTACTGGAGGCGTTTGAGAGCTCTGACCCGCTGAAATGGCCTCACCCAGGTAAGCAATAATGGTCCAGGAGCCATAATGCCGCGAGGTTAGCCATCCATGCCATGTGCCCTTCAGATTTCTAAATCCCCCCCCCCACACACACACACACGTGTACGAGGAGGGGAAGACTTACCCATGCAGCCGTTCTGGGCGGGGGCGGTAATTGGCTTTACATTGAACAATACTGTAGCCACAACCTTGCACACTGGGAAGGCCTCCCCCATCCACCGAAGGGCGCTTCGGTTTCCAAGAGCCCCCAGGTGAGGGGGGAGCAATGAATATAATGCGCCAGCCCTTGGCGACTTAAACATGTGGGGGTGCAGAACCTCGGGGCCACAGGCCAAACCCTGCCCCGCCGTGGTTCCCCAAAAGACCCTGTTCCTGCCCCCTGGCCTCCCACCCACCCACCCCGAATGCCGAGCATTTTTTCCCCCTATTCTAAAAGGTTGACTTGCCTCTTAGCTACCGGCAGTCACTTTCAGCTAAGACAGGCTGGTATTTTTGGTATTTTGGCCCTGCCCACTTTGCCCTCAACCTCACCCACCATTAGAATGTGGCTCCAGGGAATGTTCCAAAATTGGATTTGGCCCTTGGGCTGAGAGAGGCTCAACACCCCTGTTCAACCAGGTTAAACTATTTGACTGGGTTCAGACAACATGATAACCCACACTCAGGGGTTGAGTGTGGGTTGTTGTTGAAACATGGGCTATCGTGTTGCCTGAACCCAGCCGAGATAACAAACGATGGTGAACAACCCACAGTTCACAACCCAACAACAACAAACCATGGGATCTATGGATTGTTTGTGGTTAACAAGCCATGGCTTGTTAGCACAGCTGGGTTCAGACAACACGATAACCCATAACAACAACCTACATGCAACCCCTGAGTGTGGGTTATCATGTTGTCTGAGCCCAGCGTTTGTCAATCAGGCCCAGGACTGTCTGCTCTGATTTGCAGCAGCTTTCTAGGGTCTCGTGGAGGGGAATCTTTTACATTACCTACAACCTGACCCTTTTAATGGGAGATGCCAGGGATTGAACCCGGGACCTTCAGCATGAAAAGCACACGTGCTCTACCACCAAGTGACACGGTGGCAGATGCTACATTTCTTCATTGCATGATGGGACTAAGCACAAGAATGAACGTGTGCAGAACCCTGGGCAGTATTGTGGCGGGAGCCTGCATGCCAGTGGGACCGAAGACTGCCCCCTTGTTTCCTCCCTGACAGCCTTCCCCAACCTGGTGCCCTCCAGGTGTTTTGGACTCTTTTATCTCCCATCATCCCTGACCACCTGCCGTTTTGCTGGGGCTGATGGGAGTTGTAGTCCTGGACATCCGGAGGACACCAGGTTGGAGAAGTCTGCCTTAAGACTGGCGGAGCTCAAAAGAGCGTGAGCTTTAGGTTGCACGCCCTGCAGTGGCTCCGGCTCTGGCTCTCCTCTGGATGCGGATCGGCCAGGGGTCCTTTCTGTGCAGAAGATGCTTCCCTCTGCCTTTTTTTTTTTTTTTTTTTTAATGGAGCAGCAGCTACAAATTTTCTTGGCACAAACCTCAAAAGTTAAACACCCGGAACTGAATAATAGGGATCCATGTCCCCATCCTGTGCACATGTGTTTGCAGGATGGCAGCATGTGGCCGATCGGTGGGTGTGTCCCCATCCCCCCCCCCCCATATACACTTTGTGCAACTAAGTTGTGCTGCTCAGAAACAAGAAGAGAGAGAGACACTATCGTGGAGTCTTCCCACAGCAGGGCATTATAAGGGTATGCCTTATATATGCACCGTTGGTCCATTTAACTCAGTATTAACTACTCTGACTGGTGGTGGCTCTCTGAGAACCTTAAACAGACCGTCTTGCTGCCTGGAGAGATTCTTTACTGCATATGGTAGGGAGATAAGGTTGCATGTGTACATGCAAAGTTTTGTGCTTTGTCATGGAGTTATAGCCCCCCCCCCTCTTGAGGAACGTCCCCTGGCGCATGGAGGTGCACAAATGTGGTCTTCAATCAGCCTTCCCTGGCCTGGCACCCTCCCGGTGTGTTGGACTACAACTCCCATTATCCCCAGCCTGCCCTAAGTCCTCATCCTCTCCACACATCCCATCTTGCATTCCCGCAAGAGTTGTAAACAGCTGGGATCTCTGACTGGTTGTTATTATTATTAGCAGTGTGATGACAGAGCAGGGTTGCCCTCTAGTGGCATTCATATATACTTGTCACACATGATAAACCAGTGTTCTCCAACCTTGGGTCCCCCCCCCCCCCGATGTTTTTGGCCAAAAACATCGGGGGGGGGGGGACCAAAGGTTGGAGAACACTGTGATAAACGCATCGGTGTGCTCTTAATTTTTCTATGCTCCTGTTTTGGGAGAGAGAGACACGCTTACGCAGTCACACCTGAGACCATGTATTCTGCTTCAGTTTGGGCTTATTAAAGGAGATGGATTTTTAAATTACCATTATTACTAGAATTGAGAGGAAATGGAAAGTGAGGTGGGGATAGGAACAGGAGATATTTTGCATGTGGGAGTGGGCACAGAGGACCTTCAAGGTCTCTTGTGATTTGTACAGAACAATATTTTATACACGGATCCGCATGTGCGTTTCAGGATCTGTGTTAGGGTGATGGGGCGAGATCTCTCTAACCAAAAACCTTCTCGGGAGGCCCTCACAGAAATAAAAGACCTTGGAGGGGGAGACTGCAGCGAGGAGGGAACAGCAGCAATTGTGGGTGCAATCCGGCTCCCCGAGGGAGGCAAAGAGGGAGGCAAACCGCGGCCAGGGACCCAATGGCATCAGGCGATGAAGCCCCGCCCCTGACGTCACAATTGGGGCCCCACCCACTGACCTCATCCAGCCCACGGGGGAGTCCGGTGGGGCAATCTGGACCCAAATAAGTTCCCTACCCTGGGCTATATGGTGGAAGCCCACGATCATCTCCTCGGGGTTCCCCAGAAAGCTGCACCGCTTTCCACCAACCATCCATCATTTGGTGCTTTCCCAGCTTTTGCATGTTTTTTCCCCATTCTGAAGCGTTGAAATGCTTCTCCAAAGGCTTCGCTCCTGGCAGTATGCTGGTATTTTTGATACTTTGGCCCCTGCCCTGTTTTGCCTTCCGCTTCGCCCGCCACTGGAATTCACACACACACACACCCTGGCAGCTTCTCTGCGATTGAATTTGGCCTTCTGACTGAAAGTGGTTCAACCACCCTGATTTAGGACTTCAGATTCATTGAATTAATATGCTCTCTTGTGGTTTAATTATGATACTTCCCCTCCCCTTAGAAAAGAGCCAGTTGAGGCTTCTTGCGCCCTTTAACAAATACTCGTTAACCAACCAACCAACCCCCGTCCTCGTCTCTTCCTGACCTGACCTCCTCTCTCTCCTTCCCAGATGCTACAACTGCGGCGGCCTCGATCATCACGCCAAAGAATGCAAGCTCCCGCCGCAGCCCAAGAAATGCCACTTCTGCCAAAGCATCGCCCACATGGTGGCCAACTGCCCCGTCAAAACACAGCAGTCGCCCAGTTCTCAGGGAAAGCCCGCCTACTTCCGGGAGGAGGAGGAAATGCACAGCTCGCCCCTTCTTCCCGAAACCAGGGAATGATGTCGGGGGAAGCGGGAGGGGGGGATCGACCGGATCAGCAGGCTTCGGGGCATCAAGTCAGCAAAAAGGGGGAGCAGCGAACAGCCTCGGCCTCCAGGCTTAGGGAGGGCAGGCATTGGGCAGGAAGGCAGCAGCTGGTCAAATGCATTAAGGAGTTCAGCAGAGGGGAAGGTGAGGGAGGGCAGACGTGGACGCAGCCCTCCCCCCCTCGTTTCAGTGCGGGAGGAGATCTGCGGAGCCTGCCCCTTCCGAGACACAAGAAGGTGACACCACCTTTTGCATTTGACCCCAATCCAAAGATTATTCCAAGACACCAAAATAATAATAATTTAAAAAAGAATCTGAAAAATCTGGATCTCTGTGACCTGGTAACGAGAAACTACCATGGGTGAATTTCCCCGCGGGGCTTTTCGTCGCGGTGGCAGCTGCCATTGTGAATATCCGGGGCACGTTGGGGACGCACCGTAGCTTGTCATGTGCAAACCCGTCAAAGGGGGATTGTTGGAGTGGTGAACAAGACATCCGCAAGCCTAATGCTGCCCGTGGGCTCTGGCTGGCTTGTCAGCCGCTCCCATGACCCCCACCCTCACTGGGTTCACATGTAATGACAATCTACAGTGCGCCCCCCACCGTGGCTCAAATATTCAAAGTGGCCGCTGCAACAAAAAGCCCTGTGGGGAAATTCACCTACAGTGGCTTCTTGTTACGTGTGAACTGGGCCTGTGTGTATGTGTGTGATATTTGAGCATATGGATAAGGCAGCTGAGTTAGATAATTTTTCCCAGTCCTCCAGCTCCTTTTGTGGCTGTATTTCTCAGAAAATACTGAGAGGAAGCAGAGAGGGAGCAATCATAAAAAGCCGCTTTCCCTAACCCAGGCACCCTCCAGATGTGTTGGGCTACAACTCCCTCCATCCCTGGCTAGTGCTTACTGGGGGGTTGTAGTCCCAACACATCTGGAGGGTGCCCGGTTGGGGAAAGTTGCCATATGTCATTACACTCTCCTGAAATCAAAATTGTAGTAATTAAAACAACTGGCAGAATTGCCAGCCTGCTTCAAGAGACTTCAAGGCCTTTGGGAACCACACAGACAGTATATGATATTGTGTCCTCTTATGTTTTTCCGCTTGGGTATGGTTGCCCTAAATCCCTAGTTGAACCTTTGTGCTGGGATTTGCCTTGTCCATGTGGAAAGCTTCAGGCCTCAGACGTCTGAGGAAATGTTGGCCTCTTCGTGTAAATCCATAAACAGGTTTTTTTTTAAAAAAACAACAATCATTTCCTCCTGGCCAACATTTCTTTTTGCAAGCCATAGGTCTGTGCTCACCAAAACAGGCTGGAAGCCTAAGTTTGGCCTTGCCTTTCTTTGGTGTAGCAATGTTCCTTTATACATACACTTTAGTGTGGTGTCGTGCATACACGAATTTGGCTTATTGTTGACATTTTGGGGTTCCCAGAAACCCCTTGGAGAATTCAGCACATGATCCACGTTATTCAATTTAAGCACAAGGGCTCCGAGTTTGGATCTTCCCTGTTTTTCTTTCAAAAGCCCGCCAGTTGGGAAAGCTGCTGCTCCTTTGCCTTGCCTGGTTTCCCTATCTCTGTCTTTTAATTTATTTTGTTCCTGCGGACAGCTGGACTTGCCGTGCGAGCCACGGGAGGGGGGGTGGGCCTTCCCCTCTGCTCTGAAGCCGTGATGTGAAACCTGCACTATGACGTGCGTGTATGACGTATCTTTGGGTTCGTTTTTCTTTTCTTTTCTTTTTTTTGATAAATGTTCATTGGTCTTTTTTTTTTTTTAAGTATAAATATTCTGTTTTGTATTTTTGTATATTTTAATCTTTAAAAGAAAAAAGGAAGAAAAAGAAGGGAAAAAAAGAGGACATGATTACTGCAATGTATTCTCAGGTATTCTTGCACATCTCAGGGATAGAAGAATCTCAGCAGCCTTTGGGGCTGAACAGATTGGAACTGTGTCTTTAAAAAACAAAAACAACAAAAAAAACAATTTTCAGCATTAAGTTTAACAGCACAAAGAACCAAAAAAAAGTATGTGTTTAAAGTTGTTGCTGTCTCTAAGTGTGGGTGGAACACTTATTTTGGGACACTGTGTTTGAACAGATTTCTTCTTTCCCCTCTCGCTGAATTCACACAGAGACAAAAAGATTAGGGGCACAATCCGGTAGGAAGTTTGCCTGTGCAATGACACCCTTGCTTCCAGACACCCCAGAGCTTCCTTCTGAATTGTGCCCATGGACTGCTTAGTACAGGGGTGCCGAACCTCTTCCAGCCCAAGGGCGGAATTCAGTTTCAGAGAAGCTCTTGGGGGGCACAGAAGGGGGCAGTGCCCAAAATGACCAAAAATACCAGCATATTTTAGCTTAAAGCTCTGAACTGCCAGCAACTAAGCCCTAGGAGAGGTCCTTCCACCTGCACAAAAGCTGGAAAACCACCAAATGATTGGCAGTTGGGAGAAAGGGGAGGGGCTAAGGGAAGGAGGTGTGGCCATCTGGCCCCTGGTCTTTCAAACTTGGCCTCTGGGGCGGGGGGGGGGCTGAGGTTTAATACTCCTAGTTTAGTAGCTAAAGATAAATGAGATGAGAGCACAGCCAATAGCTGTCAAGTGTGGGCAAAACACTTTGTGTTCCACCACTGCTTCGGTATTTGGGCAGGACCCTCACCTCCCATCTCTGCTCCCAGAGACCCATCCATCCTTTTTCATGCCTGGGGGCCACATCTGCATCTCATTATCACCAGAATCACACACCTTTCTTCCGCTCTCATGAAATTTTAAGAGTCAACAGTGGCTTTCGACATGGGCAAGACTGGGTGGCAAATTTTGGGTGCTGTTGAAGGGGTGACAGAGTGGGAGACAGATGGGTCCGAGTCACAATCCACCGGGACGTTCTCCCGCGTGAGCTGCGGTGAATCGTATCTGTTGTGCCCCTTGCGAAGCTCTTGTTCATTTCAGTGAGGTTGGTGTGGGAGGTCTTCCCTCTGGATTAAACCCCATGTTAATTTAGCGTAAGGGTTAGAGTGCAGTTTGGACGCCTTCAGCTGGTATTTCATCTTTGCCCATGCTTGCTCTCGCTCTCTCATATATCTATGCCCATGTTAGTCAGAGAGCCTGGATTTCTGATAAAAACAGAGTCTTGTGTCACCTTAAAGCCTAACAAATGTATCGTGACGTAAGCTTTTGTGGACACTCCGTGAAAGCTTATGTCGGAATAAATTCGTTAGGCTTTAAAGTGCCACAAGACTCTTAGGGTGCAAGCAGCTCTGCTGGTTGGGGCATGCTGGGAGTTGTACGCCTTTTTTCTGTCTAAACTTGCATAGGATTGCATCTTTAGTTGATTTTGCTGCAATAGACGTAACATGGATGAAGAACAGAATCGAGACTTGGTGTAAGGGCCCCCCAGTTTCCTCTGAATCCCAAGATGAGCTTCATTTCCCTCCATTTTCTCTTCCACTGCTGAGAACTGCTGGTTCAGAAATTGCTCTTCAGTCCTTCCTGCGTAGGGCTTTCAGGTTCACTTTCCCCACCGAATGGGGAGCCTTGTGAATTGGGTGGTAATAGTCTGGTGTCATCTTGACCTTAGACACCCCCGTTTGCTGCAACCCACCTTTTCTACCAGCTGCGGTGGGAGGTTAAGCCAAAGTTGTATCCCTAAAGTGTCCTGTATTGTGAGTGATGTTGGCAAGAGTTCCACATTCTCTGATGTTCCACAGAGAATGATGTGGAACATGATATACCACAGAGTTCCCCTTCAGGTATTGAGAGCTTGAAGAATCCCAAGACAGAAGCCGAGGAGAGTTTGCAAAGCCAAAGGGGAAAGTATAACATCTATTTTTAAAAAGAAAAGAGAGGAAATGTTGGATGCCTCTTGCAAGGGGGGACACTTTGCAGGCACGAAGGCGCACAACAGCACAACCAGGAAGTGGTGGATGAGCCGCGAAAGTGTTGTGGCAGTGGGGCAAGCAGGGAAACCCAGATGCATTTGGCTGCAGCTTCTACCATTCCTGGCAGGGGGTGGGGGGGGAGTTGTAGTCCTCCAACACATCTGGAGGACACTGCGTTGGGAGAGGCTGCCTGAAGGGTTCCTTTGTTCAGTGCAGGGCAGACTTCCACAGAGGCTTTGAACGACCAACCCCCATCATCCCTGACAATTGGCTGATGGGAGTTGTAGTCCAAAGCCTCTGCAGGGCACTAGGTTGGGTAAGGCTGATGTAGGGAACATGCCTGTCTCTTAGCAGCTGATGCAGCAATAGGTTTCTGAACATAGATTCCACTTTTAAGTCCTACATAGCAGTGTAGATATGAACCAAGGCATGATATGGGAAAGGCTTGCTTTTGACCTTCCCAAGATGTATTTGTAGGGCGGAGTCAGATCTTCCTATCTGGGATCAAGAGGGTCAAGCTTTTTCCCAGCTGCAGAGATGTGAATTTAGTGACAGATACTGAGGGGTATGTAAAAATCAAAGATGAACATAGATTCTTGGTTAATCTCTGGAGCATCTGCTATCTGCCATGGAGTAGAATTTCCTACCAAAGAGTCCCATCACGTTGAATAACTAGTTGTGGAGTGTGTGTGCGCATCCATTTCTAAATGGACTGCATTGCCAAACTGTGCGTGCATGCATATTTGTTTTTAAATCACTGAAAAATGTCTAGCTCACACAGGAGTTCTGTATACTTTCCCTTCCTGCAGGGGTAGGCAACTTGGTGCCTTCCAGTTATTTTGGACAACTCCTGTAATTCTTTACCATTGGCCATGCTGGCTGGGGCTGATGGGAGTTGTAGTCTAAAGCATCTGGAGGGCGGCAGGTTGCCTACCCACCCACCCCGCCTTACTGTACGGACTGCAAATGTGTTGCTAATGAAAGAAAGCATTTGCTGGTGTGCTTCCAGGCAAAATTTATAATGACTGGCAGCTACGAATCAGCACCGACAATAACTATCACTTATCTATAGTTGAGAGCTCTCTCCATTTCCTGCGACTGCAAAGCGAGGCAGTGGGAAATATACAGGCGGCTAGTTTTGACATTGCTGTGGGGATCTCTACCGTACCTACCTCAGGACGTCCCTGTGCCAATGGGGCCAAAATACAATTGATACAGCCTGCTCTGGGTTGATTGTAGAAGGGAAGCTTCCCCAGGGTGTGCAAAGGTTAAAATGCTGCCCCTTCTAGTTTTGTATTGATCTTTTTAAAATAAAAATCAAGTAGCATTGTTTCCCCCCGTCTCCCCTTCTAGATGTTTAGGATGTGTAAATAGTATCTTCTGTAAATCTTTCTGGGTTTCTTTCCCGTTTCCTCTGACGATTGTTTACAAACTTAAAAGAAAAATAGCCAAAGCATGTGATGGGTATTTGCACCAGAATATGGGGGACGGGGGTGGTGATATACTACCCTCTTTGTACCTCACCACTTTGCAACACTGCCATATAAGAGCCGGTTCAGGGGCCTGCTTCCCATCTCTTCCTACAACTGGGATCATTGGATTCTGAAATAACACCGATTTATCTGTAAGCAACGGTTGGGTGAAGAGGAAAATGGCACCCCTATCAAGCCTTCCCTGACATCGCATCCTCCAGATGTGTTAAAACAGCAGCTCCCATGCTGGCTGGGAATTATGGGAGCTGCAGTCTTAACACATCTGGAAGATGCCAGGTTGGGGAAGGCTGTCCTATTCCAATGTCGGTTGATCGCAGCATCTCCACTCTAGTTGGCGGAATCGTTTTGGGAGACATTCGGTCAATATCCCTGGATGTGACCCATTTGAAAAGCTGGCTTCTAGAACTCCTTTGGCTCAGTCTTGCAAGTACGTAAAATCGCTTGGAACAGGCAAAATCGTTACCATTTGGACAGTGATGGACACTATGCATTAGGGGGCAAACAGTGTGAATTGCAGGCAGGCAAACGCCATTGTCTGCACTCAGGGTCACTGTGGAATAGGGAGTGTTGAATGTATTGGGGGTGGGGGGGGGGTGAACAAATTTCTTGCGTGGCTACATGATTGTGTACTAGGAGACAAAACGAATGTAACTCCGTGTTTACTGCTAGCAACCAAAGCTTTTGTGTGTGTCAAACTCTTGAATTTTTATGAAGCAGATGGGAGGGGGTGGGTGGGTGGGTGAGAGGGAATAAGAGGGTGACTGTGTTGGGTTCTCTGGGTGGGGGCACTCATGTCTAGGCTGCAGGACTTTGTCCAAGCAAGCAGCTTTCCTGCTGAATGTGTCTTGCGGTGACATCAAAAATCCCTATCACTGCATTCCCCCCCCCTTACCATTTTTGTACCATTTATGGGGGAGGGGGGAAATGATGGAAACAAATAAAGATTATGGAGAATGGCTGCCTGTGCATCTCTTCCTTTCAGCCGAGCAGTTCTTGAGGCACAGACAAAATCGTGCGGGCCACCGGATGGAGTCCTGGATTTGGGCCTGGTGGATTCACATTTTTGCTCCACTTTGGACTGATTGGGGAGTCTTCTGCAAGAACAGTTGTCCCATTTGCCTACAGTGGCAGTTCTGTGTGCTGAGGTGGGGCGGTGGCCTCAGGTGGCAGATCTCGGGTGTGAACAAGACTGGTAGAATGGGGCCGGCCTTAAGTCCAGTCCTACCATGAAGCAAGGGGAGGCACTGGCAATTCATAGATTTCATAGATTATAGAGTTGGAAGGAGCCTACAAGGCTATCGAGTCCAACCCCTTGCTCAATGCAGAAAACTAGAGGAGGGGTCTCCCATCCAAGTAACAACCAGGCCTGACCCTGCTTAGCTTTTCACGCTCAGACAAGCTGAGCCAGCGTATTCTCTATTGGAAAGGGAGTGAAGAAGGGTCCTGTGAGCGTACAACGGGGGTGCATCCGTCCCCAGAGAGGGTATTAGAGGGCAACCACTAGGGCTGGAGCCCCAAATCTCTGGGAGGCCCTCTGCCCCACCACCCTGCTGACCAGGGGCACTTGCTGAAGGTACAGGGGCCCTGAGGATCTCCATTGCATCTGATCCCCCTGAATTAGCTGTCTTTTGGTCCACATGTGCTTCACCTCCTGCTCCCCCCCCCCTTTGAATCTTTCTGCCTGAGGTTTTTTCCTGAAATCAAATGCCCTCTTTTCTTTCCCCTGTCCATACATCTCTCTTTACAAATACGGGTGTCCTTGGGAGACCAGGTCCTTTAAAGACACACACAGACTTTAGAGCATATGTAAATTAGCACATGCAAATTTGAATGCATATATATAGTCCTGTGGGCCTGAGACCCAGAGCTTTTTGGTACCTAGAACCGCCCTGCCCAGCCCCATTTTTAAAATCAGACCATTTTTAAGGATGTTGGGAGGGTGGGGTCTGCCTTTTAAGCAATTTAGCAATCCCAACTGCAGGTACATCCACACAACTAGTCATTGGATTTGGGGACTGTCAAAGCTGTGTCTGCTTTAAGTGTGGCCGATAGGCCAAGCCCTTAGTGGCCCCAAGGACAATGGATCGCTGGGTGGTTGGGGAAGGGTTTGAGAAACCTATGGGTTTTCAAAGCCATTGGCTCTCTTTTAAGAAGGACATTGACAGACTGGGGCATGTCTAGAGGAGGCTGGGTAGGATGGTGGTGATTCTCTGTTGCTCCAGACAGGACTAGAACGAATGGGTGGAAATGGCCAGAGAGCAGGTTTTGGCTAAACATTAGGAGAAACGTTCTGGTGGCAAGAGCTGTCCAGTGGTGGAACAGAGTGACTTGGGAGGTGGTGGGCTCTCCTTTGCAGGAGGCATGATGGCTGAGTAAGGGGTTAGACTAGATGACCGTCCATGTCCCTTCCAACTCTAAAATTCTGGATTCTCCACCTGGGGCCAAGAGTTCCTTCACCATTGCTGAAATTGGGTTTCTATGGGAGTCCCTAAGGGCACAGTCCCATGCAAGTTTAGATAGGAAAAGGGCCTACAACTCCCAGCATGCCCCAGCCAGCTATGCTGGCTGGGCTGTGCTGGGAGTTGTAGGCCTTTTTTTCTGTCTAAACCTGCATAGGATTGCACCTTAAGAGACTGATTCTCAGAAAAGCCTGGAAACAGACTTTAAAAAATAAAATCTTTCCCTCAGGACACTTAAGTCTACCTCATAACTACAGCCAGCACACAACAAGGCACACACAATAGAATGTCAGACTGTGGGTGTTCATGTTCCCCTTTCACACACTTGAGTCAGATTGGGAGATGGAGGGGTTGCAGAATAAAGGTTTGAAAATGGCTGAAAGGTGTGGGATTTCCTTCTTCGTACTTCGTACTGGGCTTTAACAGTCATTTGATTGAATGCGGGATTTCCCGCCACTGGTAGGAGCCAGGAACAGACATACACATGCAGAATGTAATCTGTATGTCCTGGGATGGGTCCCTAACCTTTTTTGGGTCAGTGGGCACAGTTGAAATTTTGAGAGAGTGTTGTGAGTGCTATCACAAAATGGCTGCCATGGGGATCCAGCTTCCCCCTTCATAAAATGACTGCCATGGTGGGCATGGCCGATCATAAAACACTCAGTTCCCAGAAGGCCAAACTGGTGAGATTAAAGGGAAAAAACTGCCCAGCAACCTAATTACAAGGTAGAGGTGGGGTCTGAGCTCAAAAACTGCTTTTTTGAACCCAAATTAAGATAGTGCTGGAGGGTGGCCCTTCATTTTATAGCAAGCCAGCCAGCCATTTTTAAAATATATATTTATAAAAAATATTTTTTAAAGAAAATAAAAATCAGGAGGGACAGGGAGTCCAGCAGGCACCAAGAGGGGTGCCCTTGGCCCACCGGTGCCCGTGGGAATCACGCTGAAGACCCAAGTCCTAGGAAATATACTAGCAAGAGCTTGGTCTTACGGGGTTCTTATGAAGGCTATATGCAAGCTTGATCTCAGAGGCTCAAGTCCCGATCAGCAACTAATTCTAGTGAGTGCCATATTTTGAACTGAGCAAGGCTTAAAGCAGGGGTGGGCAACTGGCAATCCTCCAGATTAGGGTTATAAAAGCCAGCGATTGCTGTGCTCCTTTGGCTATGCCCCAAACTCCATTGTTGTTGATCACCATGGTCAAGGCCTAGTACAGATGCTTCCATTGACGGTCCCACATTTATGGTGGCCTGTGTGCCCTATTTTACAGAGGACAGTCTTCACTGTGAAGGACTGTCAGAGGACAGTCCTCTATTTGAAGGGCTATCCTGTCCAATTCAAGCGTGTTTTAAAGATTAAGAACCATAAGAAAGGAGCAACAGGAGCCTTGACGTGGCCCATCCACAGTTAAGCACCTGCACAACAAACTGAACAGGCAGGCACACTTCCCCACTCCGGGGAGATGTATTGGCCTGGTTCGGTTGTTGAATCATGGGTTGTTGTTGAATCGTGGATTGTTGTTAGGTTTGTTTGTTTGTTGTTGGGTTCTGAACTCTGGGTTGTTTGTGGTTAACAACCCATAGTTAAACCATAGTGCAGGGTTTGCACATAACAACAAGCCACGATTCAACAACAACCCATACTCAATCCATAGTCTGGGTTGTTGCTACATGTGAAGCAGGTCCATGGTTTTTTGTTGGGCTGTGAACTCTGGGTTGTTCATAGTTAACAACCCATACTTAAACCATAATGCAGGGTTTGCACATAAGGACAACCCATGATTCAACAACCACCCGTGATTCAAGGACAACTCCTACTTGACCCATACTCTGGGTTGCCACTACATGTGAAGCAGGTCAAGGTATATCTGTTTAAATTACAGTATTTCTTTTTAAATGTGCTATCTATGTGTTATGTGCTATCTATACATACACATTAGCATAAGCAAATGCTATGCATATCTGTGTCCTCTGCCCCCCCCCCCCTTGCTCAGGTTGCAGAGGGTGGCTTTATTTGCCCTCAGGTGTGCCGCTGCCTTTGTTGGAAGTTGACAGTTACCTAATCTCAACAACTTCCCCTCAGTCCTTCCCCACCTTCCCTTTGTGTCTCAGCTGCACACCTGTCTCTAGGCTGCAGCCAACGTACGGGACGGACGCTCCCACATTTGCCCACGGCTGAGAGGCGGCAGCTGGGAATAAACTGGCCTTTCTCTGCTTAGACCTCAGACTGACTGCTCTGCTGTTGGTTCGGCTTCCAAGGTGGCACGCCTGGATCTGTCAGTAGCAGATCGTCATGTCACACCTTCCACACACCCGGATCCTCCCAGGCAGGTGGGACTTGTGAGGCTGAGGAAGTGAAGGCGAAAGTGCTTCTGGCTACAGAAAGAAAGAAAGTGGGTGTGTGAAAAGCAAGAGTCTCAGCTCCTGCTCCTCTGGTGGTTTCTTTCCCTCAAGGGCCTCTCAGGACTGGTGTGGGTCAGGTGCAGTCGGCTCTGACGGGAGGGTCGGTCATCCAGATGGCCAAGAAAGAGGGCCTCAGGAGGCGGCTCTCCCACCTCTTCTCGAGAAGCGAGGTCAGCCTGAAGGAGCTGCAGAGGCGGGAAAACAAGGAGGGCAGTTCCAGGTCAGTGGGAGCAACGGACCCTCAGGATGGATGCGACAAGGGCAAAAGAAGGAAGAGGCACAGGAAGCGCGGAGCCTTTGGAGGGTGAGTATCCAGGGACAAGCCCAGAGGCGCTCCTGTGGGTCTGGCCAGGGAACATACTTGCTGGGGATTATGGGTGCTGTAGTACAACACATCTGGAGGGCACCAGATTGGGGAAGGCTGTGGTAAGTGTGGTATACAGTTGGGCATTTTTGTTTGTATGTTTACGAATGTGCATATTGGTGTGTTTGAGGGTGTTTGCACATTCTGGTGTTGGGTGAGCATGCATCCGTTTATAGCTGGGGAGGGGCAGTGGGTCACTGGTAGAGCACAGGCTTCATATGCATGAGGTCCCCAGTTCAGTCCCCACAATCTCCAGTTAGGGCTGGGAAAGACCCCCGTGCCACTAGAGGGGAGACTGCCACCTTTCCTTCCACAGTCTGCTTATTAATTTCATTAAATCCAGAGTCCAAAATTGCCTAACAGCACCACTTTTTTGGTGTGCCTGACACTGCAGAGACCTGCCCAGCCAATTTCTACCGGGCAATCACACTTGTGCTCTGGGCCATTGTAGGCAGCGAGGCCCTGACAAGAGGAAGAGCAGGCACATTGGCTGTTCACATCAAATGGAGTGCCAGAGGCCTTCCTCATCTGTTGCTTCTTCCAAGCTGGCCCCGGCCCCCTATTTTGGGGAACAACAGTAGTGGGTTTGCTTGCAAAAAGGGTTTGAATGAGCAGCAGTGTCTGAATTTGGGGCAAGGTAATGTATGAGTGTTCAGCTTGCCCTGTCTTGCTGGAGTGTGTCTGGAGCAACCTGGCTCTGCAGTCACCTTTCTGGAGTGCACCTGCTTTTTGCATGATCCATGTGGCCAGATTCCGGTGGGTGCTTGGTCCTCCTTGGCATCAGGGGTTTGCACTAAGCTAGAGAAAGGTGAATAGATGTGGGAGAAGGATAGGGGCTTCCTGCTCTTTTTGTGTTCATAGAATCATAGAAAAGTAGAGTTGGCCTACAAGGCCATCGAGTCCAACCCCTGCTCAATGCAGGAATCCAGGTCAAAGCATCCCTGACAGATGGCTGTCCAGCTGCACCTTGAATGCCTCCAGAGTGGGAGAGCCCACCACCTCCCTAGGTAGTTGGTTCCATTGTCATATTGCTCTAACAGTCAGGAAATTTTTCCTGATGTTTAGGTGGAATCTGGGTTCCTGTAACTTGAGTCCATTATTCTGTGTCTTGCAAACTGGGATGATCGAAAAGAGATCCTGGCCCTCCTCTTTGTGACAAGCCTTTAAGTACTGGAAGAGTGCTATCATATCTCCCCTCAGTCTCGTCTTCTGAAGGCTAAACATGCCCAGTTCTTTCAGTCTCTCTTCATAGGGCCTTGTTTCCAGTCCCTTTATCATCCTTGTTGCCCTCCTCTGAACCCTCTCCAGTCTGTCTACATCCTTCTTAAAGTGTGGTGCCCAGAACTGGACACAGTACTCAAGATGAGGCCTAACCAGTGCTAAGTAAAGCATTGTTCAAAAGCCACAATGCCTTGTGGCACCTTAAAGACTCACAAATTTATTGTGGCATAATAAGTTTTCATGGACAGGAGTCCACTGTACAGAAAGTTATTTTAAAAACCCAAAATCCACAGTTGGGCAATACATTTATTAGAAATTTTGGTTGGTCCTAGTAAAGGTATCCAACCATGCATTTTGGTACTATGCCTAATGGGGGTTACTCCCGAGTAATCATGTAGGTTTGCAGCCTAAGAGCATGGGTTATTACAGTCTAGAATACATTCCCACACTCTTCCTTGCCAGTGTGCCATGTTCCGTTTGCAATTAACTGGTAAATGTTTAAGGAGCCATATGGCTTGTCTAATTAAATTTAAATTATAGTATTAATTTAATTAAATTTAAATTATAGTATGTATTTCCAATTATGCACATATATTTGCACATGTAAATTAGCATATGCAAATTTGTGCTGCGTGTGTGTGTATGTGTGTGGTCCTATGGGCCTGAGCCCCGGATCTTTTCGGTACCTAGCACCGCTCCTGCTGGGCTAGATGGGCCCATGGGTCTGACTCAGCATAAGGCAGCTTCCGATGTTCCTAGGCTGCCCGATTGCTCTTGGCTCTTCCCGCCAGCAGTAAAGCTGTTTCAGTAAACAGGAAGTCACCAGGAAGGAAAAGCTTAGCATTATGTCTGAACCTGTCACTCCCAAACAAGCCAGGAACCATAAGTCAACTTCAAACACTGGCTTCAGACACTGGCTTGTTAGGCGAGTGATAAACCAGGAATCCCTGTTCAGACATAACATTAAGCTTTTTCCTCCTGGTAAGTTCCTGTTTACTAAATCTGCTCCCTCTGGTGCGAGGAACCCAGTGGTGTAGCGGTAAATTTTGAAGTGCGGGTGCTCATCATGACAGTCGCCAGAGCCACAGAGCTGAGATAACAAGCCATGGTGAACAACCCACAGTTCACAACCCAACAACAAACCATGGGTTCCCTTCATTGGTTGTTCATGATTAACAAGCCATGGCTTGTTAGTGCAGTTGGGTTCAAACAACACAATAACCCATGGTTCAACGACAACCCACACTCAACCCATACTCAACCCTTGAGTGTGGGTTATCGTGTTGTCTGAACCCAGTCCTAGAGATCTACTTTCTGCCCGCCCCTGCACTGCACCACTGGAGAAGCCAAGCAGGAGCAATCATGCATCAAGCAGGCCTGCTCCTGAACGATAAGCCTGGATTCTCTGGAATCCTACAATATTGTTTTATGCGAACGTAGTTGCCATCGTCTTATCCAAGAAATAGAAAATGTGCAAAGATGACCACTAAGCAAATCTCCGGGTTTTTAAAAAACATGTATATTTCTTTAGCTGTTCTCTCTTGTCCTTCTCTGCCATAACTCCCCCCACACACACACTCTGCACCACACCCCATCTCGATGTCTTATGACCTAACTAAATGTGACACCATTCACACGATTACCACTAGTGTGACTTTTTTTTTTAACCTCAGAGTGAAAAGGGAATTCTGACACAGTGGTGGCAGGTGATGTCAGCATCCCTGATGATGATGATGATGATGATGATGATGATGATGATGATGATGATTGCTGGTGTTGTGTTCCTGGGAGCCCCGGCTCCACTATGCCTCTGGTTACATCTAATTTGGCCCCTAGCTCTGGACTTCCTGCACACAAAAGTATGAGCATAACGGGCATATCTGAATACCTGCATTTGTTGACAAATGTATGTGCGAGTCAGGATTCTGTAATAAAAGGGGATGGATTTGTCTATGAGCGGTCCTCTGTCCTTTTCCGTGCTCTCTCTCTTCCCTTCCACTCTGCAGCATGCTGACAGTGTGCTCTGTCTGAAGGCGTATCCTGTTCTGTTTGCATCTTAACAGGAGCTCTATCAGGAAACAGGCCACCACTGAGTCACCAGCTGAACTCAGCAGGGATCATCTTTCAATGAACAATTAGTGTCAGATTCCATTTTTTGTCCCCACCTCAAATTGTTTACTGCTTCGCTTCCTCTCTCTGCTCAGAGCAAACACACTCCCTGAGACTTCCTCTCCTCTCGCACAGGTGAAAAATGTGGCCATTTCAAAAGAATTCTGCCAACCGCACTCTTAGAATCTTCCAGTTTTAGAGTTGGGGTGTAGCTTATTTTATTGTTAACAGGATTTGTAGCTCAGTGATAGAGCCCCTGCTTTGAAGGTCCCAGGTCCAATCCCTGGCATCTCCAAGGAGGGCTGGGAAAGACCCTTGTCTGAAATCCTGGAGAGCGACCGACTGCTGCCAGTCAGTGTCGACAATCCTGGGCTAGATGGACCAAGGGGCTGACTCAGTATACGGCAGCTTCCTGTGTTCCTATAAATCAGTGTTCTCCAACCTTGGGTCCCCAGATGTTTTTGGCCTACAACTCCCAGCATGCCCCAGCCAGCATCGCTGGCTGGGGCATGCTGGGAGTTGTAGGCCAAAAACATCTGGGGACCCAAGGTTGGAGAACACTGCATAACTGTTCCTATAAGTATAACTGAATTTCTCTGGGCAGTTAACAATAACCATTTAAACTGTGAAGATTAAAACAAATGAAAAATCAAGACAGAATAAAACAGCCACGATGAAAACAAAACAACACCAGTGGCAAAATATTAATACAGCAGAGCTAAATGCAGTGAAAGATCTTAAGGTTAAAATGCCTGGGAAAATAAAAAGGCATTCAGCAGGTGCCAAAAAGACCATAATGTGGCCGGCAGGGAAGCTTCTAGGGAGGGTGTTCCACCACCAGCTACTCCAGATGTTTTGGCCTACAGCTCCCACCAGCCAATGGTGAAGGATTATGGGAGTTGTAGGCAAGAACAGATGTGGCCCGCCCCTGCGTAGCTACCCATTGCAGTGTTCTTCACCGCAAGGCCTGAGGGCCACTGGCGGCCCCCAAACACCTCAAGTGTGGCCCTCCACCTCTCTCATTCACTCACTCCCGCTCTTTTTTGCAGTAGCTGCAGTGCTAACTCTCTCCAGGGGCTCTCTGGCTCTGCCTTGTTGTTTGCTTTAGCAGTGGGCCAGCTGTTGTGGCCTGGGCTACTGGAGGAGGCCTTTTGTCAGTTGTAAAGTGGCTGAAGGTAGGGCGTGGGTAAGAGGGAGGCTGGTGACGCCTATGTCGGTGGGGCTCCTTATCCATTGCAGCTTTCATTCTGAGCTTCATAGAAGCTATCCATGGTGGTGCACCTATTTTGAGGATGGAGTACAGCACCATGGATAAAGCTCAGAATGAAAGCTGCAATGGATGAAGAGCCCCACTGACACAGGACTCCCCAGCCTCCCCTGGGGATTGGCTAGCTGCACTGGTGCACTGTGCGGTCGCTGGAGGTAGAGGGGAAATTGAGCGCGCAGGCGAGAGAGAAGCAACGTGGACCTGCGAGGGGAGATTTTGCAGCACTGGGCAGAGCTGCAAGTAACTAGAGGAAGATCCATCCCCAATCCAAGGACCAAGGGAGGCTGCTGGAATTTGCGTACCTGGTGACTCACCAATGAAGCCTTGGTTGGACGACATGGAGGGGGTGGGGAGAAGAGGCCCCCAAAGGCCTCCATCCGAGTCTGATGCACAGCGTCACCGCTTGACTGGGGAGGAGGGGAGAAACCCCACCCACGCCTCCAGCCCAGGGAAGGCTCCTAAGTGGCGGTTCCCGGAGCCAAAGTGGCTCCTGCTTGAAAAATAGCCAAGACCACTGACCTATTGCATCTCATTTGGTTAACCTTGGAGGGCATCTAGTCCAACCCTCCAGCTCAACGCAGGAATCTTGCGACAGCAGCAACCCTGAGAGATGGCCATCCAGCCTCATCCAAGTACCTCCAGCGAAGAAGAGCCCACTGCCGGTAAGAGCTGTTTGACAGTAGAACAGACTGCTGTGGGAGGCATTCACATCTGCTTCCCTGCACTTTCCACCCATTCTTTCTGGCCTAGCTTTGCCCTCTGGAGCAACAGAAAACAAGTCTGTTCCTTCTTCTGGCCGACAGCCCTTCGGACTGTTGAAGAGGATGTCCGCATAGCATTCGGTTCCCATATGGGATCAGATTGGCTAGTTTTTGCTGCTGTTGCTGCTGACCATGTGGCTTGAACCCATGCCACTGGTGTGTGTGTGTGTGAGAGAGAGAATGCAACATAGGAAGCGGCCTTATACTGAGTCAGACCATTGGTCCATCTAGCCCAGTATTGTCAACACTGACTGGCAGCGGCTCTCCAGGGTTTCAGGCAGGATTCTTTCCTAGCCCTACCTGGAGAGGCCGGGGATCAAACCTGGGACCCTCAGTTTGCAAGACACGGAATAATGGGCTCAAGTTACAGGAACCCAGATTCCACATAAACATCAGGAAAAATTTCTTGACTGTTAGAGCAATAAGACAATGGAACCAACTACCTAGGGAGGTGGTGAGCTCTCCTACTCTGGAGGCATTCAAGGTGCAGCTGGACAGCCATCTGTCAGGGATGCTTTGACCTGGATTCCTGCACTGAGCAGGGGGTTGGACTCAATGGCCTTGTAGGCCCGTTCCAACTCTACTTTTCTATGATTCTGCACACAAAGCATGTGCTCTATCACACTGAGCTATGGTCCCTCCCTACAGCACCTGGTATTCCAAGGCGGTCTCCCATCCAAGTACTAACCAGGCCCAGGATCTGGCTATTCAGTGCCCTTCCTCTTCTGCCCTGAACAACCACACAGAATGGACCAATCATTGCCCTCCCTCCCAGCAGGCCACCAAAAGACCCCTATGATTGGATCTCTTCATCTACACACTTCCCTCAGCAGAGTCAAATTGCATCATGGGGAAGTGGTTGCTACACCACTAAAACAAGCTAAATTTGGCCCCTTTCAGCCTCCATTGCATTGCTTGGGGGAACCCCAAGGTTTGCAAGGTTTGCAGAAGTGCAAAAGCACTTTAGAAAAAACAAAACAAAATGGGAGGGGAGGGGGGAAACCAAAACTGCGCAATGAAGACCGAGCATGCTCAGTGGCCTCAGAACAGCGAGTGAGAGCTAGTGTGCGGGGAGGGGGAGCCAGGAAACACATTGGGGTTGGGAGGAGGAATGGAATGGAGTTTCCCAGAAAAGGGTATGGCTGGCTGGAGGGCACCCTGAATAGGAGAACTCCACGTTGCAGCTTTTTGTTGCATGTCCCACATGTGTACTCTACCTACCACTGAGCTATGTCCTGTCTTTTTCCATTTGGAGACTTAATTATTATTGTGATAACATTGATGTCTTTACAGTATAAATATGACCCTGGTCATCGGGGGCCATCCAGCAAAAAAAATATATGTTTTTTTTGCTGGATGGCCACTGACAAGGAAGTAAGTCTGGCAGGCCAATATATTTCAAATCAGAGAGGGGGAGAGAGAGAGAGAGAGGGAGGGAGGGAGGGAGATTCAGCCCCCTGGGGCCTGGGGTTCCACACCCCTGGTCTAAAATTTGACAATGGGAAGGTCCGTGTGCTTAGACTGCTGTGGTTCAGGGATGAACACGCGGGAACCACGTGATGCTGAAGGGGGTGGTTTCAAGAAAGCCAAGTCCCGGGCTGCCTTTTTTTTGCGAGGTCTCCGCTTACCTCCCTTCTGGCTCCAATACCTCTTTCTTGATTTCACTCCAGGGCAAGAGAGGAGGCGGCGAGTTCTGTGTGTGCAAAGCATGCTTCAGCAGAGTCCTCCAATTCCAGCAGGCCACAGAAGTCGGCATCCAAGGTGAGGCCTGTTGTTGCAAAGGAAGTTCCCTGTGGAAGGAGCCTCGTCTCCCGATGGCTGGGGATGATGGGAGGTCTTGTCCAAAACATCTGGAGGGCACCAGGTTAGGGAAGGCCAGTCTGTGGGCTTGTTTATATCTATATTTATATTCATAGAGGCTGCAATATTCGTTTGCCCTGTAGTAAGCCCCTTTGAACCCAATGGGATCTACTTCCGAGTAGAAACGTATAGGATTATACCAACTTTCCCCAACCTGGTGCCCTCTGGATCTGTTGGATTACACCTCCCAACATCCCCCCAGCCAGCTATGTTGGCTATGGGATGCTGGGAGTTGTAGTCCAACACATCTGGAGGGCACCATGTTGGGGAAGGCTGGATTATACCGTTAGTTGAGCAATCAGGTTCAATGGATTAAAAATCCTTAGATTGGCTCTTTAAAAGGTGCCCCCTCCCGACTAATTGGGCACCAGGTTTTCCAGACAAATTGTTAATATTTTTCAAGTACTTACAAATCTGTGTGTGGCAAGCAACTTCTCAGGAGAGAGGCGATCCTCTTCTCTGACACGGAACGGAATTATTTATTTATCCATGTAGGCGCCTCAGCAGGTGCCGAGCCATGCCTACCTTTGACGCCGGCCTGGCATTCTCTCTTCATTGGGCTCATAGGGTGTTTCCATTTCCTTGCAAATGTCAGTCTCACCGTTATGAAATACAAGGCAGGTTTGTGTAAATTCATGGGAACTGACACCTCTATAGTTAAGAAGGTAAAATAAAGGATTTGGATTTCTATATATTTCAACCATTTCATTCATAGGTTTGATTACCATCTTCCAGTTACAAAGACAACACTTACACTTAGTAAAAATTCTGGGGTTTGTGTGCATGGAATTCCAGTATTTTCTTTTGATTGATTGATTCACAACATTTATATACCACTCCATATCTAAACAGATTCCAGAGCGGTGAACAATAAAAAGATAAAACAGATAAAAGAATAAAACAATGTATTAAAAACAGGATATCAGTAAAACCATGGCTGGTCAAACAAGGAAGGCTTCCTGAAATAAAGATGTTTTTCCAAAATTAGACATCCTAAATATTTTTCACAATGTCATATATTTGTGTTGCTATTTGAAAAGAGTTTTCTCTATTTTATCGTGAGCTAGAAAGCAACGTGCCTTTAGTATAGAATAAATAAGTCTGAATGTCTTCTGGTATTGGGGTCTGACAATACATTCAGGGCGCAATCCTATGCCCCCCCCGACCTTGTCTTGGGGGGGGCATAGGATAGGTTGGAGTCCCCTCTGCGACCTCAGAAATCCCTTCCAAGGTCGCAGCGGGGACTCCCAAGAACCGAAGACGGAAGACTGTCTTCGGTACCAGCTCAGGGGGGGGGGATTCCTGGGGGGAGGGAAGGGGAGGAGCAAGGCAGTGCCATCCTCCAAGGCAGTGTTATCCAACCTTGGGTCCCCAGATGTTTTTGGCCTACAGCTCCCAGCATGCCCCAGCCAGCTACGCTGGCTGGGGCATGCTGGGGGTTGTAGGCCAAAAACATCTGGGGACCCAAGGTTGGAGAACACTGAGTTATAGGAATCCAAGTGGTGCCTCAGCCTCTCCTCCTCACGAGAAGGGGAGAAATATTTAGACGCCCGAAATCGGCTGTCTAAATGTTTTTGAGGGTGAGGGGAGTGCGGCGGCAATCCTAACCGCTGCGCTCCACCTGCCTTCTATTGGATGCCCATAATCCTCCGAGCTCAGATCGTTACGGGTACCCACATTGGATGGGGCTGCCCAAGACAGAAGCCCTAGTACATAGAGAGAGGGGGGTGTATATAGGTTAAGAAAGACTTCTGCCATTCTTTAACCATGCTGAATGTGTCTAGAAATACATAGATTGCATGTGCTAAGGATAGCACATCATCTTCGTCATGTGTTTTTGAGGATGGAGGTAGACATAATGCTAATGGAGGAGTGGTGTTGGTGGTACATTTGCTGGAGAGAATCAGTGGTGGGTGGTGATTCTTAACCTTTCCTTTACCTGCTCAATCAGGATGGTAGACTAGAAGGATCTTCGGTCTGATCCAGCAGGGCAATTTGGATGTTCTTCGAGGGAAGGGTAAGACTTCTCTAGGGGTGCCTTCCAACTTTGTCCCCTTGAGTGAAGCAGGTCACATGATTCAGTCAGCAAGTCACATGACACACAGTTGATGCACACGTCTCTGCAGATTTGCGCCTTGGCTGGCTCAGCACTTTAAGGCGTAATCTTACACATGGTTAGACAGGGGGGAAAATCCTACAACTCCCAGCATTCCCCAGCCAGCATGACTGTCTGGAGAATGCTGGGAGCTGTAGGAATTTTTTCTCTCTAAACATGCATAGGATGTTTTAGTCTGTCCTCTGCTCTCACCTGCCAAAATGAACCTATATTATTCATGGCTCCCCCAGGAAGCTAAAGGCAGCATATATCGGCTTTTCTCATTTTATCTTTACAACAACCATTTGAGGTAGGTTAAGCTGAGGGAGAGTGACTTGTCCATGATCACCCGGTGAGCTTCCTGGCTGAGGATGGATTTAAACCTAGGCCTCCCCGGTCTAAGTCTAGCCTTCTAGGCTCTATGACATTTTGACTGCAACCCAAGCAGCTGTATTTTCCATGGGTATATAGGATTACAGTTTGTTTGTTAACGTAGCATCCTTCAAATATTATTTTTTTCCATGGCGGATTACATAGAAGGTCAGCCCCATCAATAAATGAATGTAAAGTACAATCAAAGAACAACAAATTATTTTTTAAAAAAACCATTTTGTTGTTATTTTTATTGTATTTTATACTGCATGACTGATGGTGTTGACCTTCTGTGACATGGAAAAAAATTATGTGGAAGGCAGAATATAAACAAACAAGTAACCAAACTGTTATCCTCCACACCTATGCAAAATACAGCTGGCTGAGTAAACAGCTGCTGACAGCAGGCAAGAGCAGCAAGGCAGGTGCCAAGGGTAGGCATGACTGGGCACCTGCTGAGGGCCCACGCTCCAGCAGGGGCCCACTAAAAAGCCCCCCCCCCCGGAGTTGCTGCTCCTCTTCTTCACCAATGCAGATTTCTTGTTCACCTGCCTCTCGCTAGTGAGAAGGAGGAAAGATAGATGCCACTGCCTACCTGCTCAGAGCCTGCTCAATGGCTCTCTGCTTGTCAAGCAAGCAAGCGGTAGCAATGATGGGGAGAGGAGGCGAAGCTAGCACGCCTAGGAAATGGCGGCGTAGAGGGAGAGCTCCTCACCCTAAAATTAAAAGGAAGACTCTACAATGCTCAAAAAAACTCGATAAGCAACAAAAACTTAAAAGCTCTGATGGGGAATGACAGAGGAATCTAGCAAAACGAAAAACAACGAGATTACACACTACTTTCCCTACAAAGAAAGAAAAATACTGCATACAGCAGCACAGCAATGAGGAGGAGGAGGAGGAGGAGGAGGAGCAAGAGCACCTGGTGACCATGGCGGTGAGAAGGTCGACTCACTGAAGGAGGAGCCACTCAGGGTGTCTTGTCCAGGGCCCTCCAAAAACCTGGCACTAGCAGGCAGGCAGGCACTGATAGTAATGATGTATCCACTTCTCTTCTAGAGCTGTAACAGTTGACTGGAAGATGGCCAGAACCTGAAGAATTCTACAGTAGAATTTCAAAAAGGCATTCAGCCCTGCTTTTTTTCCAGCATTTTGTGTGGGTAGGGAGAAAACACCTCCCCCTCTGTGCAGAGCAAATAAATCAGGGTGGATTTCTAAGACCCTTTAAATATGAGGTGGCTGAGGATATTTTAAGCTTTCCCGCAGCTGCCTGAAGCAGCCCAGTGGGGTTCCTCAGAAGGATGCCCCATGGGAATGATGCTGCTGATAGGAATGAAACCAGGCTGCTATGAGCACCTGAGAAGCTGCTTGAAATGGCGGCAAAGGGGGGGGGCAGGAGGGGATTCCTCAGTCACCTCATATTTAAAAGTAAAAATACCCTTTCGAAAGGTCTTAGAATTTTGTGCCCTGAAAATCGTAGCATATCCCTCCCCTCCAGGGCTGGTTCCAGAAGGCGGTAAGGCATTTGCCAGGGCCCCGAGACCAGCAGAGGGCTTGCCATCTTAACGTTTCCACGTTGCAAGAAGATTAGGTTGTCTTCTTCAGTTGTCACAGAAAGGGATGGGTGAATCCGTTAGCTTTCATTCATTTTCTAAGATTTCCACCATTAACTTCAGTCTTTCCCATTTCACGTCAATTTGTGAATTTAGTTTTTAAAAGTCTGAGCAACAATGCATACTTTTTGTGAGCGTAAGAACATCAGAAGAGCCGTGCTGGATCAAACCAAGGTCCATCTGGTCCAGCATTCTGTCTGTTCACACAACACTGTTCAAAACTAGTGTTGAAATGCGATGGGGGTTATTATGCACCAGCCTTCCAGATGTCTAGGACTAAAGTTCCCACCATCCCTGACCACTGGCCATACTTGGGGCTGATGGGAGTTGTAGTCCATCTGGTGGGGCACAAAGTTGGGGAAGGCTGTCATACATTATTAAACATAAAGAACATCAGAAGAGCCCTGCTGGATCAGACCAAGAGTCCCATCTAGTCTAGCATCCTGTTCACACAGTGGCCAACCAGCTGCCCATGGGAAACTCACAAGCAGGACATGAGTGCAACAGCACCCTCCCGCCCACGTTCCCCAGCAACTGGAGTACAGAGACATACTGCCTCTAATACCGGAGGTAGCACATAGCCATCAGGACAAGTAACCATGGATAGCCTTCTCCTCCATGAATTTGTCCAATCCCCTTTTAAAACCCTCCAAATTGGTGGCCATCATTACTTCTTGTGGAAGTGAATTCCATAGTTTAACTATGCGCCATGTGAAGAAGTGCTTCCTTTGATCTGTCCTGAGTCTCCCACCAATCAGCTTCGTGGGATGATCCCTTTGGGTTCTACTATTGTGAGAGAGGGAGAAAAATGTCTCCCTGTCCACTTTCTCCACACCATGCATCATTTTGTACACCTCTATCATGTCTCCCCTCACTCGCCTTTTTTCTAAGCTAAACAATCCCAGCTGCTGTAACCTTTCATTTCTCCCAAATATACACATTTTTGTATGCACTTTTAAAAATGTACACATCTCCCCCATAGTATATAGTGATTTTGTGCGTGCATTTCACTAATGTGTGTTTTGTGCACACTTATCCTAAGGCACATATATTTTTGGAGCCTATTTTTTTAAATAAGGATAAGGATGCCCTCTGCTGGGAGTAAAGTACTGCTGCATGGGATGGTACCTTTGCAGTGCACTTCCTTTCAGGTACTGTTATGATATTGGGATTGGGATGCTTCCAGATGAGACTTTTACAGCACCTGCCCTGCTTCATTCACATAATTTTATGGGGTTTGTGTGTCCAGACAGCGTCATCTTCCACTTGTAACCCTCCCCTGTTTTCCCACCACTTCTTCTGTGTGTTTTTTCTTTCTGCAGAAAAACAGTTAAGGGGGGGGGACGACGACACGGAATTGCTGCACGATGCCCTACTTCTGGGAGCACACATCATCCCTCCTTAACACACTTTAATGAGTGTTATATAGTCACAATGAGGATGACTAAAGTGTGGTAAAAAGGATGATTCCCCCCCCCTTTCAGTACGGGTTCATTGATTCATTTAAAACATTTTATATTGCCTGTCCAAACATCTGAGGCAGCTTGCAAACATAATTTAACAGTGCAATCCTGTGCATGTTTACTCAAAAGTATGTCCAACTATTTTCAGTGAGGCTGCTTGCTCCCAGGTAAGTGTCTATAGGATTGCAGCCTAAAGCATCATAAAATCAAACAACTATATAACATCCCCAGCTAATCAGACCAGGAATCTGCAAGCCAACATTTCAGTGGAGAATTGATTCGAACTCTTGATTCAAATATGCCTCAGATCATTTTTCCACAACCGGTAACTTCAGTTTGATAGAACAGAGAGCAAAAACATTTAGGGTGCAATCCAACGGGGATGCCCGAAAGCCCCTGAACTCAAAGGATTACGGGCATCCTATGCAGGGTGGGAGGAGCACGAAGACGATCTTCGCCTCCACAGTCCTCCTGTCCTGCAAGTCAGCTAGATGGCCGATTTGGGCCGTCTAGCTGCGGCGCTTCAGATGGAGAGCGAAGGAGGATGAAGCGCTGCTAGGATACGTCGTACCCAGTGGCAGCCTCAGTCTCCTCCCCTCCCCGTCCCTTAGAATGCTCCCTTTACCCCTTCTCTGAAGTCGCTCTTACAACCTCAGAGAAGCAGCTGGCACGGTTCTTTCTGTGCTGGCTGCAGGGGGAGAAGGGGAATCCAAGCGTGGATCCCCAGGTCCGAAGTTGGAGCTGTTTTCCAACCTCAGATCTGGGAATCCGAAGAACTTACACTGCCGTTTTAAGGTTTAATTGCAAGTTCTAATTTTAATTGCCCTGCAGCTCAAAACTTATTTATTTATTTGATTTTTATACCGCCCAATAGCCGAAGCTCTCTGGGCGGTTTACAACAATTAACAATACAGTCCCTGCCTGCAGGCTTACAATCTAAAAAGACACGACACACAAGGAAAAAGGAATGGGGAGGGAAGAAGGGGGAATATTAATGAATACTCCTGGCAGGGCTGGTGGAATGGCCCTGCGCTCTCTCTCATCTCCCTCCTCTCAGCCAGCTGGAATGGCCACTGTGGTGGCAGTAGAGGGAAACTTGCAAACGTTATCTTGCTTATCTTAACTGACAGATGACCTATGCTCATGACGGGAATTCTGATCAAACATGCTGATGTATCATTTATTTATTTGTGTTTGTTTGTTTGTTTGTTTATTACATTTCTATACTGCCCAATTAGCCAAAGCTCTCTGGGCGGTTCACAGCAATTAAAACCATAAAATCCAACATGATAAAATACAATAACAAAAGTTTAAAACTGCACTATGGAATAAAAAAATAATGACCAAATAGAACCTCGCAGGAGTGGAAAGATTTAAAATATAGTAACAGATTTAAAACAGAAACTCAAAAAATAAAAGGCCATTGGGCGCAATCCTATGGGGATACCTGTAACCCTCCGAACTTGGAGGGTTACGGGTATCCTATGCAGCGCAGGAAGAGAGTGGAGACGAAGGTCACTTCCACACTCCTCCTGCTCTGCAATACAGCTAGACGGCCAATTTCGGCTGGCCAACTGCAGCACTTCGGACAGGGAGGGAAGGATGCTGAGGCGCCACCAGGATACGTTGTATCTTGGCAGAGCTGGTCCCCTCCCCTCCCCGCCTCCCAAAACGTCTTCTCCGGGGTTGCTTTTGTGACTTTGGAGAAGCGGCCGGAACTATTCTTTCCACACCAACTGCAAGGTGGGGAGGGGGATCCAGGCACAGATCCCCCCCGCTCCAAGGTCATAGCAAATTTTCCAACCTTGGAGCTGGGCATCTGAACAATCCTATGGCCCTCTAGACGCTGTCTAGGGGGGGCATAGGATTGCTCTGTTACTTGCATTTGGTGGAAGTATTTAAAAGTTTGGCTTTTGCAGAGATTATTTTGCTTACCTTAATTATCCATAACATCAGATAGGAACCTTCAGTGAAGAAATCATCATTCTGAAGCACCTCCAAAACAAAAGAAAGAGAGACGTCAGACCTCACTCCATCTAATAGTGAACTCGGGGGGGGGGGTGAGTGCTGATCCCCTGACAGGATCATAGTGAAAGCTGAGAATCAAGAGAGAGGTATTGGGGGAACCTCAAGATTTGCAGAAGTGCAAAAAAATGTTTCAGAAAAAAACATACAGGACCAACGCCTCTCCCCCCCCCGCCAACACACACACACACACATGCACACACCAGCACAAAAACAGCCCACTGAGGATTGAGCAAGCTCAGTTGCCACAGAATGTTAACTGACGGAGGGGGGGGGACCCGGAAAACCGGGGGGGGGGGCGAGAGGTGCTTGTACAATGGATTGTCTGCCTATTATAATGTATCATGTATTATTGCTCTGACAGTCAGGAAATTTTTCCTGATGTTTAGGTGGAATCTAGGTTCCTGGAACTTGAGCCCATTATTCCGTGTCCTGCAAACTGGGATGAACGAGAAGAGATCTTTGCCCTCCTCTGTGTGACATCCCTTCAAATACTGGAAGAGTGCGATCATATCTCCCCTCAGTCTCCTCTTCTGAAGGCTAAACATGCCCAGTTCTTTCAGTCTCTCCTCATAGGGCCTTGTTTCCAGTCCCTTTATCATCCTTGTTGCCCTCCTCTGAACCCTCTCCAGTTTGTCTATGTCCTTCTTAAAGTGAGGTGCCCAGAACTGGACGCAGTACTCAAGATGAGGCCTAACCAGTGCCGAGTAAAGGGGAATTAGCACTTCCCGCGATTTGGAAGCTATACTTCTATTAATACAGCCCAAAATTGCATTTGCCTTCTTTGCAGCCACATCGCATTGCTGGCTCATATTCAGTTTGTGATCTACCACAATTCCAAGATCCTTCTCACTTGTAGTATTGTTGAGCCAAGTGTCCCCCATTCTGTAACTCTGCATTTGGTTTCCTCTCCCTAGGTGCAGCACTTGGCATTTATCCCTATTAAATTTCATTCTGTTGTTTTCGGCCCAGCGCTCCAGCCTATCGAGGTCACTTTGAATTTTGTTTCTGTCTTCCAGAGTATTAGCTGTTCCACCCAACTTTGTGTCATCTGCAAATTTGATAAGCATTCCCTGTACCTCCTCATCCAAGTCATTAATAAAAATATTGAAGAGCACCGGGCCCAGGACCGAGCCCTGTGGTACCCCGCTCGTTACCTCTCCCCAGGTTCCTTCTCAAACTGGGGAGAGGTAACGAGCAGGGTACCACAGGGCTCGGTCCTGGGCCCGGTGCTCTTCAATATTTTTATTAATGACTTGGATCAGGAGGTACAGGGAATGCTTATCAAATTTGCAGATGACACAAAGTTGGGTGGAACAGCTAATACTCTGGAAGACAGAAACAAAATTCAAAGTGACCTCGATAGGCTGGAGCGCTGGGCCGAAAACAACAGAATGAAATTTAATAGGGATAAATGCCAAGTGCTGCACCTAGGGAGAGGAAACCAAATGCAGAGTTACAGAATGGGGGACACTTGGCTCAACAATACTACAAGTGAGAAGGATCTTGGAATTGTGGTAGATCACAAACTGAATATGAGCCAGCAATGCGATGTGGCTGCAAAGAAGGCAAATGCAATTTTGGGCTGTATTAATAGAAGTATAGCTTCCAAATCGCGGGAAGTGATAATTCCCCTTTACTCGGCACTGGTTAGGCCTCATCTTGAGTACTGCATCCAGTTCTGAGCACCACACTTTAAGAAGGACATAGACAAACTGGAGAGGGTTCAGAGGAGGGCAACAAGGATGATAAAGGGACTGGAAACAAGGCCCTATGAGGAGAGACTGAAAGAACTGGGCATGTTTAGCCTTCAGAAGAGGAGACTGAGGGGAGATATGATCGCACTCTTCCAGTATTTGAAGGGATGTCACACAGAGGAGGGCAAAGATCTCTTCTCGTTCATCCCAGTTTGCAGGACACGGAATAATGGGCTCAAGTTACAGGAACCTAGATTCCACCTAAACATCAGGAAAAATTTCCTGACTGTCAGAGCAATAAGACAATGGAATCAACTACCTAGGGAGGTGGTGGGCTCTCCCACTCTGGAGGCATTCAAGGTGCAGCTGGACAGACATCTGTCAGAGATGCTTTGACCTAGATTCCTGCATTGAGCAGGGGGTTGGACTCGATGGCCTTGTAGGCCCCTTCCAACTCTACTTTTCTATGATTCTATGATCAGTTAGATCAGAGTCCAGTACAGAACTGGGCAGATCTAGGCTCATCAAGATCAAGGCTGAAATAATCCTGTGGACTCAGTTGGACTTACTTCTTAGTAAACATCATAGGATTGTTCTGCTCATGTGCTTAACACAGTGTTGGATGGCGGCTTTGATCAGTAAAGCGGTACGGTTTAATAGAAAAGTAGTAATAGTTGACAGCCCCAGAGAATAAGACTGATTGTGAAACAAAGGGGTTTTGTAATGTTTCACAAGCAATTGTAGGGCAGGAATTGGGTTCTGCGGCACACCAAAAAATAACATATATATATATATATAATTTATTTTTTGGTGTGCCGCAGAACCCAATTCCCGCCCTACAATTGCTTGTGAAACATTGCAAAACCCTTTTATATATATCTCCTATTCTCCTATCATTATAATCTCCTATAATCTCCTATTCTCCTATTCATTATTATGATTATCATGATGATGATGATGATGATGATGATGATGATGATGATGATGATGATGATGATGATGTGATTATTAGCTGAAGCTCTCTGGAAGTTTACAAGACCATGCCTAAAACTATAAAATACAATAACATAAAACCGCAAGTTTAAAAGAGAGTAAAACCAAAGTAGTGACCATTATAAAAGCCAGCAGCGATATGCAAAGATATAAAAACACACTAACACAATTTTTAAAACTGAAGGTCTAAAAAGCCTGGGAAAAGAAAAAAAAGAAAAAGATCTTCACCTGGCAACCAAAAGACTACAATGTAGGCACCAGGCGAGCCTCTCTGGAGAGGTCATTCCACAGCTGGGGTGCCACCACTGAAAAGGCCCTCTCCTTAGTAGCCACCTGCCTCACCTCATTTGGCAGGGGCACCTAGAGCAGCAGCAGCTATATTGGTAAGAGTTCCACAGTTCTAGTAAAGTTCCCTTGCTCCAGTCTGCCTAATATACAATGCCTACAACAGCAAATATGAGTTTATTGTACAGAGAAGGCGGGGGGGGGGGGAGGAAATGAGGTTATTGGCAGTAGCAGGAGTATGATGGTGTATGTTTTCCCTTTCTTTGATTATGTGATTATGTGCAATTTGAATGCATAGCTTTTACTTTAGGATAAGTCATAGCAAGCTGGCTCAGCTTGTCTGAGCGTGGAAAGCTAAGCAGGGTCAAGCCTGGTTGTTACTTGGATGGGAGACCCCTCCTCTAGTTTCCTGCATTGAGCAGGGGGTTGGACTCGATAGCCTTGTAGGCTCCTTCCAACTCTATGATCTATGAAATCTAGTTGCCTTTCCAAAAAAGAAAAAAATGCCCAAGGGAGTGTACAAAAATAAAATAAAACTAATACAAATGTTCTGGGGTTCTTGTCAGGCATGAATAGGCCCGGAAGGGAAGCTATTTGTTTGGACCCGTTTAATTTCAACCTGGCACTCATGTTAGCTGCAAATAAAAATAAAAATCCTTGTTATATCTGTGGCATTGTCATTGTGACTGACTGTACAGGAACCTGTTGGGGTGGATAACCAACCACAAAACTCTTGAGTTCTCAGGGAATGGACAGGCCCCACTCCACCCAGAGCCTGAAGAAGGGCGAGCCACTAACTCATTAACCCAGGGGCAGAAGAATGCAATTTTACTGAAGCTTCAAAGACAACTAGCAACTGCTTCCCCGCCACACACACACACCTCCATTTTAGAAAATGAGGCGTGTGAGCCGCAAAATTTTTTTAAATAAATAAGAGCACATGAGCTGAGTGCTTATGGCCCCTGGAGCCAGAGCTGGCTGCTTGGGTGTGTGTGTGATCCGAGCTGAATGAAAGTGGCCCTGTGGCTCAGCGGCAGAACTCCCACTTTGCATGCAGAAGCTTCCCAGGTCCAATTCCCGGCATCTCCAGGTAAGGATAGGAGAGTCCCTGGAGAACCGCTGCCAGTCAGCACAAACAAGGCTAAGTGAGATGATGCATACATCTGTACAAATCTAACATCTGAATGGCTACAGATCAGGCATAAGACAACTTCCTATGCAGAGGTCCAACTTGGTCCAAGACGGCATCCTATGAAGAGGTTTTGCAGGCATTTTATGGGCAAGGGTCGTAGTTCAGTGGTAGAGCACCTGCTTTGCATGCAAAAAGTCCCGGACTCAATCCTCAGCATTCCCAGGTTGGGCTGGGAAAGACACCAAGTCAGTGTAGATCAGTCTTGGGTCCCCGGATGTTGTTGGACCACCAACTCCCATCATCCCCTGCTAGCACGACCACTGGTCAGGGATTATGACAGCTGGAGCCCAACGCCATCTGGGGAGTCAAGGCCCTGCCGCGAGGCCGAGTGAGGCAGCTTGCTCAGGGTGGCAAATTCTGGGGGAGGGGGGGTGCTGGCGGCAAGGTATTGCAGGACAGAGTTGTATGTGTACCTCACTGCCTGCCCTGCAACCCCCTAAGCTACTTTCCTGCCCTCAAGGGCAGTAGTAGCAGCCAGCATTGAAGTAAGATCTGAACATCTGAACAGCCCAATCTCATCTGATCTTGGAAGCTAAGCAGGGTCAGGTTAGTACTTGGATGGGTGGCCACCTTGGAATACCAGGGGCTGTAGGGAGGGACCATCGCTCAGTGTGATAGAGCACATGCTTTGCATGCAGAAGGTCCTAGGTTTGATCCCCGGGGCCTCCAGGCAGGGCTTGGAAAGAATCCTGCCTGAAACCCCGGAGAGCCATTGCTGCCAGTCAGTGTCGACAATCCTAGGCTAGATGGACCAGTGGCCTGACTCGATATAAGGCTGCTTCCTATGTTCCTAAGATTCAGCTGCCAGTCTGGTCAGCTTCTGTAGATGGAAGGGGGCGGGGTACGCCATCTTGTCCTTTACCTCAGGCAGCAAATGTCTTGGGACGGCCCTGAGCCAAGGTCAGGCTAGGCTGGTGTAGTAGGCAACACTGAGCTAGAGGGACCACCCCTCAGTACAAAACACCTTCCAATGTTTCTTTTACATCCAAGAATCCATGAGGCCTGTGGCCAAA